>OX463857.1:29679835-30409835 GCA_949825065.1 Odontocerum albicorne
GTACACATCATCACGCCTTTTCCCGGTTGGGGTAGGCAGACATCACAAAACGCCAGACTATCATATCTCAACACACATCCTTCATGTCTTCTAAACCTATACACCTTCTCACACAACACTCGATTTCTCTGACTTTCTACGTTTCTTACTTTTGAATTATCATTCGCTTGATCCAACCATACTTTTTTTGGTCTTGCCTTCCCTTCACATTATATAATATTTTTCATTCATTCGTTTAACATTCCCAAAACCAACTCAGCGTGCTCTTTTCAGCTTACTCAACACATTTTTAACCTTTAGTTGACATTCATCCTAATCCCTTTATTACCAGAATAGTGATGCAATAATATAAATTCAAATAGGCTTGTTAAGAAAATCACTACGTAATATTTAACAACCGTCGCCTCTAACAAACGGCTTTATTTCCGAATATTTAAAAATAAATTACCTTGTTATTCCACTTATAATATAAATCCCTGCTACACCTGTTTCTACATTCTGTTCTGAGATTCTCATTTGCACTACATATTTATTTTTTCTTCCTTCATTTCTTCGTTCTATATGGCCAAACCATTTCCGAGAATTCTTCTTCTACTCAACACATCAACCTTATTTATATCCACCTCTAATCAATTTATTTCATTTTCTGACATAACTTTAGCGGATGTCCTTGAAGGACGCGCTGATGATTTTGATTGTTTGGTATTTAAATAAAATACGTCAATTAGCAATGCGGAAAGAGAGAGTGAATGAATCGATGAATAATAAATAGTGATTAATGATGCTTTATTTATCGGTAAGTAGGTATTTATACATTTCAGAACGGGCGCGGGAGTGTGCTCGCAATATATTTTTATCTCGCTTCTGTGCGTGCAGAGATGGTCGATTGAAATATTGCAGACGTCGCAATTGGTGTTGTGGGGTAGACGATTTGTTTGCGAAAACAGCGAGACAGCGTGATGCGTTCTCTTTCTACTGTGGAATGTATCGTAAATAGTATTTTCGGGTAAACAATTTCAATGTTTTGGTATGCAACCTTTGGACATATCCAAAGGTCGTTTCGTCGGTCGTTGACCGTGTATGTTGACAATATTTCAGCGACGACAGTAGTTCCTACATACCTGTACATTACATACCCAACGTATTCTTCAAAATGCACGCATTTCTATAGCATTTTTTAGTTTCGTTCGATATTTACATTAGATTTATTCCAATACCTAGTGTGCCGGCACAAAATCTACATACAGTTAGTAATACACATCGTGTCATCGTGCGACAGAGACGACGCTCTACAAAGCCCATGTGCATTACTTACCGCCGGGTACTGTACATATTGTACAAATCATCGCACCGTATCTCTTGCGGTGTAGGCAGAGAAAACTAATATCTAAACTTATTTGTCCAATCGCACAACTAACTGTCGCCTCCTCCACATTCATACATCTTGTCATGCACAATATTTTATTATTTATACTTTCACGTCACTTTCTTTCAAAATCTGGTCCATTTGATAAAGCCACGTTTTTCTTGTTCTATCTTCTCCACGTATCGCTTAGTCATTATTTCTCTCCACATGTCCAAACCATCTAACAACTCCTATCTTTATCTTAATAAAAAAAAAAAACAATTTTATCCATGCATTAATTTCTGATGTCTTTATTCTACCTAATTTTAAACTTTGATACTCCACTTATTTTCCTTAGTGCACGCACCTTTGTAGCATTAATCTCGATCTCATCCTTATTCTGCCAATTCCAAGTTTCACTTCCATACATAAAGGTGGGCACAAACACACTATTATGTATTATCATTACTCTACTGTTGATATTGCGCGACTTTTGAATACAACATTTATTATTCCGTTTACTTTGTTCCTTGTTGCTACACTTTTTTCAACATCCATATCCCTTTCAACTCATCTGTCACACGTTAACATACTGCCCGGATAACAGAACTCATCAACCTGAAAGATATCTAATTTATTAATTTTTACGAGTATTATATTGTATATAACACTTTTATTGCAAATATAATCTGGTGGGCTTATTGCAAAGCGGTAATCTCTGCCAACCAACCAAACAAAAGTAAATGAAGAAAGTTACGTGGTCGCATAAATCATTCAAATGTCTATCCATCCTCACGAAATCCATAAACACATACGTGAGCATATGCACACGAATTCCACAAAGACGGACAATCACCCGAACATTATTTTTCATATAAAGTGAGATATCATCAATCAAAAGAAAATGAAGGGATGGTGAAGAGGAAAGGAAAAGAAAAACCATGAATGAAACACGTTATTTTACTGACTAGAAATTAAGAGTTTTTTCAGTCGCTTCTTAAAACATACCAAGGACGGAGCAAGTCTTATATTGCTTTGTAACTGATTTCATAGTCTCACTGCATGGACAGTAAAGGACAACGTACAAAAAGGGAAACGGTGAACTGGAAAGCCCAATAAACAATCTCTGTTTGAGCGTAGCGCTAATCCATGATTGGAAGGACGCTGAAAATTTTAAGTTACAATTTTATGTCCTTTACTACTCATATAAAATAAAATAAAAATTATAATTCACAACATGTGCCACATGCGTATAAAAATATGCGTACAATTAAATGTGTGACAGTAAAACATTACAATTGTTATACTTCATTTGTATTATTCTGTTCGACTTACAATTCAAACGGTTTAAAATTGTAAATTTTATATTGTGAACAGTAATAAAAAAACACTTGTTACATTCATTCATCCCCACACAGTAATTACCCATAAGGGCCGTTATCAGTGTGTGGAAAAAATACTGCTAATTTTTTCGACATTATCTGCCATAGTTACAAAAAATATTGAATAACATAAAAGAAAATAATTTCCATTTAATAAATATAAAATTTTAATGCGAGGTTCAAAAAAACTAATAGCATAGTATGTATAACCATTTAGAATAAAATCTTGAAATCAAAATCTCTTTTAAAAATCCCTTTAGGCCCACGCAACAACATCATTGTTCTATTATAGTTAGTTATGAAGCAACTATTTCTACAATTCACCAATTGTAGCCTGTACATAATAAAGTAACACATCGATCAATAAGTCCCGGGACTAATTACTAAAACAACATTTGTTTGCCAAAAATTTTCTTTATTCATCGACATAACATATATAGTAAGTATGGACACTTGATAGACTCATTTAAACTCTCCTTGAAACCAAATAAATTATTTTTGAAAACCACTTTTCCTGACTCGAATATTCATTGTAGTGATTTGGCGAATCTTTAATTTTTTAAAGTTATTATTATAAACACTTTATCTGTTTATTTAGTTCACGACACTTAAGTATTTTACTTAACTTAGATACAAATGTATATGAGACAAGTTAATTTAAATATTAATAATTATTGGACCAATTACAAAAGTTTATCTAAAACTAACATAGATATAAAATAAAGATGTTAAAATAACTCATTTAAATAGTTAAAATTAATTTTATATTATTTATAGTTAAGGCATTAACATTGTGGAGGTTTAAAGACGTTGTAATTTGTTTTTATCAAACACTATTTATTCCACTTTTTATAACGGTACAACCCCACAAACAAGCTTGTGCTCCCCTGATAATGAGGTGAAAGCCTTGAAACAGGTAGGATTGGCTCCCATTACATACAATGGCGTGCCGACTTCAATAAAGGTAAAGGTAGGAAAACCATTTAGACAGTTGATCGGAGCGTGGTTGTTATTGCGACAGGATTTTGAGTACTTGGGCTTTCAGGATGAATGACGAGTGGAAGGGATTTATGTAAGCTCGTGAGTGTGGGTTTCTTCTTGTTGTTTTAATTTTGGTTGTTTTTGTATTTGTGTTTCTGTGTATTTTTTTTTTTGTTTTAATTGTGTTTTGTTTTTAATTTTTATTCTTATGATTGTGTGCGGTATAGTGTGGGATGAATATTTTTGGTCTTTCTGGAGTGATGATGTGTGAGCAGTTGAATTTCGCAAGATGTTTCCAGTTGTAGTTGAGTGTCACTGTCAGGTTGATGAGAGCGTGCAACGGGGTTTTGTTTTTGTGTAATCAAAAATCGGAAAGAAGTTTCGATTTATTTTTCTCATGCTAAATATCCTCAGTGAGATACAGGCAAAAGCCTAGTTTACTGGGGATACGACAAATGAAAGGCAACAAACCCAGATCCATTAAAATTGTATGTCCAAATCAAATTATCTGTTGTTTTTCTCAAATTGTATATATTTCTTGTCAAGTGTAATAATAATAATAATAAATTAATAATAATAATAATACCGTTATAAAAATTACAATAATTAAATTTTTTTAATTATGTGTATTTTAAATTCAATACATGCATGTACGAGTACATTACTAAATTTAGCCAACTAGACTTTCGTTACAGTCGAACACATATTTTATAGGGGAAAAAAGTATAATTATTTGATTGTTCCATCAAAACGTTAGTTGAAGCTTTTTAATTGGAATATTGATATTATGATAACGTGCATTACTATTGTTTTAAATATTTTTTGGAAACAGAAAAGCTTATTCGCATTAAGTACGCAGAAAAGCTTATTAGCATTAAGTACGCAGAAAAGCTTATTAGCATTAAGTACGCAGAAAAGCTTATTAGCATTAAGTACGCAGAAAAGCACCTAGATTTGTTATTAGCTGTACAACGCTTACATAGAATAAGAAGAAATAGATTTATCAAGAATTTCAATAAGAAGTTATCTTAAAAATTAAACAAACACATGGCTTTACTTGTATCACGAAATGGTTGTTTTGCAATATCGAAATATTACACATGTTGAAGCAAGGTTACTCAAATTCAGAGGCAGAGTATTGCATTTATATAATATATTATCTTTATAGTAGGTTACTTACATTATACATATACTCACATCCCTATTACGCCATTTCTCTGCCGGGGTAAGGAAAGAGGACATAGCGTCAGAATTTTCTACATCGAGACACATTCTTTACCTCTTCTCATACAACTCTTATGATTTCATCGACTTTCTACGTTTCATGCTTTCAAAATATAATTTACTTGATCCAAAAATACTTTCCTTGGTGATCTTTTTCCACGCCATCCACTCACATTAACATAGTTAATTTATTTTAATAGTATTTTTCATTCATTCGTTCTATATGTCCAAACCACATCAGAGTGCTCTTGTTCACCCTACTCAACGCATCAGCCCTAAGTTAATCAATATACGAAATTAAATAAATTACATCATTGCTTTTGTTAAGTTCCAAAAAAAAAAAAAGATAATATGATGAGAATAACGCTTAATTGTTGCGTCGAAACTAGTCGAGCATAAAAAAAAATTATATGAGCTAAAAACCGTAAGTTTTCTGTCAAAATGGTTGAAAGTATGGGATATGAACTAATTTTCTTAAAATACTTCTTGTTGAAACGTTTAAGAAGAATGTAAGAAGAAAGCGAAGACGGAAAAAGAGAACAAGTGGATAGAGGCGAGAGAAAAGTAATCCACTTGGGATAGAAACAAACCAAGAGATATTCTTCAGAAGAATTCGCTTGAGTTTTGAAGTTTTTGTCAGGGTTCAGCACCCAGGCCTTATTATGGAGAGAAAAAAAATACTTAAAAGTGGAATTAGGGGTACTAGATTAGTTCTAAACTTATTGAATTTCTAAAACTATTAAACTTATTGAATTTATAGATCAAAAGTGCCTTTCAGCTTTATGATAGGATATCCCTGGTAATCGGTTTGTCAGTCATTCTGCGAATGTAGTACGTCACTGTGTGTATTTTTTTTATCAACTTGGCACGGATTTCTCCTGTTACACAAAGAGGGCCTACTTTTAGAGTTAGCTTATTCGTAAGGAAGAATATCAGCCAGGTTTCTTCTCATACTGCTGGGTGGTGTCGAGAATATACTATATATATCCAGTGTTATTTAATTGGTTCAATATCTCTAAACCACGCGTGACTGAGTGATTAGCCATGATATTCATTCTGTAAGTTGGTATGTAGAACAAAGGGTGATTCCTTGCACGGCAATATTTATTAGGTAAGTGTAAACTTAGTGCTTCTAGAATCGCGGGACAGTTAAGGAAATCTTGAAAAACCTTTGTCGTACTGGTTAATAGTGTGCAAGATGTTACACTTCAGCAAGCACTCAGTCTTGACATCTCAACACCTAAGTTTGGATGGCAAGGGCAAAAAGTTCCACCTTACCGGTTACAAGGTTTTCATCAGGGAACCACAAACAAGACTCTTGTTTGTGCTCCCCTGATGATGAGGTGAAAAACTTGAAACCGATAGGGTTTTATTTATTTATTTTACACATGACAAGAAATACACATAATTTGTGAAAAAACAACAGGTTATTTAATTTGGACACACAATTTTAATGGATCTGGGTGAGTTGCCTTTCATTTGTCGTGTCCCCAGTAGAGTAGGCTTTTGCCTGTATCTCACTGGGGATTATACAGTATATTTATTTATTCAACACTTCTTTGTAAAAACGAACTGGCGGCTTTACCGCTAGGCGGTAATCTATTCCAACCAACTAGGCAAAAGTAAATAAAGGAAGTTACATGATCACAAAAAGTATTCAAATAATTATTCATCTTTATGTCATTTACTAAATTATACACAATAAAAGTAAAAGTGAGATATCATCAATTAAGGAAAGGAAGCGAAAGAGGAGAGGAAAGAAAAATCAGTAATGAAACACGTTATATAACTGACTATAAACTAACAGTTTTTACAGTCGGTGTTTAAAGCATGCTAAGGACGGAGTGAGACTAACATTGAGTCTAACCGTTATGTTAAACGAAAGAAAACAGCGTTTTAGCAAACATATTACAATGTCATTAAATAGTCAGTGTTTACACCTAAAATATATATGTATATAACAATGGAATGAATATAACCATTTGACAATTAAACGGTTTTTATTTCTTGTTAAAAAAATAAGGTATGCATTAAAAAATATAACACTAAATGGGTGTCTTGGTCTAGCAAACTGTGGCAAAAATTCGACCAGTGTAATTTGGTTTCTGCTTAGAATTACCATTCACAAATCATCCGTATATAAAATGTCAAAATCATTGTAATATAAAAAACCTTTCTATTATGATGTATGATCTGTTTTGCCAATATCACTGAAAAAGTGTTTTACCGAAATATGTTCAAATAAGTCCTGTTGTAAAGAGGGTATTTGTTGCCTACGGGTGAATAGATTTTATATAATATATTGTTTAACAAACATGATACGACATGAGCTTGTCTCAAATGTCAAACATATTTTTTTTATATTTAATCAATCATTTTTAATGTTGAATGAAACCAACATGTATTGAAAACACGCCGTGATTGGCTGGTGGCGCCATGACGTCATATCACCCGTCCAGTCATTCATTAAGATGTAAAATGGACAGTGTTTGCTGTGAAAACGTTTTATTCATATTTTTCTGTTTCGGATAATGTAAAGTATTAATAAAATCATGCGTTTATTGGTTCATAAATCTATCCATAATGACAAAAAAGGTTTTTTTTTTGCAAACAAGATTAGTTGATGATGTCAATTATTAAGAAAACCATACGTGTATCGGTCGGTTAATTTAATCAAAATGACAAAAATTGTTTTTTGTAAGCAACATTAGTTGATACTGTAAATTATTAATAAAAGTATACGTTTATCGGTCGATAAATTTATTCATAATGACAAAGTGTTTTTTGTAAGTAAGATTAGTTGATAATGCAAATTATGAATAAAAGCTTACGTTTATCGGTCCATAAATTTATCCATAATGAAAAAGTGTTTTTTGTACGCAAGATTAGTTGATAATGTAAATTATTAATAAAAGCATACGTTTATTGGTCAATAAATTTATCCATAATGACAAAGTGCTTTTTGTAAGCAAGATTAGTTGATAATGTAAATTATGAATAAACGCATACGTTTATCGGTCGATAAATCTATCCATAATGATAACGTGTTCATTGTGAACCCTTATCAGGCAAAGAACCACTACAAAGAAACCTTTTTAGATATTTATGTGAACACTATAGGTTTTAGATGCGTAGTGTATATGTGTAGTGTTCATATATGTATTATATGATCATAAATTTTGATAAAACCTCCAAAAAGGGGAATCCATTGAATTGTTATGTATTACACTTTCACAGTACAACTTGATGGGCTTATTGCCATGAGGCAATATCTTCCGACCAACAAGAAATTTGTTCAAGAGACTAAATAAAAACCAGAATGGAATCCTTTAAAAAAAAACAAGGGGTCAACGGGAATCGAACTCGGGTTTGGAGAGAAGCGTCTTGCCAACTAGGCCACTGAAGTCGTCTATAAGTGTTTCCAAAAGCTGCACACGACACCCATATCTCTTAACAGTACGAAGCGGACAATTTCATGTCATAGAACCAGCAACGGCAAAAGCCCTGTCATAATACTCCTCATTGTAAGATCGATTTGAAACAAGCAATTCATACGATGAAAAATAAAATCGACCTCCAAGTTCTACTCCTGACCGACGGTGTTATGTTAAGAAATTCTTCTGAAAATTCTCCTCCATCTGTTTTCAATATGACATCTCCATCATTCAACTTGAGTAGTGTTACCCTTAACGATTTGGGGTAATAGATATATCTAACAATTTTTAAGAAGTTTTGTGCATTATGGGCACAAGCCAGAACTTTCAGCATTTTAAACTTCTTTTATCATTCATTGATATTACAAGATTCTTGAAAGAACACTGTCAATGAAGGTATTCTTCATAAATAATTTAAATAAATTATTTTCACAATTTTCGTGTAATTTCTCAAATGTTGAAAACACATCTCGTATGAAATACATTTCATCTCCATCATTCGACTTAATTGGCCCCTTGGCGATTTGTGTCATAGATTTTCGTAACATTTTTTAACAAGTTTTGTATATCATAGATACAAGCCACAACTATTTAAAATTTAATACTCCATTCATTTTTTTAAGATTCTTGAAAGGCGAAGGGGCAATGAGGTCGTTCTTCGTAAATAATTCAAATAAATCATTTCCACAATTTTCGTGTAATTTCTCAAATGTTGAAAACACAACTCGTGCGGAATCCATTTTAGTGTACATTTAGGCATACCATATAAGTAAAAGCTCAACAAGACGGAAAAACTTCTACTTTAGAACAATTAATCAAATTCAGGATTTAAGGATTTTGAATATGAAGTCTAAAGAAGGTTTATGTCTCGTATGTGAATTACGGCAGGGGTTTAAAAGTTTCAAGTGAGTTAGTTATAAGACAAAATTCAATTATTTCCACCCTTACTGAATATTATTTACACGACGACATTCATTTTTTAAATGGTAAGACGCTTGTGTCCATTCCGGAAATTATGGATTCCATTACTGATGGTACCAAAAAAAGAGACACGTATGGAACAATATCAGACATACGAATTGCGAGTTACGTGCTTACTCCTATGATCCAATAATGGAAGGCTTGATCAATGCGACCAAATATACAATATTGTTTCTTTTAAAACTTTTTATTAATAATGTAGTATGATAATGAAATGGGAAGAAAAAATGAGAAGAAAAAAAAGTAACACTGTGGTCTTGCTGGTAAAATGCCAGTTCCTTCTTCGTCACTACGTGAAGTCACGCGCATAAAAAAAAATAAAAAAGATTTCGATGTTCTACTGTAGATCGCGCTGTATGGGGACTTATTTTGTCCCCCAATAACAAAGTGGGTGGTGGTGAGATCGAACTGAAGTGATACTATGCCTGACTTGTATTGTATTAAGCTTACGTTGTATACAGTACAACCTGACTGGCTTATTGCTATGTGGTAATCTCTTGCAACTAACCAGAAAGATTTTATAGAGGCTTTAAGTGAAAACTAGACTAATCCTTTTTTTAAACCCGATTCCAGCGGAATTTAAACACGCAACCTCCGAGTTGAAATACAGGCGTTTTACTAACTAGACCACGAAGTCGTATTGCAGCCTAAGGTTCGATTCCCGTTGGTACCTATTTTTTATTCTAAGAGATCAAGTTTTTCACGTACTGTCTCTAGAATACATTTTTTTTACCAGCGGGAAGAAAATTGTATACGGGAATAAACTCGCCAGGTTGCAATACAGCATAACTTTCTCAAACAACTAATGAAGCATTATATTTTCTAATATTTCCTTCGATCGAATTTTCACTCACTTGATCCAACCACACATTCTTCAGCCGAACTCTTTTACAAAGAAATTGTAATGTAATAATACTACGTGACATAACACAACACACCACAATACAATGTGATATAACACAACACAGCACAACAACAAAAACATAACAACCCCTACTTTACTTTTGTAGCACCGTTTAGTAATATAAGTTACTTAAACAGCCCTTTAATTACATAAAAACATGTTTCAAATGCATCAATATAAAAACTGTCTTATATAACTATTTGAACCCAGAATACACTGCCACACAATTTTTCATTGTAAACTACGCTAAACTTGAATTTAGTTTGATTTTCACTCATTGATAATTTTGAATTTTAAGATTCATAGACAAAAACATGTTTCTAAATTTATGGTGACATTATACTAAGGTTGCATATAGACGCGGTAAAGAATAATATTATTTAAACACAAGTAGGTACGATTGTGGTAATTATATTAATTAGGTTGCATTTACATGCTGATTATTATGTCAATCAAATATAATTAAAATAATTACTAATTAAGTTCTCATGTTGTCTCTATAAAGCGCGAATAGAGGTTGTAAAACAACTTGAAAACAACGAGCATCTTAACAAATAGTTAACAAAAAATAGTTTACAAAAGCACGTGAATCACTAGAAATCCAAACTAACACGAAATTCGTTGATAATTACACCAAACATTGAACCGAAAATGGCCATATATTAACAACAGTCTGAAATTAATTCATAAATATACTGAAAGCAACGAATGCTCCATTACATCAAAACAGGAAGCAATAAATGTTAATTCCTTTTCCGTGGTTGCAGTCCTAAGACTGGTTTGCAGCAATTTGAACTCTTCTCCTCCATTCCCCCCTGTCCTGTGCGGCTCTTTTTAAGTCTGTGTATGTTGAGCAGCGCACGTCCACCAACAGGTCCTCCAGGTACTCTCGGCGTGGGCGTCCCCTAGAGTTTGTCCCCTTGGTCATGCCCTCCATTATGGCATGCAAGAGGCCCTCTTGTCGTATTATATGACCGATCCATCTTGCACGCCTTTCGGACAGGATCCTGAGCAGGTGCCTTCCTCCTTCGATTCGTTGGAGAACCTCTTCATTTGTGATGCGGTCTCTCCAGGAAATTCCTAATAGTCTTCTATAGGACCACATCTCAAAAGCCTCTAGTCTTCGTCTATCTCTTTCGGATAGGCACCATGTCTCGCAGCCGTACATCAAGATACTCCATACATAGGTCTTGATGAGGAGTATTCTCAGTTTAAGGTCTATATTATTTGATTCTATTATTTTCGACCTTTTATTAAATGCAAGTCTAGCCTGATGTATCCGGCTGTCGACCTCGCTCTTGGACCGACCGTCCCATGTTATTTTGCTCCCGAGGTAGACAAACTCCTTGGTGTTCTTTAGTGGTTTACCCGACATCACTATTCTCATCTGGTGCTGCGCTCGGCGTTAAATAAATGTTAATATTCACAACTAAAATAAAGTAAATTAATTTCAAGAAGTTTTATCCTTGATCGACTTTCAAGGCCCAGTTGACAAGTCGCCTTTCTGCCAACACAGGGATTGAAGGTTCGATTAACATCGGTGCCCATATTTTTCAAAATCCTGGTTTACATTTTAGGCCTCTTAAACATCTTTTTTGGTTCAAGAGATTGCCACATGTCAATAAAAAAGCATGGTTGTTCTGTATACAGGGAAAGTTTTATATAAATCAAATATAAAAACAATATAGAACAAATACAAAAAAAATCCTCAGATATCTATGGTACAAAACAAAGGGCGATTACCCAAAATATGCCCAGCATGTCGAAGTTATCACGGTGTGTAACTATAGAAGCCAAGAATGAATTACGATATTCCAACTTAAGGTTTTTCAAGGTTGCTTTAACTGTCCCGCGATTCTAGAAGCACTAAGTTTATATGTACCTAATAAATATAGCCGTGCAAGGAATCACCCTCTGTTCCACAAACCAACTTACAGGACGTATATCATGGCTAAACACTCAGTCACCCGTGGTATAGAGATATTGAACCAACTGAATGACACAGTTGATATATTCTGGGTACCGTCTAGCAGTATGAGAAGAATCCTGGCTGATATTATTCCTAGCGAATAAGCTAACGCTAGAATCAGACCCTCTTTGAGTAACAGGAGAAATCCGTAGAAAGTGGATAAAAAATATACATACATATAAACACATCGTAATTTCCTACATTACATTTAATTTGATAACTTTCGTAATCTAGTAGGTAAGACACCTAACTTGTAGCCCGGGGTTGTTGTATCCCAGATTAAAGTTGGAGTATTAGGTTTGTTGAAAAGTTAAGTTAAAGAAAAGTACAACACAATAACTTAATCACTCTAGTACGTAAACATAAGCTATTTAATTGAATGAAGTTGAAAGACCCTGAGTTGGAACCGCGATAGGAGGAATACGTGACCGCGGGAAGCAACGGGACTTAAAAAATAAGAAAGTAACCCTTTTCATAAATCCCGGTCAGTCGGGCAAATTTTATTGATGTCTCACTTTATACAGGGGATGAAAAATGATCCCTTAATGGATGTTGCGGCGGACTGGAGGACAGGACAGTGGGCTGAGGAGACAAGGGGACGAGAAAGAGAAAGGCTGGACATAACATCAAGTAATACGAGTTTGGAAATTTAACAAAATAAAATAACGATACTGTTGTACTCAAAGAAACGTTGACAAATTGAATATTCTAAAAGCATTATTATTTAAGTAGACGATTAAAGTTTTCAAATTTTTTATAATGTTTTTGAACTGTTATAAAACTTAAGTTATACAACGGTGCTTGTATATAAAATATTTAAGGGGTTAATCACTTTATACATCAATAAACACATTTTATATAAATTGCCTTAAATAAAATATCGTATTAAATACAACAATACCGCATCGACACGTCAACTGATAGCTGTATGTCAAAACTATAAAATCTTCACTCGCGACTATTATTTACAGCGCGCGCATAATTTTACTTATTGAAGTGAAAATAATGCGACGTATTGTATTACAAGTCAAAACTATCCTAAGTATTATCGACAATAGTGTGTTATTTAGGCGACATCTGGTTTTATATCTCACTTTTTTTTTGTTACTGCGGACAAACTTCAGAGCGTTCCAGATAGATCTGAGTAATTATCAGTATACTGTGAATTGATACGTTTCGACTTTTTAAATGCAACGAAAAAACAAACAGACTAAGACAGCACTTCTAAGAACACGTTGGTACACTTGTAAAAATTTGGGAATAGAGACTGATGGAAGGAAAAGTTAATGGATTATCAAACCTGGTGAGCCTAAAACAATAAAGATGCTTAAGCTTTTTTGAAGTTGTATAGCCACCATGGCGTAGTGTTTTATAAACTAAGATCAGAATATACAAGTAATGTAATATTAAAATGTTAAAAATATAATAAGCAAGTACAGGTTTATAATAAGGAATGAAAATATTTTTAAAACTGGAATCAGAAATAAAAAAAAATGTGATGAACCAGCTGAATATTTTTAGACAATTAAATACGAATGATGTGTATTGTTTCATTCGAGATTAAATACGAATGAGGTGTATTGTTTCATTCGTAATTAAATACGAATGAGGTGTATTGTTTCATTCGAAATTAAATACGAATGAGGTGTATTGTTTCATTCGAAATTAAATACGAATGAGGTGTATTGTTTCATTCGAAATTAAATACGAATGAAGTGTATTGATTCATTCGAAATTTTAGACATACTAAAATAATGTACACCTTCGTGATCGTTGATTAAGACACCTATCTACCAACCGGGGGATTGCGGGTTTGATACCCCTTGGTACACAGATTTTTACAAAGGGCCCGAGTCTGGTTTTCACTCGAGATCTCTAAACCACCTTTCCGGTTTATTGGAAAAAATTGCCACATAGCAATAAACTCGCCAGGTAATGATGTAAAATAATAAAAGTAATATTTTGTGTATGGGTTGAACCTTTTAACATAAATGTATAAAATGTTTGAAGATCAACGACGCAAATTAATTTTGAACCTAAAGCGTTTGGAACAGAATCTACCATTTGTTATTTAACAGTGGTGTTTTAACGTAATTATTGTATGAAATAAACAATAAAATATAAAAATAGCTCACTCGAAAACACACAAACATATTAGCCATCTGTGAGAAGAAATTACGGAAGAAAGAGAGACATTAGAGAAGAGAACCAGCCGTAGGTTGTAGGTACCTCCGCCCCGCCCCGCCTTGGTAGTTAGTGTGTGTCATTATGGGCCAAGGAAGATGGCATTAAAAACTTTCAGATGGCCTGAAGCAACTTCTTTATAGCGAATAATATGTTCTGTATATTGTCTAATGGAATTTAATTTTGATGTGTAGTAAGTTTAATACGGGATGTTCTTTGTAAGTATTAATTACATGACAATAATTCAAGATTACACATTCAAATTGACATGTGAACTTGCATACTATATGTGTTATTTGAATTGTTATATTTTACTTCTTCTTCCCAGTGTCATGTCAGGTCCCCCCAACGTTGAATATCACCTAAGAGTAGACATCTTTGTCCCTTGCATCCCGAAAAAGATCTCCAACGCCCCTTATGCCAGTCCAATCACGTATATTGCGGAGCCAGGAGATTTGCCTTCTCCCAACACCTTTTCGGCCTTCTACGAGTATTTTGCCTTGGATGATCAGGTGCAGTAATTTGTACTTTGCTCCTCTAAGTACATGACCCCAGTCTTTCCCCAGCACCTTTCGGACTTTAAATATTTTACTAAGGGATCTTTTTATTTGATTTTAATGTCTTCTTTAGCGTATGCTCAATGCTAAGTGTAGTGATCATCTGCTATGTATCGCAACCTCCACGCACCATCTTTCTTATTACTGGACCATTTTGAATGCAGCGCTCAGAGAGAATATTGTTAACTCATTTATTTGATCAATCCATTCAATAGGGCACCTTCCTCTTGCTAGTCTTCTACTCTTATATAGATTTTCATTATTTTTTTTAGCAAAATATCCTAATCATATAATGTTTCTTTTTCTGTATGTTGTCTAAAGTCTTTTGTAAGTAATCTCCAATTCTTGGATGTTAAGAGACGTTGGTGCGCTTTGCTGTCCAAGGGATACGGAACATCCATCCGTCTCCAACACCACATTTCAAAGACATCTATATTTTTTTCATCCTTTTTTATCATTGCCCGTGTTTTCAACAATACAGTGCTGTGCAGAATACTGAAGACTTAACCAAATTAATTTTAGTTCTTCTCGTTATAGATCAGTTTTAATGTAATTATTTTAAATTATTTTTGTTTTTAAATTATTTTAGAAATATTTGTCTTCGTAATGAATGAACAACTCACTATTTTTATACAATAAATATTTTTTAAATATTGTTGTAAGGTATATTGACAAGTCGAAATATATAAAAAAAATGCTCCTGTGTAACTAAAATTAAAATTCTGATTGAAATTTCCAAACGTATAAGATTTATCAACAGTTTCAGCGTTGATTTTGTGAATACCCACATTAGACTATTGAATAATAAATTAATTTCTTCTTCCACAAGTTACATTTATCCCTGCCACATGTGTTTCTATCTCCTATCCCAATGCTCCCAGATGGCTCAAGATCGTGGAAAGTGGATAGCTATCTGTTCTCGACATTGAAACAGCAATTGAAAGTACTCTGTTGAGGGCTGCATTCGAGACATTGAGACAGCAATTGAAACCAGAGACAGCAATTGGTTGCATTCGAGACATTGAGACAGCAATTGGAACCAGAGACAGCAATTGGTTGCATTCGAGACATTTAGACAGCAATTGGAACCAGATACAGCAATTGGTTGCATTCGAGACATTGAGACAGCAATTAGAAGTACTCTGTCGAGGGCTATCTGTTCTCGAGCTGATGGAACTTTAACGGCCAGACGTGTAAAAAACAGTCAACGTGTCGCAAACATGAGTTCATGTCTTTGACGTCTGCGAAAGAGAGTGCGTATGTAGGATCGGGTTGTTCTTTCACAGAAGATCACACGATGGACGTGGAGAAGCTCAAAATTGGCGTTAGAATAGCGAGGGGATCCTAAACTATGAGACAGGTCAACGACAACGACGACGTGACGAGAAGACTTCTAAGGTTAATAAATATAATCATCCCAAAATGAAGAGTGTCCCAATAACAGCGCAGGATTTAGTTACCTGGTCTGCTGGTTTGAGTTCTTGGGTCAGTTGGATCTTGTAGGCATGTAGATCCAGATCTTTAGCGAGAATTTGCTGTAAGGTGCTTCTTGAAACGTCTAATTCTTGTGATTTTTTTAAATTTTAATTTTATGTCTATAAATTAAAGGACATGTTTTCGAGTGAACGCCCTCTACGTGGACGCATGAGTGACTAATTGTCCAAAATAAAATCAGTTTTCTTAGATTTTTTAATTAATTTTCGAATTAATTACTCATTTGGACCAATATTTCGACCGAAATTTCCACGAAGTTTACGAACTGTTTCAGCAAGCCACTTGCCCCATTTTTATGACGAGTTTTAACAATAATAACGCCTCTCGTGTAGCGTTCCATATTTACTAATCGCAAGATCGACAGATGGCACATATGAATTTTATAGAACTACCAACCTTATAAAAAAAATGGCGCGAAATTTAAATCCAGCGCTCTCACTGGGACAACCATATAAAAGAATCGAATGGCGGAGACAAGTGGAAAAAAATTGTACATGTTACAAAATAACTCCAATTTTGTCACAATTAGATAAAAATAATAATAATAAGAAAATATCTTAATTCCTTGTTTTTTTTCGGTTTTCATATGGAATCGAATCCGAAGCCTGTGGGTGGAAATCAAGCGTTTTAGCAACAAGTTCACATACATGTATGTCGTCAGTGATAGTATATGAATCACGTATTTCAGAAACCCCAAAACTCACATTTTTTTTAATTTCACTTTTCTAAGGAGTTTCATTGTTTGGGGGTAGATACGTCTTATAGTGAAGACAAACCCCAAAAATTCTTCAATTGAATAGACCAAATATATATCCAAAAAACACATGTATTGGGGCACGGGGGGTTCAAAACGAATTTTTGTGTCTTTCAACTGCCTACAGCTTGATACAATTTAATAATATCAATAATTTTAACGGCAGGCTTCTAGATTTAATATATTCAAATATTAGCACCAAGGTGCAACACGCCCCTTTTCATCTCGTACCAGAAGATCTTCATCACCCGGCACTAGAATTCGATCTCACAGTCTTCTTGATCAAGGATAAAATAAATGCGTCTACAAAAAAATTTGAGAATCCAGTGTTTAAAAAATGGCGATTTGACAAAGGAGATTTCCATTCCTTATATCTGAAGACAAGGGATATTAACTGGGATCCCTTATATTCAATTTTAGACGTGAACGAGGCGGTAGCATATTTGTATGAACATGTTTATTGCGTATTTGATGAGTGCTTTCCCGTAAAACCAAAAGAGCTACGTAAGTGGCAATACCCGAGGTGGTTCACAAGTGAAATTGTTGGGAATATTAGACTTAAAGATTCTCTTCACAAAAAATGGAAACACTCTTGTCGTCTGAGTGACTACGATGCGTTCAAAAGTGCTCGCGCTCAGCTCAAACATAACATTCGCACGGCCTATAAAGACTTCATAAGGAACTTAGAATGTCGAATGGTACGTGAACCAAAACTATTTTGGAATCATATTAAATCCATGCGTAACGATTCTCCAGTGCTTAATGTTATGAATTGGGATGGGAATCAAATAACTGGGCCCGAAATATCTTCTGCATTCGCAAATTATTTTTCAACAGTTTATTGTAGGGACTCCGAGGCATTTGTTTTTGATGAACACCATACTTCCTCGGGATTTAAGCTAAGCATCACTACATTTGATATACTCAAACAAATAAAGTTGATGAAAAACACGAAAGCAGTCGGGCCGGACGGAGTACCTACATTTTTTCTTAAGGGCTGTAGTGAATTGCTTTCTGCACCTCTTGCTTACATATTTAATCTTGTCTTCCGAGTCCATACTTTTCCAAGTGAATGGAAAAAGACTCGAGTTATTCCCATATTTAAAAATGGTTCTAAGGACGATATAACCAACTACAGACCTATCGCCATACTTTCTTCAATAGCTAAGCTCCTAGAAATGTTTATGGATCGCACACTAAGGTCGTTAGTGGACCCATACATAATTGATGAGCAGCATGGCTTCAGAAGAGGCAGATCTACTGAATCCAATCTGATGGTCTTCACCGACTATGTTTCAAGGGCTGTAGATAGTGGCAATCAGATTGATTGTTCGTATCATGACTTTGCAAAAGCTTTTGATCGCGTCAATCACAAAAAAATATTAGAAAAAATGAGTGAACTTGGGATCCCAGGTAACTTACTAAGGCTACTGTCAGATTATCTTACAGATAGAAAACAATTTGTTTCACATGGAATCTACAACTCCGATTACTTCACTGCCTACTCAGGTGTTCCGCAGGGGTCTAATCTTGGACCTACCTTATTTCTTATTTTTATTAATGATATAGGTAGAGTTATAAAAAAATCCACGTTTCTTCTATTTGCTGATGACCTCAAAATCTTTCAAAAAATTCGTTCTTATACCGACTGCTTAGACCTACAGGCAGATCTCAACAACGTTTGTGAGTGGAGCCACAATAATAAATTATATTTCAACGCATCAAAGTGCAAAATTATGTCGTATCATCGCTCACACGTCTTGAAATTCCATAGATATACACTAGAATCTATACCTATTCCCCGCACAGATAATATTAAAGATCTGGGTGTCTTGTTCCACAGCAATCTCGCGTTTGGTCCTCACATAGAAGTTATGTGCAACTCAGCTTATAAAACTCTAGGATTTGTTATGAGAATCTCTAAGTCGTTTGAAAACCAATTGGTGCTCAAAACGTTGTTTAATTCATTGATCCGTAGCAAACTAGAAAGCAATGCTTGCATTTGGAGCCCGGTGGGGGCGCAAAACTCGCTCATGGTGGAGAAAGTACAAAAAAAATATCTACGATATCTCTACATGAGTGAGTTTGGTGTCTATCCGTGGCTATATCCTACGCAGTTTCTGCTGGGCATGCTCGGGTATAACTCCTTGAGCGTAAGAAGAGATCTGCGTCTCTTGGTATACGTTGTCAAACTCGTTCGAGGAGTTGTGAGCTGTCCAGCATTACTACAAAGATTAGCGTTAAATGTTCCTAACAATTACACTAGACTGCGCCGGCAGGAACTGTTCTCAATAACATACGCAAGAACGGGTCTTCCAGCCGCTATGCCTGTTGGAAGGGCCTTAACTCTTCTTAACGGGACTGCTTCGGATATTGACATATTTCATATCACATTACCAAAAGCAAAAGTAAATTTTCTTCTTAGATTAAGCGCGTTAGAAAGCACTCATCAACATACTTAAGTGACTGAATATATATGTAACATACGTTTGTGTGTAAATACTCGTTTGTATACATATGCATTATTTTTTATTTTATATAATTTAAAAAAAAATTTTTTTTTCCCTGTAATTTTTCTTCTTTTTTAATGTCTTGTATTTTTCAATGTAATTGGGCTAAGCCTGTTTTGAAAAAATAAATAAATAAATAAATAAATAACCCCAAACTCCGAGAATTTTTGTGTTTCTGCAATACAGTATGAACGCAGCCATAGAAGACATTGTTTTTCAACTGACTGTGGCAGCTGCTGAAAAGGCGTTTCATGTGAGAAGAGCCAACAAATTGTATGCCAAACTGAAATCAATTTCGGAAAAGTGCAAATCCGATAAAAAAACTGGTGGTATTTGCATCGATTACATGCAAAACTTGCAACTACTTCAGATTCCAGTTCAAGAAACTTTCTACGTGGGACAACTGACCATTAATGTCCTGTGTATTAATAATCTTAAAGATGACAAGGCTACATTCCATGTATATCATAAGGGTGTAGGAACCAAAGGACCCAACGAAGTGGTTTCATTTATACTATAGTATCTCAACAGTGATCCGGAATTCCAAAAAATAAAAAACTTTCACATTTTTTTCCAATGCATGCGCTGCCCAAAACAGAAATCACACTATTATAAGGTTTTTCTCAGCAATAGTTTCAACAAAGATATTTAAAACAGTTGAGCAATATTATCCTACAAGAGGACATTCTTTTTTACCCTGCGACAGGGACTTCTCTGTGTTCAAACCCAAAATTAAAAAAAGGGATAGGGTTTATATCCCCAAGCAGTATGCTGAGCTAATACTGTCTTCAGAAAAAAAAAACGTGGAAGCGTTTTACAGTAGTTTTGCCTAATACAAATCAAATATTCAATTAAAAAATTGGTGGTCTACGTATTATAAGAAGACAATGCTCTCAAACGAATCACTTGGCAGAAACATTTCGAGAGAACAAAAGGTCAGCTTTGAAATACCACAGTTTCGGCACTTCATCCATTCGTATGAACATGAAGGTCTTGTCATCGCAAAGGAGTTCATTGATGGATTTCAGGAAAATTCCTTTAAGCTACGTAATAGTAACAGAGATTCTATTAGTTTTCCGATAAGGAAAGCATACGCGGATGGTTGTATACCAATCAATATTTAAAAAAAGCAAGACATCAAACAACTTGAAAGGTATATGCCAAATGATAAACAAATTTCGGCATTTTATACAGAAATTTTCACTTGGCCGACGCGTGACAGTGAGTTAGATGGTAGCCCAGATTATGGGAATTAAATATTTAAAATATATTTTTGAGAAATAAACATTGAATTTGACATAAAACAATATTTTTTATTTCTAATATAGATTCACCTAAAAATGTGTGTATTATAGAAACACCAAAAATCCAACAACTTGAATAAATAAAAAAAAAATATAAAAAGACGAAAATTTTGTTCTTTTTTCTTCTTATTATATTCACTAACATAAAAACTATATTTCTCCTTTGAACAAGAAAATACATTTCTTCCAAAATTTTATAGTTCACCCTTTTTTTAAAATTTCCCAACAAGTAAATGCTCTGGAATAATGGGCTTTCTGAAATGCATGATTCATATATACAAACCATCACGCCACATCTCATTCGGGGTAGGCACAGGGTGCAATACTTTCCTATCTCGATACACATTCTTAGACTCTTCTACATCTATACACCTTCTCATACAATTTATACCGTTTCTCTGACTTTCTACGTCAAAAATTGATTCACTTGATCTAACCATACTTTGATTAGTCATACTCTTGCACACCTACCACTCACATGTGCACTGTATAGTACAAATGTGAGTGGTAGGTGTGTGCACATGTGCACTATGTGCACACACCTACCTATCACATTTGTACTATATATGTTAGTCTATCATCTAGTATTATTACTATATCTTCATTCATTCATTCTATATGCCCAAACCATTTCAACACACTCTTTTTTATCTTACTTAACACATCAACCTCAAATTCACATTCAACTCTTATCATTTCATTCCATATTCTGTCCTACATGTCACTCCATGTATTATTCTCAATGCCCGCATTTCTACAGAATCTATTCGGCTCCCCTTAGACTTTTTCCACGTCCATGTTTAACTCATATACGTCAAATATGGCACCAAAATACTATTATGATGATGTATATTTAAAATAACAGTTTTCCGCAAAATAAAGTATGGTTATTGTATTAAACATAAAATCCCTTTACAACATATTATGTAGCATTACTTCATCGAATTCGTAATAATATTTCTCAATACGAATACGGAATTACAAAACCCTTTCAATATTAGTGGTAAAATATTTGTTCATTTTCTAAATGCTGTCAAAAAGTATTGCCAGGTCGAAATTACTAAAAGCGACTCAGTGTGGCATCCCCACTTTGACGACCCGTTTCTTAAGCACGGGTCACACTCTTTTGATTCAGCTTCCAGATCAAATATGACGCTACAAGATGAAAAGATACGTTTGTGTGATGGACGTTTGAATGTGTTTTCATATCGAAAAGGTAAGTGAGGAAACTAAATTTTCTATGGCATAAAAGCGAAAAGAAAAATATCTTTGCGAAATAATATAATACGAGATCAAAGAAATAAAAGAGAGAAAGAAGGAAATGTAACAGATTTATATTCAATTAAATTTAAATAGGATTATTTAAAAAAAATGTTGGTTCTGTCCTGGACGACATATTTAATTTAATATCGAAATAAAATACTTTAATGTTTTTTAGAAATTAATATCTTGTATATGATAACAAATTAGGTAGATTTTGCAAATATATGGCTTCAACAGGCAAATAAACACTTTTTCACTCAAAAGTTTGATGATTGATAACCGCTTTCAAGTATGCGAAATTTCTGTGTTTTTTTACATTAATATTTTTTAAAACTGTTGAAACAAAGTACAATATGTCAGGAATTCATAAATTAGAACACGTAATGAAGATGGAAAAAATAAAAACTTAATGCGCATGAGATGTATGAAAAAATGAGACGTTAAAATTGAATGTCAGGTGACGATATTGTTGCGGTTCTCGATCAACATGAGGAAAATTTTAATGTTAATGCATCATACAAAACGAATTACTCATAATAAGAATGCTTATAATAGAGATGACACTGGAAAATGATAAACAGAAAAATGTATTAAGAATTAGAAAAAATATTCAAGAACATGTGAAAAATTTACGAAAGTCAAATTAGAAAATTGATTTCATTTATGGAATAATATAAAATTGTGATCCATAAATACGAACCGGAAACCATAGACCATTTTGGTGGTATTTATTAACTAAGGTTCACTGTTGATTTTTAAGTGATTTGAAATGTATCAACTATGTATAATGAATTTGCATTAACAAGTTAAAACAACGATGTAAAATGACTGCAGAGAAATTTCTAAGAAATAACTAACATCTCAAAAAAATATCTCTCCTCAAATATTAAAGTGTTTCATTTAAAATACATGCCAACAACGTGTATACCACCACTAACTTTCTCCTGCGAGGTAGGCAAAGATAACTGATATCCAAACTTGTCTATCTATGCATACAACCGTATTTTCCACATTCATACATCGCGTCATGCACAATATCCTATTTTTATTGCTTCTCACTTTGTTTTCTTCCAAAATCTGTTCCACTTGATTCACCCATGTTTTTCTCGGTTTTGCAATTTCATGCACTTCTGACTTGTATGCTCGCATAATTAGTTTTCGTCATTCATTCTCTCTACATGTCTAAACCATCTTAAAGTTCCTTTCTTCCTTACTTTAAACACCCATTGTATTGATGTATTTATTTCTGATATCTTAATTCCGCCTTGTTTAATAGATTCATATTCCATATTTTTTTCATAGTGCACTTATCTCTCAAGCATTAATCTTACTTTCATCTATTTTTAGCCAAGTTCAAGTTTTACTTCAATACGTCAGGCAATACACGATTATGTTATTTTTCCCACTTTTAATATACTTTTCCAACTTTTGATATAACATTGGTGTTCATTACATTCAGTGCTCCGTTTACCTATTTCCCTTTCTTTCAAGCCCCCTTTCAAACTCGCCCATCCCACGTAAACATACTGCCCAGATAACAGACCTCATTTACTTCTTTAATACATTTATTCTTTAGATATTTGACCTGCGAAAAAGGATACAAAAAAATAAAGAATTGCAGTTGCAAAAACGTTCTAATCAAAGAGTTACAATTATTCTGATAGAATGAGAGGGAGAAATGCAAAAGTATGGAATAAGAGATTATATATATTCTATTAATTCATAATCTTCAATATAAAAATAAAAATCATAACGAATATTTCATTTCGATTAGATTTCGATTCAATGAATTAAAAAAACTTTTCTTTACACATATGTGTAATATATTTTAGGGTTATTACATAAAATTTGCAATAAATGTTTTTTAATGTTTCATTTAAAAAAAATATGTTTTCTTCTTTTTTTTTCTCAAAATATCTAAATCTATCGAAATAATTATGTACATATACCATACATCATATTTTCAATATATTGAGATATTTTGGAAAAAAAAACATGTACATTCTTTAAATTTAACATTAAAAATACATTTGAAGCAAATTTTATATAACAACCCCAAAATATGTAAAAAGTTTTTCTAATTCATTCATCTACATGAAATATTCATTATGAAAATTATTTTTTTTAGATTCTAGACTCTGAATTAATAAGGCTTGTTTACAAAGAAATTTAATAAAATATTATCGAATATTAAAAAAAAAACTGTTGCAACGGTATGTAGGTTAACTTGGTCATTAAATATAATGGTCTTTGAAGTTCATAGCTACAGAGCTACTAAAAAAATAACACGAACAAGGCAATTAATTGAAGGAAAAAAATTAACTTATCGAACGTCAAATATTTTTTATATTTGGCTGAAGAAGTCGCAAAAGACACCCGAGAATTCCAATTGAAAGGATATTATTTTTTTCCTATTTTAATAAAAATTGTTTTTTTTTTTTAAATAATATATAAATAAATATTATTTCAAAATTAAATTTATTTTTTATTGATTGCCGCTCAGTGTATAGGGGACAGTATAAGTCAGTGTGGAGCACAGCAAAAATAATTTTACTAATCCATGTGGAGGGAAAAAAAATTCAAAAATCGAACGTTTCTCTGATATTCAATTATTTTCAAAAAGAAAATCGCCATTGTTGAATGTTGGTTGTGCGTTGGGTTTGTTGCGATTTTTTCTAGAAAAATGAGATCTAAAAATCAGCATAAACACTTATTTTTTGGATTTCTTTTTATTTTATTTTCAAGTTTGTGTATTTATGTGCTTATTTCTCGATATGGATCGAAGAAATATGGACACATTGTCCGTAAATTTATACCAACGCCTTCCTCAGATATAAAGTCAAATATAGACGATGAATCGCTTAACAAATCAAAGGATATAGGAAAAAGACATTTAAAGGACAGAGATTTTCAAAGTAACGTTTTAGAAGATGAGGATACCGAAAATATAACAAATAACCCTGATGTAAAACGAAGTAACAAGGATCGTAGAGGAAAATATCCTCGATTAATAAAAGGTAAAAATGTCTCATTATTTTTATTATCGATTCCTAGATTTTATTTAGACGACCTCCGTAACCTAGTTGGTAAGACGCCTGTCTCCCAGCCCCGAGGTTGCGGGTTCTATACCGCTGGAATCTAATTTTTTTAAAAAGGATTCCAGTCTGATTTTCACTTACGGCCTCCTTTAACATATTTCTGGTTAGTTCGAAGAGGTTGCCACATGGCAATAAGCCTGCCAGGTTGTACTGTATACAACGAAAGTGTAAAGCAATATAATATAATACAATTTTATAATCAACGTTCCCGTTATTTTAACAAAACCAAACAAAAATCTGCTTAATTTATTGTTTACAACAAAGGATTAGTATCAACATTGATGATTAAGTTTGATTAGGTTTAAAGTAATATAAATAATTATTGATTCCATTTTAATTCTAAGATAAAAAAGTAATCATTTATTAGATTTAAGCATTATATTATAAGTGCAAATATTGATTTATGTAAGTAAAACGTAAACGCGAAAGATAAACGACGGAAGCTGAGAAAATGTAGTTGAAATAGGTGCGAAATTAGAATATGTGGTATGGCGATGTATGAAAGAATAAGAAATGTAATTATCAAATGTTAATGTGAGTTAAAAACTTGTGTTAAGGTTAAACAGAGCATGTTGCGATGGTTTGTACATGTTCAAACCATGAAAGACTGATTGCTTTGGGTTCGATTGCCAATGGTACCCAAAAAAACTATTTACAAAACTGTTGAAGATCGTCTTTTGATAAAAAATCGCGCATTTGTTGTTGTCTCTTCGCGTGTGGTAGTATTGCCAACATTAACAATGATGAACTGCGAGTTTCGTGCCTGTTCAAGTGGTTGTAACAAATTAATATAATAATAATCGAAAAAGTAGCATATTTACTATGTTTAATATTTTTTTTTGCAGCCCTTGGTAATTACGAGCCTCGGCATTCACGAAAAGTAGAAGGTCCGGGAGAATATGGACGACCTCATGTTGTGCTGCCTAGCAAGACCTATATGGTGGCCATGGGAATGGCTGAATACGCCATGAACATTGCATGTTCGGACGAGATATCACCTGATAGGTATACTTATTTACGATACGTATTTTATGAAGTGTAAAAAGTGTTCTATAGTTGTTTGAGCAAAACTACATTTATAGCACTTGTGTAAATGCAGGGACTAATCTGTTGTCCGAAATGTAGTTGTGTATTTGCATACTGAGGTACATGTCCGTACGGTAACACACTGGACTTCTGTGAGGAAGGTCGCCGGTTCGCATCACGCACTGTGCTACTCTCCTTGAATTATATGGGCATTTTTTCCGCATAGTGTAAGGATACTTATGTCTTCGGTCATATTTATTCTTTAAAAAAAAATTAAAAACATGTGTGTGTCCGATCATCTCACTTCGGTGTGCCATCGGATCCAGTACAGTGGTGTGGCCGGTGAGTTTGCTGGTGTGCAACGGTTCACTCAGTTAAAACAAACTCTGCGGCACAACTTTGCTTTACAATTATTAGTATTGTGGGATGAACAAGTTTGGTCTTTCTGGAGTGATGATGTGTGAAGAGTTTGATTCCGCATGATGTTTCCAGTTGTAATTGAGTGTCACTGTTTGTCAGGTTGATGAGAACGTGCAACGGGGTTTCGTTTTTGTGTAATCAAAAATCGGAAAGAAGTATCGATTTATTTTTTCATGCTAAATATCCTCAGTGGGATACAGGCAAAAGCCTAGTTTACTGGGGATACGACAAATGAAAGGCAACAAACCCTGATCCATTAAAATAATGCATGTCTAAATTAAATTACGTGTTGTTTTTTCGCAAATTATGTTTATTTCTTATCATGTGTAATAATAAATAAATAAATAAAATAAAATTGAATTGATGTATGAATGGCGAGGGGACCGTCGATTTTCCTTGTTGGCAAAGGGGCCCTCGAGGGGACCCTTGTTTCTCTTGTTCATGTTCTCAGATATATGTTATACTCGTAAGAACACACTGTACTTCTTGTTGATAACTTCATTTCAAGCGTGCTGAATGTATTATGAAAGGTAATAGTTTAGCGCATTGTTTATTAAAATTGCTTTTTTTATTTTTAGCGTAATTTTAAAGATGGTAACAGCTTCTCTGGCCTAGTTGATTACGCTTGTTTCCCAACCCAGGGTTTGAAAGATCGATTCCCATTGGGAAGCGGATTTTTTTGTTAAATGTTCCAGCCCGGTTTTCACTCAAGCCTTCGATGACATCCTTCTGAACTAATTGGAACAGATGCCACATGCCAAAAAATCCACCAGTTTGTCTTGTATACACCATAAGTTTTATGATATAATATTACATAATGGGACAAAATAAGTCGTTTTTTTTTTCGGAAGAAAATTCAAATGAAAGTTGTGAAACAAACTTTAATAAAATATATACCATATATGGCGACGATGCAATACGCGATCATGTGAATCAAATGGAGTTTCGAAAAATTCTAAATGATGATACAACAATCGAAGATGGTGTCTACTCTGGAAGGCCGATTACTACTGATGACGACCAAATCAATGCTTTGATCGAGAATGACCAGCGTTCTATGTAACACAAGATATTGCTAAGATACTGAAAATATCGCGTACGTATTCAATATAATTATAGGATACGTATACAATAGAAGTGTTTTCACAAGTTCGTCGTGCGTTTTTGTCTTTTTGGATGTAAAAAATAAGCATAATATGACGAGTATAATCTTTACTTTCAGGCACATTTATAATTTCACAGTAAAATAACATATTTACACAGAAACCTCTTAAAACTTTCTGGTTGGTTGGAAGTAGGGTGGACCAGCTCTCGGGGTTTCATCCGGAATCTTAAGGTTTCAACACCGTCTCTCCGGGCTCCGGGTTTTGTTATAAATTTTCAGATTTACGCTAATTTTGTAAAAATGTCTTGACCGTAAGTCATTTATATAAATAAAAGTAATGTACGTTCCATATTGATAGCCGTAAACCTCGCGCACGGCGCGAGTGTCGTGCTAACATGGAATATATTTTTTACTTCAGGTAAACATCCCAGTTTCTATGTCTTCTCTATTTTGCCATAGCCGCAATTTTGACGGATTATTATATATTGTTCACATATAACTTTATTACAAAAAAAAATACATTTGATTAAACATTAAACAGAAAGGAATACTTTTTGTTTTTATTTGCTTGTATTTCCCATCGAACATAACCTTTTTTTGTTCCCATATAACTTTATTACAAAAAAATTACATTTGATTAAAAATTAAACAATAAGGAATACTCTTTGTTTTTATTTGTTTGTATTTCTCATCGAATATAACCTTTTTTTAACTCACGAACAATCTCAGGGTTTACGTTAACTGAAACCTGGTCTCCATGGTTGGAAGATATTGCCGCAAAGCAATAAGCCAGGTTATAATGTATAAAATGAAAGTATCAATTTAACAGCGTACAGTATTTCTGAAGACTATAAATAATTTATAAATAACAACATTAAAAAAAGGAACGTTAGAAGAACGTGTTTGAGAAAAATACTGTTAAATCTAAACTACGTTTCAGATCAATTCCAGATACGAGACCAGACGAGTGCCAGCACTTGGAATACCCTCAAAATATGCCGCAGGCGACGGTGATCATCAGGTTCTACAATGAAGGGTTCAGCACCCTGATGAGGACTGTACACTCCGTCATGAACAGATCTCCGCCGGAACTGCTTCTCGAAGTGTTGCTGGTGAGTTTTTATCTCTTTTTTCGGTATCTGGCAAATCTGATTGACATATGTATGAATTTGGTTCGACACATTTTAGGTGTACGGTTGCCGGAGAATGCGTAAATTGTGAGAAAACAGATTTTTCTTGTAATGGAATAAAATTACTAAGTTGGCGCAGCACAGGGCTAATTGGCAAGGTTTGGGCAGGCGATGAAGCCCCGACACTTCTAAAATAAAGGGACGAAATTGACAATGGTGTTATACAATTTGAGAAGTTTATTAATATCGAGGCGCTTGAACGGCGCTATTTCCCAATAAAACAAATTTCTTCTTTAATTTATTAGAGGTAGCTCGAGAACGCCGAGAAATAAATTTAGATGAAATAAGGTCATAAAGTTACTTTAAAGATAAAATGACAAAAATAAATAACATACATACATACAATAACGCCATCTCCCTCTCAGGGTAGGCAGAAAATATAGAGCGCCAGACTCCCTATTTTAATACACATTTTTCATCTTTTCCACATCCATATACGAGTACCTTAATTTAAAACTCTTACGAATTTCTCTCTTTCTTTGACTATTTATTGTACGTTTCCTTCTTATAAAATATCATTAACTTGATCCAATCACACTTTTCTTGGTCTTCTCTACCCCGTTTTCCACTCGGATTTGCACTATATATTTGTATTGTTAGTCTTTCTTTACGTTCGTTCTACATGGCCAAATCCTCTCAGAGTGTTCTTCATTTTACTTAACACATCACCCGTAAGTTCACATTCATCCCATATCATTTTATTCCGTATTCTTTCATTCAGGTATTTCGAAAACGCCACTAAATAAATTCAGATGTAATAAGTTCTTCGAGTAACTTCAAAAATAAAATGTTAATAAGAAATAAAAATTCTAATGTCCTTCATATCACACAACGAATACTATGTAGATGTCATTTTTATGTGACTAAATAATTGTATTGTATAACACTCTCGATGTATGTTATACAGTACAAACTGACGGGGTTATTGCCATGTGACAATCGCCTCAAAACAACTAGAATAATTGTAATTTATTTTTATCAAACACTGTTTATTCCACTTTTTTGTAACGGTATAACCCATCAGTTTTCAAGGCTTTCACATCATCTTCAGGGGAGCACAAACAAGACTAAATTATGTTCGAACTGGTACCGATATACACGCTTCAACGGTTGGGGGCTGAGGGGTGAGGGAGGAATGGGACGATTTCGGCCAAGAGCTAAGAGATTTTTGGGATATAACTGTTCACTAGATGTTCGGATCGATGTACTGACTTAGACATTTCTAGGGCCTCTAACCTGTCCAATTTATTCCCGTTACTACTGATATGTAAGAATTTGGCATCATCGATAGAAAAAGTATGGTTTTTACGGTGACGATGATTAGCCATTTCAGAATAAATTAGAGGATTTGTTGGATAAACAACAAACCAGAATAATGATACAATATATATTAAATTAGGCTTATTCAGAAAAACCCTCGATATTTTTTAAGAGTCACTGTCTCTGACAAGCGGTATTATATCTCTTTGTAAATTGAACATATGCTGCAACAGTTGTATTAATTCAAACCAAATAAGCATTTGTAAATGATATATTGTTTACAGATTTAATTAATAATCAAGTGTTAATTTAAAACATTACAAAGCTTCAGAACGATCAAAACAGAAACATGAATTGTAAATAGTTTTATTTTTCTCTGTTACCTTTTGGACAGGTAATATTTGAAATGGCTACTAACTGTTTTGACAACCTCCGTGGCCTACTTGGTAAGACGCCTGTGTTACAGTCCGAGTCAGTGGGGTCGATCCCCCTTGTAACCCAGTTTTTTTATAGTGTCCCAGTCTGATTTTCACTTCACGCTTGTTTAATATATGTATGAACGATTGGAAGAGAATGCCACGTGGCCAGTAGGCTGCAATTAGCCCGCCAGGCTGTGCTGTATACAACGAAAGTGTAATATATTGCAATTATATTATTTTGATATGACATGTTAACCGTGGAACAAGCATACAATGAGTCAAAAGTTGGCTTGACTGATCAAACTTGACACGCCTTGAAAACTGTAATGAAAAATAGCCGAATAGCGTTAATCTTTCTATAAAAGCTTTGTTTTGCCGGATTGCGTGGTTATTGCAATAGCTTCACAACCAACACCTCTGACCCAGACATATCATTTAATATGTTTAAATTTTCTAAAAACATGCGACAATTTATCAAATCGAATACTTTCGTATCCTAATATCAATCTCATCGTCTGATACATTTTCTATTTTGTATTTGTATCGGCAATTCATTTAAATGTTTTTTTTTCAGGTTGACGACTTTTCTGACAAAAAACTTTTAGGTTTTCCGCTTGACAAGTATATCGACAGGTGGCAAGGTAAAGTGCGAATTTTAAGAATGAAGAAGCGACTGGGCATCGCGGCGATTCCGATAGCAGTCCGAGAGGCCAAGGGTGAAGTATTGGTCTTCCTCGATGCCCACTGCGAAGTGAACTTAAATTGGCTTACTCCACTTCTGGCGCCTATACACAGGCAAAAAAACACTATCGCAGTCCCTATAATCGACTTCATCAACCATAAAGACTTTGAATACCGTTCCATCTATCCTGACGGCATGAATCCGATAGGAATATTCGATTGGGGTTTGCTTTATAAAGAATCCCAGTTGCCAGAAATAATTGCAACCAATAGGTCAGTCGAATCCGAACCGTACGAAAGCCCGACGTTTGGTGGCGAAATGTTCGCAATCAACAAACAATTCTTTATCGATTTAGGGGAATACGATAGAGGAATCATCGCAGGCGGGGGTAACGGTCTTGAATTGAGTTTTAAGACTTGGATGTGCGGTGGTAAGATTCTGTGGATTCCTTGTTCTCGTGTAGGGCACATATACAGGATGTTTACCCCCTACAGCATCAAAAACTTGGTTGGCGATACCGAAGGCCCTTTCATCAACATTAACTACAGAAGAATTGTAGAAACTTGGTTCGACAAAGAACACAAAGAGTTCTTCTACATAAGAGAACCTTTGGCTAGATTCGCAGTTGAGGGTGATCTAACAGAACAACTAGAGCTGAAAGATAATTTAAAATGCAACAACTTCACTTGGTATATGGAAAATGTGGCACAAGCCGTGTATCCAAGATATCCCAAGTTGCCGAAGAACGATCATGTTGGAACGATCAGAAATGTAGAAGAGTCGGACTGTTTGGACGTTCTACGAAGAGACCCTCCATCCTATTTGACTATAGCTCAGTGCAACATAGCGAGCGATACCCAGCGCTTCAGACTTAACAAAGCTGGTCAACTGGCAAATGGAGAAAACTGTATTGAAGCGAATAACGTCGGTGTGTATTTGCAGATGTGCACGCCTGGTCTAGTCCATGGTCCATGGCTTTATTCGACAGATTCGATGCTCCTTTGGCACAGGTACCATCATCAGTGCTTGGGAATAAGAAAGAAACTGCATCAAGTAAAATTAGTCGTATGCGATCCTAATGATAAATTGCAGCAGTGGACCTTCAATGAAACGTTAAAGTATTGGTAAGGATTTGTGTCGATATGCTTTTAGTGTTAACTGCAATACTCAACCATCACTGTTATGAAGGACAAAAAATTTATATATGATAAAGTCTTAGTGACTACATATCATGGGGTTAAAGTTGTCGTATTATAGAAAATAATTAGATTTCTTTATGTTGTTTATAGTTAAGGCATTAACGTTGTGGAAGTTTAAAGACATTGTAATTTATTTTTATCAAACACCGTTTATTCCACTTTTTTGTAACGGTATAACCCTAGCGGTTTCAAGGCTTTCACCTCATCTTCAGGGGAGCACAAACAAGACCCCCTAAAATTAAAAAGACAGTGCAATACATATCTGCAAATCATACTTGTAAATTAAAAACAATTCAAGGGAGGGAAACTTCTTCTTCTTCTTATTTTAGGCCTGTTATGGTCCTGCATCATTGTTTCTCTCTTGTGACGTCAACTGCCAGCTGTCTTTCCATCTTTTGGTAGGTCGTCCTGGAGGTCTGCTTGCTTGGGGGATACTGTCCCTGGCCATTCTTACGGTTCTTTGTTCCGCCATTCTGGATACATGTTCGTTCCAGAACCTTCTTCTCTGTCGTCCCCATCTGACAATATCTTCAATTTCGCACGTCCTTCGGATTTCTGTGTTTCGTACTCTATCACGAAGGGTTTTGCCAGCGATACTCCTGAATACCTTCATTTCGCTGGTTCGAAGGAGATTTTTGGTTCTGACAGTGTCGGCTCTGGACTCTATGCTGTATGTCATTATGGGGCGGACACAGGTCTTGTATATCCTCACCTTGCTTTATATGTTCATATTGGGGAAAACTCTTAGTATAAAAGCAACGTAGACTACCAATAATGGAGCACAAACAAGACTCCCTGAAGATGAGGTGAAAGCCTTGAAACCGGTAGGGTTATACCGTTACAAAAAAGTGGAATAAACAGTTTTTGATAAAAAATAAATTACAATAGATTTCTTTGTTTTCTGGAAGACTGTTAAAACTATAATAAAAAAAAGTTTTTAGAAACAAATTTAACAGAAATTAATAAAATTGTTCATTTATTAAAATACTTGACCTGGACTGTGTACTTCCCCTATTCCTAGCAAATATATGATACATAAATGTAAATAAGAGATTGGACATTAATAACTAAGTAACGTTATATTCCATTTTCTTCTTCATGCAGTTGTAGATCCTTGATCTGTTTTTTTTTCCTACACTATTCCTGAACGTGAACTATCGGCCATTATTCCATATATTTGTGTATCTAGCTAGTTATCGGACCCTAATGGAGTAACCATAATAAACTGGGAATCTTGAGTTTCGTCCATTCTCTGAACGTGATCCCACCAATAACAATTTCTTTGCTTTCCCCATCTTACGATGTTTCCAGTTATACTAATTCTCTTTATATTGTTTCTTGATCAGTTATACATTGCAAGACTATCAATATTTCGTTGATAATTATTTATTACCTTTAATAGACTGTAAGGGTATGTAAGCTTGTCTTTTTCTCAGTAGTTTATAGGTTAAATAAATAAATTTAAAAAAACATTTTTTTGCGATTTATTTTCTTGTATTCTTTGATCGCCGGAGAACTGGACATTTTGTTTGAAGAAACATGCTTAACCCTTTCCGGTCCACAAAAAAAATGTTCCATCAGGTCCACAAAAGATTTACAGAATTACAGGGTAAAACAATACATGCAGGTTGTTTTTAATAAAACTATATTTATGTTCACAAGGTTGTTTTTAATAAAACTATATTAATGTTCACAAGAAAAAAAAATTTGGAAGAGATTTCCACATCGCAATAAACTCACCAGGTTAAAAAAAAAAAAAAATTTCGAATGACATTCGACATAGGAATCACTGGAATAAAGTCGATGTCGAATGACATTCGACATAGGACCGGAAAGGGTTAAGAAATGGTTAAATTTTACAATATTATGTTTAATTTCCTGGTTGTTGTTCCTTTCTTATCCGACTGCTGTGCCATCTCGCTTGTTTTTAACTCGGGGGGTTGTGAATTCACTTAACACTTCTTTAAAATCTTCCTGATCGGTTTGCAAAGATTACGTTACAAATAAATAATCTCTCCAGAGTGTAATGTATACAACGAATGTATGATACAATATATTACAATACAATACATTTTTTAATTACTCTTCAATCGATCTGTGAATAGTAATAAAAAAAACAAGATTAAAATAAAATTGATTAACTTAATTAAAAAGACAGCACAATACATATCTGCAAATCATACTTGTAAATTAAAGACAATTCAAGGGGGGGAAACTTCTTATTTTAGGCCTGTTATGGTCCTGCATCATTGTTCCCCTCTTGTGACGTCGACTGCCAGCTGTCTTTCCATCTTTTGGGAGGTCGTCCTGGAGGTCTGCTTGCTTGGGGGATACTGTCCCTGGCCATTCTTACGGTTCTTGGTTCCGCCATTCTGGATACATGTTCGTTCCAGAACCTTCTTCTCTGTCGTCCCCATCTGACAATATCTTCAACTTTGCACATCCTTCGGATTTGTGTTTCGTACTCTATCACGAAGGGTTTTGCCAGCGACACTCCTGAGTACCTTCATTTCGCTGGTTCGAAGGAGATTTTTGGTTCTAACAGTGTCTGTTCTGGACTCTATGCTGTATGTCATTTATTTTATTTTATTTATTTATTTATTATTACACATGACAAGAAATATACACAATTTGCGAAAAAGCACCAGGTAATTTGATTTGGACATACAATTTTAATGAATCTGGGTTTGTTCCCTTTCATTTGTCGTATCCCCAGTAAACTAGGATTTTGCCTGTATCTCACTGAGGATATTAAGCATGAAAAAATAAATCGATACTTCTTTCCGATTTTTGATTACACAAAAACAAAACCCCGTTGCACGCTCTCATCAACCTGACAAACAGTGACACTCAACTACAACTGGAAACATCTTGCGAAATTCAACTCCTCACACATCATCACTCCAGAAGGACCAAAAATATTCATCCCACAATATACCGCACACAATCATAAGAATAAAAATTAAAATTAAAACAAAAAATACACAGAAACACAAATACAAAAACAACCAAAATTAAAACAACAAGAAGAAACCCACACTCACGAACTCGCACAAATCCTTTCCACTCGCCATTCATCCTGAAAGCCCAAGTACTCAAAATCCTGTCGCAATAACAACCACGCTCCGATCGACTGTCGAAATGGTTTTCCTACCTTTACCTTTATTAAAGTCGGCACTCCATTGTATGTAATGGGAGCCAAATAAGCATATTGCTTTTGGGCAAAAGAGGTTTTAACTTTAGGGATGGTGAACATTTCATTAGTTGCCATGCGTGTCATGTGTGTCTGCTGAGTCTGCATCTTCCCTTCCTCTCGATGGTAGTGTCAGAAAATGGATTTGAGATGTAAATTGGCTATGTTCAGGACCTGATACTCTCTGAAAATCTCCGCCGTGGGATACCGAGCAGGAAGTTTATTAATTATTTTCACAATCATGGGGCGGACACAGGTTTTGTATATCCTCACCTTGCTTTGGATGTTCATATTGGGGAAAAACTCTTAGTATAAAAGCAACGTAGACTACCAATAATGTTTTTCAGCTTTTTCTTTCATAATCGAGGCAATTCATCCTGGTGAGAGAGCACTTGCGATAATAAATAACGCTTTTGTTATATACAGTACAACCTAAAAGACTTGTTACAACGTGGTAATCTTTTACTATTAACCATAAAAAAGTTTTAAAAGGTCCAAAGTGGAAACCAGACTGAAACTCTTTGAAAAAAAATGGTACCAATGGGAATCGGCCCTGCAACCCTCTAGCTGGAAGATAAGCGTCTTACCAACTAGGCCATGAATTTATCATGTGGAAAATAATCATTACAAAATTGAGCAAGAAGTGAGTGATATGTTGTTTGCCAAGAAGAAGATGAATTATAGATATTGATATAATTTTCACAAATAAATTTTTGCATACATGAATTAAATTAAAATTCCATCTAAATAAATCTTCCTTTAACCCTTCCCTTACGGTGCTAAAATTGAAACGCGCGCTCCGATGTTGAGTAGTGAGTACGCGATCAAAAATTAGCGATTTTAAATCGGAAAAATAAGAACATTCATAGATAATCCCCTTAATATTATAATTGAAGTTAAACATTATAATAATTGAGATTTATTTGCTGAAAACATTAAAAAACCATCTGGCAACGCTCACGGAACGGGCGTACGTCTAATCTATTACCAAGCCCAGAAGCAACAGCGGCGCGGAGCGGTATAGTGGCTTACCCCGGCGTGGCTTACGCTTGCGACGATTGAGACAATTGAGCTCCTCACATTTCAGTGGAGTATGCAAGAGTGAGATGCGAATATAGTGTCGCGCTTCCCGCATACTCTTCACCTATTGTCAAGACACAAGGTCGAGGCACTCACAGCGTTTAAATGCGAATTTGTTTCCGATCTTTACAAAATACCAACGATATAGTCGATAAATTCTGATTATTATTAATATTATTTTTTAAATCAATGCGTAAATATATTATGGAGGAATACCTAAAATCTTAACCTTGTATTTATTATATTTATAGAGATATTGATGGTTATTAGAAGCAACGTGTAGAAGATACCCAACACAGGGAAGGAAAGGTTAAGGTAGTTTTCTAAGGAAACGCGACCTTTATTTGATAAACTACTGTCGTGTATTTGCTTTAAAAAAACACGAATTATGAAAGCATCAACTAAATTTATTAAGCTTGTATTTCTTTAAGGGATTCCTCCTTTATCTCAACCCTATTTTGGCTACTTACCAACATTCAAAATATTGTTACTTTATGATAATCAAGAGCAAAAGTTTTCCGTAGTTCAGAGGCCACGCGATATAATTAATCAATTCCAATAGAAATATGTTAGTGCGTAAAAAGAAAAACTAGGCGTTCAGATATTTGCAAAAATAAACCGAATTCAATATTAATGAAACGAGAGGTTCGATACATAAATGTCAGACCAAAATTTATAAGTTTTTTTAATACAGACCTTTCCGTTAAGATTGCACCCAATTTGAACAAAATAGTGAAAAACTAGATGTAAACGAGTAAAGAACAGGAGAATTAAATATTCAATTAAACAATTAAGTACATATACTTGTAAGTATACCTCTAATTGTCACTTAATAATTTGAAAAATTTACCTCAAATAAACGTATTTTTCAGCAATAAAAATGTATTTTATGTCAAATAAAACCTTTAAATAAAATTAAATGGAAATATAATAAAAACTTTTTTTTTAATTAAAATCGTATATCTTTCATTTTGAGTTAGTCCTTTGTGAATCTAAGCTCTCATCAAAGGATACATATTATTAAAAGCCTTCCCCTTATGGATGTCTTTAATATTTATGTTCGCTCTGCAAACGGAATATTTTTACTAAATTATTTTTTTGTTATTTGAACTCTGAATCACATATGAGTCGCCTTCATTCAAAAGCCACTATATGCATTACAAACATAAAAACATTTGAAATTATATTTTGATTAAAATTAAACAGTTTTCAATATCTGTTATATTCAACTTTTAACACTTGCCTTACTGTGCTAAAAAAAATCCGCCAGCCACGATGCTGGACGCTAAGCGTCCAGTGAAAAATGTATATTTTAAATTAAAATTATTTTTCGTTTTTAGCTATAAAAATCATTTTATCATGTATTAAAACGTCGAATAATCAAATAAAATATAACTCTTGGCCACTCCCTATCCATAACAGGGTGGCAAGTGTTAATACATGTGATTGCTAGTTCTCGACTTCCACGTATCATTTTGTAGACGTATATGGTAAAAGACATATTACTTTTTCTTCTTTTAGAATATCATACACTTGATCCAATCATACTTTACTTGGTCCTCTAGTACGCTTTTCAACTACATGTATATCTGTTTTGTAGTATTTTTTCATTAATTCGTTCTACATGTCTAAACCGTCTCAACGTACTCGTTATTCATCTGACTTAACACATCAGCCTTAAGTTCACATTCATCCCTTATAACTTTATTCCGTATTCTGCCATAAATTATCATTCCATGTTTTCTTTTCAATGCCCACATCTCTGCAGTATTTATTCGGCTCCTTTCAATATTTTATCATGTCCACGTTTCATTCCCACACGTCAAAGTTGGCACCAAAGTACTATATTGGACTATCATCTTAGCAAATTTCGATACTATCACACAGTGCTTTTTTTGCGGTGGAGCGGCGTTCCACGAACTTTTTTACGGTATACAAAAAACTTGACAAGAACTGAGCTCTGGCACCTATGTTTAAAAAACCAAAGCTACGCTGTCATACATGGAAAATATACTACACAATACTCGAACATTATCTTGAACACGCAATGAAATAAATAAATTAAGAAAACAGTGTGATTACCTTTTTAAAGTCTAAGATCTTTTATAGATAGATTTCTGAAAGCATAAATTCCGAAAATATGAAATCAATTTCTTACCGTTTAACCGATCAAAAACAGGCAAAGAGAAGATTCACTCACCTGAAATAAAGGAAAAAAAGAAATATTTAATGTTGACTCACGCACAAATACACAAGATAAAATCGATGTATATAATATACTCCAAACTCCTACATCCAGAAAAGTCTTTGATTTTTTACTTTTAACTTTTGTTTTATCGACTTATCAAACGATTTTGTTTATGCCAGAAAAAAATACGGTCGATGATTCTGAAAGAAAAAAAAATGAACTAGAATTTTCACAAAATGTAAAATTCATTAGTTTCATAACGTATTACAAAAAACTACAGATAAAATAACAAAAGAGAAGAATTTTATTTATCAGGCGTAAATCCTGAAGAGAGGAAGCCGGGGTGTTTTTATAATGATCATAATTAAATATAATTTATTTATTTATTAACACTTCATTGAAAAAACAATGTAGCGGGCTTATTTTCAGGCGCCGATTTTTTTCCGTCCAACCAAACAAAAGTAAATAAAGCAAGTTACATGGTCGAAAAAAAAATGTTTAAATAATTATTCATTTTTATGAAATTTGTGAACAATATACGATTCAGTAAAAATAATAATGAGATATCATCCATTAAATGAAAAGGGAAGGATGGTGGAGAGGAATGAAAAAATCAGGAATGAAACACGTTATATTACTGACAAGAAATTAACATTTGGAGGCGGACAAAAATCATTTAATTGAAATATTAAGCTAGAAAACAAACGTTAACTAAAAAAAAATTTACTCATTCATTAAGTACTACGCAATTATAATATTGTTGCAATAATGAAATAACCATGCTAAAATTGGGATAATTCAGTAATTGATTAAAATAATATTATTGTATTTTGTGAGACTATAAATATAATTGTATTTTCTTTTATCAAACACTGTTTATTCCACTTTTCTTAACGGTATAACCCTACTGCTTTCAAGGCTTTCACATCATTAGGCGAGCACAAACAAGACTTCTGGTACTTAGAGAAGCAAAGTACAAATTACTGCACCTGATTATCCAAGGCATAATACAAGGCCGAAGAGGTGTTGGCAGGAGGCAAATATCCTGGCTCCGCAATATACGTGATTGGTCTGGCGTGATTAAAGGGGTGTTGGAGATTTTTTTCGGGCTGTCGGGGACAAAGATGTCTACTCTCAAGTTATATTTAACGATGTGGGGGGTGGGGGGCTGACATGACACTGAGAAGAAGAATAAGGGAATATTAATTGCCAAACATTCATGCATCACGTCCGGCAGCCACAGCGCATGAAGGGATAACTGTTTGAACTTTTAATTTCCATCATTATTGATACTTGTAGTAGTGTTGTAAATTATATTTTCTTTAATTTTCGATGTTCTCACTTTTTTTTCTGAGTTTGCAGATGGTGGATAATTGATAATGTGACGCGTTAAAATCTTATGCCACGGTCGGATTTGCTGTTATGTTCGGCTGGGCCAGTTCCTAAGGAACTTTTTGGCAAGATATACGGCTTTCTTATTCATAGCTTCATAGCGGAGGCGTGTAGATTCATTGCCTTTATATGCGAGGCGAGTGGCGCAGGGACGCGGTAGCCAAAACAATGCAATATCAAGAATCTTATCAAAATTATTCACAGCATCCATGATTAAAAAAATTGTAAATCATAAATGTTCAAAATTAAACACATATCTATTCCAAAGTGAGGTGATTGGTCTAACGAATAACACACAGAACTTTTGTCGTCAGTTTAAATCCCGCATTTTCTATCAATAATTAATCGGAAAAAAGCAATATAAAGAAACACAGTATAGTCATTTCAAGAACGTTTGTATTGGCTTGTACTCTAGGGTAAGGCGATAGGACCCGCAAACAAGATCACAGAAATCCTCTAGTCACAGCATTGGGGACTTACGATAGTAAATCCGACCTATTTTTTGTTATAAGCACAGGCTTCCGAAGCATCATTTGTTGCCTGACTAGTTCGCCTACAGTGGTAGCAGGGATGACCAAGGTCTGAGTGAATGTGTTAAAATGCAAGTAGCCAGAGAGCGGAATCGCTGCTCCAGGACAGTGATTAGATGATCGATGCGGTCCTGCTGGATTTAAAGAACTTCACGGTCCAAGCGAGGATGTAATGTTGGAGGATTTATTCACACTGTGTGGCTTGAAGTCAGGAGAGGTTTGTTTGAGGTTTGATGTTGAAGGACATCTTGAATGCTTTTTGCTGCACTCGTTGAAGCTTCAGATGATTCGTGTTACTCACACTACTCCAAATGGGTGCAGCATAGGTCAAGATGGGACGAATGAGCATTTTTTTGAGGTGCTTATTTTTGAGTGAATGTAAGCTGCATCGGCGGAATATCGAACTAATAGTCCTAACGCCTTTTTGGCTCACCTGACTGATGGTATTCAGATGGGTTTTGCACGTCAGTTGGCGGTCGGGGTGTATACCAAGGTATTTATCCCGCCACTTGACAAGGGAATCATTGATTAATAAATGCATCGATGTGGCACTCTTTTCTCGACTTTGCCGAAGAATATGATAGCCTCAGTTTTGGCGTCATTGATTTTGAGCATCCAGTCAGTTAGTATTTTTTAAGAATCTCAAAGGCAATCTGGAGGCGGTAACCTGCTCGGTCTACCTAGTGTGGACGCGCAACATACCGTATCTTAGCAAAAAGAGCGAGTTAACAGTTCGGTAAAGTAAGTATATCGTGGATTTAAATGTAAAAAAGGCAGGATTTAAGTATACTGCCTTCGGAGACACCCATAGGGATGGGGCTGGTGGAACACTTAAATGTGAAAAAAATCTACACAATAAACTTAAATCAAAGTGAAAGGCCTATTTATATTTACAAAAACGTTCCAAAACTGTGCACTTTTATGATAAGTATGAAATCATTCTGTTTCAAAGAGGAGTTCTACAATATACAAACCAAATCAATTAACAAATGTTAAGTATAGTTGAATGTTGAATAACGCCCTGATAAGTCCACCAGGAGTTCTATTATCAGAGATAAAGGTTAAAACAGTTTATTGAACTAAGTAAAATAATAACAAGACCTTCTTTAAATAATAACTTTTTATAAAAATGAATTATTTTTATATTCTTAGAAAATTCCAAGAAATATTGATTAATGACATTTAATTTGCAACGTTAGACAAACAAGACTGTACATTCTTTCTTCGAGTGTGCCATGATTTGCATATCGCGTGTAGAGTTTATAACACTGGCGCAAAATAAAAAGCGTTAGGATTTTAGAAATATCCATTTATCCATTGTGTTTCTTGAACCCCTTTTATGAAAATGGATGTCGCAGTAAACGGAACGAAAACACAAAAATACGACTATGCACGACTGCAAATTTTGATTAATTTGTTCAACCTAAAAATAAATACAAAGTGATTAAGAAATATATTTTTCATTTGCATGCGTGCACTTGGAAGAATACATGAGTTGACAATGTATACATGAGTTGAACATGTAGAGTACGGAATAACGTGGTCAAGGGCGAATGTTAACTTACGGTTGATGTGTTTAAAAAGGAAAAACAAACTTGGTTGGTAACTTTATTTTCATAGATTCGTGAGTGAAGGAATTACATATGTAATGGGTGCCACACACATGTCGAATGGAAATGTATGCGGATGATGCATGCTAATGACACGGTAATGTAAGCAGATAATGAAGATGAATTACTGAGTCTAATAAGTAAATTGTATGAGAGATGAGAAGAGAAAGATCTGAGAATCAATATTGCGAAATCTGAAGTCATGGTGAAAGATAAGTTTGAAAATTAAATATGATGTATGGGTCAACAATGTGATGTATGGGTGAACAATGTGACGTACGGGTGAACAATGTGATGTACGGGTGAACAATGTGATGTATGGGTGAACAATGAAATATTGAAGCATGTTGAGGATTTTTTTTTTGTTTTTGGTTGCATTTTTTTTAGATCATGGAACAGTTGCGAGAGATATCGAACGGCGTGAAGAGATAGGAAACCATGTAAATGAGGCATTAAAACATATACACGAAACGGGTAATATCAAAATATGTTGAAATGATAGTTCACAATAGTATTTAGCATCAACTTTTATGCATCGGATTGAAACATGTACGTGGAAACAAACTGAAAGGCGCTGAATGAATTATGTAAAAATGCGTCAACTAAAAATACGAGTAATACAAGGGGGGAAATGTATGACAGAATACGTAATATAGTGATTAAGGATGAATGTGATTAAATATAAAGTGCTAAAATGAGTGCAAGGCGTGGTCGAGGAAGGCCAAGAATAGTTGGATCAAGTAAATTATATTTTGAAAAAGAAATTCTGAAAAGAAAGAAATTGTATGGATTTTGAAGAGGCTAAATATTTTTATTATAATAGAGAAGTCTGGCGCTTTGTCTTTTCTGCTCATCCCAGTAGTGAAGCGGCTTAATGATATGTATGTATGCAACATGATAAAACGTGATAATAAAACGTATGTATGCAACATGATAAAACGTGATAATAAAGACATGTATGTATGCAACATGATAAAACGTGATTTAGTACGTTAGTGAAGTAAGAATGAAAGAAGAACAGATGGATTGGAAAATTAACTTTATAGACCTGGCGGGTTGATTGCCATGTAGTAATCTATTTTAACCAACCACAAAGGTATTTACTTATTTATATATTTTATTAACCTTGCATATACAAGTAAAATCCATTTACATACAAAGCTTCAAGATAATTTTATACATGTACAATACTATTTCTTTTACTAAGAAAGCTCAAAATAATTTCTTTAAAACATTTTCCAAAATATATGAATCTCCGAGGCCCTGTTCAAAAGGGTCAGCCCATGAAACAAAGGAAGAGCATTTAGTTCCGGTCAGTTAGTTCAACCTATTGCAAGTCTAAATATTTCAATATTTCTGCACCTTGGATAGTTTCAAGAGCATTAAACCACAAATATACGAACAAAGTTGGATTAGATGTTGCTGCCATCAGCAACTTAGATACATAAGATGAGACCTTCACGTCACTCCTTACGCTTCCAAGGTAATATCCAGATATACTAAAATGAAACCTGTAGGATAAAGCCACGGGTAGTAACCGCACTCACGGAAGTTGAAATATCTCAAAACTTTCTCTACCATTAAATAAGCTTTAAGTAAAACCAAACTGGAACGGTTTGTAATAAAAAAAACTAGGTACCAGGGGGAATCTACTTGCAGCCCCCTGGTCGGAAGACACGCGCTTGCCAACCAGGCCACAATGGGTCGTCTATGCCGCAATGGAGGCTGTCACTTTTAACAATTTGTATAACATTTTTTTCACAATAAGCAGCAATGCACCCAAAATAAGATGATTTGAGTGGCGAAGTGCCAAATCAGCCTATACAACGAATATGTTGAAATGAGATAATGGAACTCAAAGTCTATGGGTTATTATAAATCAAATGTTGTGTAATTAATGTTTTTTTTTATTTATTGAACAGATACATTCTAAAACTACAACAATAAAAATAAAAAAATTAATGTAATATTATGACAAGATTATTTGATGATTAAAATTTTTTTTGTTTGGTTTGCCAATTTGGCATAAAAGTGTATCACGAAAAACGCTTTGCCAAAAAAAAATATAGATGGCAGCAGTAGTACCATTTAGAATTTTGAAGTATAGATGGCAGCCAGACACTTCTGGCTTATAAAGAAACGTTATGTGACACAAATTTTAACACTAACTCTTTTTTTGGTTTTGTTGGATAATCTGGTTTGGCTCCATTGCCACTCATTTGTGCGGCCAAAGTAAAGTCACGATGCAATTATACAATATAAGTCAATATAATAACTTATTTTAAAAAAATATACATATTTTTAAATCTCAAGTGATTAAATTTAAGATTTAACAATCGATTTATTAGTAAAGTTCCATGAAGAAATAATAAACGCAACATTCATTGGTCGCGGTCAAGACTTGGCTTTAAGTAAATCAAATCTTACTCGCAAACGACAACAGAAAAATACATTGTCTATAGTTCGCAGTCGACATTCTCCACAATACCCATATACGAGTAGTATAGTATTTAAAACTTCTTCTTTTTTAAGCCTGTTGGCCTGTTATGGTCCTGCATCATTGTTTCCCTCTTGTGACGTCGACTACCAGCTGTCTTTCCATCTTTTAGGAGGTCATCCTGGAGGTCTGTTAGCTTGGGGGATACTGTCCCTGGCCATTCTTACGGCTCTTGGTTCCGCCATTCTGGATACATACTCGTTCCAGAACCTTCTTCTCTGTCATCCCCATCTGATAATATCTTCATCTTCGCACATCCTTCGGCTTTCTGTGTTTCGTACTCTATCACGAAGGGTTTTGCCAGCGATACTCCTAAGTACCTTCATTTCGCTGGTTCGGAGGAGATTTTTGGTTCTGACAGTATTGGCTCTGGGCTTTATGCTGTATGTCATTATGGGACGAACACAGGTCTTGTAAATCCTCACCTTGCTTTGAATGTTCATATACTTGTTTTTCCAGATAGTGTTCTTTAAACATCCGGAAAGTACTTGAACAATCACAAAAGGCCGCAGCTATTTCCTGATGTATTTAAAACATATGAATAAAATGAAACAGAGATTGTAGTAGTGTATCCGAATCTTGAATTAAGAGCCTGTAGGTATCTGTGGGAAGATCATGGCATCTATACACTGAGAAGAGTCTCTTGAACGTGTGAACCGCAGCACATTCCACTCGACCCTTAGACACTCTGCATGTACCCTTCATCACTTCAAATCCTCTCAACCGAAGTGTCCCGGTTCGAGAGCCACCCCTATCAATCCTCTCTGATCGAGTGACAATAAATGTGGAGGGCCAGTAATAAAACAAATGGATGATTGATTTTTCCTATATGATATCGAAGTATTTAATAAAAAAGAGGGAAAACAAAATAAATTGCCAAATGGCGTAGAGCTATAACTAGTTATCATGGACCCAAAGTGAAAGATGCAGACAAACTGCAAGTACTGAAGCTTCTCACCCTTTCGAAATTTTCTTTGAAAGTACTGGCAACTTGCTGAGCTGTTTGATCTCCAGCCCTTAAGCCACTTTATAAGGAAATATTTACTGCGCTGCGAGTCTTATCTCGTAATGTCGGACCTTGAGTTCGTCGTCAGTAGTATTCATTTCATATTCAGATGTGTAGCCACCGAAGGAGTCTCTTTGAACGGTTCCTTCATAGTCACTACGTGAAGTCTCACTCATAAAAACAATTTTAAGAAGATTTCGATCTTTTTGTGTAGACAGCGCAGGATGGTGACTTATTTTGTCCCTCATAAAAACGTGGGTGGTGGTGGGATCTAACTGAACTGAAGTAAAGCTATATTGTTGTATAAAAGGCAAGGAGCTTCATGACTTGTGAATTTTCGTATGCAATATCAACAAGCTTCTTTATCCAATAAATAACAGATGCATAGAAGTGAAACTTCTTAGCTCCTATAAAAATTCAATTTTATGCATTACTTTTTTCCATTTGTTAACGATTTTTATTATTTTTTTAGGATTAGGAAATAGTTTTGTGGAACTTAATTCAAGAAAATCTCTTTTAATCAAATAAAAACATTGTTATGTGGAATTTCATTCAAGAAAATATTTAATTAAATATTATAATGTTAAATTAAACATAAAAATATATAAAACATATACATATATAATATTAATAATTCAATATAAATAATTATAAAATATATATTTATATATAAAATATATACATATATTATTATATAAATAATAATATATATAAATTAATTAATATATTAATTATTAATTAATATTAATAATTAATCAATTATTCATTAATTATTAATCAATTTTTAATTAATTACTTATTAATTATTAATTAATTATAAATTGATTAATTAATTGATTTATTATTAATATATAAATTTATAATTTTATTTAAAATTAAATAAATTTACTATTAAATAATTTAAGTATTAATTTAATTTAATAATTATAAATTTTAATAATAAATAATTTAATTAAATATTTAAATAATAAATATCACTATAACATTAATAATAATAATATTAAATATTAATAATAAATATAAATTAACATTTATTAAATTATTTAAATTATAACATTAAAATATTATTAGAAATAAAATATGAAATTTAAAATATAAGAGTCGGAGAAGGGGAAACGTTTCACTTTTCGTGACGTTCAGGCCAATTTGCGTCAATAGAAGGTTTACTTCAAAAATCATTTGGTAATATCCTTTTGGTATATCTCTGGCAAGATTAGGTTCAAAAATCACTTTCCCTATTCGATCTTCTAACTAAACTATTTAAGCTGCGATATATTAATGGAGAGTAAAACTAACTTTCTGTTTGTTTGGAATATATTGCCACTTGGTAATAAAGCCATCAGGTTTTATTGTAGATAACAATAATATAATACTATACAATCTTTATTAACATTAAAAAAAGTACAGAAATATAAAATTAACTTCAATTCAAACCATTATCTCAATTAAAAATACACCTATATTATATTCAAAAAGATATAAAATGAAATATACTCGTACTAGAAATGGTCGGTATTATTTATATCGGCGAATTCTTTAACTTACCAAAATAGCAAGTTGAACCGCAAAACCGCAGATTTGATGCAGTATACAAAACCGAGAAAGACCAAAACGCTAGCGTTCTGGGAGCGATTAGAAGTTTTACAACTCCTCGTTTCAAACGAAACGAACCGCTACTGTTAGTTTTATTTTAAAATTGTATGTTGTGGTTATGTTTTATAGCTTAAAAGTGAGTTTGTTTTACATTGTAAACGAGAGCTTAGTTAAATTGATTCGTACAAGAAATAGTTTTCGTTTAACAAATATGTTTATTTTGAAAGGAGATGAAAAAAGGGGGTTTCACACAACGAATGATATGTATATACAGTATTAAATTGACACTGTCAGAACCAAAAATCTCCTTCGAACCAGCGAAATTAAGGTACTCAGGAGTATCGCTGGCAAAACCCTTCGTGATAGAGTACGTAACATAGAAATCCGAAGGACGTGCGAAGTTGAAGATATTGTCAGATAGGGACGACAGAAAAGAAGGTTCTGGAACAAACACGTATCCAGAATGGCGGAACCAAGAGCCGTAAGAATGGGCAGAGACAGTATCCGCCAAGCGAGCAGACCCCCGGACGACCTCCCAAAAGATGGAAAGACAGCTAGCAGTCGACGTCGCAAGAGGTAAACAATGATGCAGGACCATAACAGGCCAATAGGCCTAAAATAAGATGAAGAAGAAGTATTAAATTATTAAGTATTTTAACCAAATATATCCTTCATCATGTATGCATGATGCTAAGTGTCGTGGTCCACCTTGAACTAAGTGCACCACTTGTCTCCATCATTCCCGGTCCTGAATCATTCTGAATGCAGCGATTTAAGAGGATTCTATTAAGTTCTTTATTTGGTTAACCTTTCTCTTGCCTTCCATTGTTCTTTCGGAGAACATGCCCAAAGTATGTACGGATCTTTTCCTAGATGTTGTCAAAGCCTTTGGTAATCTATAATTCTTGAATAATAACGACGTTCGTACTTTTTGCATTCCCCGCTCGCCCTTCAACACATCTCGAATGCATCTATGTTGCTTATTTTTTTTTTCACTTTCCATATTTCCAATCCATACATACAGTGCTATATAAAATACTAAATAAAACTAAATTAATTTTGACTCTTTTGAGTATAAAGGTAGATCGATTAATTCATTTGAACCAATATGAGAACTTGAGATTTATCAAGAAAAGCGAAAAAGTTAATAAATGAAGGCTTAAGGATATAGCTTTGTGTTACTACGCGAAAACTATCTTTTTTTAAATTTCTAACAATCAATGTGTACAAAAAGTCACCATCCACACTCCGTTCTATGAAAGCAAAATATGGATAACTTCCAGAAAGCAAATCCATAATCTGTAAAAGTGTCATCGAAAATGTCATTCCAGCACACCATTCGTTTGGTTGACATTTAATCGATAATAAGCCGATAATGATGATGATCACCCAAAAAAATACGTTTCGTAATTCATCTCAGAGCGTATGGTCATAAACAAGCTGGAGTAGCGAATTACAAAATAACCTTTTCCGAAATACTCCACATCCTGGTGAAATAGAATATATTTTGCTTTAAACGCGAAATAAATGATTTTCGCATAGTTTATTCTGTAAAGTAACTCCGTATCCCCAAGGACGAACGTGATAGGACTACATTAAGGATAAAATATGTGCCTTGCCCATGGAATCCTTCAAGAAACACAAGGCGTATTCAACAACACTGTGTGTAGCTTAAGATATGAGTTGAAAGCGCTGAACATGTAACTTATTCATCGTTGTCTTGGATATGTTTAATAATTTTGCGGAAAAATACAATCATCTAGATCAAGAATTACCAAAGTGCTCGATTTCCATCCCCTGAGGTCGATTTGATTTTTATAGGGGTCGATAGTTTCAATAAAAAAAAATTAGGGGTCAACGACATCAAAAATAGACTCCCTTACTACTGCTATTTGTTTGTTACTTCAAAATATCTATGATTCAAATAGGTACCTAATTAAGAAGTAAAATAATAGATAAAAAAAAACACTTTTTTGATAAAAACACATTACATACCAAACTTGTGAACGAAAAGGTAAAATTTGTCATTAAAAGAGTCTATGCTTTAATTTTCTAGAGCGCCGATTTCAATATTAAATTTTGCACAAGATAATGCAATGCATAATCCGTAGTCCTTTTATCTTTTTCAATCCTTAATTACAAGCGATTAAAACGAAAAGTTTGATATCTAGTGAAATATTTAATATCGAGTACTGTACAAACTTATTAATTTGAGTAAATTACGGTAGTAAGTAAGTAAATTACTAGGGGGTCGACGGATTTAAATTTTTTTGGTAAAGGGGTCTGCGGCCGAGAAAAGTTTGGGAACTCTTGATCTAGATGATAGAACAGTTTTCTTCTTACTTAGATTATTTTGTAAGAATCGATGAATTCAGAACGTTAAGACCATCCCCTAGGGGGTCGCGGTGAAATATCAAGGGGTCACGAAAATAAAAATAACTTTACGTGTACAAATGGAAAAAAATATCATATACTTGATTCAACCACACTTTCCTTGGTATTTTTCCACAATGCCTTTCACTCACATTTGCACGGTATATTTATTTTGTTAGTTTTTCTTCATTCATTCGTTTCACGTGCCCAAACCATCTCAGAGTGGTCCTCTTCATTTTGCTCAACACATCAGCCTTAAGTGCACACTCATCCCTCATCACTTAATTTTATATTCAGTCATACATAGTAACCCTACGCATTCTTCACGCATTTCCACAGCATTTATTCCACAGCATTTATTCGGTTTAAGTCTTGCTCCTCATCCATGTTTCATTCCCATACATCAAAGCTGTTACTACAACACTCTTATGGACTGTCATATTGACAGATTTTGATACTCTCCAGTTCGAGTATATATTTTTCAGTGCACCCTTGACCTGATTTAACGCTAAACGTCATTCAATCTCTCGTAACTTTTCCATCGTCTGAAAAAATACTACCTGAATAGCAGATTCTTCAACTTGTTCCAATCTTTCATTACTCGGGTCAATCGGTGTGCTAGTGATGATGATCCTAACAGCTCAATTCGGGAATACTTCACGATGGTGTAAATAATTGTCCAGTATATCAAACAAAATTTTATGAATATACAAAAAGTTTGCTAATTTTCCTATTTACAATTTATGTATGTATGATATTGTAATTTATTTTACATATAAATTACAATGTCTTTAAACCTCCACAATGTTAATGCCTTAACTATAAACAACATATATGTATGATATTATATAAACGGGTGCGTAAATCTAATCTTATAATGAGGCATTTAGACTCAACAAAATCCGTCTTAACTCGTTCACAGAGGATATTTTTAAACCATAAAAAAATAAGTCTGTAGCGACATAAGTAATTAAGTTAAAATAGTAATTAGCCGCATAGCTATTCAATCAGAAGTTTGCTTTCCTAAGATCCATACTTGACATGTTTGTATCTGTAACAATGACTTAATTGTTCTGCTAAAATATCAGCACGTGTTGCTTCATCGTTGATTTAATTGGTGATTGTTTGAAGTTTTGCCAATGTGCAATTTACGATTGGTATGATGATGCAAGAACTTTTTATTAACGTTTATTGGAATTAGTTAATAGAGTGGGTTTCACGAGAGTTTGCACTGCTAGTCTAAGATGACCATATTTTAATTTATTTTGTAATATATTATTATATATTTTTAAATATTGTCTATCTAATACTTTATATTCCAATAAAATACTTACCATAATAATAATATAATATCAGATTAATGCATGTAAATGGCATAAATGAACATGATCGCAAGCTAAAATGACATTGTATTACTGTAAATTTAATGCATTATCTTTTAAAAATAAATTAAATTAAATTTTTATTATTGTATTTGGTATTTAAAAATATAGTAAAATTTTTAACTACTCCTAAGGTGATTCACTGAATAATAAATAAAAATCCTGAATATTTACCTCCTCACTAGGTCCCGTAATTTCTTGACGTAATATAAACATTCAAAACCACTTCTTTAGTATGTTCACACAACGCTCTTCCTTAACCTAACTTCAGACATTATGGTCACCGTATTTTTCGTCAAATAAACGGATCACATCAACCAATCACGGCAAAGATACTTACTAATACATTGATACGTTTTGTATATTACGCACTAAGCTTGTCAATGTGTTAAAAAGTGCAAACTCTCATGAAACCCACTCTACCTTATTCTACAAAACTTGTACATTTATTTTTCAAACATAATTTATTAATAAAACTATGTCGAAGAGCTTCGTGGTTTTGTCCGCTGAAGTCTTTTTAAATTATCGTTTTAACATGATTTTCATTTAAGGTATTTTTATAAATTGTATGGTGTGTTGAAGAAAATTGTCACATGCCAATAAATCCGACAGGTTGTGTTAAACAACTAAAATGTTTAACAAAAAGTGATTTTATCTACACCATGCTAGATTTCACTTACACCATATTATTTGGAAATAAAAATGTGCAAAACGACTAATTAATTACTTTGTACAGTGCAACTTGATACATCAACCCGCATATCCAGTCATGCAAACGTTTCCAACCCTCTGGCCGGGGGCAAAGGGTGGTATCCTCTAAATATGTGTGTAATGTGTATAGAAAACTGCAGACCTGGTCCGGATGCCGAGGGTCGTATGTAAATACATTTGCGGGATCCAAAATTAACCCCACAGTCTTTGTTTTATTTAAAAATGTTTATTTTTCTGAAACTTATAATAAAAGTGTATCTTTTTCATAACCTTAAACGTTAAATTAAATATTGATAAGTTCATTTCTGTGGCGTTGTGGTAGAAGTTGATATTGATATGTAAGCAATATTAACTTTGATAAGCTGTTAAAATCAGTACAAATAAGCATTTTTTAAGTTTTTCCAAACAATATATATTTTGTTTGGATAATGACTGACACACCAAGTTTTGGCACTACATGCTGAGAAATATTTTCTATAAATTGGAAGAATAACCACGAAATGACAAAAAACGGACATTTCAACTTCTGCCATAACGCCACAGATTTATTAACATCAAATCGGCATTAGCAACTTATCAAGGAATATTTTGATTTAGAAAACAATTTTGAGAATTTTAGAAGAATTGAAGATTATGATGATTTGAGTAATGTTAACTGAGAGAATATGGAAGAAGTAAGAGACACAGGGAAGCATTTACGACTGGTGTGCGGATGAGAACGCGGAAAGAGTCATGTGCATGGATAGAAAAGCGTGAAGATCTGTCCTTTGTGCCTACCACAAAAAAGGCATAGTTTGATGGTATGATTGTACATGTAAACTATTTGAATTACTGTTGGGCCATATGGAGTTTACGAGACGAGGTCGCGAGAGCTAATATTTGGATCCGTATTTTTACTGTTTATTTTTTAAGGTAGATTAGTTTTAGAAAGGTTCTAATATTAAAGTTAGACATTATAAGACATATGTTAAGCTGATAGTGTAAACATTAGAGCCAGCATAGCTAGAATAAAGAGCCTGCTTCGATACTTCGAGATGAGAATACTCTAAAACATCACGAGAAAAATCTTAGACGTAGGTTTAGAAACTCTGACATTCGACAGAACTGCAACACAGACGACAAAATCAGTTGGAGCAAACTGTTCAGCCATACGGCATTTGCACGACGATGTAATGAATTGTTGATTATTTTTTTACTCAAGAGGTTCCAATTGCAAAGTTCGAGTTTATAAGACCAGTGCCAAAACGATATTGAAAAAAATAGAGCCGAAACAACTAAAGCCATGCGCCTGCTTCGATCATTCGAGATGAGAATACTACAAACAGTCGCAAGTAAAACGGTAAGAAATAAAATTTGACATTCCACAGACATGCAATATAGTCCACATACTTAGGTGAAGCAGGAAAAAAAGACGTTACTAAATGCGGTGTTGCAGCATACTAAATCCCCACAGATCATTGCATGCCAGAAAACCCACCTAAAAGATGGAGAGACTATCTTTCAAAATCTCAGAAATTATTCCATCGCAACATAACAAATGCAAGAGCTACATCAGGGAAAAGAATATGTAATAAGAAAATATTTAACTAGGAAAATGAAAAGATTTTCTCGAATGGTTGTTTTATTAATAACATTTTTTTCGAACTAATGTTTTTGACTGTCCAATCAATCATAATCTTGACTGTCCAAGATAACCAAGTGGATGTTCCACTGTGTTCCCAGGTGGGATATGTTAGGCAACTCTGATTTCTTAAATATATTACTGAGATCCAAACGTTTCCTGCCTAAACTAGCTAAAGCGTACATATGATAGATACATTTCACACGACTTTAGTTGACAAACTACTGCGGGTTGATGCATTTTAACCGTTTCCCCGTGCAATGGGCGTATCCAGCATAGCATATGCGGAGTGGCGTGGCATATCCATATACGCATCAATAACTTGTCCAGGCCGTATTTTTTTGGACCTAAATGGTATCAAACTATTTATTCATCGATTATCAAATGTATCTATGATTAATGTTCACAACAGATTTATTGGTGCGTAAGGCATTTGCTATGATTCTAGGGAATTTGTGCGAAAACTGGTTCTTCTCTTAACCGCAAAATATATCACGAAAACAATCACGATTTTTTTTAACAAGTTATTATTTATATTTTTTTAGAGCCATGAACGTTAAATGAAGTAAATATGTACATAACCTGAAAGGGTGCGCAGTGAAATGATAAAACAAAAAAACCTCCCTAGCCTCTCCCCACGCACCGGCAGTTGCGCCCCCCGGTCACTGGTAAAATTCATTAAAGCTTTTTCGAAAACATTTACACATGCAATCGAGTTGCATCATTCATAAATATGATATGAAATATGACAAAACGTGATGAATATTGAATTTATTAATTTTTATCAGAATTTGTCGTTTTAACAATTTCATATTCGAATCCAGGGGTACATAAACGATGGTTTGGAAAACGAAAAACAAATATTTTAGTTATATATTTTCCATTGATAGAAATTTTATAAGACATAATTTAAAACGAGGATAGATGAATATAAAAATCTCAGTTGATCTGACTGTTAAAAAGAAGTCTTAGAATGCCTTATGCCCGTATCATGAAACGAATGCCCAAAGGAAATCTCCAGTGTGAAAACCAGGAAGGGCGCGGAGTTAGTATATGAAGTGACTGTACAAAGAAAGATTTCATGTAGATTGGGAGACTGTTACTAAGAGGGAACACGACAAACTTTATCGAAGGAGTATCATGCCAAGGCTGCGTCCGTGAATCTAATATAAATAGTAGATAAAATAAAGCTTCACTCAATTTAAGTTAAAAAAAAAGTTGATCAATCATTAAACATTATAAAATCGGTTAAACTAACGTTCAAGTGTAATATTAGTTGTTGTAATAGTCCGTGTTAAGTTTTATATGTATAATTTTTTATAATTTATTTTATCGAACACTGTTTATTCTACTTTATGCAATGGTAAACCCTTACCGATTTTAAAGCTATCACCTCATCATCATTAGGGGAGCACAAATAAGACTTCCATGATAATGAGGTGAACATTTGAAAACCGGTAGAGTTATACCGCTACATAAATTGGAATAAACAGTGTTTGTTAAAATAAATTACAATGTTTTTAAACTTCCATAATGTTAAAGTTTTAACTATAAATAACATGTCACAGTTATTCTTTTTGTTCTTAATAATTAAAAAAATCTGACATTTAAACAAATTTATTCCGTATTCTGTCACACAGTGCCACCCCATGTACTCTTCTCAAAGTCTGCATGTAGCTCCAATCAGTCTATTTCACGTCCATGATGGTAAAAATCTGAAAACCGGTAGAGTTATACCACTACATAAAATGGAATAAACAGTGTTCAATAAAATAAATTACAATGTTTTTAAACTTGCATAATGCATAATGGCTTAACTATAAATAATGTATAATTTTTAATTAATGTCGTGAAGCAGCAACACGATGACAGCACGAACCAGCACAAGAACAACAATGTCAGCATTATAATGAAAAGGAAAAAAAACACTTGGCTTACTTTCGTCACTATTAACGCATTATCATAAGGAAAATAAATGACCAATCTTGTTGTAAAGAGACTTGTGAATTTGGCCTTAAATCCGAAATGAAGAATTATGTTTATTTTTTGTCACGTAAAATTTATCAAAGAAAACTTTTGATAGTACTTATTAGGGCTTTCAATTAACCGCCTTATTCGACTAACTGGTTTTCGGTTATTTTTACATATGTATAAGGAACCGGATAACCGATTTTAACCTTTTATACAATACTACATATCTACAATAATAGACATAAAGAACTTTGCAAGGAAGTAAAAACTGTGGAAGTCTACGCCCTTTATCCACCATACCACTATATTTTTATATTTATTTTTAATTGAACAAAGTGACAAATATTTGCCAAGGCTATATCTATCATATATACACATTTATTTTTTATAATCTTAATATATGATTTCTTAGAAATAATTAACACCTACATACTACTTATAACTAGATAACAGTTCTTACAACAAATTTTTTAGCAAGAACAAGTCCACTGATCATCGTTTTGCCGGTAGACATTTCTTTGTTTCTTTATTGGTTGATGCATTGAGCATATCTCTATACTTCAAACTCTTGTTAAATGAACATTTATATTATGATAAAAAAACATTTATATTATGATTAAGGAATGTTTGCAAACAAAACTAATGAATTTACATTTTGAAACACTTTTACTATGAATGCTCACAATATGAATATTTTTTTTTATAAATGTTGTGTGGGATTAGAAACCTTGACAATAGCTAACCGGCCGTCACATCAAAATGGTCATGAAATTTTACACCTGTGGAATAACACGTCGTGTTTGAAGCTATGGTCAAACGCCACATAAAAATGTAGCAAAAATAATGTGATACGATATTTTTTTAAGCGGTAAATCGAATAAAAATAAGCGGTGTTCGGTTCATTCGAAATTGTTCAAATAACCGATTAACCGGTTCCGGTTTAAACCGGTTTGAAAACCCTAGTACGTATCACCTCCCTTTCATTAGTGTCGAAAAATGCGTACCCTTAAATGTGAAAAATGGGGAAAGGGCACGAATCATATTCTATTTTAATATTATTTGAATTAATTTATCAAATTAACAAAGTTCCTGACGCCATCTAACAAGCGGTGACGTCAGCGTTTAATTAATTTAAGAGGCCAAGTAACAAGGTTTGTGTTTTAATTCTTTGAATTCCAGATGAAATTTTCTTTAAGAGATTCCCTTGTCGTGAAGCTATTTCAAATGCCGAGGACGGAGGCTGGGGATGGCGATTTTATCTTTGATATGTATGGCACTCAATAAAAGATTAAATTTAACCTAAATTCTTCCTCGAAAATTACATCCGATTCATTGGACCTAAGTTGAACTCCGATTGGAACTACCTCGATATAAAGAATACCCTTTTTGGTCATAATGGTATTTAAAAAGAATTCTGAATAGTAACAAAAAATATTAATTTCTCAATAAGGGAACAAGTATACTTAACATCATCATCATTGTAAACCAGGGTCGATCCACTACTGGATGAAGGTCTCCCCAAGTGACTCCAAATAGTTCGGTTTTTTGTTCGTTCGTGCCATGTGATGCTGCCATGCTTCCTGATCTAATCTATCCAGCGTACCTTCGGTCTTCTTCTGGGCCTTTTTTTGCCTCTTGGGTACCATTGGATTATTTCGGATGTCCATCGGGAGTCTGACACTCTGGCTACGTGTCCGGCCCATTGCCATTTCATTCTTTTGCACATCTTTATATCGTCTTCTACCTTTGTAAAATTGCGAATCCAGGTGTTATATTGCGAATCCAAAGTAAATGTATACTCGTACATAATACAAAATTATTATCGTTCCACTTTCTACTACTCAATCATGGTATTTATACCAATGATGGAAATATAACAACACGGAGGAATACGTCTATTATGAAGTGTAGCAATTTTTTTTTATGTAAAGTCAATTACCACTGATGACCGCCAAATCAAGGCTTTGATCTAGAACAACCCGCGTTCTACGATACGAAAGATTCCCGAGATACTGAAAATATCGAAAACCACCGTCCACTAGCTTTTGGTGCAAATTTGCGTTTGAATTTAACCTAAAATCACAAAATTACTTACTTAAGAACAATGAATACACAAGTTGACTTGTGACAATTTGAGTACTTTACTTGGTTTGTGGATATTAACACGTTCACTGCGTCGAACACGGCTCCCGTGTCCATACAAAATAGCCTTGAATGTTGAGTGCACTCATAAACGTCTCCCGATAAGGATTCGTCGCCGGTTTCATGTGTTTTGAAGACACGAAGGAATACACTTGTATATGATGTTTCAATAGAAAGTAGAATTTGATTTTTAACAAAGTTATGGGTTTTCAAAAATTCGCGAATTTTCAGCATCTCTGTATGACATTTTATACGCATTGAATGTGTTAAATATAATAGATTAGTTTAATTTTCTTAGTTTGCTTTAAAAATCAGCGTAATATTTGCTCATTAGTATTTTTAAATAACAATTTTTTTTTTCATTATAAATCATTGTTCAAAGTATGGACAAATTAATTCGTGGAATTAAAAACCAAGTCAGACATGTTTACTATTTATTGCATGTTGCGTGATAGATACTTCCTATTCCTGCCAAATTAATTCCTGCCAACCGGCACAAAGTAAAATTACAAACATTAAGGATTTGTTAAATTGTCTGTAAGGAGGTTTGAATAATTCGTTTTAAAGAGGTCAAACTAATTTATATTCGAAAAGAAGTGGACTAAATTCGTGAGGTAAATTTTTACAATCTCTCCGGCAAACTTTTCCTAAGGTTACGGAATTTACGATAAATTAAAATTATTGTTTTAGAAGATATCACAAAACGGCGGGGACATTTTTTTTCTAAAATCGCGCGCTGATTAAAAATGTATTATATTTTTTTTGCGAAAATTTTAAAATTTAATTTATTACCTCGAGAGGATACTGCGTTATTCTGCGCATTGTATGTGCGAATATGGCAATTTTAATTAAGGATTTTCGAGAAAATTTCCCAAATTGCGAAGTGCAAATTTTTTGTGAATGAAATACGACTTTTAATTATGTAAACTGTTGAATTTTTGTCGTGTTTCTTTGTCATCTGAAAGAGATTTTTGCAGCGATGTATTTGAGAAAAACAAAAGATCTGTTTAACTCTTTCACGGCTACGGACCACTTAAATGGCCCATACATAATACGTGCCGTCCTGGCGAGCGGCCTTTTAAGTGGCCACTAACTTTGCGTGTCGATATCTCGGCCAAAATTAAATCTTCTTTAAAATTTTTAACCTGAATATAAGACAAAACGTGTCCTCTAGTGACATATCTTTTAAAATCATCAAAACTTCAAGTACTTGATCCATAAGAAGGATTTAAACAGACCCCTTGCAGGCCGTCGATATTTAAAACATTTTGAATAATCGCGCCACGCGTTCGGGCGATCCGAAGGTCATGTTTTTAATGACGATTGCTCCCGATCAATATGAAGTATTATGCGTCGATATTTTTTTTGTAAGTACGCGTATTGCGTATTGAATTAATTGCCTTTTTCATTGTTTATGGATTATTGTTTTCTTTGTATAATAAACATACTTTTATTTGTATAATAGTGTTATAAGAATATTTTCTAATATTACGTGTGTATAGTGTCAGCTAAAAAATGCATCGGCGCACAGTTCGACAGTACTCAGATTTGGGATAATGGTGAGTCATATTTTTATGTAGATACAATATAAATTTATTGACTTAAAACACCGCCGCCTGTGGGACACGCGAAAGATACTCGAGCCATCGCCGTAAAAAGGTTAATTGTATCAATGCCTCGTGTATATTATTACAGGTAAATCATGAGAGTGTATGGTAGAACTAGTCTAACAACAAAATAAAAAAATACTTTTTCTCAATTTTTCCTACAACTAACGACTTCCGTTCCTGGTTTGTAAAACGGCTTTTTCGCAACATGTGGGGTGCGGGGCTGGTTCTCGTTGATTTTCAATATTTAAAGAAGAAGAGGTACCAGTCCGATTTTCACTTACGTACTTATACGTACTTATAAACACATTTCTGATTACTTGAAATATATTTTCATACGCCAATAAATTCGCCAGGGTGTACTGTTTATATCAAATGTGTAATACAACATAATTGATAAATAAGTTACCTTAACAAAAAACTTAGCTCTGGCCACAAAATTAGGCAAATTTAGTCTGTGTAGGAAAGGAAAGGAACGTTTTATGGTACCCTGTATCAGATAGTCGACCATTTCTATAGAAAAAAGTACATCATTGCATTGGAAACAATTTATTATACGTCAATATTAAATAAATCTAATCTAACATACTAATTTTGACGGAGGGTAGTTACTAACAATGCAATCATATCAACACAATCAATCACATCTTCGTGGGATAATTTTATGTAAATCACCCTTCGATTTTTTTCCCAAAATAATCTTCCTTGAAACTTCTTATCTATTTCAGTTCTCAATAAACTTTAACTGCGAAACCCTTTTTCAGACTGATGAAACATTTTAGAAACCTAAAAATAATTCCCGATGATAAATACATGCATTCAATTACGCTATTTCCTTATCGGGATAGACAGAGAGTACCGAGCTTCAGAAATTTCTAACACGACAAACATTCTTCGCCTTTTTTACGTCCATACAACTCCTACAATTTCTCTAACTTTTTAAATTTCCTTCTTTCAAAATATCATTCAATTGATCTTCCTCTAGCACACCTTCCACTAACATTTACTATACACTGCATATTTGTGTTGCTTTTCTTTCGTCTATCATTCGTTTCACGCGCCCAAACCATATCAGAGTGCTATTCTTGATCTTACTCAACACATCAGCCTTAAATGCACAATACTCCGAACTCGAGCATACATTGTCACCCCACATAGTTTTCCTAGTGCTATGTTTTTTTCTGTCTAAATATTATTCATATTTTGTTATCAGGAGTGGCGTCCCATTTATTTCCGTATTTTGTTTCCGTTCGGAACATTTCGTGCTTTACACTAAGGTATGTAAAGGTTAAATTAATTTATCGTCTATATTTTAAACAGTTAAAAAATAATTTTAATGCGAATTTTTTCACAGACGGAACTAAGAGTTCTATAGAATATAAATCGGGAGTTCCTGCACTATCATACTTTTACGCAAAAAACATCTAAAGGTTTTATAATCATACAATCCCCTAATTATATTCCTAACATTCAAATAACATAACATATACGCAACAGGGTTGGTCAACTCTTTGTTATTACGATCGACTTTTCATGTAAAAAAAAATGTCGCGATCTATGTATCAAATTCGCGAGATATCACACACACAATACACTGGTATTTCCACGAAATATCCACGAAAGTTTCCTTCGTGAATTCTCCATCAGAAAATAAAATATAGCTGACATTGAATGATGCGGTAGTCACCGCAAGCGATTTTAAAATAGGTATTTTAAACACTTTTTTTTGTGTTTATAATACACTCTAGAAGTGTTTAATTTTACTTCTTCTTAAATCACTGTTTAACGGATATTCCGACTTATATTTGCTATGGGGATACACAAAATGTATTTCCTAATTACCTTTCTTAGCTATGGCTACAGATGAATGGCAACTGAGCAACAACATTTTTCTTTTATCATTGTAAAAAGTAAGCGTGATCGTGAAAATGGTAAATTAAAGATTTTTTTCGAATTAATAATTTTAATTGCAAAGGTCTTAAAATTCCCACAATAAAGGAATGCACATTTTTTTCACCACAGCTCAGAAACATGGAAGTTAGTAGTTTATTCCACACACGCTGGGCGGAAGATTCTAATATTAAGTTGTATGCTCACCAGGAGAACGACAGGAGGTGAACTGAACGATAATAAACCACGGGAAGACAATTGCGTTGACAAGTGGATGCGCGTAATTAAATTTGCCAACATGGCACGATATATCGTAAGTTACGAAGACGTGCTTAATCGAATAAAAATTGCTTCGCGATCGACTTGTTTGTCTTCCCTGATACATAATATACAATTTCAATTAATTATTAAGTTTGTATTTTAGAATGTGTTTTTTTTTGAATTAGCAAGTTTAAGAAACACTTATTTTCAGGTGACAAAAAACTACTTGTTAAAAAAGTGATTATTTCATCGAATGGCAATGTCTGTTATATTACAAAATTCTCGAGTTTTCATCAAGAGTAAACAATAACAACGAAATGCCAAGGACTCTCTATTTGAGTTTATAGTTAAGTAACATGCCACCTATAGAACATGTAAAAGCAGATTTACTGAAGTATTTTAATCAAAGAGAAACATTTTTATATCATGATGTTTGGAAGATAAAATGTTGTTAATGGTGTTTATATGTTTCTTCCTCTTTATTTATCAAGCTATATGGGAATTATACCTCATCGATTATCAAAATATAAAAGGTTATAAGAAAGATTACATAATTTTAGAGTAAATAAATTCATTCGTATGATACTAAACCTTGATATATCCGAAATGATGGTGCAGAAGTGCATTATGAGATGATTTGGGCCCTTAGAACGAACGAATGAAGAAACATTAACAAATATACAGTGCAAATGTGACCAAAAGAGTATGGTTAGATCAAGCAAATTTTATTCCGAAAAAAAAAGAGAAATCGCCGGAGCTGTATGAGGTGTATCGATGTGGAAGAGGCGAAATATAATATGTGTCGAGACCAATGAAACTCCGATAGGGAAACGGCATGATGGTATGTACTCGTATGTCTTTAGTATTCTCAAATCGCTAACCTTATAAATTTGTTTAGTTCTTTGCCCGTCAGTCTTTTAGCTCACTTCCGCACGTTTATTAATCATTATTTGGTCGTCAGATCTATGGCCATTCTTGACCAGGCTGACTCTCTTATGCTGTTGATTCATTCATTTATATGGTGTCCCTAAATACATTATAATCGGCAATATGGGAATGTTGAAGAGCGTGGTCGGGAGACAACACTTTCTTCGGCCCCAGTATTCTAGATTCAGGGTTAAGAATCACTGGAGTACGTACGTAACTATGTTGTCAATACTGACGCAAGTGGATTTATATTATACTGTTACCCTACTATTTCTTAAACCAGATCAGTACCTTTATATAATTTTATTTTTTTGGTTACTATCGTTAATCGACCCCAGGACCACTAAGTGGACGATAAGCGTCTAACCACCTGAGCTTTTAAATAACGTCATACTGCAGTTTTGATTGAATAATAGTCGCGATCAGCTGTCAGTTGATGTGTCAAAGCGGACGTGTTGTGTTTAATACGGTTTTGTATTTGGGAAATCGATATTAAATATTGATATAAAGTGTGATTATAGTAATAGTAAGTAGTAACCCCATTGAATATTTTATATACAAGCACCATTTTATAATACAAGAGTTTTATATAAGTTAAAAACCTTACAAAAAAAAACTCTAAAATCGTGCATGGCAGGGGTCAATCGTCTCATTATAAAATAATTTATTATATAATAAAAATCGAACCTCTTAATCTGAGCATGCTGGACGTCCATAGATGATTGATAGTGTGGATTAAAAAGTTACCTGAAAAAAAAAAAGAAAAACGTTTATTAGGTGTTGATTTTTTCATAATAAGGTAAAATAAATTCAACCACGTTAACAATGAATTGACGAAAACGTTGAACTGCGGTGAAAAGAGTCCGGTTGAATATTCAACAGTTAAATATGACACAAATAGTCAATTTTCTTATTTTTTCTCTACAACTATTATATATGATACTCGTATACACCCCAGAAAATATAATTCAACTAGGTATTTATTTTACACGTTAAGTAAGACCAACACATAAGTTTTTTTCTTACTTAAAATTTTTATTAATCGTATGGTCAAAACATATTTTGCCCAAAGGGAATATGCCTATTTAGCTCCCACGACATACAATGGGGTGCCGAATTCAATAAAGATAAAGGGAGAAAAACAGTTTAGGCAGTCGATTGGAGCGTGGTTGTTATTGCGACAGGAGTTTGAGTGTTTGGGCTTGCAAGAGGAATGACTTGTGGAAAAGGTTTGTGTGAGCTCTTGAGTGTGGTTTTATTTTGTTGTTTTATATTAATATTTTTGTATACATGTATTTTTTTTGCTTTCTGATTGTGTGCGATATATTTTGGGATGAATGTTTTGGTCTGTCTGGAGTGATGAAGTGTGAGGAGTTTGATTTCGCGTGATGTATACATATGTAATTGAGTGTTACTGTTTGGCAGGTTGATGAGAATGCGCAACGAGGTTTTACATAATCCAAAATCGGAAAAAAAGTATCGATTTATTTATTCATGCCATATGTCCTCAGTGAGATACAGGCAAAAACCTAGTTTACTGGGGACACGATAAATGAAAGGCAACAAACCCACGCCCGTTAAAATTGTGCGTCCGAATTAAATAACCTGTTGTTTTTTCGCAAATTATGTATATTTCTTGTCATGTGTAACATAAATAATAAATAAAAAAAAAATATATATATATATATACATACACAGCCGCAATGCTAGCTGAGGTGACTAAGGTTACACAGTAATCGTGACCGACTTTCACACAATTATTGCTGCTCACTTGATCAAATATTGATTTTACTGATAAAACTTCTAATAGAAACAAATATTAAAACTTAAATACTATAGTTGTAGCGATAGAAAACAAGTTCAATGGGGCACTTGAACATATAAGTACTCTAATCGAACAGTTTAAAATTTAATTGACAAAGATAAATTTACAGATAATGTTTAGTTACGAAATATCGATTATTTTTTTGTATTATTTCATACAATAAACGTTATGAGAAAGTAATCCGATTTTACTGTATTCAGTTCTCCCATTTCTACATCTAAAGTTAATTTGAGCGCATGGAGGGTTGTTAGAAATTCCTTATATAACTTATTGTTTATTTCCTTGAATATATATAAGTCATTGCAATTTATTCACTGTGTAAGTCGTTAAAATAATTGTGTAACACTATTAAACGCTGATCGACAGATAAAGGAAAAAGTGCTTTTGAATCGAGAATATTTTTTATCAAAAAACCGTTTCATCATTTAAATTTAACCGTGATTAATTCAAGTTATTATTCCCCTACGACATGAAGGTTAAAATCCAAAGATTTGGATCGAACCTGACTACTGCGCACTTAACACCTAATTTAAAACTACATCCTCGCTTCGGGTTAAACCAAATTGCTGGTTAGCGATGGGGTTCAACTAGCTAGTTGATAAAAATCTGTTAAAATTTAAAATTTTCAATACAGTAACTTAAAATATAGAATTCCGTGGTTTGACATTTTCTTCTTTGTTTTTATTTTTGAAATTCAGAACAATAAATTTTCTTCAAAAACTAATGTATTTATTAAAGTGGCGAAAAATTATATACACATATCATGACGTATTGTTTCTTGGTGTTACAGCAGAAAAAACTGATCTCCATGCTATCATAAAATATGTTTACTTAATTTCTTCTAGATTTGCTTCAAAACGTTAATTTATGTTTTATCAATACACTTACTTTTCCACAGTTTATACTAGTACACAAATAGCCCACGAAAGATATAACACAAAAATTTGTTTAAATAAAATATGTATCCTTTTAAATACATAAAATTTTCATGCTTAAACTTTTATATAAAATCATCATTTTTTATTATACGAGAAAATAGCATTTTTTTTTTAATATTTTTATGCTCACACTTTACTCATAATAATATATATTATTGTATTAACTGAATTGTATTTTTTTTTGTTATTAATTTATATTTACAGGGGTGTGGGGTCAAATGTATAGTCAAATGCTACGTTTGCTCAGTGTTATTATATGGAGCAAAATCATAGACCCTCAAAGGTGATAGTATGAACCGACTAGGAGGATTCGAAATGTGGATACACCGAAGAATGCTACGGATATCCTGGACGGATATGGTCAGCAACACAAGGGTTCTTCAAAGAGTTAAAGTTGATAGAGAGTTGCTGACCAATATTAAAATCCGAAAGGTGTCCCATTTGGGGCATGTACTTAGAGGAGAAAAGTACAAATTACTGCACCTGATCATCCAACGCAAAATAGAGGGTTAAAGAGGTGTTGGTAGGAGGAAAATCTTATGGCTCCACAATATACAAGATTGAACTGGTATAAGAAGCGTTGGGGATCTTTTTCGGGCTGCCGGAGACAGAGATGCTTATTCTCAGGTGATAGTCAACGTTGGGGGGATCTGACATGACACTAGGAAGAAGAAGGGGTGTGGGGTAAAAAGCATCTGATGTCCCCGCTGCAGGGCTTACCCTCTATTGGTGGGGGTGAAACTCGAGTAGGGGGATATTATGACATGAACCAGACCTTTTGGCAGCTTCTCTCTTGAATTGGTTTTCTTCTCAATTTTCTTGAAATAAATAAATATCTTAACAGTCAGAACTTATCCGATGAAGGAGTAAGGTGTCCTACCATCGGACCGAAACTCCGAACAAGCTATCCATCACTTGAAAATGTAGTTTCAGGATATAGTACGTGTAATATGTTGCTATCAATTAACTAATTTATTTATATATCATTATTATTTATATTTTTTACATACCGAATTTTTACACACTTTTTATCATTAAACATTTCTACAAAATAATTCTTAATTTTTATGTAGAGCATTTGTTATATTCGTATTTTTTTATACTTGAACTTTTTTACATAAAAATTAACTTTTATATACAGCTGTTTAAACTAATGTGTTATATACTTAGATTTCAAATACCTATTGATTATTAGTTTTTATGAACTCAACATTTTATATATATAAAGCTTTTTAAGATACATTTTTTGGCATCAACTTTCTATATAATAATTAGAGGAACATGGTCGCGCATGTACCGCGGTGGACATCCGTGCGAAAAGTCGCTGGTTCGAACCCCGCGCAGCGTTACTCCTCTCTAATGACACAGGTATTTTTCCCGTATAGTATTCGGGTGTACCAGAATAGGTTTAACTTTGATCAATATACTCGTATATCCTAAAAAAATATTGATCTTCACATACATAATTTTTAAATTTGTTTTTTTAAATTTATAAACCGACAGAATCACAGATAACCTCTCATCACTGCACTGGAGGCTTACGAGAGTAAGTCTGACCTAACTTTCCGTTAAAAGCACTGACTCCCGAAGCATCATCTGTTGCCTGACTAGTACACCTACAGTATTAGCTGGGAGGACCAAGGTTCTGAGGGAATGTGATGAAATGCAGGTTGCCTGAACAAGTAGATATGTATGTGCTAAATATTTTTTATTAAAATAATAAGTTTTAAGAATTGTTATCTAGTTATAAGTAGTCTATAGGTGGGAACTATTTCTAAGAAATTAAATATTAAATTATTTAACACTTTTATTGCAAAAACAATCTGGCGGGCTTATTGCCAGGCGGCAATATCTTCCAACCAACCAGACAAAAGTAAAATAAGCAAGTTAAGTGGTCGCATAAATAATTCAAATGACTATCCATCCCCACGAAATCCATAAACACGTATGTGAGCACATGCCCACGAACCCCACAAAGACGGACAATCACCCAAACATTATTTTTCATACAAAGTGAGATATCATCAATCTAAAGAAAAGGAAGAGATAGTGGAGAGGAAAGGAAAAGAAAAATTAGGAATGAAACACGTTGGTTTACTGACTAGAAATTAAGAGTTTGTGATTACTAAAAATTAAATGACATGTAGGAAATCAAAATTAAGTTATTTCTTAGTTATAATATATAAATTTGATTAGTTGTTAAGATATAAATTTGTATAAAGGCAAATGTTTGTGTTATAGATTATTTTTATCAAATAATTATAATCAGAAAAAAACTTTATAATTATTATTTATTTTTCACATTATTAGAGAAATCGGAAATAATTTCTAAGCTGGAAACTTTCCCCTTACAAATATAAAGGTGTAGAGAAGTAAAAATAGGTTAAGAAAGAGTGGAAATGGCGTGACTATAATTACAAAGTGCTAATAGTCCACATTCAGAAAATACTTTTCGTGTTAACTTCCTAATTTCGTGTGTTCTTGTGAGGGTCCCATATAACCGTCCACCGGTCAAAGGGGGCTGAAATTGGTTTTATATACAATAGATAAATTTGTATTCACTGATCGAAGTTATATAAAGTGTATTGTTGGTTATACACTATTTGAATAGATCACAATAATTCATTTTTAAGTGAGTCAATAAGTTAATCACAATTCAACTTGATCGTATAAATGACAAAAAAGTTAAAAAAAAAACATTTTATATTCACATTTTTCATTATAATGTACGAGTATGTACAATTTGAAAAAAGTAATGTTTTTTTTAATGCAATTTGCAAGGATTTCTCCTGTTACACAAAGAGGGTCTGCTTCTAGCGTTAGCTTATTCGTTAGGAAGAATATCAGCCAGGATTCTTCTCATACTGCTAGGCGGTGCCGAGAATATATCAACAGTGTCATTCAGTTGGTTCAATATCTCTATACTACGCGTGAAATCTATATTATATATCTATACCACATTAAATAAATAACTTCACATACTAAAAATGTTATTAATAATGTGTTATCGTATTATTGTGTTCGTCGTTCCTGAGCCTCGTAGCCGAGGTTCCCCTCACTATTCAGGAAAATTAAGCTGTGCCGTAAGTTTTTTTTAAATAAGTGTGCAATTGCACACCAGAAAAGTCACCGGCAACAAAGATGTACTGGATACGATGGCACACCGATGTGAGGTGATCGGAGCTCACTAGTAGTTTTTTTCCCTCATTTTGAAACAATATATATGACCCAAGTCATAGGTATCCTTATACATCCGAATACTAAACGAAAAAATGCCTGTGTCATTCGAGGCGAGTAACAGAGCGCGGGGTTAGAACTGGTGAACTTTCACACGAAAGTTTATTGCGTTACTGCGCGGCCATCCATCTCAATTATTATATACCACTTTTGTTAGATACAGTACAACTTGGCGGACTTATTGCCATATGGCAATCTCTGCTAACCAACCAAAAACCCAGAATGGAATTCCTATTAAAGATATAAGATTTTTTCCTTCCTTGGCACGCTTTGAAAACCGACTGAAAAATCTCTTAATTTCTAGTCAGTAATATAACGTGTTTCATTCCTGATCTTTCTTTCTTCTCCACCGTCCCTTCCTTTTTCTTTGGTTGGTGATATCTCACTTTTACTTATATTATGCATAACATATGTTAAAAAAATCATAAAAATGTTAGAAGAGATTGTCGCCTGGCAATCAGTCCACCAGATTGTTTTTTTTTACATGATGTGCTAAATTAATAAATAAATAGAAAATATTAAGTGTTTAGGTCATCTTCTGAATTGTCAGACATATTACATTTGAGCGTTCCTGAGAAGAGTCTGCTCTCTAAAACGCGCTGTATAAATTGTCCTTTTATTATCTCAGTGAGATACAGGCAAAAGCCTAGTTTACTGGGGATACGACAAATGAAAGGCAACAAACCCAGATCCATTAAAATTGTATGTTTAAATCAAATTATCTGTTGTTTTTCTCAAATTTTGTATATTTCTTGTCATGTGTAATAATAAATAAAAAATTATAATTATTATGGTGTTGATATGATTTTTTTTAAATTATCTAGAAACACATTTTTTTCTGACCTAGGGAAGCACATGAAATAGATATTCAGATATACATATATATGTAACGTCACAAGGCTTAAGCTTCCTGGGAACATGGCACCGGCTGGTGATACCTCACATATATCTATATCAGGACATACAGGACATCTGAAATATTTAGGTATACCCTACGTCGTGTTGGCTCGGGGTTACCTGAAAACCCAGCGGCTTCCAAAAATTAAAGAATAATAAAAAACAAACAAGATTTTTATATTTTACATCACGTGATATTATATCAAGACTGTTCTGTGTTATTAGTGAAAATCGTGGTAGAATATCAAGGAAACTATGGTTGGGTGAAGTTTATGATATTTTGAAAGTAAGAAATGTAGTCAGAGAAACCGTAGGTGTTGTATAATAAGGTGTATGGATTTAGTCGAGGCGAAAGATGGATGTCGCGATAGAAAGGTCTGGCGCTCTCTCCTTTATTGTTACTCCAACAGGGAAAGGGCGTGATATTGTGAAAGCATGTTTTGTGTTTTCAGCGTATTACAAAACTACCCATGTTTAATTGAGGAACGAGTGTAAAAGTTGTTTGTAATATTCCAAAATATATTCCCAGTCATACAATTTTAACTGGGCGAATAAACGAGCATTCACTCACCCATTGAAAATGCACGTTGGCAATGCATTTTTGATGTACAGGAGTATATTGCAAAACAGTTTGAAGACAGAATGGTGAAATAAAAATAAGACAATAATAAATTGAAAGACATACTATATAATTTGAAATAAAGAAATGTAAAAGTAAAAGCAATCGTAGAAACTGATTGAGTAGCTGTATGAATGTCGAAAAAGAGAAAGATGTGTGCCACTCTTTTCTGCCTATCCTGATAGGGAGACGGCGTGATGGTATGTATTTATGTAAAAAAAAAAATATATATATATATATATATATATATATATATATATATATATATATATATATATATATATATATATATATAACAATTTCATCTGAGTGAACCGTTGCACACCAGCAAACTCACTGGCCATACCCCTGTACTGGATTCGATGGCACACCTAAAGTGAAACGATCGGAGCACACCGGCATATTTTTGTTTTCTTTTTTTTAAAGTCTAGATATGACCGAAGTTATAGTATCCTTAAACCTCTGAATACTAGGCGGAATAAATATCCGTGTCATTCGAGGGGAGTAGTATAGCGCGGAGTTCGAACCGATAACCTTCGCACCCAAGTCCAAAGAGTAACCGCGTGGCTATGGATAATACAATAATGTTGTGGTAAATCATCTTAGTGGATTTTTATACAATCAAAATAAATGGACAGACAATATATCTAGAGGATCATTGATTTGACTTCTTACGTCAGTTAAATCCCCTGAGAACAGAAACACTGTGGTTTCCTTATTTTTCCCCTCCTAGAAAATACCTGCGTGACACACACAAATAAACGCTATCATTCCCAGAATATTAAAACGTTGTCAGCATATCCCACCATTCCGACCAGCTATATTTTGAATTATGTCTGCGATCACCATACATCTTATTTTATACAAAATAAATGAAAGCCCATAAATCAAAAACTCCCTATCTTACCCATTAATGTAGTAAAAAACATAAAATATAAGACACTGAGAGAACACAGGTTACATGGTTAGATTGAGGGAGAAAAATTTGACATTTGATTTTATGGATGTGACATGATTATGTTCGCAAAATTTGGGAATTTTCCCAAGAATTCTCGGGAAATATTCCTAATATTTTTAAATCAACAGTGAAACCGCAAAATATCCATTAATTTATAATCTAAGGATTATGTATTATTTCTTTGAGGATATATAGTACATATTCCAACTGCTGAATTTAAAAGAGAATTAAATAAAATTCCACTGATCTTCGATTTACTTCATGACATGACTAGTATCGCAAAATTTGGGAATTTTCACGAGAATTTCCCGAATTATTCCTAATATTTGTTGGTCAAGAGTGAAAGTGTAAAATGTCAATTCTTTTAAAATCTAAGGTTTATATATTTTTGTTAATTCTTTGAGTATATACTCGTACATACTGCAACTGCTGCATTCAAAAGATAATTCAATTAATATTTACCTATATTTTGCTTGCTAATTGCCTGATAACGACCGACACACCATAGTTTCCATTAAATGTTAAGTTTTAAATTTTACTTATGTATTTTCTCTCTTCATTCCAGTATTACCTTCATTATTATTCATACCTGTTTTTTTTTTGCAAGTGTGAATTTTTTTCGCATTAACTGGTCTAAATAAAGTTATGTTTAATCTCATTCTGTGGATCAAAATGTGACAACATATAAATTCCAAACCATAGATATAAATCATCATTGCGCAAGGGTTTTCCACGTCTTTTTAACATAATTTTGTTAATCAAATGCTTTATTGTATACTTATCTCTCGGGCTTATTGCTAAGCGTTTATTTTTTCCAGCCCACCAGGCAAATGTAAAGAAAATAAGTAACATGATACCAAAAAATATTTACATTATTACACTATTAATTTTTACAAAGTTCATAAATAATACAAGTAAAAGCAATCAAAGTTAGATATCATCAATTAGAGGGAAAAGGAGGGGATGTTGGTGAAAAAAAAATTGGAATTAAATGCTTGACTTACTGATTTGAAATTATCTTACATAAAGAAAACTTTTAGGCGTTATCTAATAATCCTTATTATTTAAACAATTTTTTTTTACCATTGGTTGATCGGTTTGAAGTTCACGTAAATAAGCTAAATGTATAACCGCAGTCAAATGGGAATACAGCCTTACAAACATTACTTTCAAAGTTTCAGGCTTTTGGATGAATACTGGATTATCTAATATTTAGACCATCTTTTTTATACCGTTTCCTGAACATTTCTTTAATAATTGCTTTTAATTCAAGGACGCAGATATATCAAACAAAGTTAAAGTTTACTAATTTTATAATTCCGAGTAGCAATTTAAACCCTTAACACACTGTCACCCCTCGCATCTTTACACAAGCCGTGCTTGACATTTTGATATAATCTATCGCTAAGGGTTGATTACCAATTTAAATGAGGTATAGGATATGTTGTATTTGATGGAAATAACAAATTGTGTTTCAATGGCTGTAAACATATATTTAACATTAACCATTACAATTTTGTAATTTGTTTTTATCAAACACTGTTTATTCCACTTTTTTAAACGGTAAACCCCTACCGGTTTCAAGGCTTTCACCTCATCATCAGAGGAGCACAAACTAGAGTCATATTTGTGCTCCCCTCATGATGAGGTGAAAGCCTTGAAACCGGTAGGGTTATACCGTTACAAAAATGGAACAAACAATGTTTGATAAAACAAATTGCAATAGATTTATACCATCACTTCGTCGCCCTATCGGGGTTAGCACAGGAGTCCCTTTGAAACAGTTCCTTCTTCGTCACTATGAGACGTCGCGCTCATAAAATAAGTGAAGAAGATATCTATGTTCTTGTGTAGATCGCGCTAGATGGGGACTTATTTTGTTCTCCATAACATCGTGGGAGGAGGTGGAATCAAAGTGAACTGAGTAACATCTTTATAAGGTACGTCCCCTTATAAAATTTATGTTACTTTTACCATCAGAAACTGAGACGCTATATAAATTGTATTTTTAATATTATTATCTTTAAATCACATACTCATCAAAGTAAAAAGTTTTGCGTCCCCATTCCCATGTCTGCGTGCCATGCCTACAATAACAAAGAATTTCATTGTAATTTGTTTTATCAAACACTTTATTCCACTTTTTTAAACGGTATAAACCTACCGGTTTCAAGGCTTTTACCTCATCAGCAGGGGAGCATATACAAGTTTGTGCTGTCCTGATGATGATGTAAAATCCTTGAAACCAGTAGGGTTAAACCGTTACAAAAAGTGGAATGAACAGTGTTTGATAAAAACAAATTACAATGTATTTAAACCTCCACAATGTTTATGCCTTAATTATGAATAACATATAACAATGACAATTTATTCATCATCATCAGACCATGTGTATACGAGGGTAGGCAGAGAGTACTGATATCCAGTTCATTCTATCCAGGCGTATATCTTGCGCATCTGCCACGTTCATTCATCTCGTTATGCACACCCTCCTATAATCAAGACTCATCGCTCTTCCTTCTTTTAGCATTTGATTAATTTAGTCGTGTCATGTTTAACATGTCATATAATACTCATACCATCTACATTTGTACATTTTTCCCGTTTATTCTTACTACGTGGCCAGATGATCTCAATGTTCTTCCTCTTAAGTTCTCCATCTTCTTTCAATCCGCATTATTTCCTAATATCATAATTCCTTATCCTCATAAATTGTTTTTCAACGCATTCTACGTAACACTTATTTGTCTTAATTTCATCACTTCTTTGTCCCATCCCCGTTTCATCAAAAGGATGATCCAATCAAATGGTTGAAAACGACTAAATTATTAAAGCTCTCCACCACTTGTTAACGGCCATAGTAACATATCTAGCCATATCAACAATAAACATTTACAATATTTAACCCATTTTTCGTAAAAAAAAATTGAATAAGCAGTTCTTAACAATCTGAAAACCATTAGGTGTTTCGAAAAACACCTAACATAAAAATAAGAGAAAGAAACCATAAAAAAACACTCAAATATACCTTTAATGGTCTATTAAAACCCGGTACACCGCGTACAAAGTTAAAAAATCATTACAAAAAATTAGTAAACGTTCCACACAACACTGAAAATAAACATTTACTACGGGGAAAAAAACCTGTAACGAATTTACACAAAGAAACTTAATTTCTATAATGACCTTTACAATATTGGACGGCGCGCGGCGGGACATTTGTGAAGAGAGAATTGGCAGTCATTTGCCTTAATAAGCAATCATCATTCGCTGGAGCGTTGAACCTGACGCTATGTTGAACCTTTAGTGGAACCGCTCATGACTTGTGTACAATTCAGCATGGTTGCCGGTTCTTCGCGGTTATATCATCGTCAACGGTTCATCGCGGTTATTTATTTCATCGTCGCCGGTTATTCGCAAATCATATTCTTTTACCCCTAATTTCAGGGAATTTTCTGCAACTTTAAAGTAATGTCTGAGATCAAGTACCCGTCCAACGTGATTTACACAACATTGAATTTTATTTATGAGAAAAAAATTGCGTGTCTGTCTTCTCACGGAGGAGTGACCAACGATGTTACCAACTTGACAACTAACCTCTAGATAAGCTTAAATAATCGTACGTGGAGTCCTCTCTGGCAAGGAGTGAAGGCGGACGTTACCTATACTCGCGAGTTGGGCTTTACCGCGAAGGATAATCGCGACGTGATGTTAGACCATTTTTTTAACACAATGGTTTTTACAGAGTTGTTTTGTGACATGTGTTATCCTAAAGAGCATTTCTAGCATATATTTTATACAGCTACTAAGCACCCGTAATGTTGTGTTATCGATGAATGTTGAGAGTCTCAAAGGTTGACAAAATCAGTGATGATGACATCTTGAAACGGATAAATAAAAATAGAGAAATATGACCTACTATCACAAGGAAAAGTTATTAACAATCATTAGGAACAGTTAAGACATTTAATACGAAAAGAAAAATATGAGATTCCTCAACTGTTATTGCAGAGAAAATTCAGATAAGAAGATCAAACATCTCCTAGTTTACGGTATTTACTGGAGTGGTTTTAATGCGGTATCATATATTTGATCGCTGTTACCCCAAAAGTAAAGAGATATTCTGACCACCAGTCTTCGAAAAGATGATGCACTTTAAAGAAGAAGAATTAACCATCTACAGAGAGACGAGTTATTTTACCTTTTGTCAATTTTTAAAACTTGTGCAATTATTTAATTCCGCATTTTGGTCTTCGTGTCAGTGATTTGAGGGAATACCTTTTCCACTGTTGTGTCATATGTGTGTGCAGTGTTATTTATCTGTGTATACTTATATTAAGTATTTTGTGTATGAATTTATGAGGTATTTTTACGCTCAATGAGCCTTTGTTTTACATTTGTATCAATCATAGTTGGGCATGGTGACTATCTCCAAAGGTGTTCGAACGATCATGTCAGCGGCCCTGGTGGCGCCGTTTTGGGCAGGCGTCCTCCCGCTCATCCCGGGGGCCTCAGTCTGGCGACGATGGTGAATACGGTAAAGATGAGGTGACGATGAAGTAGAATATCGTGAAGAGGGCCCAAAGCGGCGGTAGTGCGAGGCTTCATGAGTTATCTTAACACAATTTACTTAACTTCACTACCGTCGAGGGACTATAGACAGCAATGACGAAAACATATCAGGAAAATAAATACATAAACTATAAGATCAGGTGTAGGTGTAGAGTGTAGGGATGGGAAGATATCGTAACCATTTACATACTATATATAGGAGGATGGGATAAGAAGAGGCAAGAGAAAAAGGAAGATAAAAGGAGAGAGCAACAAATAAACCAGGTATAAAACTTCAAAGCAATAAACAAGTAAAAGAAAATAAATAACACGTTCGATTTTGTGACAGATTCACTTTGTCACTTGAAGTTTCGATTGTGCTGACTTAGGCCACAGTTCGGGTAACAGCATTATTGATTTAATTAATCGAACCGTTCCACGTTTTGGGGAACAGTGAACCGCTCCTTCAGGGTCAAATGGAACGATTACATTTTGAGGATCTTGGTTTAGTGTTACTTACCTAAATAATAAACAAGGTAAATAGAAGCAAATAAGGTAATGTCCGCTATACACTTATTGGTTCGAGTTAGAACTTTCAATTTTGTAAGATTTCTTTTAAGATGACGGGTGAAAGGAACTCACTCGCTACGTAAAAAACGTACTTAAGGTCTGCAGTTCCAATGCCGCAAAACTATTGACTATTGACGCCAATAGATCCAAGAAGCCCATCGATTTGTCGATGTATCAAATGTAGAGCAAAATGTAAATATTTCCGGAAGTTATTGGAAAAACTTTTATCGCAGCATTACAAATGTGATCCATGGAAATATTGACACGGGTAAGGATGTTTCTAAAATTTTAGTAGATAATCACGATAGCATAATGACTATAATGATAAATTAATATGAGGGCAGACAAAAAAAACTCCGAGGAACTTTTTTAGGTCGTCGCATCTGTTTTAAAATACCTTCATAGCATGAGAAAGTATGCGCGGGTTTCTTCGTATATCTTTGGATTGCTGATATAAGGCCTCGGCCACACAAGTAGGAGCCTCCTTTGGTGCTTAGAGCTACGCTGCGAGCTAGGTGGCATATCCTAGCGAACCAACGCACCGAATAAAATCGCAATGTCCACACTGCACGCTTCGCGCCACGCTACATGACGATTAGTCACATAGTGAGACTCCTAGCGAACAGACGTGTTGGTTAATTTTTACTGTGTCACCAAGTCATTTTACAAGATGGCGGAAGTTTTTATAACATCTGTGTATAAAAGGGAAGCTATGTGGAACCCATCGAGTAAATTACATAAAAATGTACCTGTAATAAAATTACTTTGGAATGAAGTTGCACAGGAAGTAAACAAAGATGGTAAGTTGTAATGAAATTTGATAGTTTTGAAAGTGGCATCGTTTGTTGACCAAATCGCTACTAAATGTCAAATGAATTTTTGCGAAACACTTTGGTGTGGCCAAGCAAGAAGTCACCTAGTCTATAAGTCACGTAGCACCTAGCGAAGCACTTTGGTGTGTCCTTAGCCTAAGCAACATCGCATGCAGCTATGACAAAACTATTTAGTTTTATGTTCCAGATAACTATTTTATATGAGATATAGACATAAATTTGTTTAGACTGGGAATAAACACACCTTCTGAAATTGACATATTGAACATTTCAAAAAATTTATGTTTTTTTTAAAGAATGAATATTGACCTTTCTTAGTTATGGGAGTCGGTTGTTTCGACCAAACAATTTTCTTCTTTAGTTATTTTCTACTTCCTTTCATTTACGCTCATGGTGTCACTCAACATATTCAAATTAGATTTAGATACATGCGTAGCCAGAAAACAACATTGACTTTGCCTTACATCAAATCTTCGGGTTTGAGAAAGAACGAAACTCACACATTGTCATCACACATGTTGGCAATACATAGATATGTAACGTAATTGAAACCCTAACGCACGCGAGTATTTTTACCAATGACCAATTTCATCAAACCTTTTTTGATTTTCTATTTTTTGGATCCTCTCGGGAACGAACCCAAAATCTTCGGGTGGAACTCCAGCTTCTCATCAACTGAACCATCAAGATTGTCATGTTTTATACTATATATATTTCTTTTTGAGGTTCGTGTTTATATAAAATAAAAACATAAACTTCCTTGGATATGGCCGAGTTTGTTGCAATAGCCCTCACATATGTAAGTATATTTAATGTCTCCAAGGTATATCGGCAGAAAACGGGTACAATTGAAAAGGTAATAAAACGGAATCCACCAATTGGAAGGGGTTTTCAATTTGGGTTTGTGTGTTTTGGTTATTTCACTTCTCATTGTGATCGATTACTTGCTCCTGTTATTGCGGCTACCAATCATTAAAGATCATATAAATTTTATTAGATTTGCGACTTATTCCCGTTTGTCAAGATTTCGTGGAATTTGTAAAGACGGTTTATGTTTCGTAACGCTGTTGACATTTATTAGAGACAATTGGTTAATAATTGAACGACGAATAAAAATTAAATATAAAACGAAATAAATTTATTCATCATCATTATGTCGCATAGCAAATGAAAGGCCACAAACCCAGATCCATTAAAATTGTGTGTCCAAATTAAAGGAAGACGTGTTGATGGGCTTCAATAGGAACAGAAGTACTGGCATGGTAATGCTAGACCTCGAGAAGGCTTTTGATACTGTCTGGCATGATGACCTTCTACACAAACTTCTCCTCACTGGCACTCTCCTCTATCTTGTGAAACTACTTCAATCTTACCTTTCCAATAGAAGTTTCACAGTCACCACTCATCATTCTACGTCATCCGCCAGGCCCATCCCTATAGGTGTCCCCCAAGGCAGTATACTTGGACCATGTCTATTAACATTTACACACACGACATTCCTACTCCCCCAAACTGTAAGCTCGCACTCTTTGCTGACGATGCGTTATGCTACGCATCGTCACTCAAGGTGGATCGAGCTGGTCGCCGTCTTCAGATTGCTCTTGAGATCCTTGAGAAATACTACCAGGACTGGAGGCTCGAAATCAATGACGCCAAAACTGAGGGCATCATGTTCTCCCACAAAATCAAGGAAAGAGTGCCGTCAATGCCCTTATTCATCGGTGGTTGCCTGGTTGAGTGGCAGGACATGGTTAAATACCTCGGCCTGCACCTCGACCGGCGACTGACGTTGAAAACCCACCTGAATACCATCAGACAGAAGGGTCACAAAGGCATGGGGGTTTTAAATTCGATATTTTATCGACGCAGCTTCCTTTCTTGTTTAATAAAAAAAAAGCATCGTGACTTTCATAATAGCCCATGACGATTCATCCCTGTATTCTGCAGTTCGAAGAGCAGTTGTTAAGGGCAGACCTATTGCGTCTCTCACTTGGTCAGTCCGACACATCAGGATTCTTTTCACGCCTCCAGTAACCAAAGATCTCTCCGAACTGTCTAAATTGAACAAGTGACGGAGTTCAAATATCTTGACATCAATTGGCTTTGCTACAATGTATGATCTCCAGACACAACTAAGAGGGAGAAAAATAATGCCAGATGTCATAATAACGTATGATAATTCATTTACATCCATCCCTCCACTCGGCAATTCGAAGAACAGTTGTTACGAGTATTTCTTTTTGTGCATTATCCTTCCATGCTCTAGTGACCACTGGAAACGTGGAAGATCAACGATTATGATAAAAGGGATGCTTTTCTTTCTTAACATATCTCATACACTTTTCCTATGAGAATTCAGGACCCATCATCACACGGGTGAGGGGACAACAGCCGTATCTACTCGTATATATCTGTATTTCTCTTATTTTGCAATTATAATATTTTCTTTCATAGATACACATCAATACGCCGTTTTCTTGCTGAAGTAGGTAGATATGACCGAGCGTCAAGCTTTCTTATCTTGACACACATATTTCACCTCTTTCAAATCCATTAATCTTCCACACAACTACGATTTTTGTTCCTTCATATATTACCTCCCCTCAAAATATCATTCACTTAATCCAACCATACTTTCCTTCTATTGCTCTTCCTCGCCTTTCGTCATAATATTTAAACATGCCTTTCAGTCCCATGTGTACTTTATATTTATTATGTAAGTATTTATTCATTCATTCGTCACAAGTGTCAAAAAATATCAGAGATCTCGTCTCCACCTTGTTCAATACGGTTTCCTTCACTCCATATTCTATCATATATTGCCCGCCCATGTATTCCTATCCCAGTTCACACAATTCAAAAGCATTAATTCGACTATTTTCAAACGTTTCCCCGTCCACGTTTCCCTCCCATACATCAAAATTAATACTAAAATACAGTAGTGTACTATTTTTCCTAATTCAATTATATGATGGCAATTTTTTTGTTATTAACTTTTCAGTTATTTTAAAAATAAAATTGTATGAATTTCAAAGGCATTTAAAGTGGAATCTATTAACACTGTGCTTCACATTTAATGATCAAATTATTTCTGGTAAAACTAAAAAAATATATTGTTTGCGCTCCCCTGAAGATGAGGTGAAAGCCTTGAAACCGGTAGGGTTATACCGTCATAAAAAAGTGGAATAAACAGTGTTTGTTAAAAATAAATTACAAATAAAAAAATATATTTTAGAAATGTACAGATATTATCAAATAATAGTACTCCGATTAACATCGAAACTAAAAATAACAAAAATGTAAATGAATTATAATGAAATCAATATTTTAATGTGAAAAGTCAAACATTATTTATTCCACTTTATATATGGTATAAAACAACCGGTTTCAAGGTTTTCACCTCAGCATCAGGGGAGCACAAACAAGACTCAATATTATCTTCATCACCATCATGACCCTATTGGGGTAGCCTGAAATAACAGTAATTCATTTCATTTGATCAAATGATCTTAATCTTCGGGTACACATATTTCTTTCTGCTACATAAATCTCGCTTTAGCCATGTACATACTCCTCGTCATGAATATTTTTCTCTTACAAAAGATTTTCATTCCTCCCTCTTTCAGAACTTGATTTATTTAGTCGTGCCACCCATTTATACGCCGTCCCAAACTTCTCGTTCCTTCTATTTTACTAGCAAAGATCTTATAGATTTTTTTGTGAATCTTTGATCTTTCATTCTTTTTAAGTGACCGAACAATCTGAATGCTCCTTTAGCACTTCATCTTCATTTTATCCGCATTCGCATTTTCATAAATGATTCCCAAACATTCAACGCAATGTTTTCTTTTCTATCGTATGTATCTTGTCCAAGTTTGCATATTTCAATATTGGTAACAAGATTCCAATATGAGCAGGCAGCTTCGAATCTCTTGAAATTATCTGGTAGTTCAAACAATGCTGTTACACTTCTTTAGATTTCGTACTTGTTTAAACAATAAATTCACAATATAAAACGACCAACAGTATGCCAATAAAATCACTTTAAAATAAAAGCGAATTCAAACAGCAAATATAAGTCTGTTTTGCGGTTTACTCATTTTGATAAATAAAACAAAGACAATAAGAATGAATGGAAGTCTTAACAATCGAAGATAATTGGTCCATAATGTGTTTGAAGCACGACAAAGCAATTGAAATAAACTCTTGAAAAGGCAATATTCAGGTTTGCTAACGTTCTCAATTCCACTTAATTAACAGTAATTATATCGACGGAATTTCCGAAATTGAATGCGAGAAATAATGGCAAGGAGGGAACATCAAATCCTTGTTATATAAATTAACGATGATAAAATATAATGCAAGTTACCGCGTCGAGGGTTCAAATTAATTTTTGATGTTGATTGAACCGTTTTTACGGATTGGTTTTGAACGACAGTTATTATTTATCGAATTCGAGGGCTAGGAAAATATTAATTCGTTTATTTATTTAACGCGTAAAAACAATATTTGTTAGAGTATAGGAAAAAAGGAATTCGGAAATAATACGGATTAAAAGAAAATGTAATAATTAAATGAAAAAAGAAAAATTGAGATGGCTCAATCACTTGAGATAAAATAATTGAGATGGTTCAACCACTTGAGAAAGAATAATTGATGAAAGATTTACAAAAATACTCAATAAAAATAGTAAAGCAGTATATGGCAGTCATAAATATTATATAGGTACATGGCCATGCAGTAATGCAGTCGAGTTCAGTGCGGAAGGTTGCCGGTTTGAACCTCGCGCTGTGCTTCTCCCCTCGAATGACACAGGAATTTTTCCGCCGAATATTCGAGGGTATAAGAATACTCCAGTTACATGTACAGTACTCGGTGGTAAGTAATACACATCGGGCTTAAGAAAGAGACTGTCGGTCATAATCGGCTAACTTCGGTTTTGTAGAGCATCGTATCTGTCGCACGATTGACTGACAAATCGCGAAGGAACACGTGTATGAATGACAGAGACGACGCTCTACAAAGTCGAAGTTAGCAGATTATGACCGACAGTATCTTTCTTAAGCCCAAAGTGTATTACTTACCGCCGGGTACTGTATCTATTCTTAAAAAAACATGCCGATGTGTTCTGATCGACTCACTTCAGTATAACATCGGATCAAATTCAGCGGTATAGTATGTGATTTTGCTGGTGTACAACAGATCACTCATTTAAGGAGGGGGAAAAAAAGAATGAAAAAACTCCACAACACAGCTTCGCTTTACCACTGAATTGACGTTAGTGTAACAAAGGAATCCTCGGCCACGAGGCCCAGCAACGACATATTAACCCACTAATAAAAAGTCTACATCAAGAATCGCGATACAAAGATTAATTTCAAACGTAGTTGTTTCGAATTAAGTCTCCATAGTAGCTTTCGTATATTGTGTCCAAGAGATGTTCCTCCGGATAGAATTAGAACTTGAAGGTCGATTTTGTTTTAATCAAATACATTGATTATTCGTGGAAGCCTAGGTGTTACAGACATCAACAGTAAGATGGAGGAGAGGCGATTGAGATGGTATGGACACGTTGGACGCAGAGCACCCGATCACATTGTGAACCAGGCAATCTCCATGGATCTTCCTCGAATAACAACCAGAGGAAGACCAAAGAATTCATGTGTGGTGCAAATATATAACTTAATGCAGAGGCACGGCCTAGGGGACGTAGTCCGGGACAGAAGAGCATACAACCTGAGTGCGAGGAGAGCAGACCCCAACAACCTTCGCAGATAGTGAGTTGGGATGGAGCCAAGGAGAAGATTCCGAATCGATCCAACAGGGCGGGATATTATAACAGAGCATTACCGTTGCTGGTCCAGTGGCGTGGTATGATCTGATGCTAAGTTATAGACATATGGGTGGCGTGTGCAGCTTTAGGAAGCACTTAAAGATAACTCAACTTATTAAATCTTTACACTCAACTTATCCATTTCTAGAAATGTTTTTTTTCTTTATTACACTTTCGTTGTATACCAGAAAGATGATCGGGATTCCTTAAGTGAAAAAACAGACTGGAATGTTTTTTTTTTATATCTGGGTTCCAACGGGAATTGCTCCGCAATCTCCAGGTCGAAGGACAGGCGTCTTACCAACTAGGCAAGTGTTTTCCAAACTGGGAGGCGCGGACTAATGCAAAAGGAGGCGTGGAAAGTTTAACATAAATTTAAGTTTCATAACATAACATATATAAATAAAAAAAATTATAACGTCTATTCATATAAATAAACTTTCATAACATAATAAATTCTATAACCTATTTTTTAAAGGATTTACCGCCATCTATCTCGTTGTGTCGGTAATTGAATGAACTCCTGGTTTGCAAAACAAATTAATTTAAAAGTAAGTACATCATATATGATACATATATGTGTAGTACAACCTTGTTATTATTCTGTCAATAACGTTTTTTATTTTTTGTATTAAAACATTGTTTTACCATTATAAATGTGTCGGCATTATTTTACAAAATAAAGGGGGGAGGGCACTACGATAAGGTTGTTTTCAAATGGGGACGTAGTAACATAAAGTTTGGAAACCAGTGAACTAAGCCATGGAGTTTGTCAATGTTAGAGTAGAACTTTAAGGTGGACTTTGAATTCATAGAATAACTTGATTGTTCCGAATAGATCTTGGAGTGGTATTACGATAAAGCTTTTGGCATTCCTGGTCCTGTGGCTTGAAATTGTCTGCATATAAATGTTAGAAATATGGGTGGCGTTTGCAGTTTTAGAAAGCAATATAATACAATACGTTTGGTACGTCTAAATCAAAATGTATAAATAAATATGAATACTATATATACTATAGTCCACCTAAAGCCGAATGTGTTAATATCATCATCCGCGTAGGTTTGAATCATACAACCTGGGGGCAGAAAATATTTTAATAGATCGTCCACGAGAACGATCCAAATCAAAGGATCCAATATACCGCCCTGCGGGCAACCGATGTCAACATCCCTATCTTAAAACTCACAACCGTAGTTAACCCTCACCCTGCGATCGTTGAAGTATTCCTGAATTAACTGAAAAATATTCCATATCGGAAGACTACAAAGGAGTATTTATAGTTCGTTTTTCCTTGGTATTTTTTTTGCGGTTTTCTAAACAAATATGTTTTTCTTAATATATGCAGATACGAGGAAATATCTAATCTTATGGCCGCAGTCAACACCTTTCTATCTTAACACTCAATGTAAATATAATATATTAATTTGTTTTGTAACATTTAAATATGTCAATAACAGTATATTCGACTTTCAAGTAAAACCGCACTAGAAGCGAGTTTACTCTCTAAAAAACGCAATATTCTAGCCTTAAAATTTCGTGACTCGAATTTAGAGTTGAACCTCATTCGTCCGAAACTTTATGATAAAGTAAGTTAGTGAAATTATTAAAAAAACTTCTTCAAGAAAGCTAAGTTAAATTTGTTCAAAATTTAACATAAAACCAGAGTTAAGATTTAGTATTTAGTGTTAAGCTCGGACTATGAATTCAGTCTACAATGTTCTATATTAAAATAGTGCAGTTTTATAAAATTATAAAAAAAAATTGCTAGCCCTTAAAAAAAATCACATTTCATTAGACGCGATCGAGGATCAATTAATATAATAAAAGAAAGGAACAACCAATTAAAACGCAACTTTACACTCAAAGAACAGAACAATACCTTTTATCTACGAGCCTCGATATTCATAAAAAGTTATTAGGGTCATCATTATACGCAGTAACCTTCCAGGAATACCTTTATTGGTCTCTAAATGGACTGGGTAGGAGTTAAAAATTAATCAACGAAAGTAAAAGGTTACTTATCATTCTAATATACCACGTTTCAGAAGGTATAGTCAACAAGTGTCCTTTCGTAGAATATGGAATACAATCCTTTGAAAAACGGGTTCAAACGTCGTGAACGTCTAATCGAGTCAATATTGAAAGCGTCCATCCTTTGACTTATTATGGCTGTGTACATCAAAGGCAGCGAAATGCTCCGTGGCACTTGAAATATTTCTTATTTATGTAAGGAGGCTCAAAAGCAAATACAGGACTTTATTAATGAACGTCAAAGCTTCTCTTCATGGCGTTGATCGACGGAGAAATTTACAGAAGCGGATAACGGATAATTTATTTTAATAAAATTATTTCCAATATTAATAACGCACATGATTTATTCCAGGTTAGTAAAAAAGCAGTAAAATTAGTAAAAAAAAATGTCAACTAATTAACCCACTTGTAAGTTAAAATAAAATTTGAAGTTGCCACAATTCTCAAGACTTTTGATAAATTGTATTATTTTAACCTTTCCCTTCCTGTGCTAAGAAAAAACCGCGCGTTCCGGTGCTGTGTGGTCAATGCACATCAATACACATGCAGAAATGAGCGATTTAAAATCGAAAATATAAGAATATTCATAGCCAAGCGCTTAAATTAATTAAATTTGAAGTCAAATGTGATAATAATTGAAATTTAATTGCTGAAAACATGAAAAAAAAAACATCGGCCGACGTTCACAAAACGGGCGAAGAGACCACCTCAAATGGATGCCCAAACTGAAGCGAGAGAAACGAACGAACTGAGATTATATTTCTTGCGTTCTCATATACCGAAGTAGAGTGAGAGTGAGACGTGAATAGTGTCGCTTCCTCACCCATAGCCGTTGCTTAGAATGAATATACCTATGTCACACACTGGCACACGTTTGATTGTATTGGTGAATTTATTCCCGATTTTTACAAAATATCTCTGATGTGACCGATAAGCGCTAATTATTATTAATATTATTTTTTTCATTCAATGCGTAAACGTATTACGGAGGAATACCTAAAATCTGAACCAAGTATTTATTATATTTAAAGAAATATTAAAGTTTTTAGAAGCAATGTGTACTAATTACACATCACAGGAGAGGAAGGGTTAAATTCACTCCAAATCGGAAACTTAGCTTATTATTTCGTGGATTTTTTTAAACTTGTATTATAAAATGTCTGATGAATATAGAAGACACATCGATCATACTTGTCAATATCGGTCATACTGTTAATGATAGTCCTCGGAATATGAACTCCTTGAGCGTGAGAAGAGATCTGCGTCTCCTGGTATACGTTGTCAAACTCATTCGAGGAGTTGCGAATTGTCCAGCATTACTACAAAGATTGGCGTTAAATGTTCCTAACAATTACACTACACTGCGCTGGCAAGCACTGTTCTCAATAACATACGCAAGAACGGGTGTTCCAGACGCTATGCCTGTTGGAAGGGCCTTAACTCTTTTGAACGGGACTGCTTCGGATATTGACATATTTCACATCACATTACCAAAAGCAAAAGTAAATTTTCTTCTAAGATTGCGCGCGTTAGAGAGCACTTATTAACGTATTTAAGTGACTGAATATATGTGTATGTTTGTGTGTATATATATACGAGTATGTTATGTATGCATATACATAATTTTTATATTTAATATATATTTTTTTATGTGAACATTTCTTGTATTTTTCAATGTACATAATTAGACTAAGCCTGTTTTGAGAAAATAAATAAATAACTAAATAAAGATTGGTCCGATTTGAAGACACTTTACTCCCCCATTTGATGAATACCTAAAACGGATATGGATTATTTAGCGGACATTTAGCTGGGGTTGTGAGGAAACAAGATAAAGAGGAAAACACATAAGTCTTTTGAGAATCATTATATTAAGTAGTTATCATTTCCAAAATAAAAAACCTCAACTCATACATACATACAATCACGCTGTCTCATTGATTGCGTAAGCAGACTTGACAAGGGCTATTATGAGTCACGATATCCCGTCTTGAGCTACAAGACAAGATGATGAATAAAACTGTTTTCTATTCTTCGAATCAAAAAAAAATTGATCTGAAAGTTCTACTCATCTGTGAAGGAATAACTCTTAGACATATGTTCGAAAGATGCAATGGAGACATCCCATTTAAACAAACTCTGCATTTTTTAAATCTTTTCAATCTACATTTCAAGGCAAATGTATATATTCAATCTGAGCAAAGATCCGACCCTTAAATCACTGTCAGGGTTTTCATATCTTAACAGCCCGAGAATCTGGGGACTAAGCAACATCATAAATATGAAATAAACACAACTTAATAGTCTAAGGAAGTCGTTAAGATGTGACTACGGCAGCATATCGCCATTTCCTACAGTCAATATGCGAGCTGATGTAATCATTGAACTATAATTTGCATAGTTAAGCCCACATGTGCTTAAACGATCCACAGTACACCCATGCGAGCCCATTTGGCGAATTTAGTGTTGGAAGTCAATTTAGTGTTATCGTTAGAGATGATTACAAATATCAAATTGTCTGAGTAAGTATTAAATAGATTACATGAAACTGGAAACGGTATCAAAAGGTAGGGACAATCGATTTTAATTAAGTGTGAATATAGGTGTTCTAAAAAAACATGCGGAGTGTATGAAAGAAAGTGTAAAGAAGACATCACAAATAGATGCATCGATAAAATTGATGTTTTAAATAAGATGAAAAAAGGAGGTTTGATACTATGAAAATATAGACAAAAATAAAAACAAAAGCACGACTTCTTCTTCTTCTCAGTGTCATGTCAGGTCCACCCAACGTTGAATATCACCTGAGAGTAGTTAGTCAAAAAGTTCTGAAAGCGGAAATGAAAATACATTTTTTTTGGGGAGAAATCACTTTTATTGCTCAGCATAGTATCCCATAAGATCAATATACTTGGTCCAACGATTTTCCAACTTTGTTGTCCCATCACGGAAGTGACTTTCTGAAAGGCCTGCAAAATACTCCTCTACGACGGCTATAACCTCTTCGTTGTCAGCTATGCCTATGGTGTCAGCTATCACATCCACAGTCGATCGATGATCTTCCAAAACCATATCCTGTATTTTCGCTATGATTTCTGGTGTTGATGCACTTTTTGGACGTCCTGAGCGTAGATCGTCTTCAACGCTTGTACGGCCACGCTTAAACTCCAAAACCCATCGGTGAACGGTTGGAAATGAAGGAGAAGACTCCTTTAATACTTTCATCATCATCATCTCATCATCTTTTGGATCTCAGTAGCCGATAAACCTTCCAAAACAAAGAATTTAATCACTGCACGATAATCGGATTTTTCCATTGTTAAAAAATACACTGACGCGTCAACTTCAAATGGCTTGTAAACAAAGAATGAATTGACAGATCGAAATGAAATTTTGAGTACGTTCTTATGAAAGATGAAATATTAAAACGGCGTAGAAATTTTGGTTTTTCTACTGCTTCATAGATGTCGCTTTCAAAACTTTTTGACTAACCTAGTATTTGTCCCGGATGCCCGAAAAAGATCTCTAACGCCCCTTATGCCAATTCAATCACATATATTGCGGAGGCAGGAGATTTGCCTCCTGCCAACACCTCTTTGGTCTTCTATTTTGCCTTAGATGATCGGGTGCAGTAATTTATACTTTGCTCCTTTAAGTACATGACCCAAGTAGGACACCTTTCGGATGTCCTACTTGGGTCATGTTTTATTAGTCAGCATGACTAAGTTTAATATTAATATTAGTCAGCATGACTAAGTATGACCAAGCGAGTATAATACAAGTCAGAAGTATAAGATATGCATGTTTGAAATAGACTGCGGAAAACATGGCCGGATCAAACGGACCATTTTTTAAATATTAAGTAAGATGTGTTAATAATAGAAGGTTGTGCATGAGGAGATGTGTAAATGTGGAGGAGGCGAATGTTGTATTTTAAAATAAAGGTTTGGAAATTTATTATTTCTACCTATCCCGCTAGGCACACTGCGTGATGATATGTTTAATTGACATTCATGTCACAGGAAAAATAAAATATATAAATATCGATAAACACTTATATGATACATACGATTTGCAGTCAAAATTAAGTTAACATGTTAATGCATACAACCCGCCAGGGCTCAGGAGTCCCAAAGTAAAAAAAATCGACAAAATAAACTTTTGTATATCGTTTATAGTTAGGGCATTTATGTGAAGGTTTAAAGACATTGTAATTTGTTTTATCATACACTGATTATTCCATTTTTGTAACGGTATAACCCTACCGGTTTCAAGGCTTTCACCTCATCATCAAGGAGCACAAACAAGACTTGTTTGTGCTCCCCTTGAAACCTGTAGGGTTATACCGATACATAAAGTGGAATAAACAGTGTTTGCTAAAACTAATTACAAAATTTACTTTATTAACACCTTTGAATAAATTACTTAACATACCATTTCTTCTAGCACGATCATCTCAAATCCCTTATAACAGTCACATTTATGTGTAAGATAATGACTTTTAAATGTTCATTCTAGAATCACAATTAACAACTATTTGATGGCGTGTTTTAATGATAACGCGTGATGATGGCTGACACAAAATAAAATGACGCAAAACGCAGGTTCATTGTAGAATTAATTAAGTTTTAATTACATGTTTACACGTCATTAAGTTTGATTACGTTTGAAGTATTAATATAAATTACAATTAATTACAATTCTTTGATCATTCTAAAAATTTATTTATTATCTACATTTAATAATTTCGATTAAAATAGCTTTAATTGAAAAATGGCGAACCGTGGATCACAAGTGCCCAACGATGCAAAAAAATCACTATTTTGTTAGCTGTAAGCTGAAACACATTATATGATGAGATATAGGTGAATAACCAAATGAAATCAAATAAGGAGAAAAAAATTGCTTAAGTTTAAATTTAATATGATAACAGATACAAAGTTTCTTATGCTTCCGTATTAAGTGACTCTGGTATTCCTAAAAAACTTATGAAATAGTATAATCCTTAATTTATCTACCTAGATATAGAAGATACCGTTATCAGAAATCCATTCAACAAGGTTATTCCGTGTGCGAGTGGTGATGCTCTTAACCACCAAGATCGTGAATACGGCACGGAAAAATATCTCAATTAACGGTGGCGTAAATAATTGTTTGTTAATCAACAAATGGTTCACTATTTTTTCTGTTAGTAATTTGTGTATGTAAAAACAGGTACATAGATTTTATCTAACGGTTAAGAAGTAATATCGACCTTCCGCTAGTGCAAGTCCAGTGCATTACCGCGCGGCCATGCACTTCAACAACCACATGTAAATTATGCGTACAAATTTGCCAGCACTCATTCAGTTATTCAATCACAAGCCTTTGTAAACCAATATCAATACCATATCCAAGAACTCCTTATCACAACTCTCGGCTGGAAGGGTGTTGCGGGATGAGCTCGGACCTTATAATGGCTTTTCTCTTTAATGTGTTTCTTTTCTTTTTTTGCCTAAGCATGTGTTTGTGATTGCGGGATAAATATTATATTTGTAAGCAATTTTTTTATCGGTGAACCTATTATATTTATTTATTTATTTAACACTTTTATTGCAAATACAATCTGTCAAGCTTATTGCCATGCGGCAATCTCTTCCAACCAACCAGACAAAAGTAAATGAAGCAAGTTACGTGGTCACATAAATAATTCAAATGACTATTAATCCGCACGAAATCCATAAACATATACGTAAGCCCATGCCCACAAACCCCACAAAGACGGACAGTCACCCGAACATTATTTCTCATATACAGTGAGATATCATCAACCAAAAGGAAAGGAAGGGATGGTGGAGAGGAAAGGAAAAAAAATCAGGAATGAAACACGTTATTTTACTGACTAGAAATTAAGAGGTTTTTCAGTCGCTTCTTAAAGCATGCCAAGGACGGAGCGAGTCTTATATTGGTTTGTAACTGATTCCAGAGTCTCACTGTATGGACAGTAAAAGACGACGTAGAGAAAGAGGAGCGGTGAACTGGAATATTATACGTAGTAATTAACTGAATTTATTGTTTTGACTGCTTATTGTGCCCACCTCTTGCAGTTCTACATATGTCCACTCGTTTGTCAAAATTTTCTGTGACATTTTGCTATAATTGGGATTCTTACTCTCCAATAACGCGAATAATTTCATCCTTCAGCTCAGGAATTGATCGGGGGACATTCTTATAGACCTGGCTTTTCACATAACCTCAGAGAAAATAGTCCAACGGTGTCAAATCACATGATCTTGGTGACCAATTAACATCACCGTTTTCGGAGATTACACAATACATAAAATAATTCAAAAATTTGAACTCGTTATTGTATTGTTTACAACTCTATTTTTATAAAAGTCATACATTACACTTCTCAAATGTCACAAGACTCAGGCAAGTTCATGACACCATCTGTGTTTAATCCAAGAATTTAAAAAAACCGCTCAATTTGAAAGAACTTTTACTACCTAAATAGAATAATTCTTCAACTTCCTCTTATATTTTATTACTCATCCATTTATCACCTTTACTTTTTCTTTTAAACGTAGAAGAAGGCCAACGTATTGTATGGAATCAACCAATAAAACAAACAAGCTATAGACAAGAAAACAACTGAAAAATTTAGTGAAAGAAAAATTAAATGTTCAAACGCCTAAGCTAAATGTCCTCAATCTAAGAAATCCCGACTAAACCCATTGAAGTATCTAATCCTCTGGAAAATTGTCCGTTTTTACAAAAATAAAACATGTTTTTTTTCCGGTCCGGATGTAAGAAAGTGATCGCTGACCCAGAATAAATGTTAAAGCTCTTTTAAAACCAACGTACAGTGGTCAAGCGAGGCCTAGAACTTATGAATATCTGCCCAAAAGTATTTTCTGGATTATCAGCCGGATAAATGAGGCAAGTGTGGAAGTTGTTATCAAGATATTTACATGTAAAAAGGGAAATAGAAAAGAAATCGACCAGAAACTATGTTGATTTTGAGTGAATGATGGTTTCCCGAGATATACGGCGAGATATATATATACGAGTATATGAGATATACGAAAACTTGCGAAAATAAAATCGATCAAACCTTATCGAGGTTAAAAGCTTTTATGTCTTCTCTGATATAAAATATATTACAGGAGTGAAAATACCATATATAACCATAAAACATGTGGTAGACAGAAATCAGATATAAATCGACGGCTTCGAAATTCTTTCAAAAAAGATAAGCTAAGCTTTCGAACCATCTTTCTGCTAAAAATCAATCTCTTAATATTAAACACAGTGGTGTTCTTGTGCCAATTTTGAAAAGGATCCAGTCTTCAAAATCTGTTTTTTGGTTGTTTTAAATATTTAAAAAATCTCGTATAGTATATGCAAAAGCATTAAATACTCACATATGTTACAGTACCGTCTCATTGAATTAGTGCCACCTAGATTAATTACTATAATTAGTGTTAAGACATAATAATTATTAATTTTTAATGTTTATTTCCTTGGAATTGTTATTGTATTATGTGGCTGGGTTAAAACGCTTTACAATATTGGTAATTGATGTTACTACTCCCCACCCCTTGTCTACTTTAGACTCATTTTCTAGGAATTGTCGCCATAATAAGCCAGATAGAAGTTATCCCTTAGAGCATTATAAAATTTGTAGTTCATTTCTTAGTGTGATTTCAACTAGTGCGGTTGTAGATTTCTAGGAATTTTTACCATATTAAGCCAGGTAGAAGTAATCCCTTAGAGCATTATAAAATTTGTAGTTCATTTCTTAGTGTGATTTCAACTAGTGCGGTTGTAGATTTCTAGGAATTGTCGCCATATTAAGCCAGGTAGAAGTAATCCCTTAGAGCATTATAAAATTTGTAGTTCATTTCTTAGTGTGATTTCAACTAGTGCGGTTGTAGATTTCTAGGAATTTTTACCATATTAAGCCAGGTAGAAGTAATCCCTTAGAGCTTTATAAAATTTGTAGTTCATTTCTTAGTGTGATTTCAACTAGTGCGGTTGTAGATTTCTAGGAATTGTCGCCATATTAAGCCAGGTAGAAGTAATCCCTTAGAGCATTATAAAATTTGTAGTTCATTTCTTAGTGTGATTTCAACTAGTGCGGTTGTAGATTTCTAGGAATTGTCGCCATATTAAGCCAGGTAGAAGTAATCCCTTAGAGCATTATAAAATTTGTAGTTCATTTCTTAGTGTGATTTCAACTAGTGCGGTTGTAGATTTCTAGGAATTTTCGCCATATTAAGCCAGGTAGAAGTAATCCCTTAGAGCATTATAAAATTTGTAGTTCATTTCTTAGTGTGATTTCAACTAGTGCGGTTGTAGATTTCTAGGAATTTTTACCATATTAAGCCAGGTAGAAGTAATCCCTTAGAGCATTATAAAATTTGTAGTTCATTTCGTAGTGTGATTTCAACTAGTGCGGTTGTAGATTTCTAGGAATTGTCGCCATATTAAGCCAGGTAGAAGTAATCCCTTAGAGCATTATAAAATTTGTAGTTCATTTCTTAGTGTGATTTCAACTAGTGCGGTTGTAGATTTCTAGGAATTGTCGCCATATTAAGCCAGGTATAGTAGAAGTAATCTCTTAGAGCATTATAAAATTTGTAGTTCATTTCTTAGTGTGATTTCAACTAGTGCTGTTGTAGATTTTGATAAAAGAGTGTTGTTTGTGTATTGTTTGAATGTTTTCATTTTTGAGAGTGACCTCAAAATTGAAAAAAAATCGAAATATCATATAACTGTTTTTTTTTTGTGAACAGTTTGAAATGGGAAAGCATAAAGATATTTCTAATGAAAAAAAAGTCGAGTATTGTGGCTTTATTAAATCTGGGAATGTTATTCAATAGACAAATTGCTAAATTATTATTAATAAAAAAATTAGTAATCATTATTTTAAAAAAGAAATTATCAATAACTACAAATAGGCGTGAATGAATAATAATTATGTCTAAACACTAATTATAGTAATTAATCTATGTGACCCTAATTCAATGAGACGGTACTGTCGTATTAATAAGGTTCTATATGTGTTTACATTGAACGGTGCTGACATAGAGTGAAAAAAAAATACCTTGGAAGTATCCTAGAGGAAGACGTCGACCCAGAAACCGAAGTCAAGTGCAGAATTGAATCATCTCGTGTGGCTTGTAATAAAATGAGAAGCATATTCTGCGATGATAATCTAAACTTGAAACTTCGACAACGGTTAGTCAAATGCTACGTTTGGTCAGTGTTAATGCATGTAATGGAATCATGGACCCTCAAAGTTGGTAGTATGAACCGATTGGAAAGAAGCACTCGAAATGTGGATGCACTGGAGAATGCTACGGATGCCCTTGACGGATATGGTCAGCAACACAAAGGTTCTTCAAAAAGACAAAGTTGATAGAGAGTTGCTGACCGGTATTATATATGACCATGGCTAAATTCCGTTTAAAAATACACGTCCATGAAAAGAACAGCTGGATGATTCCTCAATTATTTCAAAACAGGTAAAACACGTGGGTTGAGTCCTTTTTGCATATTCATCTCCAAATAGACTCTAGTCTCAGACGAATAAATAATACAGCGGAGATAATAGAAGGGAAACAAGAGAGATCTGGGTGTCAAAATGTTAAGTCCCTGATTTGTTCGCTTATGAACTTCAAAGAAAAGTTTCCCCTTTTTAACAGCATCGGTAAAAAAAATGACTGGGGAACTGTGTAGAAACGAGGTGAAAACAAGGTATAAATTCAAAGAAAAAAAAAATCATTTAAGTTTACGTCTTTTAAAATTAACATAAAGAGTCATTTAGAATTTGATGCTAGAAAATAGATTTTTATTTTTGGCTTTCAATATTTTATAATATTATTTGTATTTAACACTTTTATTGCAAATACAATCTGGCGGGATTATAACCAGGCGGCAATCTCTTACAGCCAACCATTTAAAAGTAAATGAAGCAAGTTACATGGTCGCATAAATCATTCAAACGACTATTCATCCCCACGAAATCCATAAACACATACGTGAGCATATGCCCACGAACCCCATAAAGACGGACAATCATCCGAACATTATTTTTCATATAAAGTGAGATATCATCAATGAAAAGGAAAGGAAGGGATGGTGGAGAGGCTAGAAAAATAAAAATCAGGAATGAAACACGTTGTTTTACTGACTAGAAATTAAGAGTTTTTTCAGTCGCTTCTTAAAGCATGCCAAGGACGGAGCGAGTCTTATATTGGTTTGTAACTGATTCCGGAGTGTCACTGCATGGACAGTAAAGGACGAAGTAAAAAAGAGGAGCGGTTATATAATGTTTCAACAGAAATAACTCCTCATTTTGAAATGAAAATAAAAAATGCACCATAAATATTGTGTAAAATTTTAATTTATAATCTGAAAGAAAATTTTTAATATTTTTATTCCAACCAAAAATTTCAATAAATATGTCTGAAGCCTTTACTGACAAGAAATTAAGAGTTTTTTTCCGTCGCTTCTTAAAGCATGCCAAGGACGGAGCGAGTCTTATATTGGTTTGTAACTGATTCCGGAGTGTCACTGCATGGACAGTAAAGGACGACGTAAAAAAAAAGGAGCGGTGAACTGGAAAGGCCAATAGACAATCTCTGTTTGAGCGTAGCGCTAATCCATGATTAGAAAGACGCTCAAAATTTTCGGCCAGATAAGAGGGGGCGGCGGGACAGTTAATGATAGTATACAAAAGACAGTATGTGAATTTGGAGCCTATTTATAACATTCAACCAATTCAATACCTTCTGGTATGAAGTTATATGATAGTATATATGGGTATGGAAAAAAAACAGTTATGGACATACTAAATTGAATAAAATTCAAAGAAACATAACATCAATTTATTTGACGTTACTTAATTACAAATAAAATATTCTATTAGAATAAATGCTACATTTGTCCACTTATAGGTAAGCTTACCACGCATCCGGGATTTGTACGGATTTTCCGGGATTTTGTCCGGATCTTTAAGCTATCCGAGATTTAAAATTTTTTGTACGCAAGTACCTATCAACGTTTAATTTGTTTAAGATCAAACGTCGATCAGCTTCATTTAACGCGGTGTTTCTTAGTAGTAATCGACATAAACAGTATTGGTCAAATATAATACTCCGGAGGCCATAATGCTGGTCTACACACGCACTCATATTTTTTTTCCTTAATAAACAAAGATTCCAAAAAAGAAAAAGAAAATGTCGGCCGATAATTTAAAAGCATCCCTCAAGTCATAGGTTACATAGAAATAATTGATTTAACGATTTCAATATCTTATTCCAATGACATCAATATACTTTTAAGATGACCGTCAAATCGAAACGTGCCGGTCAATTGTTTGAATATACCAATAAGTAAAAAAACCTCTGTTTATAATAATAGTTTTCAACATGAATTAACACAATGTACAATAATTTTTTTTAGTAACCGCTGAAAATTTTAAATAATTACATATAATTTTACATGAATTATAACATGACATATACACAAATTGGCTGTTAAAAATGGTGAAATATGCAAATAAAAGGCCTTGCAAAATTAATGGAGATATTTTCTACAAAAATATTTGCATTACAGTCATTCTCGATATAATTAATATAATTCTTTTTTGTGGCTTATCACTCGTTAGAATTATTTTTGTAGCTTATCACTCGTAAAATTTTTATTGAAATACTAATAATGTAAATAACATTGAAAGTAATTAATTATTTGACATTAAGAGATATTAACAGACTCCATTCATGTAATCTTAATTTAACGCGAATATAGATAAATTATTGAAAATAAATGGGGTAAGTACTTTTATATTTAGTTCCCTACATTAATTATTTTCTTCAATCAAGAAGGATTTTTATAAGCTTGAAGGTGATGAACCTCAAAAAGACTCTTTGTTTTTTTCTTCGGTACCATAAGGTATCGAATCCGGAACTTCCGGGAGAAATACAAGTATATCAACTAAGCCACGAAAGTTGTGTTGTAACCTCACAATATGGGGAAGTGTGAATACATAAATCATTCATTCATTTCCGTATCCCGGCCATCACTATTTATACCATATTTTTTAAGTAGGAGGCACGTCTAGCTCCTGTGAGTATTGGACCACTACTCTTTTTTATAATTTATGTTAACCCCCATCGAAATCTAAACCCCCTGGCGGAAGTCAAGCTCTTACCAATTAGGTCATGTAGCTCGTCAAATTGACATTGATATTAGAATTATAGTTTATACATCGATTCCTGTAATTCATTCATTTACGTGTCAAGAACTCCAGTCATCAACTATGCCACGGGTTTCCAGTAGAAGGCAACAGAGATCGCCCTATCATTCACATCAATCAGGTTTTGCCCAGATTATGTAGTAACAATTTTCGGAAAAACTAGCATGCATTGTGAGTTCTATACATTCCCACGATTATATATAATGCTACTTTTATTCAAGAAATCCCATCTCTATATGTTCTACTTGCATATAGTTACCCTTACTCGAAGTATATTCAGAGCTCTCCAAGTAGGCCAAAGCAGTTGGCCTCCAGAAATCATCTTTTCCGAGAGCTCCATCCAGTCATCATGTCTTTTTCATTACATTTCAGAGGATGCGATATATGTGAAGAAATCGACAATTTTTGCGCTGAATTCATAAAACTATTTCTTGATTTCAATCTCGACATTGCTGACAGATGACCATATATAGAGGGGTCATGGGTTCCGGACACGCTTTCTTTTTTATGTCAGCTGTAACATATTTAGGTACGTAAAGCAGGTGAAAAGATACCGATTAATTAGAACATCAAATTAAACAATAAAAAACACCCACTTACTTTTTGTACAATAAATTGATAAAAACGAGCACTCGGAGATAGTTCGGACATATGTAACGAATGAACTAAGAAAGACTGACAAAACAAATATTAAGTACAAATGGAATGAAAGACGTGAGATGAAAAATAAGGAAAGTATGGTTGGATCTAGTGTATGAAATTATGAAAGAACGAAATGTAAAAAGTCAGAGATCGAAGGAATTGTTTAGAAGGTGTATAGATGTAGAAGAGGAGAAAGATGTGTCGCGATAGAAAATCCGGCACTCTCTCCTCTCTGCCTATCCCAACGGGGAGACAACATAATGGAACGTATGTATGTATTAATTTCTCAGATACTGTGAATGATATTAAAATAGTTTTTTTTTTAATATTGTCTTCACAATTCAACTAAATAATTAAGACAAGAAAATCTAAAAAAATAAACGTTAACGATAAATCTTTCAGTCCCAAAAGAACTTAAGTATTTTTAGTTTATCACATTTTTGTTTCCCCACAAAACGACAGAACACAAATTAATACAAGCTTTCTCCATTTTAGTTCATGATTTGTTGACATCTGCCCTATTTATAGTTCCCCGTAATCGGTACCCCTCTTGACAGGGAACTTTAGTTGATAAGCACTGGTCACATTTTCAGCTTTGTAAAGTGCTCACTTATAGCAAGATTTTTGTCAAATAATTCATTTTAATATTACTTATAATGTCTCTTGAATATTTTAACGCTGACCTTTTATAAATATTACTTTACGGTGTATAAATGTAATTTTGTAAACTTATTTTATCTAAATACTGGTATATTTTTAAACCTGAACTTTACAACCTTAATTGTCCGGTGAAAAAACTCATTTTTTCAGATGCTCTAGATATTTGGCAAGTATTGTATGTCAAGTAATTCTAATTACACAAAAGGGTTCAAGAAAAAAAAAAGTTCTATCAGCAAGATTTTAATTTCGATGGGGAATTGATTTTGTAGTTATGTTTTGAAAAATAAAAGGATACATTTATATAGCGCCATTGAGAGAGACGAATCTTCTGAAGATCGCTTTAACTCGGGATTAAACTAATTATTGACCGATTAAAAATATTATAATATAATTATATATAAGTTGAAAATTAGGATAAGGTGGCGGCGGCGGTCATTAGATTAGGAAGCGAAAACACATGTCTCGGCACACTATCTAGGGCACTTCTGTATGAGTTTGTGTGGAACAATTTTCTGGTTATGAATGGTCCATATGACGAACAAAATTGCACACAGAGGTGGTTTGGACATGTTGAACGAATGGTGGATCTAATATTGACTAAACGAATATACAAGGTGCAAGTGAGTAGGAATCATGATAGAGGATGACTGAAAGAAATGTTAGAAACAAGAATGGTACGGAGAAAGAAAAAAACGAAGAAATCGTGTGGCAAGCTGCATGGAAGTCGAACAGTTGAAGGAAGCATGTAAAATGAAAATAAAATGACACAATATTATATTGTATTGTATAACACATTGTGTACACACATACCATTATGCTATATATCTGCCTGCTGGGAAATGCAGAGAGGACAAGACGCCAGACTTTCTATTCTCGACACACATTTTATCCTCGTCCACGTCCATACAGCTTCTCATATAGCTGCTATAACTTTCTTACTTCTTGCATTTCCTTATTTAAAAATATAATTCCTTTGATCCACGCATATTTTTTTTACCTTGCGAGTTTATTGCCGTGTGGCAATCTCTTCCAACCAACCAGAAAGTTTTTTTTTTTTTAATGAGCCCTAATTGAAAACCAGACTGAAATCCCATTTTTTAAATCTGCATTCCAGCAGGAATCGAACCCGCAACCTCCGGATCGGCAGACAAGCGCCTTACCACCAGGCCACGGAGGTCGTCTTACTTACTTTTACTATAACTTTTCTTGGTTCAATCGAGAGAATAAATACAGTCATGTGACTACAATTCATCTGCTCAGCCAATTCTAAGGTGGTTTAAAGGACATCTTCATGAATAAAATGGTTTAAGCGGTCCTAATCGAAGTCCACTGGTCGTCCGGAACGCTCCATGTCTTTCAGGTCAAAATTACCGTCTTTGAAACGCAAAAACCATCGATGAGCTGTCCTTACATCCATAGCATCTTCACTGTACACTTCGCAATTATCGCGAGCAGCTTTATTCCCTCGATTGAACGCGAAAAGAAGGAGGTGTCGAAAATGCTCCCTTTCGTCTACTTGACATTCCATTTTGAAGGCTTGTTATCAAATAAAATAAAAATGTAATGTAAAAGCAAACACAATATCTTGTAGAACAGAAAATTTTCTTTCGAATGATGTACAACATTTATTATTTTGTTTAACTTTTGTTGCTCATTTTTAAATTTGAAAAAAAAAACGGACACAACTTATGTTAACACCCAATATATACTATGTTGCTATTAATAAACCTGTATTTATTTATTGTATATTCGGCTTTATGTGTAGTGCAGTGTATGTGTGTGAAAATAATTATGTGAAGAATGAAAAATGTAAAGAAAAAAAATAAAAAACTTTTGCTGAAGATTAATTATGTACGATATAACTTTACTTGTACAGTTTTCTACAATGTGTTTGGTATTCAGTACGGCGCTTTCTGTTGTAAGGGTTGAAACTCAGTCGATTCGATAAGAAGCTAGTTCAGGGAGATTTGTCCTTAGCTTTTCCGACACACTTAACCCCTTTGCCTTTATCCTGCGCCTCGTCCTTTCTTCCAGTCTTGACAAACCGTCTTTCAAAGAGGTTCTTGAATGTACTTCGTACTACATTGATCTTCATCGTACTTTGCTTTTTTTAACTTAAATAACTTTATAAAAGTCAAACATTAAATATTTTTACGTGCAAATCACAGCTCAAAGTGTCATCATCACGACCTAAGCGACTTTATAGGAAATCTTGAGCTTAAAAAACTTTTTAGAATTGTTTAAATCTGCCACGATGATAGTCCACCACCGTATTTAGAAACGTAGAGTTTGAAAAGAGACGAATAATTGCTGCAGGCCCATAGAAGAATACATAAGAATGTTTGACAGTGACAACGCATAACAGCAGATGAGTGTAAACTTCAGGCTGAGGTGTTGAGCAAGATAAAGAAAATCACTTTGAGATGTCTTAGCACGTGAAACAAGACTGAAAAGAGCCGAAAAATTGCTGCAAGTCCTTAGAAGAATACATAGGGTGAGAATGTTTGAGTGATAACGCATAACAGCAGATGAGTGTAAATTTAAGGCTAATGTGTTGAGCAAGATAAAGAAAAGCATTTGGAGATGTCTAAGTACGTGAAACAAGACTTAAAAGAGCCGAAAAATTGCTGCAAGTCCTTAGAAGAGTACATAGGGTGAGAATGTTTGAGTGATAACGCATAACAGCAGATGAGTGTAAATTTAAGGCTAATGTGTTGAGCAAGATAAAGAAAAGCATTTAGAGATGTCTAAGTACGTGAAACAAGACTTAAAAGAGCCGAAAAATTGCTGCAAGTCCTTAGAAAAATACATAGGGTAAGAATGACAGTGACAACGCATAACATCAGATGAGTGTAAACTTACGGCTGAGGTGTTGAGCAAGATAAAGAGAATCACTTGGAGATGTCTAAGCACGTGAAACAAGACTGAAAAGATCCGAAAAATTGGTGCGAGCACTTAGAAGAATACATAGGGTGACAATGTATGATAGTGACAACGCATAACATGTGTAACAGGATGTTAGGGAAGAGTTTGAAATTAAGGCTGATGTGCTGAATAAGATGAAGAAGAGAATTCTGAGATGGTTTGGGCACGTGGAATGAATGAATACAGAAAGGTTAACAAAACAAATAAACTGTGTAAATATGAATGGAAAGCGTATAAGAGGAAGACCAAGGAAAGTATGGTTGGAGAAAAATTGTAGGATATGTATGAGAAAGTGTATGGATGTAGAAGAAGCGAAAGATGAATGTCGCGATAGGAAAGAGATTTCTCCTATTTGCCTACTCTGATAGCGAGCCAGCTTGATGGTATGTATGTATGTGTAATCACTTAATTAATTAAATAAATTAAACCAGCCCAACGAATCAAAACCGTTTCTTTTTCTTCCTAGTGTCATGTCAGGTCCCCCCAACGTTGACTATCACCTGAGAGTAGGCATCTTTGTCCCTGGCAGCCCGAAAAAGATCCCCAACGTTCCTTATACCAGTCCAATCACGTATATTGCGGATCCAGGAGATTTGTCTCCTGCCAACACCTCTTCGACCCTCTATCTTGCCTTGGATGATCAAGTGCAGTAATTTGTATTTTGTTTTTCTAAGTATATGACCCAAATAGGACACCTTTCGGGTTTTAATATTAGTCAGCCACTCTCTATCAACTTTGGCTCTTTGAAGAACCCTTGTGTTGCTGACCATATCAATCCAGGGTATCCGTAGCATTCTCCGGTGCATTCACATTTCGAATGCTTCCAGTCGGTTCATACTACCAACTTTAAGGGTCCATGATTCCACTCCATGTAATAACACTGCCCAAACGTAGCATACGACTAACCGTCGTCGAAGTTTTAAGTTAAGATTATCATTGCAGAATACGTTTCTCATTTTATTAAAAGCCGCACGAGATTATTCTGCACTTGACTTAGGTTTCTGGGTTTCGAGGTCTTCCACTAGGATACTTCCGAGGTATTTAATTTTTTTCACTCTTTCTATAACAGCACTGTTCAATGTAAGACGTGCTTCTGCGTGATCCTGCCGGCCAAACACCATGAACTTAGTTTCAATACAGTTTTTTGTGTCGTCAGAAACAGAAAAATTTAAATTCATATATAAAAGCGTCTAAGAGTAAAGCAGTCTGGAAGTAAACCGTTAGACCAAAAAAAAGAATAAGGTTAAGACAGTCGCTGAACAATCAATGGCGATACTCATATACTATATGTAGAAATTCTATCAGATACGAAGACTTTCACCAGTTACTTTATTTTCCGAAGAATTAGTTTTGTTATGTTTTTTTTTATAACAACGTCCATTTTCTAAAAACCCATAACATACTTAATGAATTATTATTCAAACAATAAAAATCATTTTTAAATTATAAATTTCAAATATTCACTTCGCCTAATGATTTCTACGAATCGATCAGATATTATCTACCACTGTAAAATCATACAATTTAGATATAATTTTTCCCCAACGTAATAAATACAAATTAAATATTTTCATTTTTATTGCTCAATAGTTCGCTTCTCGACTTAATTCAACCACTCCGATTGTTTCCTGACATGGCAGCGCATGTTGAAAAAATATACCAAAATATGGAAAAATATCGATCAGCCCCATATATGACGTGACAAACTAAAATAAAATGGAGTTAAAATGTTAAAAAGAAAACAAATTTCCTTAATATGAAACCCAGCCCTGAATTAATCAAACGAAATTGCGGTGAGAACAAAATGGAAATAACATGAAAAGATGTTATTTTATTCTTTGTAAGTCAGTTGCTATAATTCGAGGAAAAATAAGAGATGGAAGTCAAAGATGTTATGGACACATCATACAAAGGAAACATGAGTAGCGCATAGTTAGAAGAGCTGTAAATGTTTATTTATTTTTTTAATTATATATTTTACACATGACAAGAACTATACATAATTTGCGAAAAAACAACAGGTAATTTAATTTCGACAACCAGGCAATCTCCATGGATCGTCCTCGAATAACAACCAGAGGAAGACCAAAGAATTTATGGGTGGTGCAAAAAGATAACCTGATGCAGAGGCACGGCCTGGGGGACGTAGTCGGGGACAGAAGAGCATACAACCTGAGGACGAGGAGAGCTGACCCCAACAGTCTTCGCAGACAGTGAGTTGGGATGGAGCCAGGGAGAAGAAGTATATATAATATTCGCGGGAACGTCACAACAATATTTAGAAATAGCTACTAACTTTGTGGTCTCCTTTATTAATATAAATAACCTAGTATAAACGAACCATTAAGGACAATACTTTGCCTCAGGAGTTTAGTAACCCTGCATCAACATGTGGAAGGTTTCGATTCTGCAAAGCAACTGGCAACTCGTTCTACAAGTGAGATGCGTTTTCTATATCTCAAGATCTATCCATAAAATTCTTGAAAAATCCAATTCTTCTTGTTCTATGCAAGCGTTGTTCCACTGAAAACAAATCTAAGTTCTTTACCACTATAAAACAAGTCTTCGATAATTACGTAAGTCTACTTGGTAAAATTTGGTAATATTTTGTGATACTCGTACACATACATATATTGAACTTAAATGTACATATTAATATTAAATAATTTTAAACAATGACTTTGTAATTTATTATTACTACTGCGTTTTGTATCTCCATGCTAGTTTAAGACAAAGTTTTATATTTTTTGTCAATAATTTTATGCACTTGTATATATTGTCACATGTTCATTTATATATATGAATGACGATGATGAATGACGAGTGGAAAGGATTTATGTGAGCTCGTGAGTGTGGGTCTCTTCTTGTTGTTTTAATTTTGGTTGTTTTTGTATTTGTGTTTCTGTGTGTTTTTCTTTTTTTCTTCTTTTTTTTGTTTTGGATTTGTTTTGATTTTTATTCTTATGATTGTGTGCGGTATATTGTGGGATGAATATTTTTGGTCTTTCTGGAGTGATAATGTGTGAGGAGTTGAGTTTCGCAAGATGTTTCCAGTTGTAGTTGAGTGTCACTGTTTGTCAGGTTGATGAGAGCGTGCAACGGGGTTTTTTGTGTTATCAAAAATCGGAAAGAAGTATCGATTTATTTTTTCATGCTAAATATCCTCAGTGAGATACAAGCAAAAGCCTAGTTTACTGGGGATACGACAAATGAAAGGCAACAAACCCAGATCCATTAAAATTATATGTCCAAATCAAATTACCTGTTGTTTTTTCTCAAATTGTGTATATTTCTTGTCATGTGTAATAATAAATAAATAATAAATAAAATAAATAAAATATAAAAGACACAGTTGTATCGTTAATTAATTAAATAAATAAATAAGCTTAATCTATCTAATAACAATTTTACAGAATTTGCTAACCATAGAATCATAACGTCAAAAAAAGTAAGGACTTTCTGTCTGCAGAAAGCCTCGGGAAAGGAAATAGAAACACGTGAAGCGGGGATTAATATAATTAGAGGAATAACAAAGTAACTTGATATACATTTTAATATATATTTCATTCGACTACATAAAAAAATATATAGCAAAAAATTAAATGTTCGAAATTGGTATAATGTAACAGATAATAAAACTGGCAAAATCGTGAACAATCAATCGAAAATCCCAATCAACGAGGTCGCAAATTATTATTTGGGCGCACATAGATTGAGTAATTTTTTACTGTTGACGCAAGTAGGCTGGCCGCATCGCGTTAAATTGTAAATTAAAATAACGTGCACACTGTGATTGATTTATTATTGTGTATTTTTATTATTTATGCACGTATTTTATACACTTAATTTTGTATTTCCGTGTCACGTAGCAGTGTGATCTGGTTTCATGCGTATATTTTTCTTGACTTTTCAATATTCTTTGGTGAGTTTTCGAGTCGTTGTGTCAATTTAACATTTCCCCATTCCACGGCTTCTGTTGCGAAATCTGCTTAGCGCCATTTGCTTAAAGTAAACAGAGGGAAAAAAAACAAACTTCTTTGCTGTTTTATTTTAAATAAAAAGGTGTGTAGGAAAATTATGAATGTTTGTTTTGATTAAATCCGGTATTTTAAAAGATTTGTTTGACGGAGGTTACCCGCGCTTTTTTTTCCTGTTTCAATTTTTTTCCCTACCACCCCAGATAATCAAAATTCTACTATATGTGGAATAATTCTCCTAAAATGGTTCGACATCCATAGATTATACGTACGGAGATTGCATGAACTATTTTAAACTACACCTGAACACACAAAACAGTTTTGACAAGTAATTTCCACGAAAGCGTGGTTACATTTTATTTCGATAGTTCCGGTTTGATTGACATATTTATGGTTTTTCTAGCTTGAATACAAAAGGTCTCACGAGTGTGCATAAATATAAAACATCAACTTCTAGTATCTCATGTACGCGAAAGAGGTAGACCGAGGAAGCTGTGGCCGATACAAATGGACCAGATATTGAAAATGTGAAGAGTATAAATAAAAGAAAATTGTGCGTCATGAGATGTATGAATGTGGAAGAGATTAAAGTTGTATGCTTGGATAGAAAACTTTGGAGATATATTCTCTCTGCCTACTCCGCAAGGGAAACGGTGTGTTATGTATGTATATTACTTCTAGTATTAATTGTACTAATATCACAATATGGAGTAACCATTACAAGGAGAAGGCGTAAAAACGAGACTTATTTGACTCTCAAAGTGGTTACAAGTTGTGCTTCAAGATATAATAAAATATAAACGAACAAGCAGCCTGCACCATCAGAATTGACTGACAATCTTCTCTTATCAAAGGATAACGCCTTTCACTGTCAAGATCATTTAAAAATATTTGCAAACCTTGTTGGTTTTTTACGGATGTGCAATAATTCCTTCATTATTAGCGCTCTTGAGGAGAGTTTTCTCTTTACGCGGCGCTGTATAAATTATCCTAATATTCCATATTTTGTGTAGTTCATAACTGAGCATCGTGACTCTCATTATAGCTTCTGACAACTTGTCTCCATCCATCCCTGCATTCCGCGGTTCGAAGGGCAGTTGTTAAGGGTAGTCCAGTTGCATCTCCCACTTGGTCAGTCCAACTCATTGAGATTCTTCCTCTTGTGCGTCGTAACCATAAACCTCTCCGAAGTCCTTAGTAAGTATAAACCGTAAATTAAAATGCCTCAAGGAACGGTATCTACCTGACTACATTTCTGAATTATAATTAAAAATGTATATCTTCTGAACTTTAATATTGATCATTTGGTTATATAAGAGCATAAATTCAAAAAAGTGATAAATTTTTAACAGCAAAATCGGTATTATTCCTTAATCACGGATTCTTCATTCTTATTTATGTAGATCTTGGATCCGTTGTTGCGAAAATCATTCTTGGGAGGCAGAACACTAGCTGTCTCTTCACCAAGAACGTGGCCTTCCTGGAACGCGATGTCCTGCGGCGATCACTTTTACCGATATACATGGAATTTTGTTTCTTTCTATCCCATCTACAAATTACCAATACTTGTATAAACACGCTTAAACATTCACACTCTGATTTAACATTCTTGCATACACTTTAATCTTAAACAATCACATGTATATTTAAAGCCGCATCATAACTACCTGAAAATTACATATAACAACTACTCATCACACACTCAACATTTGCATCAGTAATTCATTTACTTGTCTATGTGGAGACCTACAAAGGCTCCTCGCCCTCCTCCTGTCCAAGAACTACATTTTTATTGTAGACATGAATGTGAATCTATAGTATACATGAAAGGTTTTGTCTGTGGAGAAAATAAAAAACTAAATATGTTTTGAAGCTTTCTCGGTTCTTCGTATAAGTTGTATTAGGTCTTTCGAAGTGTTGTTCTGCGTGGTTTGGCTTGTAATGCCAACGTTTCGAAAACGTTCCAGTTTTCATGTTCAGGGCATGTTTATAGTCAACTTGGTCATTATTTGGTCGTCCCAAGTTTTTCTTGATGTTCTAAACCTTTAAGTACTTTCTATAATGATTAATTTAGAAAAAAAAAATTATTCATTTTTTCAACGTGAGCGAACCAAAACTAGTAGTTGACTACAAACATGCCAAATTTGACTACAAACAAGCCCTTAAGATGAAAATTGCAACTTTTTCGAAATGTCGCCATCATAAGCTAAACCACGCGGTACAACATCTCAAAAGACGTACAACTAAAATAAAATAAAAACGAAATAATCATCACAAAAAAATATGTGGATTAATAAGTTTCCTAAATGTCTAACTTGATTGAACAAATCATAGGTTATATGTTTTTTTTTATCGATTCCACGAAATATTTCCGATATTTTCCGCATATATTTTTCAACGTATCAAAAATTGTTTTCTGACAATCATTGCTACTGGTTTCTCATTCCGATCTCGAATACGACAGCTCGTGTCATTTTGACGGTAGGAACCCCACACCACCGCCTCACAGACAAAGAGGACGCCACACGAGTGAGGGTATAAAATACGCCTCTTTATTTGAAGCAAGTTCTTAACTGAAAATCAAATAAACAGTGACAGGATGATAAATTGGGATCGAAGCGGAAAACTGCTGAAAGTTCCTTACAAAAGCTTTCGATACTTTTTTATACACAAGAGAGTTTTTTAAGGTTTAACCTTAAACTTTTGTAGTGTGGAGCAAAACGTTTGAATGAGAAAAGTAGTTAAGTTGATTTATGGAGGTTAGTTAGCTTAACTATTTAATATGTGGTTTTTATTTCGTACAAACTTTCACCCTCTTATGTACTGATGAGATGGACTAGCTGGTAAGACATATGACTTCCTTCCGAGGGTTTCGGTTATTTGTGTTATATCCAATAAAACAGACATTAAGTTACGCAGTCGTTGCATTCGTGTAAAGTAAATGCGACATATGGGTGAGAAATAGAAAAATACAGCATGTTGAAAAATTATATTGGGTGTTAACATAAGTTGTGTGCTTTTTTTTTCAAATGAAGAGAACAGGAGGACACAACAAAAAAAAATTAGTCAATAATGTATTCTCCTTCATTATTTAATAAATGACGGTATACAGTCATGTTACTACAATTCATCTGCTCAGCCAATTCTACGGTGGTTTGAAGGGGATCTTCATGAATAATATGGTTTAAGCGGTCCTCATCGAAGTCCACTGGTTATCCGGAACGCTCCATGTCTTTCAGGTCGAAATAACCGTATTTGAAACGCAAAAACCCATCGACGAGCTGACCATTAATTCATAGCATCTTCACCGTACACTTCGCAAATATCGGGAGCAGCTTTGGCAGCTTTATTCCCTCGATTGAACGCGAACAGAAGGAGGTGTCGAAAATGCTCACTTTCGTCAATTTGACATTCCATTTTGAAGGCATGTAATCAAATAAAATAATATATGTAACGTAAAAGCGAACACAATATCTTGTAGAGCAGAAATTTTTCTTTTGAATGACGTATAACATTTACCATTTTGTTTTACTTTTGGTGCTCATTTTGAAATTTGAAAAAAAAACGGACACAACTTATGTTAACACCTAATACTTAAAATTACTGACAAAAGTATTAAACTAACCTGAAGATACAAATAAGCAGTAGTAATAACTACAAGGCAATTGATTAAACTAATTTTACATTAATATGCATATTTAAATGCAATATATGTTTGTACTCGTATATTACAAAATATCACCAAATTATGCCAAGAAGATTTACGTAACTGTGGGATATATATTTTATAGTGGTAAAGTACTTAAACTTATTATAAGTGGAACAACGTTTATATAGAACAAAAAGAATTGGATTTTTCGATAATTGTATGGAGGGATCTTTAAATTTAACAAACACATGGGTTCACTCGTAACACGAGATGGAAGTTGCTTTGCAGAATGGAAACCTTCCACATGTTGATGCAGGGTTACTCAACTCCAGAGACAAAGTATTGTCATTTTTTTTTTTTTTTTTTTTTATTATTACACATGACAACAAATATAAACAATTTGAGAAAAAACAACAGGTAATTTGATTTGGACATATAATTTTAATGGATCTGGGTTTGTTGCCTTTCATTTGTCGTATCCCCAGTAAACTAGGCTTTTGCCTGTATCTCACTGAGGATATTTAGCATGAAAAAATAAATCGATACTTCTTTCCGATTTTTGATAACACAAAAAACCCCGTTGCACGCTCTCATCAACCTGACAAACAGTGACACTTAACTACAACTGGAAACATTTTGCGAAACTCAACTCCTCACACATTATCGCTCCAGAAAGACCAAAAATATTCATCCCACAATATACTGCACACAATCATAATATGTTTTGTTTGTATTAAGTCATTTATAGATGATGGAATAGTTACGAGGGATATTAAAAGGTTTGAAGCGATAGGAAAGAAAGTGAATGGGGTACTAAATATATATATAAATTAGAATCGAACAGTATCAATATCGTATAGAACAGTAAAAAATAATAGAACATTAAAAAATATATAGTCCACACAAGCTTCTAATACCATCTTTCATGTATGGGTTGAAACGTGAACGCGTAAAATAACCAAATGGAGATGAAGAAATACTGTAGAAATGTGTGCACTGAGAAGAATACATGGAGTGGCAATGTACATATATGATATACTATGGAATGAAGTGATAGGGATGAAAGTGAACTTAAGGCTGATGTATTAAGTAAGATGAAGATAGAAGCCTGGTTAATGAGTTTGTCTGGTAACAGTTCAATTCCCATTGATTGAAGAATTTTTAAAGTATTCTAGTGTCATTTTCACTTCAGACCTCTGTAACATATTTCACATAGCTTGAAAGCGATTGCCACATGACAATAAGTCAATTAGGTCTACTGCATACAATGAAATTGCAATACAATATTGTCTCCCATGGGATCACGCTTTTCAATATTCCGCATCATTAATTATGATATTTTGAGGGGTACCAATTGAATGAATAGAAATAAAAAATAGAAATATTTTTCAATAATTATTTTGTAATTCTATTAAGTACATTAATTCCCACCACACGTGTTTCTACCTCCTATCCCGAGCTTAACAGAGCCTCGGGATAGAAGGTAGAAACACCAATAGCAGGGGTTAACGTAATTAGTGGAATAAAACAATTTACTGTTAAATATTCTAATATAGATTCCCCAAAGCTAAAGTCGAAACCTTCGATAAATTATATAAATATTTTATAATTTAATCTTCGATACAATATGATGTTACGTTTTTTCAAATATATCATACCAGGTAGAATGTGGATTGGGTATTTTATGAATTAACACGTTCACTTAAAATACACCACTCAAAAAGGGAACCTTTTGAAAGGTACGTTGTTATTTATAGAAAAATTGCCTTCTCGGTAGCAAAAAATAGACAACGGCCATAACAGCTGTTGCCCCATTAACGGATCTACTCGCTGGAAACATAACCGACACTTCACAGACAAGGGGGATACATTGACCATGGATTGACCATGAAATACAATATGCCCGTTTGTTGGTAAGCTTATCCACCGTATATTTATATAATCATACATCGTGATTTTGCTGTCCATAATAGTGGGTTCGAATCCTGAGTGAGAGCGTTCTTAAGGACAGTGATTTTTAAATAATCATACATCGTGATTTTGCTGTCCATAATAGTGGGTTCGAATCCTGAGTGAGAGCGTTCTTAAGGACAGTGATTTTTAAACAGCGCTATGTAAATGTCCTTAAATTATAATAATTACTATTAATAATCATAAAAGCTGCACTGAGAAGAGAACATACGGTGACAATGTATGAGGGAATACGAAATGAAGTGATAAGAGATGAATGTGAACTTAAGGATTATGTGTCGAGGATGAAAAAGAGCACTCTGAGATGATTTGGGTACGTGGAACGGATGAATGAAGACTAACAGAATAAATATACAGTGAAAATGTGAATGGAAGGCATGGTAAGAGAAGACCAAGGAAAGAATGGTTTGATCAAGTGTATGATATTTTGAAAAAAGTAAATGTAAAATGTCATAGAAATTGTAAAAGCTGTACGAGATGTATGGATTTATAAGAGGCGAAGATGTGTGTTGCGATAGGATAGAAGCACGAAATCCAATCTGCATTATCCAAGGCACACATTTGTAGTGCCGATTACCGGTTCGACAAAATACTACCTGCCTTATTCAAGGTACAGTTTTGTCAGTTCTTCCGAAGTAAATTCAACTTCATCCCAGGAAGCACAAAATCCAATCTGCATTATCCGAGGCACATATTTACGGTGCATGATTGCACAATAGCGCACTTGACTTCCGTGCAGAAGGTGACCGGTTCGAACCCCGCACTGTGCTACCCTCCTCGAAAGATAGGCATTTTCCCCGTCTAGTATTCGGGGGTATAAGAACCCCTTCAACTTCGATCATATATTTTCAAAAAGAGAAAAAAAACATGCCGGTGTGTTTCGATTGACTCACTTCGCTGTGTCATTAACCAGTACAGTCGTGTGGCAGATGAGTTTGCTAGTATACAACGCCACACTAGCTTAAGAAAATAAATTCCACGACACAGCTTCGGTTTTCAACCGAACGGCGATGAGATCCTCGACTCGACGATGTCCAGCAACGATGAGAGATTTGTCAAAAAGTTTAGTTAGTTCTTCTGAATAAAATTCCACTCCTTCCCAGGAAGGAAAAAATAACTACCTTATTCAATATACAGTTTGTTAGTTCTTTTGAATTCAATTCAACTCCTTCCCAAGAAGAAAAAATATACTCTACTTTATCCAAGATACAATTTTTCAAAAAATTATTACAGTTCTTCTAAACTCAGACAGGAAGGAATTGAATTTTGTTCAGAAGAATTGGCCAAGATTTGTCCAGGTCAAACGAATATACACCTTATGATTTATATTGTATGGCATTTCCGTTTATCAAAAACTGAGTAGGCAATTTCCTGAAAACGACTTCGACATTTAGTCCGTTCCCAAGAATTCATTATTGACGGCGAGTGTACCAGACGAAAAGGTTAAACGACCCTTTCAGGTAAGTCCCTTAATTATTAACAGAAATCCACGTTTTATCATTTGTTTATGGCCGTTCATTACGGTGGTTGGTTGCGTGTGCCACAGGCAATGTGGCGTGCGCTCATTAGACCTCTATTTTCCATCCCCTTCCATAGTGTATTTTCACTTCTAATTACGAATATTTTCTGCTTATGTAATAATCATAGTGTCTTTTGGAAGTAGACACTCTGGCTGTACGGGTTATTTTATAATTATGAATAAAAACATTATATCGATTGATTCAACGCTAACTGGAGATTTTTAAAAATTGTCTTCAGGCGTACAATACCAAAAGGTTTATCATCCTGAAATCCTTCAACACTGGAGTTATATGTAATTAATGAGCTGCAAGGGAGATATGTTACATTAAAGTCATCGGCTTCTCAGAGTTTTAATATTCCAGGTGACGTCAATTAACCCATATTTTATAGTACCTGGATTAAAACATCCTCTGGAATATAGAAATGCTGATGGCTTAGAGACTTTAAAGGGGAGTCTTAAGTTCACTTTATTTGAGAGATCTTGCACTGAATTGAAGTGATATTCGATCACTTAAAGGCACCAGAAAAACATATGATACATAAATTCATGTAAAATTTTAACTCATTTCATTGATTTAATTACGAGTATATGATACACTTCCATCAATCGGAATTGGATATGCCAAAATGTTGTATAGCGTGGCCTGGACACATCATTGTATTCGGCTCCATTATTATAATAGCATTCGGGTTAAAAACTATTCAAGTAAACACGTAATTAAGAAACACTTTCATATTAACCGGTTGTTTATCGTTCTGTATTTAAATCACATGTCAATTTTAATACATTTAAAACAAGCATTGCAATCGATTTTTTAGTGTAACGTACCAATTGTTGCAAAAGTTCAGAGGCGGGGCAAGGTCAAGTTCCAAAGATTTGTAATTATGTTTTTTTACGTGTTTATACACTAGTATGCGTGTTTTGGCACTCTAATAAATAGGTCAAATAAAATACTAGTTCCTTCCTGTAATATTTGTATGATTATAAATGTTTAGTTTTTATTTTTAGATCTTGGAATACATGAATGTATTCAGTTGCATAAATTACCTGATTTTTTTATAAAAATGTATTTCAAACATTGCTTTATACTTCGTTTATATTTTATTTAAACTTGAAGTGATAAGGGTTACATGTGAACTTAGGGCTGAGGTGTTGAGTAATATGACGAAGATCACTGAGATGATTTGGGCATGTATGTAGAACGGATGAACGACTAACAAAACACATACTACAAATGTGAGTATAAACACATACGACAGGTGTGGTCGAAGAAAACCAAGGAAAGTATTGTTGGATCAAGTGAATAATATTTTGAAAGAAGGTAACATAGAAAGAAGAGAAATCGTAAGAGTTTTATGACAAGGTGTATGGATTTAGAAGAGGCGAAGGATGTGTGTTGAGACAGGTAAGTCTGGCGCTCTGTGGTTGCCTATCCCAACAGAAAAATTGCATAATGGTACGTAGTATTGTACTTCATATCTGCTGTATACACAACCTGGAAGATATAATATTTCAATCAACCGGAAATATCTAAAAAGCTGTAAAAAATTATATTTATTTTTTTGGGGTACCATCGGGAACTAAATAAGCAATTTCGGGTTAGAAGATAAGCGTTCTTCCACCTGGGCGACGGATTAAGTAAAAAAAAATATCAAAGAATAAAAAACACATACGAAAGGGATAAAAAAAACACACTCATTGCATAATGAAACCCCTCATTAGCAGTTGATTAAGTATTCATTCTGTTGAGTTAGTCGGGTGTATTTCACCCCACTTCTATGGAAAGCGTAATTTTTCGTATTCCATAACCCTGACGATGCATGCACCGCGATAAGTAAATGATGAAAATTGGAATAAAACACGGTTAATGTTGTCGAGGTATTGTGTCAGAGTTAGAAAAGGGGGAAGGTGAAATATTTTATAAGGGTTACTAAACATTGTCAAGATTGAGGATAAGTCCTTCTGATTTAATACGAGTGAGATGATAAGGAAATTATTACTTCTTGTAGGGAGAATGGTAACTTTATTTTGAATATAAATTAAACGTGAACTCTGAAACGAGCTACAAGTATTGCTAGAAAAATTACGAGGGTGGATCAAATATAAACGAGACTTTTTGTTTTAATTTTTTTATGTGCAGAGAGAAAAGACAAATTACATATCATTTTTCTACATAATCTCCTGCTTTAGAAATTAATTTTTTCCAACGTATCGATAGTTTTTTTTAACCCGTCATCGTAAAAAGAAGTGGGTTGTGTCAGCAGCCAATTGCGCACAAACCCCCTCTACTCCATCGTCGTCGTTGAATCGTTGGCCTTCCAGAGCTTCTTTCAGTGGCCCAAAGAGATGAAAGTCGCAGGGCGATATATCAAGGCTATAGGGAGGGTGTTCCAGTCGTGTTCAACTCATTTCCTCCAATTGTTTGCATGTTACAGCTGCAGTATGGGGCCTCGCGTTGTCATGGAGAAGAGACTTCTCGTATCGGTTGGTTACGTCTTTTGCATCGATAAGCAAATTTAACTTCCCTCAACGGCTCACAGTAGTACGCCGCATTGATGGTGCGACGATCATGTAAAAAATCGATGAACAAAATGACGCGATAGTCCCAAAAAACGGCCGCAAGCACCTTACCAGCTGACAGCAGAGTTTTGGCTTTCACAGGGGCTGCCTCATACTTCTTTCTACACTCCATGCTGGCTTGTTTCGATTCGGGCGTATTATAGTGTTCCCAAGTTTCATTGCAGGTAACGATGCGACTCAAAATTACGTTCCCTTCTTGTGCAAACTGCGCCAAGAGTCGCTCACAGACGTGCAAACGTGCCAACTTTTGTTCTGCAGTCAAAAGACGTGGGACCCATCGAGCAGACATTTTACGGAATCCTAGCTCCTTTGTGATTATGGATTAAGTGCTCCCATAATTTAATCTAATCTCAGAACAAATTTCGGAAATCGTCACCCGTTAGTCGCCTTCAAGAAGATCACAAATGGCGTTAATGTTCTGTTCGGTAATGCTCGTCCGTGGGCGACGATCATGGTTCTCGTTTTCGACCCCTTCACGGCCTTTCATGAACTCCTTATGCCAAACTAAACACACGGAGCATTGACAGTGTTTGATCTCCAAACTGTGCCGCCTGTCTCCGCAGAATTTTGGTCAGTTTTACGTCCTCACAAATTTCATAAGTATGCGTTGCACAATCGACGGGTGCACCTCTTTATCAGACATAGTGTGTCATACTAATGACGGAATCTGCTAAGGCCGGCCGACCGCTCTCTCCACTCTTGATATCCCCACACAACACTCTTCAAGGCGGCCGCGCGCTCCGTTTCAAATTACGCGCTCTAAAACTAAAGCCTCGTTATATTTGATCCATTCTCGTACAATAAGATTAGCACCATGTGTAAATGCTTTAAAAAGCGAATTCAAAAATATAGCTTCTCATTTCCATCATCTTTCTTTATTATCTCACTTTTCATCTCTTGCCCATCAATTGTAAAATTCGTACGTCTTTTTTTATTTAGTTTTTGTTGTTTTGATATAAACATACTTTTGTCACTACCTCATCAATGTAAATTCTCCACCTTTTACTCAAAAATATGTAAAACAATGGTACGGTTGGCTGGAATAGGTTCCTACATGGCAAAAATCTGCTATTTAAATAAATAATCAACACAATTATAAAAAAAAACTCTGTGGCATACACACATGTTAGATATTAAAAATAAGAACGATGTCCCTTTTAAGTAAGTACATACGATATGAAAACACTTGAAACAATCGTAGATCAGCACGGATTTTTTTCAACAATTATTTCTGATCTACGAGTGTTTCAAGGATTCATCAGGACCAGAAATACATCCAAGGTATTTTCTTAACATCATTTAAGATTCCAGCCAGACATCAGCACAATGTTCATTCCATTTCATTCATAAATAGTAGTGACGGTATTTGAAAAATCTAAGCTTAAAAATCCGTTACCTAACAAATCTCGAATAATATACCTCTGGATTCCAAGTTATGGAAAACTTTTCACTATCTTTGATTTCCATTAATCATTCAAGCAATCAGGTAAAAATATCCAGGTTTTCTTTGATTCAAACTTTTGCAAGGTGCCTTCAACAATTCAAGTTGTCACCAAGCTAATTATTATAAAAACCATTTGGTACACATTTAAAGTATTCATAAAAGTGGCGCAAAAATAGGATTGATAATGAAATTCTTTCCATTATTTATAGTTAAGGCATTAACATTGTGGAGGGTTAGAGACAGTGTAATATGTTTTATCAAACACTGTTTATTCCACTGTTTGTAACGGTATAACCCTACCGGTTTCAAGGCTTTCATCTCATCATCAGGAGAGGACAAACTTGTTTATACTCCCCTGATGATGAGGTAAAAGCCTTGAAAACTGTAGGTTTATATAGCGTTAGCAAAAGTGGAATGAACAGTGTTTGATAAAACAAATTACAATCAAATTTTATGCATGCATACATGGGAATGGGGATGCAATTTTTTTACTTACATAAGTATGTGATTTAAAGATAATATTATTAAAAAGACAATTTATATAGCGTCTCAGTTTCTGAATATGCCAAAAGTAGCATAAATTATATGTGCGGACGTACCTTATAAAGATGTTACTTAGTTTAGTTTGATTCCACCTCCACCCACGCTGTTATGGGGAACAAAATAAGTCCCCATCCAGCGTGATCTACACTAACATAGAACATCGATATCTTCTTCACTTTTTTCATGAGCGCGACGTTACTTAGTGACTAAGAAGTAACTGCTTCAAAGGGACTCCTATGGTGACTTAAATTCCAACATCACGGGAGAAGGAAAATAACTTGCAGAGCAGATTTTGTTTTTCTTGTAAAGTAGCTTAAGGCCTGGAGTTCGAACAGCCCAACAAATTGCCAGTACTTTCACACAAAATTTCAAATGTTACAAAACTATCCTTTGACGCCACTAGAGCGGAGTAGTCAATCGGTCCGAAGATTAACTGATGTAAAGTGGAGTTCTTTTTGGAAATTACTGAGTCGATTTTCATCGCAGTACTACAGAATGTGCGGATGATCCAGATGGCCGCAAAAAATGCAACAAAGCGAAGGGACAAGATTGAAGCTAAAGAGTTTGCAATTAAAGCTCCCATGGCCAGAGATATATTGGGTAGTCCAATAGTTTGGATGTATCCACGAGGAGCCGAGGCGTGCCCTGACGGAAGTAAATAATTTAAATGTCTGTCTTCTCACGGAGGAGGACGACCAACGATGTTGCGAAGTTGACAACTAGAGAGCCAAGCAGGCTTAAAAAAATGCGTGAGGTCAACTCTGGCAAGGGGTGAAGGTGGACGTCACCTATACTCGCGGACAGACACTTACTAAGAAGGATAATCGCGGGGCGTTGCAAGACCTCCAGATCCAACGGAGCGAGCCCCAAGAGTGCTTCCGCCGAGCATGTCCTATAAGACATGACAATAGTGAACAGCGCTCACAGTTGACCGCCAACCAACATCATCCTGGCATCTGAGAACCAACTTCTACGTGCCCAGCACCTGGCTGCATAGCACACAATAAATAAAAAAACTGCACTATAGTAGAGTCTTCTCGTACGGAACGATTAGGTAAAAGTTACTCGTACGGAACGGTTATGTTAAGTAAAAGATGTTACTTAAGTGCAACTTAACAAACATCAAATAAACTCGCTGCCCGGTATCCCACGGTGGAATTGTTCAGGTATTATCGGGTTCTTAACGTTGCCAACTTACTCTAAAAATTAATTCTCCGGCACTATCATAAAAAAATACAAACCCAACAAAGATAGATACTCGTAACACATAGCAACTGACCAAATATTTACCATCTCACAAGTTAGAACGTCTTTCGCTCAAAGGCAATATGGCCGTCAGCCCCCCATAACATACATACCGAATCGAGCCCCATAACATGAGATACCGAATTGAACAAAGGTAAAAGGGTGCTTCAGGCAGTGAATCGGAGTATGATATGTTTGCTGGTGAGCCTAATCGCACAGATATGAGAATCTCAAACTAAATAAAAAAGACCCCAAAGACAACCCCTCAACGTGAATAAACACTTAAACTTAACCATTTTTAATAGTCTTAAAAGGGCATTCATTTAAATTATAATTACAGTATAATAAAAAAAGCCATAAGTCGGTAATATATGGTATTTTTATTTGAATATTTTTACAAGGAGATATATGTGGAGATGTTGATAGCATCGCATTTCCTCAAATATTTTCACCGGTATAAGGAAAAGCCTCCTTTCTAAGTTAATCTTTCGGAAGGAACTGACAATTTCTAAGATTTATTTTATAATGTTTCTTTACTTCCTTGAAATAACCTTTTTTCCATCTCTTTTCCGCTTCTTTTTTTGGTCTTCTACTTCCGTATCTCCAGCCCGTCTTCAGGAATGACATGTTGATCCTTCTATTTTCTTTAATACTGACATTCGTGTTCTTTCCATTTGGATGACATATATTTTTTTGTGATTTGGTCTCCTTTGCACGAAATATTAAATTTAAAAAATATTTAAATTTCTTTCTTCAGAATTCGAGTGAAGAAAATAAATTAATGATTGCTCTTATACATAAATTACAAGAGTCATAAATAAGATAATAATCATAAATAAGAAATATTGTTTAAGGCTAAACAACTCACATTACTAAGAAACCTCAAACAACTTTCTTTAAAAGCATTTTCAAAAATATTAAAGATACAACCTGCGAAACAAAGGAAGGACGCTTGGCAAGTTAGTTCTTACTAGTTGCAACCCGTGAAATATTCACGGAAGTAAAACAAATTCTACATTTATGAAAATATATATTCATAAATGTAAAATTTGTTTATATACATCATTTATACATCGTCCCCTTTTACACCGGTTCAAAAATTGTTAGCTAGGTATTTAAAATTAATTAAGTATCACGGACCCACCGAGATTCAAATTTCGAATAACTTTCGGAGAGATTCCAAGTATTCCTCTCTTGTATTCAAAATTCAATTCTCGTATTCTTTATTTGGCGACAACCGTCGCACGGGCTTTGCCCTATTTATATTCTTATTAATTATTGCCAATTTAAATTTCCGTATCTTGAAAAGTTGTCAGGAACATAAACCACATACTTTTCAACATAGAAGTATTAGATTTTGTTCCGGTCAGCAACTCAAAGATATAAGAAGATACCTCATGTTTCTCTAGGTATGTTGGGATACCATAACTCAACATACCTAGAAAAAACCTTGTAGCAATAGAAGAAACACCAGATAGAGTCGAGACAAGATGTCATGGAAGTCATTCATCTGCAAGAGATGATGGAAACAAGTATTTCCTCGTCTCAGGCAGTGTGTGGAGTTTATATGCTGCTTAGTGATTATGCAGACCAATTATCGATCTGCATAGTAGAGCACTGATATACCTCCAAGATGGTCAAGGGGTGCCATCTGAGATCGATTGTTCGCATTGTCTCCTCCTCTGCAGCATCCTTTGACAGTTGGTACCTTGGGCCACCTTATCAAAATCGTCTGGATCATATCTATCCACTTTCGATGGTGTTGAACAAGAAATTTCCACTCGTCATCGTACATTGCAAAATCTTTCAGGTATCTTTACACACGTTGTTGAAACTAGGCAAGAAGTGCTAAGGTTATCATGAAGTGCATCAGAGTGAAGAGTTGTTAGAATGTTAAGAAGAACAATTCACCTGACGAGTTTATGTTCGCACGACTTGATACAACAATATCAAGCACAAAAGCTTATCCAAACTATGAAATTGCCTCCCAAATAACTATTATATAATACATAATACATTCAAAACTGAAATCGGAACTCGACTTGAACTAGCGGAAACTATGAAGTTTGTGAAATGTTTCACATGACCTTAACTTCCTTACGGTGTTGAAGCTTTGTTTGTTAATTTATGAAGTTTAAAAAATAAATATAAATTAATTTTAACTAAAGAACTTTCATCTATATCGTATATCCGAGAAATACGTTTTTTTCGCTCCCAGAATGTTTTATTTCTAACACGCAAGAGAAACACGTAGAAAATAAAGAATCCGCAAAATCTCAGTTTCTTAAATGCTTTTTGGCATTTCGTTAACAAAATGAAATAATTGTAGTGTAAATTATTTAGACTTTTCGGATTATTGGAAACCAAAAGTCATCGTGAATTCCCGCGTTGAAATTATGGTTTTCCTTATTGTAAATTATATATTTTCGTGTAAACTTGGGCTTATTATTTTACAAAAAAATTAGACTAGTTCTTTGAAATTATGGATTATTTTACCATGTACGTATCTTATTTAAAAATCATATAATTAATCATTGTGTATTTATTAAACTTTAAAACCATCCTTATTATTTTACTATGTGTGATATGAAGTTTTTTCAATTGAGATTCGCAGTGAAAAAAAATGTTTGGCATTGAATGTCAACAAGATGAAAGCCTTTGAGATGTGCGTGTAAAGAAGAATGTCGCATATTCAAAAGTCATAGAATGATAATGAAAAAGACGGCTGTATAATAACCACTAACTTCATCAAGGAAGAAAAATGGGGTGCCTTCATGACATTCTTAGTAGCACCAAATAAAGATGCCTATAACTGCTCTTGAAAGGGCAGATTAAGGTATTAAAGGAATTACATTGTGGTATAACAATACTCTCCACAGGACTGGACTATGATATGATACATCCTTGCGCTTTTAGCTGATCGAAGGATGTTAAAACTATTAAGCAAGGACAGATGAAAATACAGTACTTTCTAGTTAATTGTGATTGTTGGTCAACCGGGACAACCAGTTCTTTGGGTCATATATTGAAGAACAGAAAGAAATCTAGAATTTAAGCTAAATTTGTTTTGCTTATTGAAGACATTCCCTTATTGGGACAGTGATTGTACAAAACATCACTGTCCTAATAAGGGAACATCAAAAGATCAAGAAAAAGATGTCAATAACACATTTTAACAAGTTCATGTGACGATCAGGAAGCCAAGAAATGCATTGCTTAATAACGCAACATGGCAAGAACGACAATCTTATATCTGGGCTGATTCCATCCACTTGCAGAATATAAAGAGGACACACGATAAATGTCTTCAAATAAAGGAAAACATGCTTGTTTGACACCCAGACAACTAGAGATGTAATATGCATGAGAGTAATTAAATTAAATGTGTTAACTTTGTGTGTATTATTTAATATCATGTTTTTTGTGCATTAGTTAATTACTTTAAATATATGCATAACACTTAAGTCGCATACAGTGCAGCCTAACGAGTTGATTGCTTTGTGGCAGTTATATTTCAACCAACCAAAAAGAACAAACTAACTTCCTTTACTTACTTTTACCTGGTTGGTTGGAAGAAGTTTGCCACTTGGCGATAACCCCGCCAGATTGTTACACAATAAAGTGTTTAATTAATTTAGATATTAAACAAGACTTAAGTGAAAACCAGACTGGAATCTTTTTTCCCTATCCCTAAGAGTCCAAAGAGACAAAACGTGTCCCTAAGAGACAAAATGAAAATCTCACGCATTCGTGGAAGCCTAGGTGTTACATACATCAACAGTAAGATGGAGGAGAGGCGATTGAGATGGTATGGGCACGTTGGACGCCGAGCACCCGATCACATTGTGAACCAGGCAATCTCAATGGATCTTCCTCGAATAACAACCAGAGGAAGACCAAATAATTAATGGGTGGTGCAAAAAGATAACATGATGCAGAGGCACGGCCTGGGGGACGTAGTCCGGGGCAGAAGAGCATACAGCCTGAGGACGAGGAGAGCTGACCCCAACAGTCTTCGCAGACAGTGAGATGGGATGGAGCCAGGGAGAAGAAGAAGAAGACTGGAATATTTTTTCTTTGGATACCAATGGGAACATATCCCGCAATCTCTGGTTTGGAAGACAGACGTCTTATCAAGTAGGTCACGGAGGTTGTTCATTAAATTGCAGTTTGTCTTTTTTTAATTTTTCTCCGCACAATTAGTCAAGTTTTAACATTTTTCATAAAATTTCACATACTTAAAAAATCCTTAAAATTGGGACAAAATATCCCCTAGTCCCGATAAAGCGAATTCTACTGCATTAAGGGGGTATTCTAGTCTAGGAATTTGATTTTTTTGCATATTTTTAAAGTTTAGCCCATTAAGAATATATTCTCAAAAGAAAATTTTAAAATTCTTAATATTTACGAAGTTATAGCTATAAATGAGGCAGCAATTACGCTGCACCGGTATGACTCAGACAATAATCTCAAAACTTTAAACGCGTTTTTCTCGAAACTACTTTTTTCGACCTGGTCGACATAAAATCTCAAGTTACATCCAACCGATTGCCTTCAAATTTGGTATGAAACTTTGATAAATGTTTTTATATCGTCCTTGGAAAATCCAAAACTATTTATTTTACTATTTTTTAATATCTGAAAAAAGGGTGAAAAAATGTAAATTTTTTTCAGTCGGCCGCCATTTTACGATTTTTATTTCTACTTGGAAACTATGACGACATTATTTCTTATCAAGAAACTGTATATGATTTTTATTTAAGATTTACGAAAGGGCTTCAATCATGTCGACCAGCTCATCCACTTTTTTACGATATGATGTAACAACTGATATCTTGAATTTAAAAAAAAAATTGTGTATACTCAAATTATCAATAAATAAACTGTAACAAAATGCATACGAAAAATATTTTCAGTTTTTTTTATTAAGTCTCTAAAACGCCAGAAATTCACGCCTCTAGAGTAGAAAAAATAACTGTGGTTTGGAACTGTCGTGCATAATTATCGTCGTAATATTGTAGCGCCAGCCTACCCCTGCACAAGAGCACATTACGTGAAATCGATCAATCGCCGGTCCCGCGTTGCGTGTCTCCCAACTTTCATTTCAATCCAAAACTTTATTAAAAATTCATACATTTTATATCAGCTCACACAGTACCGACGCATTCCAACTATTGTTCGGGCCGGAGCGGGGAAATATGAATATTTATATCAGTGTGCCGTGCTGGTTCCCAAGGTTTCGACAAACGTTATTTCCAGTTTAAAAGCATCCCCATAGTCTTCTTTCCTTATACATCATGAGTGTATCGTATTTCATATGAACTCTTAAAAGCGAAGGAATATTTTAAAGAAAGTTTTGAAATTAATTCACTCGACTTTAAAAATATGGAAAACTGTGCTACTTGTATACCTTTAAACCAAGGCCAGACTATATATGTTACGAGTACATTTCATTATTGTTCTAAACTATGTATTTATCTATTATGTAGTCAATGTGTTTATCTGTAAGCCTCAGTGTGACCTCTATGTATGTCTTTATCTTTATCGCTACCGAATTCAATAAAGGTAAAGGAAAGAAAACCATTAAGGCAGTCGATCGGAGCGTGGTTGTTATTGCGACAGAAGTTTGAGTACTTGGGCGTGTAAGAGGAATAACTTGTGGAAGAAGTTTGTGTGAGCTCTTGAGTGTGGTGTTTTTTGTTGTTTTATATTTAATTTTTATACGAGTACATATGTATTAATTTGTTTGTTTTATGTTTGTGTGCGGTATATTGTGGGATGAATGTTTTGGTCGGTCTGGAGTGATGAATTGTGAGAAGTTTGATTTCGCGTGATGTACCATATACATATGTAATTGAGTGTCACTGTTTGTCAGGTTGATGAGAATGTGCAATGGGGTTTAATATAATCCAAAATCGGAAAGAAGTATCGATTTATTTTTGCATCCTCAGTGATATACAGGCAAAATCCTAGTTTACTGGGGACAAGACAAATGAAAGGCAACAAACCCAGATCCATTAAAAATGTGTATCAAATTAAATTACCTGTTGTTTTTTGCAAATTATGTATATTTCTTGTCATGTGTAAAATAAATAAATAAATCTTTAAGTCTCATTATGAAATTTGTCTCCATCTGTTAGTCTCGTTATGAATTCTGTGTTTTTATATATTAGTATCATTATGAACTCGATGTCTTAATGTGATAGCCTCGGTGTGAAATCTATGACTTTATCTTTAAGTCTCATTATAAACTTGATATATTTATCTGTTAGTCTTGTTATGAACTTTATGTCTTTATGTTTCAGTTTCGTTATGAACTTTATGTCCATATTTTTTAGAATCGTTATGGGAATTTTCGTAAATATTTTAGCCTAGTTTTGAACTCTATATATTTATCTTTAACCTAGTTATGAACTTTATGTCTAAATCTTTCAACGTCATTATGAACACGATGTTTTTATTACTTAGCCTTGTTATGAACAATGTATTTACATGTTAACATAGTTATGAACATCATGTCTTAAAAAAAAAACAATTAAGACTAAATGGACATGGAATAACAAGCCTCCCAGTCTTTACCCAAGATTGTCAAAATGCCAGCGGACTCTTCAAAACTTAACAACAACATCCATATAAAAATATCCACCAAATTAGACATGAAGTCATCTGAATTGTTGCATTCTCACAATTGATGAATTACAACGTGCAACTGTAGGAAACAAATTGCTATTGACATATTTGAATTGTAAAATTTGTAATTTATTTTTATCAAACACTGTTTATTCCACTTTTTTGTGACGGTATAACCCTACCGGTTTCAAGGCTTTCACCTCACCTGAATTGTAAAAGGTTTTGTGTTTCTAGCTGGAGTGTGGAAATCAATTTTGGCCAATATATTGGGGTAATCAACGATATTATGAATAACATTATATTGAACAAACACATCAAATCGAAAGGAATCCTTTAAGAGAGTTTAAGAAAGTGAATTTAATTCAATAAGATATCGTAGTCAAGCATGTTAGATGGGATGGCGAGACAAAAAATAATAGGAAGGGTCAATGAATGTTATATTTTACTAGTGCAATTAATGTACAATAAATTTAATATGCGAGTTGAAATATTCTTTGTAAGCTGTAAGCAAACTGATTTCACTGTTAGTAATTCAAAAGTGAGTTTTCCTGATTCAAGTACTCTTTCTTTTTTTCCTCATTCAACATCATTACCACTTGCTATAGTATGTCCCTATTGAGGTAGGCAGAAATAATACATTTATTTATTTTATTTATTATTTATTTATTATTACACATGACAAGAAATATACACAATTTGAGAAAAACAACAGATAATTTGATTTGGACATACAATTTTAATGGATCTGGGTTTGTTGCCTTTCATTTGTCGTATCCCCAGTAAACTAGGCTTTTGCCTGTATCTCACTGAGGATACATACATACATGTCCACTTCATTTTATCCTTACATAAATTTTTCGCTTCGGCTACGTCTACACACCTCGTCACGCATACTCTCATATTACAAAGCCTTTCTCACTCTTCTCTTTTTCATAATTTGATTCATTGACCATGTTTTTCTAGGCCTTCAGACATTTTTCTGACCTTCTATACTAATACTATGTATTATTTAAGTAATTCTTTCGTCACTCAGTATTTGTAAGTGGCCAAACCATCTTCATACTCATTTAAATATGTGTGTCTAAGATTCATTTTCAACCTACGTAAGTACGATCATATAACTTCACACCAGAAGGCATTGAACTGGTTGAATGTTAGAAATAGATGCCAAATTCACATACTGTCTCTATTGTATAATATCCTTAACTTTCCCGCCGCACCCTCTAAACTCGCCCAAATTTTCAGCGTCTTTCCAATCATGGATTAGCGCTACGTTCAAACAGAGATTGTTTATTGGCCTTTCCAGTTCACCGCTCCTCTTTCTTTACGTCGTCCTTTACTGTCCATGCAGTGAGACTCTGGAATCAGTTACAAACCAATATAAGACTCGCTCCGTCCTTGGCATGCTTTAAGAAGCGACTGAAAAAACTCTTAATTTCTAGTCAGTAAAATAACGTGTTTCATTCCTGATTTTTCCTTTCCTCTCCACCATCCATTCCTTTCCTTTTGATTGATGATATCTCATTTTATATGAAAAATAATGTTCGGGTGACTGTCCGTCTTTGTGGGGTTCGTGGGTATGTGCTCACGTATATGCTTATGGATTTCGTGGGGATGGATAGTCATTTGAATGATTTATGTGTATGTTGGTTGGAAGAGATTGCCGCCTGGCAATAAGCTCGCCAGATTGTATTTGCAATAAAAGTGTTAAATAAATAAATAAATATCTTAAGTACTGCAAATAATTTCAATCTGCATTTTTCCTCAATTTCCATCTTCTTTTTACTTGATACGTTGTTTCTCTAAATATACTCAACGCTATCATTTTCATCGCATTTACCCTTTTTTCATCACTTTTTTGCCACATCCAAATTTTACTTATAAATCCTAATGTTGGAGCTAATATGCCATTATGTGCAACCAGTTTTGTTAATCTAAAAACCTCCGGTTGATAAGTATAATATTACATATTATTACATTGCCTGCTGCTAACATACTTTTCTTCCAATATTAAACTTCGAGCGGCCTTCTGATATGCTACCAAGATACAAAATTACTGTATTAATTACATAATTTAACAAAACTACTTTTTGAAACGTTATAGAGAAATCAAGGATAAATGAAACCATTAAAAGCTTATAGATTATTTATAGTACATACGAGTATGTCGTGTTGATATATATTAAAGGTTATATAAGGAAAAATGGTAATAGAAATAAAAGGTAAGCAAAGAAATTAAAAACAAATCTAGTGATTTATTTTAATTATTCATAAACTTTATTTACTGGTCGATAGCAATTTTAATTATCTTTTACACCATGTATGTTGACAAATACCCTTTCTAACGTTTTGTATTTTTTTAAATCAATGCTTTATTTTATTGAATGTTTGTATAAGTTTCTTTGACGAAAGTGTTATTTTGTTTGAAATATTTTATTATTCAACAGTAATTTCGGTAATATTTAACAAATGAAAAAAAAAGTTTGTCATACATTTTCCGTTTAAATAATAATTCAATGTTTCCACTTTGCTCTTCTTCTGCCATTATTTTTTAGAATGAATAAGGAAATAAATAATACCTCGGAACTATCCTAGTGGAAGACCTCGACCCAGAAACCGAAGTCAAGTGCAGAATTGTATCATCTCGTGCGGCTTTTAATAAAATGAGAAGCGTATTCCGCGATGATAACCTAAACTTGAAACTTCAACAACGGTTAGTCAAATGCTACGTTTGGTCAGTGTTATTGCACGGAGTGGAATCATGGACCCTCAAAGTTGGTAGTATGAACCGAAATTCGAAATGTGGATGCACCGGAGAATGCTACAGATACCCTGGACGGATATGGTCAGCAAAACAAGGGTTCTTCAAAGAGTGAAAGTTGATAGAGAGTTGCTGACTTATATTAAAATCCGAAAGGTGTCCTATTAGGGTCATGAACTTAGAGGAGCAAAGTACAAATTACTGCACCTGATCATCCATGGCAAAATAGAGGGTTGAAGAGGTGTTGGCAAGAGGCAAATCTCCTGGTTCTGCAATAAACGTGATTGTACTGGTATAAGGAGCGTTGGGGTTTTTTTAGGGCTGCCGGGGACAAAGATCCTACTCTCAGGTGATATTCAACATTGGGGGGCCTGACATGACACTAAGAAGAAGAAGAAGAAGAAGGAAATAAGTATTCTATTCAGACAATTCATTTCTTGTGACAATAAATTATTTAGAGGCTGATCGCATTTTCTAGTAGTGCAGTAAAAATATTGACTTGTTATAAATCAAATTGATAAGTAGTCAGCTTAGATTATACGATCATGTATTTTTCATATGCGTTGCCTCAAAAGTGCATCAAAACGTGACAGACGACCCTAAGCAAACATATCTGAAGCGATACAATTTTTGGTAGTCCAAATATAATTCAGTGTGTATTATTATAGTGTGCTTCTTTTAAAGTTATTTTAAACCAGTGGACGTATGGCCCCGGACACTAGTTTTACAATCTGTGGCGAAATATTAACGGTTATCATAAATTAAAACAAAATAATTTTTTGAATCGATGTCTTGTCAAAGTAACTTGAAGAATGACCAACGTTTCGAAACGATTATATACTTATTTTATTGTCAGGACGATGTTAATGAATAATTGAATGTTTTTCTTTACATAACTTTGAAGATGAATACTAACTGCCCACAAAACTTTTTACAACGGCTTGATATCAGGATCGCAGGAAGTCACAAATTTTTTTTTTTAGCCTGATTAATATTGTTCCTTACTGTATCCATTAAGGCATACCTACGTGTAATGCTTTTGATTGTATTATGGTATCGTTTGACTTTGATAAGATGGTTTCGATAGTTACATGTTATATATATATATATATATATATATATATATATATATATATATATATATATATATATATATATATATATATATATATATATATATATATATATATATATATATATATATATATATATATATATATATATATATATATATATATATATATATATATATATATATATATATATAATATATATATATATATATATATATATATATATATATATATATATATATATATATATATATATATATATATATATATATATATATATATATATATATATATATATATATATATATATATATATATATATATATATATATATATATATATATATATATATATATATATATAATATATATATATATATATATATATATATATATATATATATATATATATAAAAATATATATATATATATATATATATATATATATATATATATATATATATATATATATATATATATATATATATATATATATATATATATATATATATATATATATATATATATATATATATATATATGTATATGTATATATAATATATATATATATATATATATATATATATATATATATATATATATATATATATATATATATACATATATATATATATATATATATATATATATTATATATATATATATATATATATATATATATATATATATATATATATATATATAATATATATATATATATATATATATATATATATATATATATATATATATATATATATATATATATATATATATATATATATATATATATATATATATATATATATATATATATATATATATATATATATACTGGGTGTTATTGCGACAGGATTTTGAGTACTTGGTCTTTCAGGATGAATGACGTGTGGAAAAGATTTGTGTGGACTCTTGAGTGTGGGTTTCTTCTTGTTGTTTTGATTTTTGTTGTTTTGTATTTGTGTTTCTGTATATTTTTGTGTTAATTTTTATTTTTATGATTGTGTGCGGTATATTATGGGATGAACATTTTTGGTTTTATTTTTGTTTCATTTTGGGTTCATTTTTGGTTTTACTTTTGTTTTTGTTTTTATTCTTATGATTGTGTGCGGTATATTATGGGATGAACAGGTTTGGTCTTTCTGGAGTGATGATGTGTGAAGAGTTTGATTCCGCATGATGTTTCCAGTTGTAATTGAGTGTCACTGTTTGTCAGGTTGATGAGAACGTGCAAAGGGGTTTTGTTTTGGTGTAATAAAAAATCGGAAAGAAGTATGGATTTATTTTGTCATGCTAAATATTCTCAGTGAGATACAGGCAAAAGCCTAGTTTACTGGGGATACGACAAATGAAAGGCGACACACCCAGATCCATTAAAATAATGTATTTCCAAATTAAATTACCTTTTGCTTTTTTCGCAAATTATGGATATTTCTTGTCATGTGTAGTAATAAATATAAAATAAAATAAAAAAATACTGCCGTCATAAGCAAAAACGCAGCTAACGGGAAAAAATCAGAAATTTAACTAAGCATGAGGCAATATTCCATATCAAATTCTGAACCATAATCCATAAAAAAAATACAGAAAACCATTTATTTCAACACAAAAATCAACATAATGTATTTTTAAATTGTACAAAATACTAGGTTTTCTAAGCAAAAAAACAATAAAATGTGATTCATAAGCAAAAAGACAGCAAGTGCCTATGCGTTTGCAGCGTTATTGCTTATGAATCACATTTTACTGCTTTTTTGTTCACGACATTTTTAAGCAGCAATGAAAAACATAAAAGTACAGTTTTTTCAAACTTAACTTTTGCCATTAGCTGCCTTTTTGCTTGCGAGGGCAGTATAGCGGCTGATACAATTGATTTCGGAGCTTTTTTTTAACAAAATAGACATTTGCTTTTCTATTTATTTTTAATACGCGAGTTAATATGCGCGATACAATACAGTAAGTCGAAAAAATGAGAATGAATTTCTATCAATCATGCGAATACCAATTTATTCGAATAAAAAAAATTATAACATAACATCAATTCAAATTCATATGGCAACAATGCGGGGTGCTTTCTACCCTTCAATAAATCAACTAGAGATAAACGGCCTACAAAGGGTTTAGTCTGTTTTTATTGACCTCCCTCCAACATATTGGGACGTGTATATGCAAAAACGATCCAACATACAACACAAAATTATTTTACCTATGATTTCAGCTGTAAGTTTGTGTAACTAAAAATATGCAATTCTTGAAGAAATAATATTTTGTTATTTTAATTACATAAATCAACACATGTTCCCACGTTTTATCCCGAGGCTCTCTTCAATTATAACACCAGAAATAAATAACTTTTGTTAGGAATCAATTTCAGTTCGAATCAAGAAAGTCTTAGAAAAGAAGACAGAAACATGTGTCACAGTATAACATTCAGTTAAGTACAAATTCGAATTATTTTTAATAAATTCTCAATCATATATATGAAAAACACCAAGAAGGTATATCTATGGGGTTTGGACAGTTCCAAAAAGAGTGTTTTTTAACACATTTACTGCGTATAAAATGTCATACAGAGATGCTGAAAATTCGCGAATTTTCGAAAACCCATAACTTTGTTAAAAATCAAATTCTACTTTCTATTAAAACATCATATACAAGTGTATTCCTTCGTGTCTTCAAAATACATGAAACCGGCGACGAATCCTTATCGGGAGACATTTATGAGTGCACTCAACATTCAAGGCTATTTTGTATGGACACGGGAGCCGTGTTCGACGCAGTGAACGTGTTAATTAACATAGTTGTTAAATTAAATGTTGCATATACCATATACTTGCGCGTCCATTTTATACGATAAAATAAACCTCCATGGCCTAGTTGGTACGACACCTGTCTCCCAATCATAGGGTAGTGGGTTCAATACCCAATTTGTTTATAAAGGATTTCAGTAGGTTTTCATTTAAGACATCGTTAACTCCTTTCTGGTTGGTTAGAAGAAATTACCACGTGGAAATATATCCATTAGGTTATACAATAATAGTGTAATACAATATCATAAGACCTGGTGATTTTATTGCCATTTTACTTTTTCAACCAACCAGAGGGACGTTAAAAGACATTTGTGAATAACAAGACTGAAAAAGATTTTTTTAGTTTTACTGGGAATCGAATCCAAACCCCTTAGTTGAAAGACACATCTTCTTAAAGTTTAATATTCAGACTACGCGAATGTTTATTTCAATATGCTTCTAATTATTTTACAGTTCTTCAAATTAGAGAGCTTTACAGATTTTAATTTATTAAACTGTAAAATATCATTTTGAACTCAAACAATGGACCAAGTATAACAAATTTTACTATATAATTAAATTAAGTTCACTCAATACAAACGTGTGATAGTCAATTTAAGGTTAACTATATTTTTTTTTCTAAACAGGTAGAATGTGGGTAGGATCTATTCCGCATATATACGTTCACATTATCCTGAATTAGTTTAACCCTCGATGTGGCAGAATAATAAAAAAACGAACGGTTCAGCAATATTTTTTTTTGGCAATGTAAATATTTGTTGAAATTATTGCCAACGTTATGTATTGTAATAAAAAAAAAATGAAAAAGGAAAGAGGATTGAAAGAATATAAAAGTAAGGCGTAGCAATATTCTTAGTATCGTAGGTAAATTCTATGAATTTATATTATATTTTAGTTCATATTCATGATGGGTATTTCTTATCCTCCATATTTCTTTTTATCGCCATTGAAATAATGAGATAATTTATTCTTCTTTTATAGAATTATTTAAGTGTATCTAAAACTATTAACAATCAAGTCTTATTTTTTTTATAATAATAAAATAATAAATTATAAAGCGCCGTTTAGAAAGCACTCACCGCATGCGTGCCCCAATCGGGGATTTGAACCCACCATTACGGAAATATTAAAAATATTACAAAATAAATACATAAAAGAAAATTGTAAGGGTGAGAAGGCAATGACTGCGGCTATTAGATAAAGAACCGTCCGCATCTGCATAGCGCGGGCTCAAAATTAAAAGTAGATAATTCAAAATTTGGCGGCTTTGAGTTATTTACATCAATGGATTGCTCAACGAAGGGACTTTCTAATGCTATACATACATTGGTATCTTAAAATATTATTTCTCTACTGAGTTATTTAGCATTTTCATAATTATGTTAGGTAAGTCGTAAACGTGGAAACAAAATAATGCTTAAAGTAGATATCTGAAGTTCACATAACTTATTTTTCAGCCGTCTCTCCACTGCTGGATGTAGGCCTCTTCTAAAACCTTCCACGCTTCCCTGTCTTAGGATTTTCTCGACAATTTTCTACCGGTGACAGGGAAAATGTAGTCAGCCCACCTCTTCTGGGGCCGCCCCATCGGTCTTTTCGTATCCCACGGCCTCCATTTCAAGACACTTGGTGCCCATCTTTCATTTTGTTGTCTTGCAACGTGATCTGCCCACTGCAATTTCATGCCAGCAACACTGTCCATTCTCTCATATAACTTACATCTTACCATTTATTGAAACTTCCTTTATTAGTTTCATAAAAAATATAAGAGCGATACCTCATAATTAAAGAGGAGTACCAGACAAAGGTACCTCGAAATTAAGAACGCCACTTTCTCAGAATAGAGAATTTCAAATCACCTAGTTATAGTATTGAGCCCACGATATGAAAACTTATCAAGGAAAGATGAATTTCAAAGACCGTTATTATATTGGGTTGACGCATAAGTTCGTAGCGTTTTTAGTTTCCTAGACAACGGTACTTTGAAAATATATTTTTTGACATATGTCAATGTCATTTCAATGCCATATTAAAATTTCATTTAATACTTCTAGAATTTTTCAGTATGGCTGAATGGAATATGGAGTGTCAAGTACAAAATAACGAACATTTACGACATACTCTAGTTAGATTATCCATTTGTTTGAGTTTAATAGATGAATTTAGGCATCGGAACCCGCTCAAACCATCTGTGCCGTTTACGGTAAGAACATAATCGGGGAAAGTACATAACTTAAATGATTTTCTCTTTTCGAAGAGAGCCATTTTGATATGAATGATTCTCCATGTTTAGGAATACTATTCGAGTTTGATGAAGACCGTTTAAACGCTTCAATTGACGATGCTCCTCGTTAATCAGCTGGGGAATTGGGCAATATAATGAATTGTGATCAATCAATCATCGTACGATATTCGCATTGCATGGGCAAAGTTCTGAGTAGTTAAAACAAACGACCGATACGATACGATATAGTAGAAATGTGATTGACAGTATGGTTGGATCAAATGCATGTATTTTGAAAGAAGGAAATGTCAAGTCTGAGAAATTGTACGAGCTGTATGAGAAAGTGTATGGATGTAGAAAAAGCAAAAGATGTGTGTGACGATAAAAAAAATCTGGCACTATCTTCACTCTACTTACCCCGACAGCGAGACGGAGTGATGGTACGAATGCATTAACCCTTCCTGTCATGTGATGTGTAACTAGTACACATTGCTTCTAAAAACTTTAATATCTCTATAAATATAATAAATACTGGGTTCAGATTTTAGGTATTCCTCCGTAATACTTTTACGCATTAAATGAAAAAAATAATATTAATAATAATTATAATTAGCACTTATCGGCCACATCAGAGATATTTTGTGAAAATCGGGAATAAATTCACCAATACAATCAAACGTGTACCCGTATGTGACGTAGGTATATTCATTCTAAAAAACCGCTATGGGTGAAGAAGCGTCGCGATTCACGTATCACTCTCACTCTACTTCGGTATATGGGAACGCTAGAATAGAATCTCAGTTCGCTCGCTTCTGTCGCTCAGTAGCCAGCAGGGTTTCGTTTGAGGTGGTCGCTTTGTCCGTTTTGTGAACGTCGTCCAAAGTTTTTTTGCATCTTTTCAGCAATTAAATTTCAATTATTATCACTTTTGATTTCAAATTTAATTAATTTAAGCGATTGACTACGAATACGATTGACTCATTTTTACATGTGTACTGATTAGCATTGAATACACATCACCGGAACGGGCGGATTTTTTTAGCACAGGAAGCGAAAGGTTAAATAAGATAACATTTATTTTATTCGTGATTTTGTGGATTTTTGTTTTGAAACAAAATATATCTTTAATGAAAATTTTACTTAGTTATTTTTCTTCTGAATATTCCCGATTTATATTATATACTTCTGAGAAATAAATCTTCTTTATAATTTTCAATATCTTATTTTCGAATCTTCCAGAGTTTTCAATTAACTTATTCTCTATGGAAATCTTTTTTATAGAAATCTTTATAATAAAAATACAAAAAAATGTTTTTGTTTGTTTCATATTACTCGCTTCTTTATGGAATATATTTGAATCCCAAAATATTTTTTTTTCATGAATCGAATATTTATATCCACACGGTTGTTGAGGGTGTATTGAAAAGTGTCTCGTACATATGTACAAACATTACATCGTTTTCTTACGGAGGTAAGCAAAAATGACAGAGCGCTATACTTTTCTATTACGACACGCGTATTTCGCATGTTTCACATCCACATTCTTTCTCACACAGATCCTACGATTCTCTTCCTTATTAAATTTATTTCAAAATATCATTCACTTCATCCAACATACTTTTCTTGGTCTTGCTCTACATTTTCCTCTTGTATTTGCACTGCACATTTATTTCGTTAGTATTTCTTCATTCATTACTTATACATGCTCAAAACATCGCAGTGTTCTTCATCTTACTCAACACAACAGCTTTAAGTTCACATTCCTCCTTAATTCCTTAATTTCGTACTCTACCATACATTGTCACCGCATCTTCTACATGCGCGAATTTGAACAAAATTTATTCGGATCATTTTATAAGAATTCCCGAATTTTCTTTTCCTTTCCTCTCCGCCATCCCTTCTTTTTCTTTTCATTCATGATATCTCACTTCATATGAAAAATAATGTTCGGGTGATTGTCCGTCTTTGTGGGGTTCATGGGCATATGCTCACGTATGTGTTTATGGATTTCGTGGGGATGGATAGTCATTTGAATGATGTATGCAACCATGTAACATGTTTCATTTAATTTTGTCTGGTTGGTTGGGAGAGATTGCCGCCTGGCCATAACCCCGCCAGATTGTATTTGCAATAAAAGTGTTAAATAAATAAATAAGTGTATCTTAAATACAATATTTTCTGTAGCGTATTTGAAAGTGTATTGTATTACACTTTCGTTATACATGACAACCTGGCGAATTTATTGCAATGAGGCAAACTCTTGCGACCAAACAAAATTAAGATCTTCTTTATTTAAGAAATAATTAAGAATTACAGCTAGAAGAACTAAGGCCTCAGAGAGGTTTTTAGTATTGTTATTATTTATTATTGTTTAGTAATGTGTACTTGCAACAGTATTCAGTTCTACAGTCACATTTCTCGCTATTAGGACATGTAGAAATCATAAGTCGCTAGCAATACAGAGGGTAGCAGGAGCAGAAGTCTTCGTAGATTACCTATGCGCTGGAGCGACCAGGTTAAGTGCTACAAGCCAGCCTTTGCTAGACACTTCGAACAGCGGAATGCCGAGAGGACTAGATATAAATATGCAAACTACAGCAATCTCAATGTGGGTCATGTTCCTCTCCATTGAAGTTACGACGAAGAAGAAAAATCGATTAGCCTTGTAACAATTATTGAGATGATAACTAACATGAATAAATATTAAATCAGTCAAAAATTGTATAAAAATATTGTTTGCTTTCCATTTTCCTGTCAGGAAGTAAAACATGAATACAGACTAAACAAATTTATCAAACAAATTATGAACCACAAAACTTCGAGGTTTCGTTTGATTTTTTTTTGATAAAAAAAGGAAATGTCCATATTAAATTTGATTTAACTCAATGTAATTACGCAATGAAAATCAAATTTCGTTCGTTTTGATCATTAACTTTTGAACCAAATATTATGAATTGTCATTCGCACAGACTTGTATTGTGCTAAACAGCTTTACCATCGTCCAATGCAATTTATTGCTCAACCATTGTCATAAGTTGCAAGGAATATAAAATTATTACACAGTAATCCCTCGTTAATTATAATTCAAAAGAAAATTGTATAAGGCGCAGTTTAGGCAGCAAACTCTCCTCAACGGCGCTCTAATTTGGGACTCGAACCCACTATTATTATTAAACCAATCGCGTCTTGTGGCTATAGCAGCGCCCGAGCGAATCATGTAGAATACTATGTGTACAGTACAGCCAGTTGTAATTAATGCCAATAGTTATAAATTACCAGTCTTCCATTTAGAATTAATGCAATAGTTATAAATGACCAGTCTTCCATTTGGAATGAATGCCAATAGTTATAAATGACCAGTCTTCCATTTGAAATTAATGCCAATAGTTATAAATGACCTGTCTTCCATTTGGAATTATTGCCAATAGGTAGAAATGACCAGTCTTCCATTTGAAGTTAATGCCAATAGTTATAAATGATCTGTCTTCCGTTTGGAATTAACGCCAATAGTAAGAAATGACCAGTCTTCCATTTAGAATTAATGACAATAGTTAGAAATGACCAGTCTTCCAATCAATCAGAAATAAATTAATGAGATCTTAAGTGAAAACCAGACTGAAAACATTTTTTTAAATATCTCGATTCCGTAATCACCGATTCGGAAGACAGGTGTCTTATCAACTTAGCCATGGAGGTCGTCATGAGGCCATGAAGAGATTTTTTTTTCTTCCTGTTGGTCTAGGTCATATGACCTGTTTGTGACGGGGGGCTGTCCTGGGATGATGACGTGCAGCTGTCCTACCTTTTCGGCGGCCTTCCTGGTAATCTCCTGCTGCTAGGGTTTCAGTCTTAGCGATTTTTGCCAGTCTTATATCCTACATGCGGTCCACATGATCCCTCCAGAAGCGCCATCTGTTTCTTACCCACCTCACTATGTCTTCAATACCACAGACACCTTATCGTCTCATTTCTGATCCGATCTCTAAGAGTTCTGCCTGCGATGGAGCGTAGGGTTCTCATTTCTGCCACTCTGACAAGGTTTTTTCTCATGTTGGTATCGGCTCTCACTTCTATCCCATATGCCATGATGGGGCGGACGCATGTCTTATATATCCTGACCTTACTTTCGGTTAACATGTGTTTGTTTCTCTATATTGTGTCCCGCAGGCAGCCGGCCAAAGCTGTCGCTTTATTAGTTTGTGCTCGTACTTCACTATATAGGTCACTGTTGCTGGAGATCTCTACACCTAGGTAAGTGAATCGCATGACTTGCTCGATGGGTACGTTACCGATGATCAGTTTGCATCTGAGTGGCTCTTTTGATATTGCTATGAAGACATTTAACCACGTTATTATCAACCGCGGTTTTTGTTAATTCCGATTTTTTTTATATTATACAAACCATATCTAACAGATGGGTGGAACTCTTGTGCAAAGTGCACTTGCCTCGTCCAATAGTCCGTTTTTATCTAGTATTTCAACATTCGCACAAAGTTTAGGAAATTGATCCATAAACATAGCGAAACCTTATTTTTAAACGAAATTTAGAAGTACATAAAAGTCGCAGCTGCATATAAAAGTCCTGCAAGATCATTTATTATGCCACGTGTTTCCAGTAGAAGACAACAGAGATCGCTGCGTCATTTCATTCATTAGGGCACGTGTTTCCAGTACGAGACAACAAAGGTCGCTGCGTCATTTCATTCATTATGCCACGTGTTTCCAGTAGGAGACAACAGAGATCGCTGCGTCATTTCATTCATTAGGGCACGTGTTTCCAGTAGGAGACAAAAAAGGTCGCTGCGTCATTTCATTCATTATGCCACGTGTTTCCAGTAGGAGACAACAGAGATCGCTGCGTTATTTAATTCATTATGCCACGTGTTTCCAGTAGGAGACAACAGAGATCGCTGCGTCATTTCATTCATTATGCTACGTGTTTCCAGTAGGAGACAACAGAGATCGCTGCGTCACTTCATTCATTATGCCACGTGTTTCCAGTAGGAGACAACAAAGATCGCTGCGTCATTTCATTCATTATGCCATGTGTTTCCAGTAGGAGACAACAGAGATCGCTGCGTCATTTAATTCATTATGCCACGTGTTTCCAGTAGGAGACAACAGAGATCGCTGCGTTATTTCATTCATTATGCCACGTGTTACCAGTAGGAGACAACAGAGATCGCTGCGTCACTTCATTCATTATGACACGTGTTTCCAGTAGGAGACAACAAAGATCGCTGCGTCATTTCATTCATTATGCCACGTGTTTCCAGTAGGAGACAACAGAGATCGCTGCGTCATTTCATTCATTATGCCACGTGTTTCCAGTAGGAGACAACAGAGATCGCTGCGTCATTTCATTCATTAGGCCACATGTTTCCAGCAGGAGACAACAAAGATCGCTGCGTAATTTCATTCATTATGCCACGTGTTTCTAGTAAGAGACAACAGAGATCGCTGCGTCATTTCGTTATTTATGCCACGTGTTTCCAGTAGGAGACAACAGAGATCGCTGCGTCACTTCATTCGCATTAATCCAGATTTACCGCGAGCATGTATGTGTAGTCTTGATGTTCGAGCAAACTAGCATGTGTTGTGAGTTATGTATAATCCCAAAATCACGTTCAATGCTTCTTTCATTTACGAAGACACATATTCGCATGTTCATCTTGCATCTAATTACCGGTACTCGATGTCTAATATTAATCAAAACCAATCCAATAACCGCATATTTTCTATGAACTCTTTTTATCTAGTCAAACACGGTTTTGGTAACCGCGGCGTTTTTTAAGTACGTATCCCGAACAGTTAAGGCATTACTGTCGCGTATTAAGGTGAAAATATTCAAAAAAAAAAAACACCTCATTGAGATACAAAGAAAAATAAGACAAATAAAACACGTGTAGAAGCTAACTTAATGGCAACAAAAGAAATCCAGACACGTGGAGTAAATATAATACGTCGCTGTCATGATTAATCCCTATTTTGTAAGGCAGAGAGAATAGATCTGCGGTTAAGCCTGTCGCAAAATAAAATTTAAGCTTGCTTATTTTCAAAAATCTTTTTGATAAACTTCGGGTAGAATTTTGTTCAGGTTTTAAAATTAAGCCAAATATTAAAATGAGGAATTTGTTTTATGAAACACTGTTTATTTCACTTTTTTAGTATCTTGAAATTTTAGTTGTCTTGAAACTTCCACAATATTAATGTCTTAACTATAAATAATATAAAATGAGGAAAATGTGAGAATGGGTAAAAAGTTTTTCAAAAGAAATAAAATTTGTTTTTCAAATTAGTATTAAAATGTAGGAATTACATATTATATCGAAAAGAGGACATCTAGTATAGATATACAAGAACGATTAAAAGAAACATAAAAAAAGTGCACGAAGAAGAAAAAATATTTAGCCTAACGGAAGAAAATAATTTAAGCTAAATATTAATAATAATAAAATAACAATTTATATAGCATCGTTTAGAAAACAGACTCTCCTCAAGTCTCCTCAAGGGCGCTCTAACTCGGGGTTCAAGCTCAGGAGTATTGACATATTAACAATATTACTTAAAAAATATATTTCAGATGGGGGAAAGGAAAAAAGGGGTGATACGAAAAAGTCTTCAACTATTGATATACGTTGTTAGGTGCGTTCAAGGAGTTCTGAGTTGTGCGGCATTACTTGGAAGATTAGCGTAAAATGTTACTAACATTAGACTAGATTGCGCCAGGAAGAACTGTTCTTAATTACACACGCAAGAGTCTCCATGCCGCTAATGCCTGTTGGTAGGGTATTTTGAACAGAACTGCTTTGGATATTAACATATTTCAAATCACATTATAAAAAGAAAAAAAAAATTCTTCTAAGACTGGGGGTGTTGGAAAATATTAATTATCTTATTAACGTGTTCCTCGCGGGAAGCACAAACGCCTGTGATCTGATCTATAGCATTCCTTTGTGTATTTTACGTAATGTTTAGTTTATCTCCTTTATTTAATGAGTCTCCTTAAGAATAATGACTATTATTTATTATCATAAATTTACTTGAATGTCATGTTTACTTGGTTTTGTAATAAAATATCAGTGGTTCTAAACAAAATACGCATTTAAACTTAGAAATTAAAAAACGCCGATATTGTGCCGCACACAGGATTCGTAGAATTTGATTTTTAACGCGGTGTACAGGTTAAAGTGACTGAAATATTTAACAATAAATTATGTTTTAATCACACTAATTACATTTATCCTCGCTATACGTGTTTCTACCTTCTATTCCAAGGCTCTTTTTAGGCGGAATATTGCCTGCCTGATGGAACCTGATCCAAGTTTATTACGATGTCTCGTAACATTATTCTGCCTGAAGAGGGTTCAAAGATAAGTAAGTAACACGTGTAATGGGCATTGGTATAATTAGTGGAACAAAAAAATAATTTATTATTAAATATTCTTATATGGAATACCATAAAATTCAAGACGAAACCTTTGATAAAATAAACGTTTTAATAATTTTATTTAATTGTGAGGTGCATGCATGGTCGCGCGGTAACGCACTGGACGTCCGTGCGGAAGCTCGTCAGTTCGAACCCTGCGCTGTGTTACTCCCCTCAAATGACACAGGCACTTTTTCCGCCAAGTGTTCGAGGGTATAAGGGTACCCATGACTTCGGTCATATCGACTTATTTGTTTTTAAATGTAATTGGAAAAAGCCTGTATAGTGAATGAAAGCAAATAATTTAAAAAAATCATAATTTTGATTGAATATTGGCGGCAAATAAAAGCATATAATACGTTAGTAATATAACTTTTTGGGAGGGGCAAATAATAAATATACAGAGGGTCAACGACCACTTATGTGTTTTGCAGCGCAAAATAATCGCGCTAAAAGTAATATTACGTCACGTTCTTTTCTGTTATTTTAGTACTATTTTTATATGCCGTGTTTTTAGGTTAAGGAAGACGAGACAAGTATTGTTATGGTCATGTTTTTATTTTTGTAAAAAAGAATTTTTCATATAAAATAAAACACGAAATACCTTGATTTTTTCATACGAAAAATCAAAATAAAACATTGCTGTATATAATAACTGATTCAACTTATATCTCTCTCCCTGGCTCCATCCCAACTCATTGTCTGCGAAGACTGTTAGGGTCAGCTCTCCTCGTCCTCAGGTTGTATGCTCTTCTGTCCCGGACTACGTCCCCCAGGCCGTGCACCTGCATCAGGTTATCTTTTTGCACCACCCATGAATTCTTTGGTTCACCTTATATCTTGCTGGAAATATTCGGCGTCTTTCTAATCGTGGGCTTGTTTAATGACTTTCCGAGTTCCCCGTTTTCCTATTTAACGTTTTACTGACTGACTTGAGAACCAATTACTTACGTACGTAATCACTATATCATTGGCATGTTTCAAAATACGATTGAAAAAATTAACTCTTAATTTCAAGTCAGTATTACGTGTTCCATTCCCGAATTTATTTTCGTCTTCAACACCCCTATCTTTTTCGTGTAATTGATAATATCTCAATGTTATTATATTGTTTACGAATTTTGTATCTTTTAACCATAATATCAATCATACATTTTTTTTTTCTAGTTGTAATGTATTCCTACCAATGTTAATCTTATCATATACAGTGGAACCTCTCATAACGAGTAATTCGCATAACGAGCTAAACAGATTGTGAAAAAAATGCTCCCTTAACGAGCGACATTTCGCATAACGAGTGACGCAGAAAGGGGAAGTCCCATCTTCACGTCACTAACTTGTGAGCCGGGACTTCTGCGCCAGTGCGTCAGTCTCTGGTTAGCACTCGTTCCGCTAGCACGTTAGTGTCACATGTGATCACACATTTTTCCAAACTTGTGTTCAGACATTATTTGTATTTTTTTTGTGCAAAGTTTAATAACCCTTGCAAAAATGTCCCTGAAGAAAAAGCCACAAGAAGACAGCCATAAGAGAATAAAAATAACTGTAGAAATGAAACGTAAAATCATTGAAAAGCGAGAACGAGGTGTGAGCGTGGCTGATCTAGCGCGCACATACAATCGGTCTACATCAACGATTTGCTCTATCCTCAAGAACAAGGACAAAATTAAGAAGATAGATGCTTCAAAGGGAGTGTCAAGAATGTCTACGAAACGGTTACCTATTCTTGATGATGTTGAAAGGTTGCTTCTCACATGGATAAACGAAAAGTAATTGCAAGGCGATACTATTAACGAAAACATCATTTGTGAGAAGGCGAAAGTTATTTTCGCCGACCTCGTTAAGAAGACGCCAGGATCGTCAACTGCCGAAAAAGAAGTACAATTTAAGGGAAGTCATGGATGGTTCGAGAAATTTAAGAGAAGAAGCGGCATCCACAGCGTTGTGAGGCACGGTGAAGCAGCAAGCTCTGACACAAAGGCAGCAGAGAACTTCATCAGCGACTATAAGAAGCTCGTAGATTCTGAGGGTTACCGGATTTTACTTCTAGTAAAAAAGAATTAATTATTTGTCATAAATTCATAAATAAAAAACTATTTATTTCGATTTTTTTATTGTTTTTTTGCAAATCGAAATCGCATTCCGGGTTGTTACGCTCCTTAACAATTTATAAGTATGTAATTTTATTTGAATAACTGTTAAAAATAAAAAAAAATTGAGTTTTTTTTTCGGTACGGAACGCATTATCGTATTTTACATTGATTTATATGGGAAAAATTGTTTCGCTTAACGAGTGTTTCATATAACGAGTAAGATTCTGGAACGAATTATTCTCGTTATGAGAGGTTCCCCTGTACTCTGTTATCCACATCTAATAAATATAATAAGTAATCATGTAACGTATTTAAACCAATGTTAAGTTTATCAATGTTAACCATATCATGTACTATGTTATCTATATCCAATAAATATTAGTGTTATCACGAGTATGTCAAACTTAACTCAATGTATTATGTTTAAATTTATTATCTTGTTGGAATTATCAGGAACCGTTACTATCCAAATTCAATAAAGATTTGATAACACTAAATTGAAGTAATCGGCGAACGAGACATTCCAAATAAGTCGCCTGATATCGATTTGACTTTACAAAGGGCAACGATAACATACCCGACCAATTTTCTCTTAATTATTTAAGGGTCGTGCGCACGTTATCTTTGATTTAAATAGGACGTCATATCAGAGGCAGCAATCATTATTCTTAAAACCACTACGATGTTAACATCATCGTTATTATTACTTCCACAATACTGTTAATATAACACTTCAATGTAATTCAACGATTATACAAATAAAATTACACAGTTGAAATTCTAAAAGAAATTTCGTTGCAAAAGGCCATAACATAGTTGGTCGAAAAAAATTTGTTGTACCTAGCAATAAATTTACTATATTGTCATACAAAAGAGTGTTCAATAAATAAAACGTTAAGCGAAGTCCTATCGGTGGAATGGGTCGACGTTTTTATTGGAGCTCTAAATATCCTTTCTTTTTCGTGTTGAGTGATTAATTTTTGCGTTTGTAGAATCGTTATCTGTGTCTTTTCACTGGACGGTATAATTATTTTAGCAGGAAGAAGTCGTTTGACACTTAAGCGAGGATATTTGAAGATGCCGTGGGGGTGCTGTTTAGTTGCCGATAGGGCTTGCCACCATTCAAAAGAAAGAAGTAACCTGTATTCGTATTGGGAGAGCATTATGAATCTAGCAATAATTATTATATTTGAACGCCCTAAAATGTAATATTCTTTTAAAGATATGACAGATGATTGCTTCTTTTTTTTTAATTTCTGAAATAAACCATAAACAAAAATGCACTGAGATGTACGTGTTGTTGTCATATCGGTTAAAATACGGCAGCATCTTCCTTCTTTTTGCAAGTGTATTGGGTTGTATCGGAATATTGAAAGACTAAATCTGATTTCATTAAAATTTCACAAATTTCTTTAGTATTTTTTTAAATCTAAGTAAAATTTATCAACTTATTAGCATACTTGTATTATGTATATGCTTGTATTATGAGTTTTTAATTTAATTTAAAAGCCAAAGTCTAAGTCAGGCGATATTAGGCTGAAAGATATAAAATCAAGAATATCAAAAAAATATCTAATATCAGCGAGATCATTAGCACTGGTGATACCTTCCTCTGGCATTTGGACAGATATCTTTATTATTATGTTCAAATACTGATCCAGAACAATAAGTTAATGGAAGTTGTTTAGATAACATTGTGACATTTGTCAAGATTTTCAGCCTCCTAGTTTGTGCTTAAAATGTCAGAAGACAATCGACTCTTTTTAATGAGAAAAAGATTATTTCCTTCAACAAAATTCTTGCAAATGGTATTTTTAGATTTGCTTACAAAGGCAACGATGTATACATTTGATTTGTTTTATTTGAATTAATGATCGTGAGCCCTTTAGTCGACAAATATAAGAAAATAAGATGGACAAATAAATACATTAATTACTCGAAGACAACAATGAGTTATCAAAATTCAACGATCTCACAAATCATTACGATATATTCGCAAAAATACTCAAGTATACAAAAATCGCATCTCAACCAATTTATATGGGTTTAAGGAGAGTTTAAATGGGTCTTTAAAGTATCCATTCTGATTAAACCATCCTGTGCCTGGAGGGAGTTCGCATACATATTAATTGAACAAGCTCAGAACAATCGTAACAAGAATTGACGATTTTATACAATATGTAAAATAGTTTTGTTAATTTTCTTACGTCAGATAATATTGTCAATTATAAGAGCTTTATCGAACGTACATATTTCTGTACCTCGCAAGGTATTTTATATGCAATATTTAGTTTATAAACTTTAGAAATCGAAGATGCACTCCTTCCAAGACATATATATCTTAGTGAATATCATAAGGTTACCACACAGTGGAGTTTTAGTCACCTATTGTTATGTATGTAAATGTAAAGGTTATATCTCACAAAAAAAATATCTTGTTTAAGTCTTTCGATGGGGTATATTACTCGTGGTCAAGAAAACAGTTTGCAGAAGCACGAAGGTTTGGGAAATGTGGAAGGACGACGTAGAAGAGGAAGAGTTCCAATGCGTTGGACTGACCAAGTAAGATACGCAACTGGATCTCCCCCTAACAACTGTCTTTCGAACAGCGGAGGGGCAGAGATGCATGGAGAAGATTCGTCAGAGACTATAGTGGGAGTCACGATGCTAAGTCAAGAGCTACAAGACAGGGCGATGAGTCTAAACAGTAATTTGCTATTATATAATATTTCAATTATTTAAAACTCATGTTGTATATTTCGACATACTTAATGATAATGTTTAATTAATTGAAGGATTCGCCATAAACGTTGTAGATTTTCATATAATAATATAGTCGTATAGCAATAAATTACTTTTTTATTCCATTAATTACATTAATCTTAGCTACACATGTTTCTACCACCTATATCGAGGGTTTTTTTCGGGAAGAATGTGGGTGGTGTATAGTAACATGACATGAACCACCCAAGAAATGTGGCTGATCAATAATAAATAGATCTTGATGTGGGTGATCCATATACATATGACACCAGTATGATATATGCACTGCTTTTATAAGAAACCTGGATTATTTCGCCTAAAGAGAGCATCGAGTTAGGAGGTTGAAACACGTGTAGCGGGAAATAATGTAATTAGTGGAAAAATAATGTAATTAACTGGTAATTTTAAAGAGTAATAGTTATTTTTGTCCATACGCCTGAAAGATATTCCTCTGCATTAATGGGTTGTACTGTCATGTTGTTATACCTGAAACAAAAGAAAAAACACATCATTAGTTGACGAGTTAAAAATACACATAATTTATGAGTTGACAAGAATGATTAACACGTATTTTAAGAGTTCCAAACGATTTTTTTTTTTCAAATAACTTCTTATGATAAGATACTGGAATAAGAAGAAGACTTAAGTGTTTCTAGAAGAAGATAAAATCGTGCCAGAACACGTAAAATACGAGCGATAAAAACCATTAGATATGTTGTGAATGTTGAGACCAAAAACACGGTCAGGATGTCATTAATAATAAAGTTGACAGTTGTGGAAGGAGATGAAATGTATTTGTGTTGATAGACAACACATTTCATGCTGCAGTTTATAACGCGTAGTGCTTATCGCTATATTTATATTAGTCGTGGTTAAGTGGAAAGACGTTCGTTTACTTCTTTAAAAAAAAAAAAATCCAGTTCAATACATATATTTATAACATCAAGCCGTCTCCCTATTTATTTAACACTTTTATTACAATACAATCTGGCGGGCTTATTGCCAGGCAGCAATCTCTTCCAACCAACCAGAAAAAGTAAATAAAGCTAGTTACGTGGTCGTAATAAATTATTCAAATGACTATCCATCCTCACGAAATCCATAAACATATACGTGAGAACATGCCCACGAACCTCACAAAGACGGAGAATCACCCGAACATTATTTTTCATATAAACTGAGATATCATCAATCAAAAGGAAAGGAAAGGATGGTGGAGAGGAAAGGGAAAGAAAAATCAGGAATGAAACACATTATTTTACTGACTAGAAATTAATAATTTTTTCAGTCGCTTCTTAAAGCATGCCAAGGACGGAGCGAGTCTTATATTGGTTTGTTACTGATTCCAGAGTCTCACTGCATGGACAGTAAAGGACGACGTAAAGAAAGAGGAGCGGTGAACTGGAAAGGCCAATAAACAATCTCTGTTATCGGGGTAAGCAGAAAATAGAGTGACAGACTTTTCTATCGCGACACATACTCGTAACTCCAGCCTCTTCTACAACCAAAAACCTTCTCATATAAGTTGACATTTATGTCTTCTTACTTACTTCCTTTGTAGGTGGCATATCGGAGGAAATGGCACAAAGGGCAAAACTAGCATGGAGCTCATTTGGACGTTTGAATATGCTTAAAAGTGATCTCCCAATATTTTTTATGCGAAAGGTCTACAACCAGTGTATTTTCCTAGTACTTGCGTGTGACTGTGATACATGGAGGCTCATACAAAAGCTCCAGACCGCACAAAGGAGCATGGAGAGATGATGGTTGGGATATACTAAAAGAGACCGTAAACGAAACACTTGAACTCGCAACAAAACCAAGATAGAAGACGTAATAAAGGTGTGGAAGAAAATGAAGTGGCAATGGGCATGACATGTAGCCAGATTCTCGATGGACATTCGAAAAAATCCAATGTTACCGATGAGGCATAAAGATGCCCAGAAAAAAACCGCAAGTACGCTGGATGAATGAAATCAAGAAGCATGGCAGCATCATATGGCACCAAAAAAAGAACCTTTTGGAGTCAACTTGGGGAGACCTTCATCCAGCAGTGCATCGACCCTGGTTGACAATCATGATGATATGTTATACTTATGTTAATTACGAGGCATATATATTCCAATGTAAGTTTTTTAAAAATAACGATTATGGATATTCATCATTATATGAGTAGTACACGTTACTTCAACTTGACGGTAGAGAATTAATCATTTCATAATGCGATGAACGTAGCCAATAAGTTTAAAAAAAAATTAAGTCAGAGTCGAATTTAAATTAGCATCTCCCGACTTTGACTCTGATTCCGACTCCACGACTTTGACTCTTAACTCGGCCTTCGACTCTGAGCCCTTTGTAATAAAAAATATATTTTTGTAAATATTGCAACCATTAAAAATTAATAAATATCTGCGTATAATCAATTTGCGATCAAAGGGAGTGAGTGATATTTTATTTTATAACTTTTAAAACGGAATTAAATAAATTCTCAAATTCTCTCTTCTTTAGTATAATCCGTAAAGGGGATATCATTTGACACCGATAAATTCGCTAGATTGTATTTCATTGACTTAAGTTTTGAATAAAATAAAGATTGTTAAAGAAGTTTGAAAGTGTTTTAAGGAATCTGTTCTCACTTTTTGTTCGAACCGTTCTCAAAAGACGAGTTCCTCTTTTCGGATAAGTTGAAGAAAGCACGTGAGAGTTTGAGACTTTCTCACAAATATCTAGTGTTTTTGGTATCGTAGTGTGAGAGGGTATTTTCATTTAATTTAACTCGTTGAAACTTCTCAACATTTCGGAATTGGAAATCCTTGGAAGTGTCGGCATAAATCAATGTAATCTAATAATGGAAATTACAATCGACACATATATACAAAGTTTTCGTTCTATAACTAATTCGAGTACGGCTTGTCGATTCACACTCAAATATCTTTACTTATTAGAAACTTCAATTCTACTTTCTACTGATTTCGAATATAGATATGAATCATTTCGATGAGGGTTCGACATCTAACGAATATAAAAAAATCTTGATACTATCAGAATATTTTTTTAAACGAATAAAAAATAAATAGACATAATTCAAAAATTAAAATTATCACTTTTGTATTAATTAACAAGAACACTGATGGGTTATTTAATTTTTCCCTTATATTATTTCAACGGTCAAATGAGTTTTTCCTTCATATTATTTCAACGGTCAAATGAGTTTTTCCTTCATATTATTTCAACGGTCAAATGAGTTTTTTGATACAAAAATTAAAAAAAAAAACAACAAATAAAATTTAATATTGACATGTTAGCAGTGTTATACTATAGAAAAAAAAGCACAAGACAAAGCCGATACAACAAAGTAAATCTTTATAATTTTACTACAGCGATATATAGCATTGAACTGGTTGAATGTTAGAAATAGACGCCAAATTCACCTACTGTCTCTATTGTATAATATTCTTAACTGTCCCGCCACACCCTCTTATCTCGCCGAAAATTTTCAGCGTCTTTCCAATCATGGATTAGCGCTACGCTCAAACATAGATTGTTTATTGGCCTTTCCAGTTCACCGCTCCTCTTTCTTTACGTCGTCCTTTACTGTCCATGCAGTGAGACTCTGGAATCAGTTACAAACCAATGTAAGACTCGCTCCGTCCTTGGCATGATTTAAGAAGCGACTGAAAAAACTCTTAATTTCTAGTCAGTAAAATAACGTGTTTCATTCCTAATTTTTCTTTTCCTTTTCTCTCCACTATCCCTTCCTTTCATTTTGATTGATGATATCTCACTTTATATGAAAAATAGTGTTCGGGTGATTGTCCGTCTTTGTGGGGTTCGTGAGCATGTTCTCACGTATATGTTTATGGATTTCGTGATGACGGATAGTAATTTGAATGATTTATGCGACCACGTAACTTGCTTCATTTACTTTTGTCTGGTTGGTTGGAAGAGATTGCCGCCTGGCAATAATCCCGCCAGATAGTATTGCAATAAAAGTGTTAAATAAATAAATAAATATACACGAGTATATATATATTTTTTTCTAATGTACCCTAGTGTTAAATTAGAAAAAAGGTTGATTGTAGAATTTACAAATTATTGAATTTGTAGTATATTTTTCTTTGCGCATAAATATTCCGAGGCCTGGTGGTAAGACAGTTGTCTGCCGATCCGGAGATTGCGGGTTCGATCCCCACTGGAACCCAGATTTTTTTAAATAGGATTCCAGTCTGGTTAACACTTAGGGCCTATAAAACATCTTTCTGATTGGTTGGAAGAGATTGCCACATGTCAATAAACTCGCCAGGTTAAAAAAAAAAGTTAAGAGTGGCGCTCGGCGTGGTGAGATGCAGGCGACCTGTCTCGAGATGGTCGTGTATCATATAATCAACTATGTATGTCGTAAATTTTTCATATTTAAAAAAAAAAAACTTGCGTTATTTTATTTAGTTTTATTGTAACTGTTTAAAATTACTACGTTTCAGGATTGTTCATTTTTGTAATTAATAAAACATTCACTACGTATTTTGTAAATATTGTTGTACTGTTGATAAAAAGTCACTTCTTCATTTTATTCCTAGAAATAGTCGAAGTCACATGAAAATCCATACAAATATTCATATTAATTGCTCAATCTGGGCTGTTTTGTTATACAAGAGGTGTACAAAAAATTATTTGCAAGCACTTCACTAAAGAACAAAATATTTTTCGGGAGGGCCTACAAGGAACGTGTAACACGACAAGCTGAGTTAGTTTCAGACTATTGAAATATGTGTTATTTATATAAATTAAACTAGCTTTTTCAAAAGCATAGATTCATCTCCTTTTGAAGATAGTATAATAGTTCCCTCAATTAAGAATATTTTTTTAATTCAAATATGTCAATACGAACTTTGCAATTCATCATTAATGAATGCAACAACTGAATACTCCATGTCTGGGTAAGTGGATATTTTTAATGTACATATGTAGACAATGTTGAGAACAGGAGGGTCCTTTTAGGGAATTTTCTTAATATTATGTACGGTGGAGGGTGAGCGAAAAGTTCTTTGCGGGCACTAAATTAGCAAAGGACTTGACCATCTACCAGGCGACATCCTCAAAACGTAACTCGACCACCCTCAGCACCTTAGCCTTATTGGGGTGGTTATAAGCTACTGTTAAACTGAAAATATCATTCTTCATATCACGAAAAATTGTTCAACTATGGGTTATAACCGTTTCGCCACTATTACAGCTTCTGTTTCCAGTAAAGCCTCTCGGTGTCTTCACAGTGCTTCAATAATCCCATTGACAGCTACTACAACGACTTTGCGAATCACTGTCTACTCGTAAAGCAGTGGCTTTCTACAAAAAAAAAGGCACCATAGGGTGTTGCGAATTACAATTTTGTAATAAACAATTCGACCAAAATCAAAACACAGTGTTTTTATTTGAATTTATTGATTGTGAAATTACCAAATTCCTCTACTGAATTACTCGCCCGCACGTAAAATGAGCTTCAATAAAAGTGCGAAAAGCGCGAAAGAAGCGGAAATACAAGAGTGTCTCTAATTCATCATTCGTTACAGTCCGCAGAAATATTGATGAATTATGGATGCCAATAAAACATGGATATCCGCATATTGGCAAGAAATCATTAATAATAAATTGTTACAATTTTCTACTTTTTATTTATGCGAATTAGGGTTTCCCGATCTCACAACTACAAAAACACATGATTGATTCAAACCGGGTGAGGAAAAGAAGGAGAGTGTATCTTTCAAATATTTTTCCAAATATCAAAAAAAAATCGCTAGTCACATCAATTTCAAATGTCTCATTAATTTTTATGCCGTTTTTTTTTGTATTATTATTTTCCTATATTGTTATTTGGTCGGCAGGATCACGCAGGAGCCCGTCTTATATTGTACGGTGCTGATATAGAGAGAGTGAAAAAAAATAAATACCTCGGAAGTATCCTAGTCGAAGACCTCGACCCAGAAACCGAAGTCAAGTGCAGAATTGAATCATCTCGTGCGGCTTTTAATAAAATGAGAAGCGTATTCTGCGATGATAATCTAACCTTGAGACTTCGACAACGGTTACTCAACTGCTACGTTTGGTGTTATTGCATGGAGTGGAATCATGGACCCTCAAAGTTGGTAGTATGAACCGACTGGAAGCATTCGAAATGTAGATGTACCAGAGAATGCTACGGATACCCTGGACGGATATGGTCAACAACACAAGGGTTCTTCAAAGAGCCTAAGTTGATAGAGAGTTTCTGACTACTATTAAAATCCGAAAGGTGTCCTACTTGGGTCATGTACTTAGAGGAGCAAAGTACAAATTACTGCAACTGATCACCCAAGGCAAAATAGAAGGCCGAAAAGGTGATGGCAGGAGGCAAATCTCCTGGATCCGCAATATACGTGATTGGACTGGCATAAGGGGCGTTGGAGATCTTTTTCGGGCTGCCGGGGACAAAGATGTCTACTCTCAAGTGATATTCAACGTTCGAGGAACCTGGCATGATACTGGGAAGAAGAATAAGACTGTTATTAAAAAAATGAAGTAATAATGAAGTAACTCGATATCTTTGTACTCGTTTAATTATAAATATATACGAGAATGCAAAGATAAATCATTTTATTGAGGGTGTCACTATTAGACAAATGTTGACAATCACTGGTCTAAAGATATTTCAAACGTTGCTCATTACATTATTTTTATAATTACATTACGTTACGAAGCTTAATTAATATTAATGATTTGTTTTATTATTTTCGCTGCTAAGAAAATTAAGTGATTAAAGTTGAACGAATGAATTATTCCACGGAATATACGAGTAATTTCGATTCCTTTTGATCTACGGTAACCATTAACATGTCAATAGAAATTGACAATTTTGAATGGCAGGACTAAGAAGATACTGTCAAAATACTAATCGGTATTTTACTTTAAAATAAAAAGAGGCTTTTTTTACGTATAACAAGAATGATAATAACACGTGGGGTGGCAATAATGAAATACGGAATTAATTGATAAGGGATGAATGTAAACTTAAGGGTGACGTTTTAAGTGAGACGAATAAAAGTATTCTAAAATGGTTTGAGTAAGTAGAACGAATGAATAAAGGAAGACCAAAAAAACAAATATAACAAACAGTGCAAATGTGAATACGTATATATTATATACGAGTATATGGTTCTTCTTCTTCCTAGTGTCATGTCAGGTCCCACCAACGATGACTGTCACCTAAGAGTAGGCATCTTGTCCCCGGCAGCCCGAAAAAGGTCCCCAACGCTCCTTATACCAGTCCAATCACGTATATTGCGGAGCCAGGAGATTTGCCTCCTGCCAACACCTCTTCAACCCTCTATTTTGCCTTGGATGATCAGGTGCAGTAATTTGTACTTTTCTCCTCTAAGTACATGACCCAAATAGGACACCTTTCGGATTTTAATATTAGTCAGCAACTCTCTATCAACTTTGGCTCTTTGAAGAACCCTTGTGTTGCTGACCATATCCGTCCAGGGTATCCGTAGCATTCTCCGGTGTATCCACATTTCGAATGCTTCCAGTCGGTTCATACTACCAACTTTGAGGGTCCATGATTCCACTCGATGTAATAACACTGACCAAACGTAGCATTTGACTAACCGTTGTCGAAGTTTCAAGTTTAGATTATAATCGCAAAATACGCATATTATTTTATTAAAAGCCGCACGAAATGTTTCAATTCTACACTTGACTTTGGTTTCTGGATCGAGGTCTTCCACTAGGATACTTCCGAGGTATTTAAATTATGGTTGGATCAAATGAATAAATAACATTTTGACAGAAGGGAAACTAAAAAAGTAGAGAAACCATAGGAATTGTATGACAAAGTCTATGGATCAAGAATTAGCGAAATATATGTCGTAACGATAGCAAAGTCTGGCACTCTGTACTTTCTGCCTACCCATACCTGGAACCAGCGTAATTGTATTAATGTATTTTACTCGTGTATAAATAGCACTTATCGTTTAAAAAAATATAACAGGCAATTTCTCGTGATCTAGTATGACTCTTAGAAGACGTCTGTGCCTGTATTGGTATAGTGTGCAAGCGGTTGCACTTCAGCAAGCAAACAGTCGTGACAGATTAAACCAAAATTACGATTGCATGGAAATAAAAGTTTAGAAATGGTCGGCCGGTTAAATCTGCTGCAGCCTTTCATTAGGCAGATTGTTTGCACGTGGCGCGTTTTTGGTATTCCTCAATAAAATTGTTTTCGCTAGGCAGATTGTTTGTACGTGAACTTTTTTTGTGTTACGCAATATCATTGCGTTCGTTAGGCAGATTGTTTGTAAGTAGTTTTTAATGTGTTATTCAATACCATCGTTTTTGTTCGACAGGTTGTTTGCACGTAGCGCTTTTTTGTGTTACTCAATATCATTGTATTCGTTAGGCAGATTATTTGTACGTAGTATTTTTATGTGTTACTCAATACCATTGTTTTTGTTAGGCAGATTGTTTGCACGTAGCGTTTTTTTGTGTTACTCAATAGCATTGTATTCGTTAGGCAGATTATTTGTACGTAGTGTTTTTATGTGTTACTCAATACCATTGTTTTTGTTAGGCAGATTGTTTGCACGTAGCATTTTTTTGTGTTACTCAATAGCATTGTTTTCGTTAGGTAGATTGTTTGCACGTAGCGCTTTTTTGTGTTACTCAATAGCATTGTAAGAGTTTCTGACGAGCAGTATAGAAAAATATGGCTTCAATTAAAAAAATGTCTAAGATTAGAACCAGCCTGGAAATGAATCCACCAGTGACAAATTAATATATCTTGTTACAAATTAGCAAAAATGTGGTAGTTTGTTAAAATCAAATAATATTTGGTGACGTTTGTCAAAAGTCACTACGTTAGTCCGCATTGGCTAGGGATAGGGTATACGATAATTGGATTTTCGATTTTTTTTATACCTTAAATTAAATGTTCGTAATTAGTATTAATTAGTGGATCTTGGCCTATTTAAAGATAGATACAAATCATACAATACATTAGAAAGTTAGTATAATGAAAATTAGGAATTAAAACGTCAGTTTAGAGAGAAAAAAAATCGATTTATAAAAGAACGATTCGATTTGTAAAAAAAACTATTTTACCCCATCCCTTTGAGACATGACATTTCAAGTGTCACAGGGACTATCCTACATTTTCTCAAGTATAACAAAGATATTCACAAACGTCTAAATTTCATAATATATCGGAGACTCGTGGCTTTATAGTCCAGATTGTTCTTGCCACTCTAAGTGACCTTCATAACAAATTATAGTCTGCCAAGGAGAAAACAAGGCAATGCGATACGCTATTGCTTACATGACGAATATCATGGCTAAACACTCAGTCACGCGTGGTATAGAGATATTGAACCAACTGAATGACACTGTTGATATATTCTCGGCACCGCCTAGCAGTATGAGAAGAATCCTGGCTGATATTATACCTAACGAATAAGCTAACGCTAGAAGCAGACCCTCTTTGTGTAAGAGGAGAAATCCGTGCAAAGTGGATAAAAAAAAAAAGAAGAACTTAACGTGAGATGAACATCTAGTGCTAGACCGCAGCCACTACCTTCCTATTTTTTACACTCAACTTATAAAGATTTATTTTGAAATATATTAATAAAACTTAGTTCGAGTCCCGAGTAAGAGCATTCTTGAGGAGTTTGCTTTGTAAACGGCACAATATATGTTAAATCGTCCTTTTATTAATAAAATCAAATTTCGTTGCTTAATTTTTATCTAAAGATGTTTATGGTAGATATTCGCTTATACGATCAAATCGAATCCAAGATCATCTGAAATGGCAGGCAACAATCTAACAACAAGACCATTGAGATCAACACTTGAAAATAAGATAGGAACGTCTTAATCGGGTACAGTAAGACCCCGTTAAGCGGCTCTTGATCTCCCGCTTGAGTTACGCTTGTCGGAGACTTACCTCGAATTCCACTATCTCGACTAGCCACCTATGTGCTTGAGCTGAACGCATGGATTGGTTCAATATATTTAGTGCCACGTATCAAGTACTCTATGGCAGGTGTGGAAATTGGAGATAAGGCCAATCTCTGTATCCGTCATAACTTCAGGTGGATTAGAGAAAGGTAGGAAATGCGTTGAATAACGGAATCGTTAGGAAAATTCTTATTTTCTTGACAGAAAGATTTTTCATTGAAGATATTTTTGTTTTTTTTTTCAGTAAATTTATACTTTTTTAATGATTTTTTATTACAAATATTAATTTAAATAAACTGTTTCACAGTTTTTCGGCAATGCATCTTGCTTATTAAATAATATGCCGAACTGTCTCACAGTTTTTCGGCAATGCATCTTGCTTATTAAATAAGTTGCCGAACTGTCTCACCGTTTTTCGACAATGTACGAGTATCTTGCTTATTTAATAATTTGCCGAACTGTCTCACAGTTTTTCGGCAATGTACGAGTATCTTGCTTATTTAATAATTTGCCGAACTGTCTCACCATTTTTCGGCAATGTACGAGTATCTTGCTTATTTAATAATTTGCCGAACTGTCTCACAGTTTTTCGGCAATGTATCTTGCTTATTTAATAATTTACCGAACTGTTTCACAGTTTTTCGGCAATGTATCTTGCTTATTTAATAATTTGCCGAACTGTCTCACAGTTTTTCGGCAATGTATCTTGTTTATTTAAACTAAATATAGTATAACTAAGTTAACTTTAGGCTGATATATTTAGTAGGATGAAGAAGCGAACCCTGAGATGGTTTGGGCATGTGGAATGAATAAATGAAGAAAGGCTAACTAAACCAATATATAGAACAAATGTGAGAAAAAAAAACAAGTACGGTTGAATCATGCGAATAATACTTTGATTGTAAAAAATCAGAGAAATCGTAAGTTGTATTTTCTTAAATAAACACTTATTCTGAAAAGAGTGTTTCATTCGTTCAAGAGTGTCCTTTTTCACTATTCAATTCATCAAAGGTTCCAGAAACTAGGTCTTGCAGCGTCCTTTCACCATACACACTGTTCATTCCAGGAACCTTCACAAGTCGTCCTGCATATCTAGTCCAGCAGTCTTGTATCAGAAATCATTTTTTTAAATAATTGTTTTAAAATAATAATTCAAATAATAACAATAATAATAATTCGAATAATAACAATAATAATAAGAATAATAACAATAATAATAATAATTAGAATAATAACAATAATATTAATTCGAATAATAACAATAATAATAATAATTAGAATAATAATAACAATAATAATAATTCGAATAATAATAATAACAATAATAATAATAATTAGAATAATAATAATAATAATAATTAGAATAATAACAATAATAAGAATAATAATAAGTAGAATAATAAAAATAATAATAATAAAACAAATAATAATAATAAACGGACAATTTACACTAGTGTAGAGAGCACATCCTCATCAAGGGTGTATTACATATAATGCGGGGGATACGAATTCGATCCAAACGGATACATTTTTTTCACATGGGTTACAGTTTTGTTTTGACTTACGGTATCTTTAACCTGCATTTATGTATTACAAATTCCATTGTAAAAACAATCTGTCGGGCTTATTTCCAGGCGGTAATCTCTTCCAAACATTCAGATAAAAGTAAATAAAGAAATTTACATGGTCGCAGAATATATAAAAAAATTTAATATATCCAAAATAAAAGTAAAAGTAAGCTATCATCAATCAAAGAAAAAGGAAGGTATGGTGGACAGGAAATAAAAATCAGGAAAGAAAGACGTTATAATACTGACTTCAAATTAAGGGTTTTTTCAGTCGCTTCCGAAAGCTTCTTAAATAACGAAGCGAATCTTAAATTGGTTTGTAGCTGGTTCCAGAGTTTAACTGCATGGGCAATAAAGGACGACGTAAAAAAGAAGAGTGGTGAACTGGGAAATCCAATAAAAATCTCTGTTTGAACGTAGTGCAAGTCCATGATCGGAAAGATGGTGAAAATTTTCCGTGAAATACGAGGTGGCGGCGGGACAGTTAAGGATATTATACAAATAGATATAAGTGAATTTGGAATATTTCTGGTTGGAAATAAGATATTTCCCCGTGACAATAAGCTTGCTAGGTTGTATTGCGTATAACAAAAGGGTAAAATATTTTTTTTTACTTTTTTAACAAAATTTAATAAAAAACAGAAATATAAATGACAATTTTAAGATAAAGATACCGTAAAATTTAAGATACAGTATCATTTAAGATACAGTAAAATTTAAGATACAGTATCATTTAAGATACAGTAAAATTTCAGATGCAGTAAAATTTAAGATACAGTAAAATTTAAGATACAGTAAAATTTTAGATACAGTAAAATTTAAGATACAGTAAAATTTAAGATACAGTATCATTTAAGATACAGTAAAATTTGCCTAAGAACAAATCTCCATATGGTTTCTTGGTTTCCAATTATCTACTGCAACTTCTGGTCGCACGATTACTATCAATAAACATTGTTTTTAAAATCAACAACACTTGTTATTTTTTCTTTAGGGTCATAGTTCACGGCTCGGTTCCAAATGTGACAACTGATTTAATTGTGGTATTGTAGAGTTGCAGGTTTGACCTTCCAGAAAGATGGCCATTAACACCCAAATATGGAAATGTGACCATTTTTTTGTTAAAGCTTCGTTCTTCAATTACGAACGAAGATGGCAGAGCATGCCTCACATTATGGTCATCGCTTGAATGATCAATCTCATTACACTCTTCCTGTTTGGTATTCTTATCGCAATCCCCAATCAATCAAATATATCTGATTCACGTAGACTTTCTTGCTGAACGAGTGTTAACTTTATTTCCAGGAACAACATTGCCAGATTAATGACTAAAATAAAATCTAAGCCGTTTCAACAACCAATTAGAATATTTTTTAATAAGGTTTTTCCGAATTCAGGGAATTCATGTTTTGCAATTATTTCCCAAAAGCATGAATAAGTCTCGTGTAGTAACTTAGATGTTTGTCTTCCAGTCTGAGTTTACAGGCTCGTTTCCCAATAACACCCAACAATAAAAGTTAAAGAAAAAAAGAACACTTCTAAGATTTTATCTGGTAACAGTACTTCTCTATTTGTGGTTGTATGGAAATCAATATGATGATGAACAACGAGTTACGTCCCTCGTCATCGTTGTTGCTGTGCCTTGTAGTCAAGGATCCCCTCACCACTCCAACGTCAAGCTTGAGCTGCTCTTCCACATCGATCATGTGATCTGTGTGAAAACAATCCGATTCTAGATGTGCACTCCCTCCCGCAGATGTCACAGACATATGGAGCCCGCTGTGTCGCCTGCCAATGTGGACGCATGTTCGCAGCACGCTGACTGTTTCTCACACGTTTAACCGTTGAGACACCAACAGCCCAATAACAGATTGATCTTCTTCCGTGGTCCTGAGCCCCCTCCTCCTAATCCTCAGACACCCCGCACAAAGTCAGTGACTCTCAGAGACTGTGCTTATAGCGCTTTCTCTGCTCATCAATCCATCGCTTGCCCACTACTTCCCCGTACAAGACGTGTTTTGGGTATCTATGATCGCACATGCGTATCATATGTCCGGTCCACCCCAATTTCGCCTTTACAACCATATATTGTACAGGTTTACAATTGAAGCGTCGCAGGACCGAGACATTTGTCACATGTTCACTCCAGTGGATTTGAAAAATATACGTCCCTATTGCAGTGGTTATTAGCCTAAATAAACCGTCCTTGGCATACTTTAAAAAGCGACTGAAAAAAACCCTAATTTGTATTTAGTAACATAACGTGTTTTGTTCCTGATTTTTCTTTCCTGTTCACCATCCCTTATTTTTCTTTAGATTGATAATACCTCACTTTTATTATGTTCATGTTTAGAAATTTTATAAAGAATAATAATCATTTGAATACGTTTAGTTCCCATGAAACTTAATTTATTACTTTTGTTTGGTTGGAAGAGGTTGTCGCCTGGCAATAAGCCGCCAGATTGTTATCGCAATGAAATATTAATAAATAAACAATAATGGAAGCTACTACAATGTTGTCTCCCGGTCATGATTTGTAATATAAAATGTATATGCATATACAATTCGGATATGTTGAAGGATGTCATATAAATGTTGAAGGATGTCATATAAATGTTGAAGGATATCATATAAATGTTGAAGGATGTCATATAAATGTTGAAGGATATCATATAAATGTTGAAGGATGTCATATAAATGTTGAAGGATGTCATATAAATGTTGAAGGATGTCATATAAATAAATGTATATGATAAAAAATCTAAAAATGTTTTTTTTATTCAACGACCACTCAAATCAAATTCAGTGGCTTTCTTAACATTAAGTGAATATGAGTATACTAAAGTTGCTTAAACATGATATATTGTAAAGTAAGCCAAAGGCTGTCAACAGCCCGCTTAAAAGAGCAAATATTTTCGTCGTTGAATCAAAATATCCCATTGAAGCATGTGATTCAAGATCGTGTCCACGAGGAATTTAGAAACCGGCCAATTTCTCTCGTCTTTTTATCGAGAATCATCACCAATCTGCATTCTTTCCGCTTAAAGTGGTCATTAGGTCGTCACGCTCAATTAAACCCTTCTTTTGTAGCACAAAGAATGGTTAATGTAATAAAGAAAAAGTGTTATGACTTTGAAGCTGATAGAGGACACAAATGGAGGACCTTCGTTTAACGATAGGAAAATTAAAAATAATGCCGTTCTAATGACCGGAGACTTCGCTGTTTAAAAACACCTCATTGGTTGTAAAATTCAATTTCTTCTTTAAAATATAAAAAAAAAACTCTTTCTTTAAAATGTAAAAAAAGAGTTTAATGAAAGTTTGAAAAATGTGAGTTATGGAATCAGAATGTGATGTTAAAACGAGTAAATCATATGAATATAGATTTAAACTGTAACACTGTGTGCTGGCCGACCAATAGGCAAAGAGAAAATGGAAGCAGAAGATCCAAGATCGTACCTAAGAGACAGAAAAATAGCTATGTAATAATAATAATAAAAAGGACAATTTATATAGCGTCATTAAGAAAACAGACTCTCCTCAAGGGCGCTCTAACTCGGGATTCAAACCCACTATTATTGAAAGATTGAAAATAATACAAAATAAATATGTACATATAAGTTGAGTGTAAGAATAGGAATTTGGTGGCTGCGGCTATTAGATTAGACACTTCTCAACATCTGTATATGTTTAGAAAAACACATTTGGTAAGAAATCCGCAGAGAATTTCCCAAAGGAAAACGAACTAGAAAGAAATCTTTATAGATTTTCCAATATGCAATAGTAACACATTCGACTTTAGATGAAGTCTAGTTAGTGTATGTGTAGAGTGTTCATCTAGAATCAAGAATGTTGATTAAACCTCTCAAAAGCGGTTACATTCAAGTAGTTCCTAAAGCTGTACACGCCACTCATATCTCTGACAATCAAAAGCAGACCATTCCACGCCACAGCGACAAAAACTCTGTCACCAAACATTTTAGCATCAGTTCATTTTAGCAATCATCATCGGTTCTATGAATGTTTTTTCCATATCAAAATCTTTTGTTTTTAATTTATTTATTTACTCAAGTATCTATGATATACATAATACCTATACATATAGTAAATAATTTAGAACTATAATACTAATCTAATTTCTATATTATAACTATAAGCTTACTTAATTTTAACTAGTTGCAACCCGTGAAATATTCACGGAAGTAAAACAAATTCTACATTTATGAAAATATGTATTCATAAATATAGAATTTGTTTAAATACGAGTATATCATTTATACATCGTCCCCTTTTACACCGGTTTTAAAATTGTTAGCTAGGCATTTAAAATTCGTTCAGTATCACGGACCCACCGAGATTCAAATTTCGAATTACTTTCGCAGAGAATCCAAGTATTCCTCTCTCGTTCTCTTGTATTCACAATTCAATTCTCGTATTCTTTCTTTGACGACAATCATCGTACGGGTTTTGGCCTATTTATATTATGATTTCCAATATGTCATTGATATTTTCAATAATCATCAAGTTTTATTTCTTAGAAATAGTTAACACCTTCATAATAACTGATAACTAGATAGCAATTCTTACAATAAATTATTTTAATACTACTCGTAATTATTTAACATGTGCAAGTGCACTCGTTCAGGCTCATCACATGCACTCAAACCATGATCTTTCCTGCTTATATTGATACTAAAATCTTTGTATGGATCAAATCCCACAGCACAATAGAAAGTGAGCTTTGATATATTTTTTCCAAGTATTTTTTCAAGAGAGAGATATATATAGATAATTTTGTGGTGCGTCAACAACCTAAATGTGGGGACGTGACCAATAGATGACGTAAAACTTAATATGCACAAGTCATAAAAACCTGAGAAAAACAAACTATGGTCGAAACTGGCACTGATTTATCTATTGTCACTTGTTCTAAGTGTTTTGTTTGTTGTGTGTTTATCAATGACCACGTGTGAGTTATTTTAGTTTTTTTATATAAATATATTACGTCTGAATCCGATAAGTGTTAATGGGCTCACAATTTAATATGAGTAACATTGTTGATGTTTGTTATGAAGCAACAAAGTTTTGATTCGCTTAACGGTTGAGATAAAAACCAATTCCTTTGCCAGTGTTTTTTAAAACTTAATTGCAATAATGGACTGAAATATGATAGTACATAAATCAATAAACAGTACAGATTTAAAACATCCGATAATTTCAAATCCTATTAATTTATTTGCGTATCCGCTTTATTAATTATCAATTAATGAACATGTTTCCAGAAGGAGGCAACATAGATCGTCCTATCGTTCGTATCAATCAGGTTCTGCCAACATCATGCAATCCATGTGACAAACAAGCATGTGTTGTGCGTTCTGTATATCTTCACAATCACATTCAACGCTACTTACTTTCAAGAAACCGCCTCTCTGCATGTTCACCTTGCATCAAGTCACCCCTAATTCGAGTATTTTAAGTGCTATCCAAGAAGACAAAGAGCAGCTGATCTTTTGGAACCACATTTTTTCACTCCATCTATTTAGATGTTTTTCTTTTCACTTAAAAAAACGCACTTTATTCGGAGAAATTGTCAATTTTCGCATTCTCTTCGTTAAACTGTTCTAGCATTATAATCTCAATATTGCTGGTTGGTGATCACATAAAAGGTGTCATGGATCCTCAATTTGTTCTTGTTTTGTTCGAATCCTATTGTATAACGGTGTATAAGCAGCTTTAGCACGGATTTCAGAAGTTAGGGGTAAAATATAGATATTGAAATTTCGAAAGAAAAATATTAAACAAGTATGTTACATGTCCACAATTCAAATAAATTTGTTTTGTAACGATCAACGTATACGATTTTTGTATTGAACAAATGAAATTGGTTCGTCATTGCAACGAATCAATTTGCCGTTAAATTGACGTGACGAGAGAGCGATAGAGGTGGGAGTGCAATGACAAACCAGATGTGATGCATCGGATGGATGCGTATCCGGTGCATCTGGGATGATACAGTTGTCTATAATATGACCACTGTAGGCCATTGCACCAGTTTACACGCTCGAGCTATCCCCTGTTGTACCACTTTGTTCTACTTTGAAAAATCGTTTTGTAGTTCAGTTTAAACGTTCATCGCTTATAATAAAACAAGTCTTTATTGCATTATATTCAAAATGACAAGTAGAAAATGTTTAAATGCAGTTTATAACGAACTCCGTAGCTTACTTTGTAAAAAAAATATCATTTTATATTTGATACATATTTAGTGAGTGACTTCTGATGTAATGAATATATAAATATAGATTTATTGATAGCAACAGTCTTACATTGAACGGTGCTGATACAGAGAGAGAAAACATTTAAATACCTCGGAAGTATCCTAGTGGAAGACCTCGACCCAAAAACTGAAGTCAAGTGCAGAATTGAATCATCTCGTGCGGCTTTTAATAAAATGAGAAGCGTATTCTGCGATGATAATCTAAACTTGAAACTTCGACAACGGTTAGTCAAATGCTACGTTTGGTCAGTGTTATTGCATGGAGTGGAATCATGGACCCTCAAAGTTGGTAGTATGAACCGACTGGAAGCATTCGAAATGTGGATGCACCGGAGAATGCTACGGATACCATGGACGGATATGGTCAGCAGCACAAGGGTTCTTTAAAGAGACAAAGTTGATAGAGAGTTGCTGACTAATATTAAAATCCGAAAGGTGTCCTATTTGGGTCATGTATTTAGAGGAGCAAAGTACAAATTACTACACCTGATCATCCAAGGCAAAATAGAGGGTCGAAGAGGTGTTGGCAGGAGGCAAATCTCCTGGCTCCGCAATATACGTGATTGGACTGGTATAAGGAGCGTTGGGGATCTTTTTCGGGATGCCGGGGACAAAGATGCCTACTCTCAGGTGATATTCAACGTTGGGGGGACCTGACATGACAATAGGAAGAAGACGAAGATAGCAACATAGTATGTACATATTTAAATACATTCCAAAATCAAATATATTACTATATATATATATCTCAAGATAAATAGCAGAGTATACATGATATTGCTGATTAGAAATTAAGAGTTTTTTCAGTCGCTTCTTAAAACAGTCAAGGACGGAACGACTCTAACATTGGTTTGTAACTGGTTTCAGAGGTTGTATGAAACCAAAAAAAATGTAGAAATTCTTGTAAGTGGGAAAAAAATTATATGTCCATTACTGTTAGGTCACTAACGGAAATAGAAGGAAAAAAAACCTACTGGTCACGAAAAGAGTTTTTAAACTTGGTATTTATACAGAGGACTTTGTGGGATTTCCCTTTTTTTGCTAAATTTACATTTATGTAAAAATAAAAAATCACTTATTTTCATTTCAGAGTAAATTAGTCAACACAGCACAGGATTTGTTTGCTGGCGGCCTGTCATCCGGAGTTGAATCAATATTGATTTCTATTCTGTCAACCTTATCTTGAAGCATTTTACCCCAAATCGTGTTTTTTTTTTACCCTAACGAAATAAAGTGACTTTGAATTTCAACCGTCAGCAAAAATATATTTTCGCCAATATGAAAAATTGACATAAATTTTTTTTGTCAACATAACTGAAACCACAAATGTAAATTTATGTAAAATTATTTTTGTCTGTATAAGATATGTATTATAATCTGTATAATTACAAAATCATAATTAAAAGTTGATTTGAAAATCAATGTATGCATTTAATTTTAATTCGATCTGTTTCTTTTTTGTTAACTTTTAATACTTCTAGATTTTAAGATGTCAATTTATTGGTAGTGAAACAACTACGTGGAAAAATACTAAAAGACTCTGAATAAATTCAGTAGAAATTAGTGCACTTGAAAGAATACGAATGTATGATAGAATAGATGACGAAAGTGATTAGAGATGAATGTGAACTTAAGGCTGATGTGTTGAGTAGAGCATTTAAGTGGCCTAGTTGGTAAGAAGCTGATCTTCCAACTCGCAAATTGTGGGATCGATTCCCGTAAAACCCAAAAAGTTTTTTCAAATGATTCCTGTTTAGTTTTCACTAAAGGTCTCTTTAACATATTTCTGGTTGGTTGGAAGATATTGCCACATGGCAATATGCACGCTAGGTTGTACTGTATACAACGAAAGTGTTGTTTATAGTTAAGGCATTAACGTTGTGGAGGTTTAAAGACATTGTAATTTATTTTTAACAAACACTGTTTAACAAAAAAGTGGAATAAACAGTGTTTGTTAAAAATAAATTACAACGAAAGTGTAATACAAATACAAGAGCACTCTGAGATGGTTTGGGCATGTAGAAAGGATAGAATGAGAAACAGAATACAGCGCAAATGTTAGTGGTAGGCGTGGTAGAGGAAGACGAAGGAAAGGATGATTGGATCAAGTGAATAATAACATTCACCCCTAATTACTTCTTTCTGTATTCTTTCACACATTTTCCGCCTATGTTTTTTCTCTGTGAACGCATTTCTGCAACATTTATCCAATAAAACACATTATTCGAAGAAAAAAAAGGAAAAGATTGTTGAAAATGCTGATAATAGTGTATTTTTGTAAACAGTGGAACATGATTCGAGTGTTGTAAAATATTGAACGAAACTCGAGTTCTTCAGATAGTGGACGGGTGTATTTACCAACAGGATCAATTCGATACAATGGAGGCCATTCGGAAAATTGGCAAACTTTTTGGCAAATATTTGAAAAGAACTGCAAATAGAGTGCAATTGATGGTGCAGCATCGCTATAAATATTTTGAGCAAACACTTCTCACAACTGGACGATTAAAACTCTTGTTTGGATTCTAGTAACTGACAATTAAAATGCTCCTGCAAATATGCGAGATATTCATTGCATAGTTTAAAAACAAGTAAATAAATACTTAAGTTAGCACGCATTTTGTGAATGCGATACGCTGTAACCATTGCAATAAATATGATATTAATTGCATGCATATCCAGGACTTTATTGCATTTCAAGGACCTATTCACTCGCATGGTACTCTTAAATATCCGAACTGATGATATACATACATTGAAGAACATGGCCAAGAGACAATACTGTATTCGGCCCCAGTAATCGTGTTTCCAAGTTAACTTAAGTAAGCAAGATACTCATTTATAGTTTAGAGAGCCGACTCTCCTCAAGTGCGTTCTACCACAGGACTGAAACTCACTATTATTGACTGATTAAAAATGAAGCAGAATGTAAAAATAATAATGTGGTAGCTGCGGTCATCAGATTAGGAACTTTTGCACATCTACACATGTTTAAAAAACATATTTGGTAAGAAAACCGCAGAGAATTTGCCAAGGGAAGATGAACTGCAAAGAAACCTTTGTGGATCTTTCGATATGTGATACTAGGTTAGTCAAAAAGTTTTGAAAGCGGAAATGAAAATACATTTTTTTTGGGGGGAAATCACTTTTATTGCTCAGTATAGTCTCCCATAAGATCAATACACTTGGTCCAACGATCTTCCAACTTTACTGTCCCTTCACGGAAGTGACTTTCTGGAAGGCCTGCAAAATACTCCTCTACGACGGCTATAACCTCTTCGCTTGATGAAAAATGCCTTCCACGAAGGAATTTTTTGAAGTGTGAGAACAGCCAGAAGTCAGAGGGAGCTAAATCTGGCGAATAGGGTGGATGCTGCAACAATTCGTACCCCAATTCACTGATTTTCGCGATGGTTTTTTGAGCTGTGTGAGCAGGTGCATTGTCTTGATGAAAAATGATTTTTTTCTTCTGCAAACCGGGTCTTTTTTCACAAATTTTTACATCCAACTGGTCCAAAAGGTCACAATAATAATCAGAGTTGATTGTCTTACCAGTTTGGAGATAATCTATCAATAAAATTCCTTTTGCATCCCAAAAAACTGACGCTAACACCTTCTTGGCCGATTTCTGGACACGAACTCGCTTCGGAGCCAAAGTGCCTGGTTCACACCACTCCTTAGCCTCTTGTTTTGATTCAGGATCATGGTGGTAGACCCAAGTCTCATCCATAGTGATGAATCGACGCAGAAAATCCTTTTTATCCTTTCGAAATTGCTCCAAATGTTGCTCAGAAAGTCGCATTCGAACGTGTTTTTGTTGCATTGTTAGCAAATGCGGCACCCATTGTGCACACAGTTTTTTGAAACCCAAAACTTCAGCCAAAATATGCCATGTTGTTCCATGTGAGATGCCTATGGTGTCAGCTATCACATCCACAGTCGATCGATGATCTTCCAAAACCATATCCTGTATTTTCGCTATAATTTCTGGTGTTGATGCACTTTTTGGACGTCCTGAGCGTGGATCGTCTTCAACGCTTGTACGGCCACGCTTAAACTCCAAAACCCATCGGTGAACGGTTGGAAATGAAGGAAAAGACTCCTTTAATACTTTCACCATCTTTGCATGGATCTCAGTAGCCGATAAACCTTCCAAAACAAAGAATTTAATCACTGCACGATATTCGGATTTTTCCATTGTTAAAAAATACACTGACACGTCAACTTCAAATGGCTTGTAAACAAAGAATGAATTGACAGATTGAAATGAAATTTTGAGTACGTTCTTATGAAAGATGAAATATTAAAATGGCGTAGAAATTTTGGTTTTTCTACTGCTCCATAGATATCGCTTTCAAAACTTATTGACTAACCTATTAGTAACACATTCAGCATTAGGCGGAATGTAGCGTACGCGTTTAACAAAATTATCTACAAACGGAATAATTATTCTTATAATTGTTGTCTAGTTTTAAGTTAGTACAGTACCCAGCGGTAAGTAATACACATCGGGCTTAAGAAAGAAACTGTCGGCCATAATCGGCGAACTTCGACTTTGTAGAGTGTCGTCTATGTCGCACGATGCGCTAACAATCCGGTCCGGTAACGGCTGATAAATCGCGACGGAACACGTGTATGAATGACAGAGACGACGCTCTACAAAGCCGAAGTTAGCCGATTATGGCCAGCAGTCTCTTTCTTAAGCCCGATGTGTATTACTTACCGCCAGGTACTGTATTTAGGTGTTAACTAATTCTATTAAACTAAATATTAAGTTTATTAAAAATAAAAATAACACGTAGTAAATTGAAATTAAGTTAGCTATAATATAAAAATTATTTTAGTTATTTAGTTCTTGAGTATTAATTCGTATATGGGTATAGCATTTGGAAAATATATGTGTTATAGAGTACATTATAAATATTAAAAATCTAAATTATCTAAAAAAATGTCAGGCACATCAACATTACTTTGTCATTCAACAAAGGGTTTACAAGCTTCTTCTTCTTCAGCCTACTGTAGAATCAAGAGTCTGTTATTACAGGATTATCCTCTTGTGATGCTGAGCTCCAGGTATCTATATTTCCATCGTTTCGGAGGTCTCCCTGGTGGACGCCATCCATCGGGCACCCCAATACAGAGCTATGTATGGAATTATTGAGGAATTCATTATCTGTACATGTTGGTACCAGTATCGTCGACGCCATCCATCGGGCACCCCAATGCAGAGCTATGTTATGGAATTCTTGTGGAATTCATCCTATGTACATGTTGGTACCAGTATCGTCGACGCCATCCATCGGGCACCCCAATGCAGAGCTATGTATGGAATTCTTGTGGAATTCATCCTCTGTACATGTTGGTACCAGTATCGTCGACGCTGTCGTCTCCGTCTGACCACATCTTGGACCTCTCGGATTGCGGTGTTCCTTATACGATCACGCAAAGTCTTCCCAGCAATAGCACGGTTCGCAAGCGTTATTTAAAATATAACAATTGAAAAGAATGAGTAAAATGATTCTGTAGAATAACTCAATGGATGGAGTACTGAGTAATCACTTTAACACCAAAACTTTATATAATCAGTGGAAAGAAAAATATTTAAAATGACAACATAATTATTCTGAAAAATGCTATTATATAAAATGAAGAGCAAATTTTCAGGTCTGAAATTTTCACCAAAAAAGATCCCTCTTGAAAAAGATACACATACTTTGAATATAAAAAGCAAATTTCTTAATCACGGTGCTCGAGGTCGAGTGGTCGGACCCAAAGTAGCAAGAAATTGAGGCATTCACATGAACAGTATCTTTTATAGGTAACAAAACCGTTTCGTAATGTCAGCCGTGACAACGGTCAGCGGTTTGTTATCTGACATACGCGTAACATGAAGGAAGGCACACAGATATGTCGCGAGTCTACAGAATACTCGTATATTACGTATGTTATGGGCAGGGTGACAATATTTTCAAATTTAATGGATTTAAAATTTCCCCAAAAAAATGTTAAGAAAATTCACACATAATGGAATCTATCAGGGATCGTTACATGGTCCAGAAGAATTCTAAGGATGCGTAAAAATCTCAGTTGAAATATAAAAAGTGGGACTTAAAATAAACTCTAGGCCTAATTAATGTTCAAGAACTTTATTGCAAAAAGGGTGAATGAGTTTGATAAAAAAACTATTTAAAACTGTCCACCAATATACAGAACGAGCCAGAAAAGTTTTGTCCCCGTTTCAATCAACTATCATCGACTATCTCATGACCGTGTGATTAAAAGAAGTGAAAAAAAAAATAATTAAAGTTTATTTGACGTACTTTCCAAAACGTGTAGTATAATATAGCGCCGTTTAACAAGCTAACTCTCTTTAACATTTCCCTTCCTGAGCTAAAAAAATCCGCGCGTTCCGGTGATGTGTATTCAATACACATGTAAAAATGAGCGATTAAAAATCGGAAAAATAAGAATATTCATAGCCAATCGCTTAAATTAATTGAATTTGAAGTCAAAAGTGATAATAATTGAAATTTAATTGCTGAAAATACGAAAAAAACATCGGCCGACGTTCACAAAACGAGCGAAGAGACCATCTCAAATGGACGCCCGCGAGCGAACTGAGATTCTATTTCTTGCGTTCCCATATACCGAAGTAGAGTGAGAGTGGGACGTAAATGGTGTCGCTTTCTCACCCATAGCGGTTTTTTTAGAATGAATATACCTACGTCACACACTGGCACACGTTTGACTGTATTGGTGAATGTATTCCCGATTTTCACAAAATATGATGTGGCCGATAAGTGCTAATTATTATTAATATTATTTTTTTCATTCAATGCGTAAATGTATTACGGAATAATACATAAAATCTGAACCCAGTATTTATTATATTTATAGAGATATTAAAGTTAGAAGCAATGTGTACTAGTTACAAATCACAGGGAAGGAAGGGTTAAAGGTGTTACAACTCTGGACTCGAACCCACTATCACTAACAGATTAAAAATAAATATATATACGTTGAATTTAAGGATAGGTGGTGGTGGCTACGGATAACGTTATTCCCCACATCTGAAAATAAAATCTTGTAAGAAAACCGTAGAAAATTTACCGAGGAAAACGAACTACAAAGAAACCTTTGTAGAGCTTCCGAATGTGATAGTAACACTTTTTTTACTTAAGGTGCAGTACAATATATGTATGTAGCAGCCATATATAATAATATTTGTTGATAATACCTTCCAAAAAGTGCTTGAAGTGCATTGTACTTACCACCCATATATCTAACAGTAAAAGGAAGACCATTTCACGCCACAGGATCAACAACGGCAAAAACTCTAATAAAAGATAACGGCTATAATTTTCTAGACTACATCTACACATCTAACATGTATTTAATAAACTCATAATGAAGTAGAGATCCGAAGACGAATTGTAATGGAAAAATTAGCTACGACAAATCTGATAAAATTTTAAAAGTTCAGTTTCTGTATTCCCCATAGTACTATGCAGTGGGAACATGAACGATAAGAGGGAACCTAGGAAATATGATAGATGTCATGGAGATATGGTTTTGGAAGTATATGCTTCTTATTTTATGGACCGCAAGGCGGGCCAACGTTTCTTTCATCCGAAAATTGCAGATAGCCGAAAGACTTTCGACAACATGCAGGAAAAGTATTCTTACGTATTTTGGGCATGTTGGTGCAGGAAAATATGAAACTCGAAAGAAATTGGCTATAATTGGGACAGTTGAGGAAAGGCGAGCAAGTGTAAGGTATCATATGAGATGTACGGATCATTTAAATGAGATAGCAGGATCATCTTTAAGCGCTACATTCAACATGGCCCGGGACCGGGAGGATTGGAGACAGGTGTTGCATCGATTTCAAGACATAGTCGAGGACAATGACGCCTAACATTGAGCATGCGATAAAGAAAATAATGTTCGACCAAAGCTCGCGCATAAAAGCGAGAATAATTTGGTTATAGATTGTTCATTTAATGGTTGATAAAAATATACAAAGGCTTCTTAATATGGCTTATGAGGGGGGTTCAACATCATGTGTTGGGTCATAGTTGCATTATCGCCAAGGCAGATAGATTACCATTTATCTTGATCTCGAGTTAACTTTCCGCTTCCACCAAACCCAGTACAGCTTCTCCTCTAACAACTGATCCATTGAAATTTTCTTTAACTTTTTTCTAAGCTGACCTACAGTTCATCTTACTGGTAAAGCCTAGAAAATTATTGTTTCTGGGATGTGTATAATACATCACCCTAAGCCACCGAGGTTTAGACCACTTCTTTTCTAAGTTAAAAAGGTACCGTTTTCAGATTGTGTTGAGATGTTTCAGAAATAATTTCACCAAACGTGAGTTCCATTATAGATTTCCAAAGTGGTGTGACACAAGAAGATAAGTGCTCTATAATGGTACGTTTCTCATGCAGTGGCATTGTGCGGCTGGCGACTAGTGACTGCTGATAAGGAAAACTTGCCAACCGGAGATAACATAAGTCACATAAGTTGACAGAAGAAAGGAGACGAGAGATTGAAGAGGCGTCACGTATTGCTATCAGGTAAATGGTCACCGTCACGGTGGTCTCTAATGAGGCTGCGATGGTCTCTAATGAGGTATCTGATGAGGCTGAGAATAATTCCTGCTACTGTTTGGCAATTATGTTTGTTATTTGTTTTGCTGACAAATTAGACAAGATCCATATTCTCCTATATATTCTAAGTTTATGAAGAATGATAGGTTAAGAAGGTTCAGTTTCGAGAACTATTGAACTGTCAGAGTTGGATCTTCAACGTCCCTTAATTAAAGTAATGGTGAAAGAGCTAGTTTGGAGAGATTTTAAGTTACTAAATGCAGAGAAGGACAACGCAATATAGAAAGATCTTCAATGCGACGGACCAGCTCAGTAAGGGGCGCTACATGACTGTGGCGTTATGGCACAAGCTGATATTTCCGTTTTTTGTCACATTGGGTTTATTCTCCCAATTTATAGAAAATATTTCTATGCATGTTGTGGTAAAACTTGGTGTGTCAGTCATAATCCAAACAAAAGATATATCGTTTGGAAAAACTTGAAATGTCAATTTATTAAAAAGAATGAGGATCCAAAACAATATTTAGAAATAGCTACTAACTTTGTGCTCTCCTTTATTAATATAAATAACGTAATATAAACCAAACATTAAGGACAATACTTTGCCTCTGGAGTTGAGTAACCCTGCATCAACATGTGGAAGGTTTTAATTCTGCAAAGCAACTTGCATCTCGTTTTACCAATAAGGCCATGTGTTTTCTATATCTCAATATCTATCCATAAAATTCCCACAACATTCTAAAAAAATCCATTATTTGTTCTATGTATGCGTTATTCCACTAAAATCAAATCTGAGTTCTTTACCTCTATAAAATAAGTCTTCGACAATTACGTAAGTCTGCTTGGTGAAGTTTGGTAATATTTTGTGGTATACATACATAGCATATATTGAACTTAAATATACATATAATTATTAAATAATTTTAAAACAATGACTGTAATTTATTATTACTACTGCTTTTAGTATCTTCATATTAGTTTTAGATAAAGTTTTGTATTATTTGTCAATAATTTTAAGTACTTTATAACCTGTCACATGTTCGTTTGTATATAAAGACACTGTTGTGTCGTTAATTAAATAAATAAATATCGTTGCTTGACATTACACAAATACAAAATCAGTATGCCTATCATGTGGTGGCAATACTTGATATGTATAATTATCAACATCTGGCAACTCACACGTTTTGCAAAAAAAAAAATTGAAACGGTGTGAAAATCGTACAGTTGACAACGAAGCTGTTGTCACCGGCATATTTATTCTCCTGTAAACTAAGGTAAAACTGACATATCAGCTAGTGGCATAACACCAGATGACTACCTTTAATATATGCTCTCTGAATTGTAGTGTTAGGACAAAGGGAGAAGAATTTATGAAGTCGCGATGCACAGCGAACGAAAGAAGATAGTTAATGGATGTTAGCAGAAGGAAACACTACGTACGCCGTTGAGCAGGGGCCATCCATTCACAAGGTTGATTGATAACGTTACTCATCCCTGAAGAACTGGAAGCTAACTTATAATTGAGGCACTCATAACGTTACACATTTAGAGTAACTGACAAACTAAAACATCCTTGGTGAACTGACAACCTCAATCAACTTTGAAGAACTGACAAACTTACTCATCCTTGAGAAACTGACAATCTTACTTAAATTTGAGAAACTGATAACCATACACTTCCTTGAGGAACCAACAACGTTAGACAACCTAACTTATCTTTAAATATCTATCATATTAGATATTATTCACATTTGAGGAACTGACAACCTTACTCACCATAGAAAAACTACTTTACTTATACTTGCTAAACTGACAACCTTAATCATCCTTGAAAAAACTAATAACCATAATCATACCATACTTCAGAAGCTAACAACCTCATTTGTCCTTGACCGTCATGATGGCTTTGTATTCGTTATATTTAAAATCAAATTATATAAAAAATATTATATTCATGAAGTATTATTATGGTGTTACAAATTGAAATGGATTCGTAATGAATTCCCCAGCGCCGATGTCATGATAGGAGAATGGGTGCGGTCTTTGCGGTTAGCAGGCGGGAAGCAATATGCTCCCCCGTTGCCTCCAATGTTTTGCGGTCAGAATACTTTACAAAAGTGTTAATTGAGAGAGCCGTTGTGTGATATCTTTGTAAATTCGTGATGTACACGAATTATTGAATTGTATGGTATTGCATGAATGTTCATCATCGTTACACATCACCACCGCCATTTTAGCGTGAGAAGGGATGTGAGGGTTTCTTTGCGTTGCTGACAGGAGCAACATCTGATCCAACTATGTTTAAAAATACATGGTTTGATGTTCCTGACAACTGTTCGAGGTACAGAAATGTTGATCTATTTAGATTGGTATTATGTTAAGTAGAACTAATTTGCTAAGTGCTCTTTTTTGTTTCAGGTGCTGTACGTTTTGAATAAGACAATATATTGTGAAAGAGCTATTGCCATTGCTGGTCTTGTGGCGTCAATGGTCTACCTTTTAGTGTTAGTAGTGGCGTGTGCAGCTTTAGGAAGCATTTGAAGACAATCATTTTAGGGTGGGGTCTTATTACGATTTATGATGGCATATAAACAGCACACACATACATAACACTACACCTAAAGCCGAATGCATCACTTTCATAAATTAGAAGATCCATAAAAGTTGTTTTGTAGCTCGTCTTCCCTTGGTAATTTTTTCTGCGGTTTTCTTAACAAATCTCTTTTTCTGAACATATGCAGACGCGGAAAAGTACTTAATCTAATTGCTGCAGCCACAACCTTCCTATCCTTATACTCAACTAATTTATATTTATTTTGTAATATTTTTAATCTGTCAATAACAGTGGGTCCGAGTCTCGAGTTAGTGTCATTGAGGAGAGCTTGCTCTAGTCGGCGCTATATAAATTGTGCTTTCATTATTATTATTATTTCAGGTTCCATTTTTGATGGTATTCGAAAAACAAAGTAAAGAAAGGAAACAGTTTGGTAAAAATGAGTTCGTCAGGTTACAACACAAGTACGCAATAGATGTGTGCGAATGTTGTTGCCTCTCCACGTGCGATACTATAATATTTCCGACTTTTAAAACGGCAAACTGTTAGTAACTTGCGAATAATAGTGGTTCTTAACCCGAAGGCTCGATTAATAAGGTCAAAGACAGTATCTCTATGTCAAAGACAGTATCTCTATATATCCTGGTCACGATCTTTAATATCACGCATCATCAATTCGAATTTATAAACAGTTACCATACGAGTGAATGAATGAAGTTTGAAATTACAGCGTCTTCAAAATGTTTGTCTAAGATTTATTTTTAATCTAAGAAATTGCGATCATATCACTTATGATATTCATACCAGAAGGCACTGAACTGGTTTAATGTGAGAAATAGACGCCAAATTCACATACTTCCTCTATTGTATAACATCCTTAACTGTCCCGTCATCCCCTCGAAAATTTTCAGCGTCTATACGATCATGGACTAGCGCTACGCTCAAACAGAGATTGTTTATTGGCCTTCCCAGTTCACCGCTCTTATTTTAATGTCGTCCTTTACTGTCCATGCAGTGAGACTCTGGAATCAGTTACTAACCAATGTTAGACTCGCTTTGTCCTTGGGATGCTTTAAGAACCGACGGAAAAACTCTTAATTTCTAGTCATATAACGTGTTTTCTTCCTAATTTTTCTTTTGTCTCCACCATCCCCTCCTTTTCCTTTGATCGATGATATCTCCCTTTATTTAAAAAAGGAATGTTCGATTTATTTTTCCGTCTTTGTGGAGTTTATGGGCACATGCTCACGTATATGTTCATGGATTTCGTGGGGATGGATAGTCATTTGAATGTTTTTTTGCGATCATGTAAACTTGATTCATTCACTATTGTCTGGTTGGTTGAAAGAGATTGCCACCAGGTCATAAGCCGACAAGATTGTATTTGCAATAAAAGTGTTAAATAAATAAATAAGTGTTTCGAAACGCAAAATGTACAAGATGGGAGTCCCGAATGGGTTGCAAGTGTTGCATCACAACGCATTCACAAAATGCGTGTTACCTTAAATATTTATTTACTTTTTTCAATGCTTTGCGATGAATATCTTAAGTGTTTATTTCCTTTTTTCAATGCTATGCAATGAATATGTCACATATTTGCAGAAGTATTTTGATTACCAGTTACTAGAATCCAAACAAGAGTTTATCATCCAGGTATGAGAAGTGTTTGCTCAAAATAGTTAAACCCATGCTGCACCAACAATTGCACTCTATTTGCAGCTATTTTCGAATATTTGTCAAAAAGTTTGCCAATTTTCCGAATGGTCTCCGTGTCACCGAATGTATCCTATTGGTAAATATACTCGTCCACGGTACGAAGAACTCGAGTTCTTTTTAGTATTTACAAATATGGTATAAAACTCGAAACATGTTTCAATTCCTTGTTTATAAAAACATACAATTTTTATTGTAATTTGTTTAGTCGCACACTGATAATTCCACTTTATACAACGGTATAACCACATTCGGTTTCAAGGTTTTCGTTTCATCAGGGGAACACAAGCAAGACTTGTTTATGCTCCCCGGATTATGGGCTGATTACCTTGAAACCGGTAGGTTTATTCCGTTATATAAAGTAGAATTATCAGTGTTGGACTAAACAAATAACAATGTTTTTAAACTTCAACAGTGTCAATGCCTCAATAAATAACATACCATTTTAAGCATTTTCAAAAATGGTTTGACATTTTTAATCTTACATAGTATTTTATCTAAAAAAATTATCAAGCTGTTGTTATTTCGTTATAAACAATATAAACTGGCGGATTTTCCATGTGATAATCTTTTCCATCCAACCAGTATAATATTACGACGACCGCCGTGGCCTGGTGGTAAGACACTTGTCTGGCAATCTGGAGGTTGCGGGTTCGATCCCCGCTGGAACCCAGATTTTTTTTACAGGATTCCAGTCTGGTTAACACTTAGGGCCTTTAAAAACACCTCTCTGGTTTGTTGGAAGAGATTGCCACATGGTAATAAACTCGACAGGTTAAAAAATATATATTAGGGAGGCCTAGGGAGGAAGGGAGGAAATGAAAACCTGACACGTTCAAAAAAAAATACTCCAACAGGAAACGAACCAGCAACCCTCAGTTTAGAAGAAAGAAGTTACATCATATTGGCCACGGAACTCGTTGTTTATCATCGTATATTGTATTACTGTTGCACACTTTAGTACAATACATTGTTGTTGTATACAGCACAACCTGGCAGGTGTATCTAATCCATCCACACGGGGATGATTTTTGCCACCAAAATAAGACAAAAAATTTAATTATAAGAGACACTATAATAAATTACCATAAAACGAAATTTAATAATATCCAAAACATCCACTGACTACACTTTAAAAATCATAGAAGATCTATAAGTGTAAAACTTCTCGAATAAAGAAGAAACGCAACATCATTGGACACGACAAAGTACATCAAATCTGTCACGTAAACGAAAACCGAAAAACACACAACCCATAGTCTCACACTTGTAGCTGCGATTATCTATAATCCTCATTCTGTAAAGGTGACTAGCCACCACGCGGGGGCCACATATACGTACATTCATACAGGGATCCATCGCTTTCTAGATACCGGACTGTTAGCGCATCGCACGACAGAGACGACGCTCTACAAATCCGAAGTTAGCCGACAGTCTCTTTCTTAAGTCCGATGTGTATTACTTACCGCCGGGTACTGTATACATCTAGATACCTCATCTACATTAGTTATATCTCAATTCAACGTCCAGCTGTTCCAAATATCGTTTTAAATTTGTTTAAAATATCAATTATAATTATTGATTGGCTGAGAAAAGTCAGATAGGGGCCGACCGGTTGCACATGTTTCCTTTGCTTAGGAATCGACCCTTTCATTACCCGTGATACCAACGTGTGAAGGAACCCAAGCTAAAAAAACATTTATATTAATTGACATCAATTACATTGCAAATTACAATACATTGAAAACTTCTAAATCATTGTGCATGAAGAAAAAAAATACACGTACAATTTCAAACCCATAAAGAAATATTTACAACCAGCCAACTTAAATTGCTATATAAAGGTAATTTTGGCAAACGAAGCATTTAAGGAAAATTCTCAATGGTAATAAAATTCCTACCTCGGTTTAAAATTTCAATAGAAAGTCATTTGAATGTTTCAATTTGATACGATTGAAATGTGATACAATTGCTAGCTTTAAATACTTTGAAAATTATTTATCACAAAGGAAAAATATCACATGTGTTATCAAGATTCTTCGCTGACTTGAAAAGCAAAATAGGATATTAAATATTTGAAGGCGTGCAAAAAATACATATATTTCTTGCTGAATAAACGTAATAGTTCGCTGAAAAATATTTTACACTGAATAGGCAAAAAAATATGAGAAAATAAAAGAACAAATTAAGACATACTTACATACATATCATCATGCCGTGTCCCTAGGGGGATAGGCAAAAACAACACATCTCAAATATTTTTTATCCATGCTAACAACTTTCACTCATAAATCTTGTTATGCACAATCTTCTATTATTCATACTTCTCCCTTTTTACCTTGAAATAAAACTGTTGTGAACAGAAAAGTTAGTAGTATGGACCGACTGGAAGCATTCGAAATGTGGATGCACCGGAGAATGCTACGGATATCCTGGACGGATATGGTCAGCAACACAAGGGTTCTTCAAAAAGCCGAAGTTGATAGAGAGTTGCTGAATAATATTAAAATCCGAAAGGTGTCCTACTTGGGTCATGTACTCGTACTTAGAGGAGCAAAGTACAAATTACTGCACCTTATCATCCAAAGCAAAATAGAAGGCCGAAGAGGTTTTGGCAGGAGGCAAATCTCCTGGCTCCGCAATATACGTGATTGGACTGGCATAAGGGGCGTTGGAGATCTTTTTCGGGCTGCCGGGGACAAAGATATCTAACATACTCTCAAGTGATATTCAACGTTTAGGGGACCTAACATGACACTGGGAAGAAGAAGAACAGAAAAATAAATGCGTTTTGTTTATTTTATTAAATTTTTTTATTGTATTTTATTTTATAACACTTTCATTTCAAACAGTACAACCTGGCGGGATTATTTTCGTGTGGTTATCTCTTTCAACCAACCAAATATATATTAAAGCTTCTTTAAGTACAAATTATATTGATTAAAAAAAAAACCGGTACCAAATATAATCGATGACGCAACCCCGTCATCGATCAACCCGATTATGAGAAAGATGTCGTACCAATAAAAGTAAAGAGTTATACAAGGTGTATGGATTTAGGAAAGACGAAGGATGTGTGTCGAGCTAGGAAAGCCTGGCGCTCTGCCATCTCTGATTAGTCCTCTCTACCCCGACAGGAAAATGGCGTGAAGTTATGTACGAGTAAGTGTTTACTCTAGATTCGATTTCATTAGTCATGTGTACCCTCATATTTGCTTTGTAAATTTTGACCTTACGGTCTATTCTCAGTTATTATTTATTCCAGAATACATCTTGTAGGCACAAGAAAAAAACTGGCTTTATTTTGTTGGTCTCTTGTTTGTGTGTAAAGATCATTCATTGTAGCTAAGCTAATTGACATCTAGACATCTCAACTAGACTTCATGGTTACTGAAGGCGTAAAAGAATTACGCACAAGAGGAAGAATACCAATGCGTTGGACTGGCCAAGAGAGACGCAATAAGTCTACCCTTAACAACTGCTCTTCGAACTGCAGAAAGCAGGGATGGATATAGATGAATCATCATGTGATATTATGACAGCTGGCTTTATTTTCGTTGCCTCTTATTCGTATGTGGAGATAATTCACAGTAGCTAAGTTTTTATACATCTAGATATCTTAACTCCATCATTTGTTCAATTTAGACAGTTTGGAGAGGTTCATGATTACTGAAGGCGTAAAAAAATTAAGCACAAGAGAAAGAATACTAATGCGTTGGACTGGCCAAGTGAAAGATGCAACTTGATTACCCTTAATAACTACCCTTCGAGCCGCAGATCGCAGAGATAAATCGAGAGAAGTTGTCGAAGGCTATCATGGGAGTCACGATGCTCAGTCATGCGCTACACGACAGGATGACTTGTTCAATATGTTTGTAATCAATCACAAATTGAAATCTCGCTGGATTTTTCAATCAGTTTTCATTATTTTAATTTTATTTATTTTTATTGATAAGCCCGAATCCTCTTAGTTGAAAGACAACATTTTTACCATAAGGTCAAAAAGGCAATTAAAAGAGGAAAAAACATTATTGATGTAATAACGAGTTTTTTAATAGATTCGTAAATTTTTCTCCCGAATTTAATGGTAAATAAAGCTGTTTTTTTTCTGAAATAAAAATTTTATATCAAAACGATGTCTCATACTTGACTTTCAGTTAATAAATTATTTTCGTTCTAATTAAAACGATACTTTTATTTATAACAGGAATAAATAAAACATGTTTTAATTTAATTATGCTTTGCGAGCAATTTATGTTTATATTCTTGTGAAATTTATGATGAAATTATTATTTTAGCTGGAACAAATTTATAAAATATTTATTTATCCATTAAAAGCGTCGGAGAATTTCGGTCAGAATCCTTGGCTGTCCCGTGGGTCTCGACAGACGTTGATTGAAATACTGTTAAACAAACAGGTTTAACTGATGGTAAGGAAGTTGAATTGATCAAATTATATAATAACCAAATGTTTATTTTAAAGTGAAACTGTATAAAAAAGAAAGAAAAGTGTTTCGTTAAAAGATTTCTGATTACATATAACAACAGATCTTCACAATGTTCTATTCAATCACCTATGTTTCGCCTCGTCGACATTCATACATCTTATCGTACACAATCTTTGACTATCCTTACTTCTAATTTACCTTCATTCAAAATCTGGTACATTTTATCGTTATATAGGGTGGCCACTGAAAGACTGAAGGGTTCGAAAAAGTCATAACTTGTTCACTTTTTCTTAATATCAACCAAAAATAGTAACATATCTAAAAAATTTATTAGATTTACTTATTCTTGACATTTGCAACCATATATACGGATTTCAATAATAAATTAAGGATCTCAATAGTACATTAAGGATCTCAATAATAAATTAAGGATCTCAATAATAAATTAGTATAATTTAATAAGACTCATTTATTATTGAGATCCTTAACAATATATGTGTATGTACAAAAAATTTATTGACATATTCTTGAAACTCTGAACAATATATGTAAATGTAATAAGATTCACTTATTCTTAAGATATACGAGTACAACCATATAATAAACACATTTAATTAGATTTATTTATTCTTGAGATTCTCAACAACACATAAATATAATCACTTATTCCTGAGATCTACAATCATATAATATACAAATTCAACTAAATTAACTTATTCCTGAGATTCTAAACCATGTATTAGCAAAAATAATTAGACTCATAAAAGGAAAAAATAAGTAAAATAAAAAACTTATTTTATATTTTTGTGTTCACCACAGGTTTAATTTACGTTGACAACTAGTTTTGAAGACCACCGTCTTCTTCGTCAGGTGAATATAAACTAAGTTGCTAAAATACAATATATTCTGTACAAGTGTAAATAACCTAATATAAAAGAGATGAGGTAGGGGAGTGAAGTGGGGAGAGATGTAATACAATGGTGAATGGGGCGGGGAAAAAATATGTGAAAGTGAATGTGAATCTTTAAGACAGGGGAGGATTTTAAATTGGGAACATATTAAGCAGAGGGCTATTATGAAAATTGGTCTGGTTATTCATGATATGTAGACTTAATTTTATAGATTTTTTAATCTCGAGAATTTCCAAATTGTCAAGATGCAATCCCCTCGGTCTATATGTAGAATCCTCAAACCACGATTAATATCGAACGAATAGTTGTTTTCAATTAGGTGGTTAGCGAACTCTGAAAAATTATTCTTGTTCAGGCATCTTAAATGTTCCTTAACTCGTTTTTCAAAATGTCTTTTCGTCTTGCCAATATAAAAAAATGAACAATCATTACATTGTAATTTGTAAACTCCGGATTGAGTAAGTTTACTTTCCGTGTCTCTATTGTTCATAATTTTATTTTTTAATTTATTGGATGTATAAAAAGCTGGTTGGATATTTTTAGGTATTGTTTTGGACACCGTTTGGAATAAATCGTTATTAATATAAATTATTCGGCGCCATTGTTTCTGTAGTATTTGATTAAGTTGTGGATACAAATATTTGTTTACAAACATTTTTTTCTGTTTTTTTTTTCGATACAATTTTGTTTATTATATTTGGGGAGTATCCATTGATAGCAGCTATTGATTTAATTACGTTTAATTATTTTTGAAAGTTGTTTATGGATACCGGGGTAGTTAATAGTCTATTAATCATTGAATGAAAAGAGGCTAGTTTCTGTGCAAAGGGATGGTTTTGATGAATTATAATGTCTTAAAATATATGTAAAAAATGGCACCACAAAGTTAAACTATAGTCACTTATTCTTCAAAGATATATGTAAATTTGTTTATGTTGACTTATTTTTGAAACCCTTAACTGTACATGTAATTAAATTAACTTATTCTAAAGATACATAACTATATACTGTACAAATTTTGAAACCCTTAACCGTACATGTAATTAAATTAACTTATTCTCAAGATATATAACTATATACTGTACAAATTTTGAAACCCTTAACCGTACATGTAATTAAATTAACTTATTCTCAAGATATATAACTATATACTGTAAAAAATTTGAAACCCTTAACCGTACATGTAATTAAATTAACTTATTCTCAAGATATATAACTATATACTGTACAAATTTTGAAACCCTTAACCGTACATGTAATTAAATTAACTTATTCTCAAGATATATAACTATATACTGTAAAAAATTTGAAACCCTTAACCGTACATGTAATTAAATTAACTTATTCTCAAGATATATAACTATATACTGTACAAATTTTGAAACCCTTAACCGTACATGTAATTAAATTAACTTATTCTCAAGATATATAACTATATACTGTAAAAAATTTGAAACCCTTAACCGTACATGTAATTAAATTAACTTATTCTCAAGATATATAACTATATACTGTACAAATTTTATTAGATTAACTTATTCTTGAGATTCCCAACAATATATGCAAATGAACTTATTTTTGAGATCCTTCAACATACAGGCAAATTAAATGATATTCCCTTGTTCTTGACAGTCAAATAGTATAGTTTAAATTAAGTTATTAAGGTTCCTCAAAATCCATATCCACAGGAAGAAGTGTCCATTCTTAAAAGAACTAAAGCACACATATCAGAGGGGAGAAATTGACAAGGATTGTATTATTTCAGTGGAGGAAAAGCCCTAGAGAAATTCCAGGAGTGTCTTCCACTCCAGTTTTGGAACAATCGAAGGGAGAATTATTGGGCAGGACCTGTGCATAAAATATACTGAAGGACGTGAGGACCATAGAGGAGCAAGGCCTCCTGGGGATCATCTGCAAGTACTTTTTCAGATCTTCGATTCTTCGGAAGGAAGGAATTCAGGAAGAAAGATTTTTCTTTAGCATTTTAGTGTTTTTTCCATTTTATGAACTTCTGTTCCATACTAAAAATTAAAAAAAGACGTAATAAATAAATACGTACGTACCATCAACCCGTTTCTTTGCTTGGGTAGACAGCCACACATATTTCACTTTTTCCACATTAGCACACCTTCTCATACGTCACACTGACAAGAAGCGCCATATAACTGGAACTGGTCATGGATGAATGCTAAAGCTCGGTTTATCTGAGTTCTAAATCTCAGCGAATTTGAATCCTAAAGCTCAAAAGATAAGGACAATATTTTGCCTCTGGAGTTGAGTAACCCTGCGAAGATTTTAATTCTGCAAAGCAACTTGCACCTCGTTCCACTAATGAGGCCATGTGTTTTCTATATCTCAATATATATCCATAAAATTCCCACAAAATTCTCAAAGATTATTAAATAATTTTAAAACGTTGACTATAATTTATTCTACTGCTTTTTGTATCGTCATGTTAGTTTAAGATAAAGTTGTATTATTTATCAATTATTTTAAGTACTTGTATAACCTGTCACATGTTCATTTGTATATAAAGACACTGTTATGTCGTTAATTAAATAAATAAATTGCAAAATATTATATATACTTGGCACCAATGGGAGTTGGATTGGAATGACTAGTGTATATAAGAAGTTAGTTCTTCTCAATTATTAAGTTGATTTCACATTATAAATAAATACCTCAAAGTTTTAATCAAATGTCAGGATGATAAATAGATTTTCTGTAATACTTGTAATTATTAATCAATAAAAAAATATTAATCAATAAAAAACCACCAACTGAGAACATTTGGTTCGCGATTCTCAACCCCTTTATATGGCAACCAATGGATAAAATATATATGTAGGGTAAAACCCTTCGCATTGACCATACGCCAAATGTTTATGAACTTCTGCGCACAATAAAAGTAGATGTTTCGTTTCACGTTGAAAACAAACTAAAAGCAGGGATCACCAAACTTGAGAAGTAAGTACAGCAGTAACTAAATATTTTAAAATAATATCAAGATTCAATATCTATGGTAAAACGCAAACCCAAAAAATATATTTCATTTGAGTTATTTAAATAAAAATTAAAACACTGATTTTTATTTCCACTCCTTAAATGATCGTTTCAGCTTGCTGGGCCATTATCAACAATTGTTTAGCATGACCTAACAGGCGTGGAAAAAAGTATATAAAACTTGGAATTAATGATTTAATGCCCATTACTAGTGACGAGTATAAAAGAAGGCACAGTACAATGTGGGAATCAGGGTACTTGAAGTTGTCATCGAAGATGATTATGAAAGCCAATTTGTGATATGCATATCCAGCTGAATATAAGGCAAGGAGTTTCAGTATTTGCAGCTTGTCTGTGTCTTCTTTCTCCATTGGGTCCCTGATAACTAGCAGCAGTTCTACGCTATTTAGCTCTACCTGCTGGTGTTTGCTCCTAGTTGTGCTGAGCGTAAATGTTTTAAACGTTTCAAGCAGTACATCCTTACATTCGGGTATATGGTAACTCCTTGAGCGTAAGAAGAGATCTGCACCTCCTGGTATACATTGTCAAACTCGTCCGAGGAGTTGTGAACTGTCCAGCATTACTACAAAGATTAGCGTTAAATGTTCCTAACAATTACACTAGACTGCGCCGGCAAGAACTGTTCTCAATAACATACGCAAGAACGGGTCTTCCAGCCGCTATGCCTGTTGGAAGGGCCTTAACTCTTCTGAACGGGACTGCTTCGGATATTGACATATTTCATATCATATTACCAAAAGCAAAAGTTAATTTTCTTCTAAGATTGAGCACGTTAGAATGCAATCATCAACGTATTTAAGTGACTGAATATATGTGTATGTTTGTGTGCATATGTATATGTGCATAATTTTTTATTTTATATAAATTATTTTTTTATGTTAACATTTCTTGTATTTTTCAATGTAATTGGAATAAGCCTGTTTTGAGAAAATAAATAAATATTTCATGTGATACTAACCGTGCTTGAAGACGACCCTTTTTGAGAAGTCTTTTTATAATTTGTGATTTGTTTACGAACACTATACACACAACACTACACGAAAAGTCGAATGTGTAACTTACACATATTGGAAGATCTACAAAGGTTTCTTTGTAGTTCGTCTTCCCTTGGTAAGTTTTCGGCTGTTTTCTTGCCACACTCTTTGAACGTATGCAAAAACGGGGAAGTACCTAATATAATGGCGGCATCCGCAACCTTTCTACCCTTACATTGAACTTGTATATATTTATTTTTTAATATTTCTAATCGGTCAATAATAGTGTGTTCAGGTCCCGAGCTTATATTCTTAACGACGTTATTATTATTATTATTATGAGATAATCGCGATGCGAGCCATGACCATAACTAAGAAGAAAAACAAACTTAATTAAAATTCGCAAACCGTGGTTTGCGCAAACCTGCTATCTACCTACCCTTATTTTTAATAACGGCCTATCGTGAGAAACAACTAACCCCCGTTTTTGTTTATGTTCAATGATTCATATTTTTACTGTGGGCCGTAAATAATTTATTAAAAGAGTGGGGGTGGGCCTAACAGGGTGGATTCTGTCGTATGGCAGCTATTTCGGGCAATTATTATTGAAAGATTCATTTGTAGTAGATTGATGACGTCTGATAGCGTTACTCGAGGTTAAAAATATAAAGAATATCAGTCGTAACGTCGGGTTGGGTCTTAATATGATCGTTGTGAATAATGGACAGATAGCTATTTAGACTTAATATGATCGTTGTGAATAATGGACAGATAGCTAGTTAGACTTAATATGATCGTTGTGAATAATGGACAGATAGCTAGTTAGACTTAATATGATCGTTGTGAATAATGGACAGATAGCTAGTTAGACTTAATATGATCGTTGTGAATAATGGACAGATAGCTAGTTAGACTTAATATGATCGTTGTGAATAATGGACAGATAGCTAGTTAGACTTAATATGATCGTTGTGAATAATGGACAGATAGCTAGTTAGACTTAATATAATCGTTGTGAATAATGGACCGATAGCTGGTTAGACTTAATATGATCGTTGTGAATAATGGACAGATAGCTAGTTAGACTTAATATGATCGTTGTGAATAATGGACAGATAGCTAGTTAGACTTAATATGATCGTTGTGAATAATGGGCATATAGCTATTTAGACTTAATATGATCGTTGTGAATAATAGACAGATAGCTAGTTAGACTTAATATGATCGTTGTGAATAATGGACAGATAGCTAGTTAGACTTAATATGATCGTTGTGAATAATGGACAGATAGCTAGTTAGACTTAATATGATCGTTGTGAATAATGGACAGATAGCTAGTTAGACTTAATATGATCGTTGTGAATAATGGACAAATAGCTAGTTAGACTTAATATGATAGTTGTGAATAATGGACAGATAGCTAGTTAGACTTAATCTTGTAAATACATACATATATACCAAGATTAATTCACGTCCTTGCCCTACTGGGGTAAACAGAGAGGACCAAGTGCTAAACTTATTTATTTCAACCCACATATTTTGCCTATTCAACGAATTCCTTTCCGTCGTTTATTTCCTTCTTGCAAAATATCGTTCACTTGATAAAGCCATGCTTTTCTTGGTCTTCCTCGACCACGCCTTCCATTCACATCATTCGTTCTCAAAACCCAAATGACCTCAGTGCTATGCTTCATATTTAATTAAAAATCATAAAATCAATAAGTTAATGATAGCTTACATACGTCACCACGCTGTTTTCCTGTCGGAATAGGTAGAATTGCAGACCGACAAACTTTCATATCGGATAACACATATTTCACTACTTCCACGTCCGTACACCTCATACAGCTCCAACAACTTTTATAAATCCTTAATTGAAAAAAATATTTGCTCGAACCAAGTATTACATATTTTTCTTGATCTTACCACGCTTTCCACTCGCATTTGTTGTATGATACTTAATACATATATTTGAAGTTCACAAACATTCTTAATATTTTTATTATCCATAATGTTATTTATTTATTTTTTCAAAACAGGCTTAGTCCAATAACATTGAAAAATATAAGAAATGTTAACATTAAAAAAAATTATATAAAATAAAAAAGTATGTATATGCAAACACAAACACACACAAACATACACATAACATACATATACACATATATTCAAAGTCACTTTAATACGTTGATGAGTGCTTTTTAACGCACCCAATCTTGGAAGAAAATTTACTTTTGCTTTTGGTAATATGATATGAAATATTTTAATATCCGAAGCAGTCCCGTTCAAAAGCGTTAAGGCCCTTCCAACAGGCATAGCGGCTGGAAGACCCGTTCTTGCGTATGTTATTGAGAAGATATTGGATTAGATTATTGAGAACATGTTAGAGAGAGTCATACATTGTCACCCCTTGTATATAAATAATAAATAATGTTTATTTATTTATTAACATTTCATTGTAGACAATATGGTTAGTTTATTTATTGCCAGGCGGAAATCTTTCTAATCAGCCAGATAAATGTAAATAAAGCAAGATACATGTTTTACTTTCGCACTCAACAATAAAGTTTATTTAAAAACGCTATTTTCCATTTGTTCTTCTTTTTTTTAGTCGACTGAGAAAGAGATCTCTCTGATAGTCTGGTCACATTTCTCTTATTGTGGACCCCCAAAATGCACTGTTGCATTCTTAATTTAGTCAATCTATCTGGCGTACCACTGAGATGGTACGGGCACATAAGACGGAGACCACCAGACCATACTGTTAATCATGCAATGTCTGTGGATCTTCTTCGACAGCCGTCCAGAGGAAGACCAAAGAACTCCTGGATAACTCAATGCACAAAAATCCTGCAGAGAAACGGCCTAGATGGAAGCGACACCCAGAACCGAAGAATATACAGCTTGAGAACGAGAAGAGCTGACCCCAACAGCCTACCTAGGCAATGAGTTGGGACAGTGCCAGGAAGAGGAAGAAAGAAGAAGATCTGGCGTACCACTGCATCGTTATCCCTCCATATTGTATATTATTAATTAATTCATGAAATACTTCACTGGATTTTCTTTTATGGGAGTTTTGCCAGGCGGCAATCTCTTCCAACCAACCAGATATAAGTAAATAAAGGAAGTTACATGGTCGCAAAAAGTATTCAAATGATTCTTCATCTTCATGATGAACACATACATAATAAAAGTAAAAGTGAGATATCATCTATCAAAGGAAAAGGAAGGGATGGTGGAGAGGAAAAAAATCAGGAATTAAATATGTTATATTACTGACTAGAAATTAAGAATTTATTAAATCGCTTCTTAAAGCATACCAAAGACTATAATTGATTTATAACTTGTTCCAGAGTCTCACTGCATGAACAGTAAAGGAAAACGTAAAAAAAGTTATATGAACTGGGAAGGTCATAGACAATCTCTGTTTGAGCGTGGCGCAAGTCCATGATCGGAAATACGCAAATTTTCGGCGAAATAAGCGGGAGCGGCGGAACAGTTAAATATATTATACAATAGAGATAGTATGTGAATTTAGCATATATTTTTTCCCTTCAACCAGTTCTGCGCCTTCTGTTATGAAGTCATATGATAACATAAAAATAATAGCTTAATTAAAATTTGTCTTCAATATTACACCCTTTCTAAGGCGTGGCGTGTTGGTAATAAATCATAAAATACAAAAAAATTGAAGAAAAAAAAACATTAAAAATTCGAAAATCATCCAATTATTTCCGAACACCTTATATCAAAATATTTCGAATTATTTTATATGGCAATATTGAATAGACTCAATACACGAAACTCGTGAATGTTGCCACATTGGGAAGAATATAAAATGAAATAAAATAAAAACTAGGTATTTATAATACAGATATTGTATCACATTATATGGGCGGAATAAAAGTAAATCTTTCTCGTACAATAAAAATGTAAGGCGATTCTTCTACAAAGAAACAATAAATTTCTTACATAACGTCCTTTTTATTCCTACTTTAATGTGATGGCATTTATTTCTCTATGATAAATCGCCATTATTTCATACGCAATGCCATAATATTTTGCGACAAATGGAATTTATAGTATACAGAATGACCTTAAATAAAAACAGCTCGTTGATAATATGGTTAAAAAAAAGAATTAATGACGCAAAAATATTATTGAAACATTCTAAAAATATGTACTCGTACATTTATTAATATATCGTATGAATATATATCATATGAACATATCATATTAAATAACCAAAAATATTCACATAAAGCCAGCTTTTTACACTAATTTTAATTTCCGGAAACTCTTATTTAATGGGAAAGGCAAAAATGGAATACTTAGCAACAGTGGTGTATATAAACTTTTATGTGCTGACTGTGATAATTTCTATATAGGAAAGACAGGAAGATCTTTTGAAAAGAGATTTCGTGAACACAAATCCACCTTAACAAATCCTCGAATTTATTCTGAAATTGCCAATCATTGTCACCGTGAAAACCATACCTTTTCTATCGATGATACCAAATTCTTACATATCAGTAGTAACGGAAATAAATTGGACAGATTAGAGGCCCTAGAAATGTTTAAGTCAGTACATCGATCCGAACATCTGTTGAACAGTTATATCCCAAAAATCTCTCCGCTCTTGGCCGAAATCGTCCCATGCCTCCCTCACACCACAGCCCCCAACCGTTGAAGCGTGTATATCGGTACCAGTTCGAACAGCATTTAGTCTTGTTTGCGCTCCCCTGAAGATGAGGCGAAAGCCTTGAAACCGGTAGGGTTATGCCGTCACAAAAAAGTGGAATAAACAGTGTTTGAAAAAAAAATTACAACATTTATTAAAGTTTCTCACTGAAATACAGCGACATAAACATCTATTTATCTCTTAAACTGGGATATTATACTACATATTTCTAAGACACCATAAAACGACGAACTTGAAATGACTTACATATTTTTTCTGGCGTCTTTGAGTAACTAAAGATCACTTAAAGAAAGTCTTTCTTATGCTGTTACATCTCCCGAATTTCAAACAAAAATTACTATTGATGAATAACAACGTACAACTCTCATAATCAAATTACTACCAACACATTTGAAATGTTATAAGTTCCGCGTGTTTCTATCAGGAGTGTGGAAAGCAATCAGAGTCAATATATTGGAGTTATGTGTGTAACGACATCCATGATATAATTGGTAAAACGTGTATCTGCCGCACTGAGGAAAGTGGATTCGATTCCCGTTAATAGTCGTTTAAAAAAATACAATGTTATCAGAGAAATGTTAAGGAGGACTTAAGTCAAAGTCTGGTTTTCATTTAAGGTATCATAGAATATTTCTGGTTGGTTGGAAGAGATTGCCACATGGCAATAAACCAGACAGTGTTGTTTACAACGTAACTATACAGTATATAATATATTCCATCATACTGCGAATGCTTCAGATAAAAATACTTTCAATGAAATAATGCCGGCCACTTCGATATCTCGAGGTAACGTGAATAATATATTTATGGATAAACATCAAATCCAGCATTATCGTTTTATCAATGAGTGAAGAAAGCGGGTATAATAAAATATGGGATAAATCAATTGAAATAACTAAACGTAACAGTAAAATGTTGGTTATAAATTTGTGCCAGATACACCACGATATAAAAGTTTAGTATTCAGATCTTGTAGCAAGTATTTTAGTCTGCAAGTTAATTTCTTAAGGATATTCCTTGCGTAAGAGATGTTCCTTCGGAAAGGAGTATAACTTTCGGAGAGGAGTATAACTTTGAGATCGATTTCATCTATATCTAATAAATTGGTTTCCAAATCGATTCTACAAGACAGTGTATTGTGAAAGAACCTTTGCCGTTGCTGGTCTTGTGTCGTGAATGGTCTACCTTTTAGTGTTAGATATACGGGTGGCGTGTGCAGCTTTAGGAAGCATTTCAAGACAACCCTTTTTGGGAGGTCTTATTAAAATGTATGATGGTATATGAACACCACACACATGCACTTCACTTTATCTAAAGCTCAGTGTGTTACTAACACATATCGAAAGATCTAAAAATGTTTTTTATTGTTTTTCTGAACATATACAGATATAAATAATTAACTAATCTAATGGCCGCAGCTACTACCTTCCTATCCATATACTCGACTTATATATATTTATTTATCAATAAAAGTGGGTTTGAGTCTCGATTTGAAACGCCTTTGAGGGCAGTTTACTTTCTAAACGGCGCTATATGGTACATATTATTATTGTTGTTATTATTACTATTATTGTTATTATTATTATCATTATTATTATTGTTGTTATTATTATTGTTATTATTTTATTATTTTATTATTATTATTAGCATTATTTTTTATTTTATTATTATTATTATTATAGAATCAAACAATTTAAAGAAACAAATTATAAATCAAATCTAGTCATAAAATAGTCTGTGTATATAATTTCCAAGATGTACAGTTCCATGAACAATGCTAAGGTTTCAGAAGACGTATTAAATATTGATGCAAAAGGCACTCCTTCAGTGACGCTGAGCTAATAAGAGAACAATTCTTCCTTTCATTTACCAAGACTTGACGTCATGTCCCAGTTTTATACACAGCATCCAGGTTCCATTTACATCTCGTTGTATTTTCGGATCTTTGCTGTCGTTGATTAAAAATGTTTCAAACAACCCATATTTTTCACTGAAAGTGTTTAACTCGTAATCATAAGGTTTGCTTTCTTTTTTGACACTTTTTATATTAACAAATATTTTGTATTTGAGAGTAAATAAACGTAATTTTTTTATACCTAACCAATTAAGAACACAGTTTGTGTGTGTGTAGTGAGGGAGCTATTAAAACCATGCTTAACGGTGCAACTATCCACCCATGGCCAATAACACTTTACAATTTCCCATCAACAACCAATAACTCACATACATTATTCTATCCCAATCTCCATTACATTTATCACTCAACTCACATATGCTTTTGTAATTTTTTTTTTTCGAAAAGTTGACTATCTATCAATGCTTAATATTGCTGAACCGGGCAAATACATAACATAGCAAGTTTAAAACACACGTCTATTTTCTACTTTCAAATAAATGCATGAAATGGACATACACGTACGAGTATATGCATGGTATAACATATGAAACAAAGATCTGACCCACATAACACTTTTTTTGGTTTATTTGAAATATCAAAAAAACATATACCATTCCTGTAGGAGTGTCTACAAAAAAACGAACCCATTAAATAAGTATTTTATGTTTAAAATCCATGTTCATAATAATGCCATAACGCATTCGTACCATCACGTTGTTTCCCTTCTGGGGTAGGCAAATAAGAAGAAAACCGAACGTTCCTATCTCGAAACACATATTTCGACTCTTCCACATCAAAATGCATCTTCTCGTACAACTCGTGCGATTTATTTTACTTCTTATATTTATTTTTACCAAAATATAATTAACTTGATCCAACCACACTTTCCTTCGCCGTACTCTACCATACATTTCACTCACAACTGTACTGCATATGTGTCAATCTTTCTTAAGTCACTCTCTCAACTCGTCTCCGGTTCTCTTCTTTGCCTTTCTAAACTTATCAACCTTAAATACACATTCATCTTTAATCACTTTTTTCTATACTTTACCACTCATTGTCCGTTGATTATTTTCTTTTCAGGCTTTTTTTTTCGTCTACGTTTCACTTCCATACATCAACATTTGTACTAAAATACTATTGTTGACTATCATACCAATTTCCGGTTCATATACTTGTATTATACATTCAATAAATGTCAGTCATATGCCCAAATCATCTCAAATTTCACTTCCTGATCTTGCTTCACATGGGTATATCAGTAAAAAGTAAACAAAAATAATTCAAAGTCACGTACCGGCACTTATTCTCAACGTTATGTAAATAAATTTTCAGAAATAGAACGGTGTATAGTGACAATATATTAAACCTTTGTGCCCCTTATTAGTCATACTAGTGCAACAAAGAGAGAGTAAATCGTTATCGCTTTACCGATCCGTACTTGATGACCTTTAAGCTGTTAGTCGTTGGTCGTGTCTAAGGCTTCTCGGCGCTAAGTTGCATTTAAATAATAGGATTAGGAAATGTTTGCTTTGCGTGCCACAATTACTTGAAGGAACAGTACCCTCAAGAGGGGTAACAGCGCCGTTGTGCGAACTTTGTTTAGGATCAACGTTCCCTCTAAGGTTTGCGCGTGTACGGCCGCACATCTGTTAAAAATTGTCCGCGCACATGTTTCCATCTTCCGCACACATCTCAAAGAAAGTAACTTGTAACCATATTTTGTTTTGCGCAATTACATATTTTATTTGATATTTTATGATGGGTTCTCAGGTTACTTTCTTTGGGGTGTGTGCGGAACATGGAAACAGCATATAGAGTCCACGCGCAGTAAGGAAAGAATAGTGTAGAAGGGTGACCATGATTTTTTATTTATTATATATTCAGATTATTTAGATTATTTATTTATTATTCATTTAAAAATACAGAAGTGGATTTTTTTGTTAAGAACAAATATTTATTTATTGATACAGAAAAATAAAGTTCGAAAGAAACAAGAAGTTTTGTTTATTTCTAACAAACCTTATATTTTATTTACAAATACACAATGGAAAATTTTAAAGAAATATAAATATTCATTATTTTTTTTAGAAACGTATTGGTTAAGAAACACAGTATAGAAATTTTGTTAAATATAACAATTCATCATAAAAATTTGCGCACTACCTTCTTTTTCTCTTGCACATATATGTTGATGGGCCGCACACATAATGAAAAAAATAGGGGGAACGTTGTTTAGGGTGTCCCTTTTTCTTAACATACGAGTACATTAATTTTTTAACGTACATAGACAACCTCTGTGGCCTACTTAGTAAAACCTGTTTCCGATCGGAACAGGGTAGGGAGCGGGGGTTCATAAGTAATAATAATAATAAAAGGACAATTTGTTTAGGCGCCGTTCAAAGAGCGAATTCTTCTCCAGGGTGTTTCAACTCGGGAATCGAACCCACTATTATTGACGGATTAAAAATAATACAAAATAAATATTATTATAGCTTGACAGCAACGATACGAACGTAGAGGTAGTATCCATTATATTATGCATTTCTCCGCATTGGTATATGTTTAGATATTTTTGGTATTTTTGGTAACAAAACTTATATATTTTGTAAGAAAACTTACAAAGAAGAAGACGAACTGCAAATAATCTTTTGTAGATCTTCCGATATATGAAAGTAACATATTATTTAGGTGTAGTGTAGAGGTGCATGGCCGCACGGTTAACGGGCTGGATTTATGTGCGGAAGGTCGTCGGTTCGAACCCCGCGCTGTGCTACTCCCCTCGAACGACATAGGCACTTATTTCGCCTAGTGTTTCGAGTGTATAAAGATACCTATGACTTCAGTCATTTCTATTCTTGGAAAAAAAAAAGTGTATGTGTATGAACCCATTTTTTTTCAGCCTGGTTTACGCTCAAGGCTTTACGAACATATCTCTGGTTGGTTGGAATAGATTTCCACTTAGCAATTAACCCGCAAGATTGTATTACGTACAATGGAAGTTTAATACAGTGCATTTCAAGCGTTTATATTTTAAAATAATACCCAATCCAGAAATCACATGGGTGTGTTATGATTAAATTCAAACATAAAAAAATATTCTTAATAAGTACACAGAAAACGGTTGGATGTTTTCTCAATTATACGCAATTAAGTATAAATGACCCAAACAACACTTTATTTGTTATACTTGTAAGATAACTGACAATCGAATGACAAATTTCCTATATGGAATAGGAACGTGAAAAAAAAAAGTATATTGATAGAAGGATTGACTTGTTCGAAATGTATTACCCAAATATCCATAAAATTATCCAAGTCCGTTCTACATACCCAATGAAGGAGTAAGGTGTCCGAAAATCGGACCAACACTCCGATTAAATTATCGACTTTGATGAAATGTGTTCGAATACTGTGACTTATTCGAACACTGATTTGTTCGAATAATGTGACTTGTTCGAATACTGTGACTTGTTCGACTACTGTGACTTGTTCGAATACTGTGCTTGTTCGAATACTGTGACTTGTTCGAATACCGTGAAATTCTTGAACGGAAAGGAGAATAAATAAGTCTATATTACTACAACTCCATATACATAATAGTCTCTTCCCAATCTGTCAACGATGGGTATGACGTTTTTTCGGACACGATTTTGTATTATTTTATATATAAAATTAGTACCAACGGGAATCAAGATCGCAACTTACGGTTTAGTAGGTCGTGGTAGACGACACTCAAAAATAAAAAAAAGAATAAATGTTTTTTTTTATTGTTGTTTTTTTTTTACACTTGCGTGCACTGCACATAATAATACTTGAAACAAACTAGCCCTGCATTGTAGTTAACTTTCTTCAAAATGCAACGTTTAAGCAGAAATAGCTTCACATTACTCCCAAAGGACTTGGTGATATAGGCTAATTAGATACTTGTCGAAACAAAACGGCATTGAGAAAGCAAATTGCTTTTATAGTTAATTCCAACATTTAAATACTTCATGGTGTGGAATAATTGAAAATTCAGTTAAATAACCGGAAACAAAGAAACCAGCATTATATTTGACTTCTCATTATTCAGTTATCTTGTTTATAAGTTTGAATTAACATGTACATATTATTTATTGTATATTATTTATAATAGTGCGTTTACATACAAAAAAAATCAAGATAACATATGTCGCGCAATAAGAGAATCTGACACTCTTTCATCTCTACTTAGACCGACAGGGAAATAACGTGCTAATATATGTGTATTAAAAGATAATAATTTTATACAAAGCGAATGTTTCCTCAAATATCTCAAAAAAGACTTAATTTGCTTTCGACCCTTTTTACATACACATGTCTAGTATAACTTCATATGCGTGAGCAACACTACTCCGCACGCAGAGTAAAAAAAATAAGTAACGAAATTATCCGTATAAGAAATCCTTACCGCGCAGCCCATCGCATTTATATCCCTGTAAATATTGTTTAGCTTATTTTACCAACTTAAAATATGGTTATGCTATATTTCCGAATTAATACAGATACTGCCATCTCTGTAGAAGATTATGAATTTTTTTATCATTTGTTATATTGATTCCTGATTGAGATATTGTAATTTCCTTAAGTAATCCGTTTTACAGCCATTATATATTATATCGCTCGAGTTGGCGCGTTAATAGTTTTTCAAAGTGTATTTCCTATAATTTATTAGTTATGTTGTTTATAGTATATCGGTACCAGTTCGAACAGCATTTAGTCTCGTTTGTGATCCCCTGAAGATGAGGTGAAAGCCTTGAAACCGGTAGGGCTATACCGTCACAAAAAAGTGGAATAAACAGTGTTTGATAAAAATAAATTACAAAAATTTATAAGTTATTTGCGTCACAAGACTGTTTGGCATAAATTATCTCGCATAAGGTTATTTAAAATTGTGAATTTCAACGCTAATTGTATATTTTAAAATATTTGTTAACATTTTCCATCCTGTGCTAAAAAAATCCGCCCGTTCCGGTGATATGTATTCAATACACATGTAAAAATGAGTGATTTAAAATCGGAAAAATAAGAATATTCGTGGCCAATTGCTTAAATTAATTAAATTTGAGGTAAAAAGTGATAATAATTGAAATTTAATTGCAGAAAACATGAAAAAAAAACATCGGCCGACGTTCACAAAACGGGCGAAACGACCGCATCAAACGAAAGCCCGCGAGCTACTGAAGCGAGCGAACTGAGATTCTATTTCTTGCGTTCCCATATACCGAAGAAGAGTGAGAGTGAGACATGAATAGCGTCGCTTTCTCACTCATAGCGTTTTTTTTAAAGAATTAATATACCTACGTCACACACTGGCACACGTTTGATTGTATTGGTGAATTTATTCCCGATTCTCACAAAATATATCTGATGTGGTCGGTAAGTGCTAATTATTATTAATATTATTTTTTCATTCAACGCGTAAATGTATTACAGAGAAATACCTAAAATCTGAACCCATTATATATTATATTTATAGAGATATTCAAAATTTTAGAAGCAATGTGTACTAGTTACACATCACAGGGAATGAAGGGTTTAAGAAATATAAACACATTCGTTTTACCTTCGTGGTATTTTTTTTGGTTTTAAAATAATGACATTTATTTTACATAAAATGAATTAAATGAAATTTGTAAATTATATTACATGCTTTACATTGCTTAAGGCAGTGACAATCCTAAATTTAATATCGAGAGAAAAAAAATACATTGAATTTACCAAAAAGTGACATAAAACCACAAAATGCCAACATGCTGTGAGTTATCCATTTTAATTTTTTTTCTAGCGCTTTAAATATTTTTTCGAGTAATAATACAAATGCCATGAAAAAGTTGCCTACGTAGACACCATGTATTCCATGACTGACAGAGAAAAGTTTAACAGACTGGATACCTTTATTTTGGCATCATAAAGAATCGACCTTCTAACCTCCAAGTTGGAAGATTAACCTCTCACCGACTGAGGCCAATGATATCGTTTGTGAAACTGTGAAGCTCTAATAATTATCTTCAAGTCTTTATAATTTAATACTTTATAATTATATATAGTATAAGCCAGAACACTTTTTATGTGAATTTTAATTTCATAATTACATATTCATAGATACAGTTTCAAGTTTATTATAATACTATTCAAAGATGCTATTCTCGTCAAAAATATAAGCTTACCTGAAATAAAAATTTTAATTTATCAAACACAAAGTTAATTTAGAAGTGGAAAAAAAACGAGATCCTTGAACAGATTATACAAAAAAGATTCAATACAAAAACCATTTTGGGTAGAAAATTAAAAATATCTAATGACTTGACGGCATGTTTGTATTATTACACTTTCGTTGTATACAGTACAACCTGGCGGGCTTATTGCCATGTGATAATCTCTTCCAGCCAACCAGAGAGATGATAAAGAGGTCTTAAGTGAAAATCAGACTAATCCTTTTTTAAAACCAATCCGGGTTCCAGCGGGATTTGAACTCGCCATCTGTGGGTTGGAAGACCGAGCGTCTTACCAACTAGGCCACGGAGATCGTCATGTTTATATGTGCACATAATAAACCGAGCTTGATAAACATGTATATTAAGGTTAAATTCAGTCTTTATGTATTTTTTTCATATCTATCTAATGATTTGGTTACATTTTATGTAAAAAATAAATTTTGGTTAAATTCAGTCTTGAAATATTTTTGCATGAATGACTATGCAATGAAAACGTCGAAAGGTCGAAAGGGATACTATATAAACTGATTTATGAAAGGGATACTATATGAACTGATGTATGAAAGGGATACCATATGAACTGATGTATGGAAAATGATACTATATTAACTGATGTATGAAAGGCATACTATATGAACTGATGTATGAAAGGGATACTATATGAACTAATGTATGAAAGGGATACCATATGAACTGATGTCTTTCTATTTATTCTTAAATCTAGATATGCGGGGGTGTGGGATGGAAGCCCCCTGATGCCCTTGCGGTCGGGCTCGCCCTACATTGGTGGGGTGTATCTCGACTGGGAGAATGTTTGTGGGATGAGCCCGGACCTTTTAATGTCTTCTCTCTTGAATGTATTTTTTTTGTCATATATTTGTTTTGTGTTTTTTTTATATTCTTGTTCTACGTGTTCAAGGGTGTGGGCTGAAAAACCTCTGGTGTCCCCGTGGCTGGGTTCGCCCTACATTGGTGGGGTGTATCTTGGCCGAGGGGATGTTATTAGATGAGCTCAGACCTTTTGATAGCTTCTGTATTTTATGTACTATCTGCAATTTATGTGTTTTAGAAGTGTTATTTTAATATATTTTGTACATACTATGTTGCTGTCGATAAACCTATATTTATTTATTTAATGTATGAAAATGATACTATATGAACTGATGTATGAAAGGGATACTTTATGAACTGATGTACTCGTATTAAAGGGATACTATATGAACTGATGTATGGCAATGGCATGATAGTGATAGCGCAAAATAAAAAAAATATTATAACGTAATAAGTAACTTGTATGAGAAATGTGAAGAAATATACCTGAAGAGTTATAGTAATTGAAAATGAGGAATGGAAAAGTCAATGTGATATTTGGATGTTTGAATATGTGGGGTGCTGATCCAAATATGTCGCGTGCTACCATATACGCTAACTCAACGTCGAAATAAAATCTATATACTCGTACAATACTTGCGGACCAAACTGCTTCCGAACAGTTACAGATATTTTGACTTGTCGGGATTATGACTAGTCGGAATTTTAGTGTCGGGATTTTGATTGCTGGGATTCCGACTGTCGGGATTTCGATTGTCGTTACGACGTTTAGCCGAACGTATAATGGATGTATTTTGATTATACATATCACAATAGTATATTTCTTCAAACGTCAGCAAAAGGTGATTCAAATTCACGGATATATGAGAAGCATTGTTCCACTAGCTAACCGAGGTCGTTTTTTTCTTAGGTTTCTGCACAATATACCAAGGAATGTTGAATGTGCGATAGTTTTCTTTTGCATTTATGGTACACGTCAAATTGTGGAAAAGTTTTTAATCGCCGACAAAAACGCAAAGGCGGCTGTGTAAGTCGGCACGTTAAAAATTCTCTTTTAGCGGAGATATTTTAATTGCTTCCAAAAGACAAAACGAAATACGATGAATCCCCCTGCAAATGTTGAAATTAGCCTTTGACATCGTCACAGTGTCAGCAGAATGACAGTTGTTGAAAATGAGAGACGGCAAAAAGGAACTTTAGCAATTTTCAAGCCGAGGCAGGGATGACACACTGTATTTTTTTTGTCTAAAAATATATTTTTATGATTAAGATATTTTCTTCTTATCGGGTTAAAGGTTCTGAATTATGGTACTTTTGCACAAAATTCTACCTCCTGGACAATAATGGGTGTTTCACGAATCAAGTCCTCCTCAGGTGTATATCAAGGTCTTCTTCTTCTTAAACTTTCTATAGACTCAAGAGTCTGTTACTGCAGGATTGCCCTCCTGTGATGCTGAGCTCCAGCTACCTCTCCATCGTTTCGGGGGTCTCCCTGGTGGACGCCGTCCATCCGGCACCGTATGTAGAGCTATGTATGGAATATCAAGGTGTTAAGATTAATTCTTATTCCGCTCGTATAATGTTGCACTTTCATGCATGGAATCGAAACATGGATATAGAAAAATACACGGTAACATTTGATCACAGAATACGAAATGAAGTGATTAGGGAAGACTGTGAGCGGAGATGATTTTGGCACGTGAAACGAATGAATTAAGAAAGACTAACAAAACAAATATACAGTACAAATATTAGTGGAGGTCGTGTGAGATGAAGACCAAGGAAAGTATTGTTGGGTTAAGTGAACGATATTCTAAAAAACGGAAATGTAAAAAGTTCGAGATGTCGTAGAAGTTATATCGATATAGAAGTGAGTAGCTAAGGATGTGTCGAAATAAGAAATAATGGTGCTCTGTCCTTTCTGCCTACCCCAACATCAACAAATATATAATGCAAATCTGAGTGGACGGCTTGGTACAAGACGACCAAGGAAAGTATAGTTGCATCAAGTGAATGACATTTTGGAAAAAGGAAAATAAGAGAAATTGTAGGAGCTATATGAGAAGGTGAACTAATATGGAAGTGGCAAAATATGTGTGTATAGGAAACTCGAGCACTCTGTAATTTCTGGCTACTTCAGCAGGGAAACGTCGTCATAGTATGTAAGATAATTTTGAAACTAAGAACTTTTTCTTCTTCTGCATCTGATCGTGTCAAAGGCACTAAATTATTTTCACACAATATTCAACTGGACAGCATATGTTAATACGTTCCAAGAATCAAGAATCCCTCCTCAGTTTTCTATCGAAGTATTATGAAGATTAAATTTTATTCCACCCGTTTAATATATCATATCTGTGTTGTAAAACCTAGTTTTTATTTTATATTGTATTTTTTTTCCAATGTGGCAACATTCACGAGTTTCGTGTATTGAGTCGATTCAATATTGCTATATACGAGTATGTTAAAATAATTCGAAATATTTTGATATTGAGTGTTTGGAAATATGATTGGATGATTTTCGAATTGTTATATTTTTTTCCGTCTTTATATTATTTGAAGAGAGTTAGTGAACACAGTTGTAAATGAGAAATGTCTTAATAAACATAATGATTAAAGTAAGAACATAAAACTTATTTAATTAAAAAAATACTGTATTTTCAGCTTTATAGTGAACGTTGAATTTTATCCGAAATCGGACCGTATTTTTTTTTTAATAATTAGAACACTAAATAATAATCTCACTTGAATTGGATAACTAAATGCACAGTAAGAGTAAATGTTATCTTGATTTAAAAGAATATTCTTTTTTTCCTTTTTTCTTTTAAATCACAAATAATTACACGAGACTTATTACAGCTAATTAGAGAAAATTGCATGCAGGAAGGTGGTATAGCTGCAGCCATTAGATTAGATTCTTCCCCGCATTTGTATGTTTAAATAATTTTATTTGGTAAGAAAACTGTAGAAAATTTACCAAAGAAAGACAAACTAAAAAGAAACCTTTGTAGATTTGCCGATATATGATAGTAACACGTTAAACTTTAGATAAACTAGAAGTGTTAAGTTAAGTGTAAGGATAGGAAAATAATGGCTGCAGCTATTAGATTGGGAACTCCCCCTCATTTTTTATGTTTAGATAAACACATTTGCTAAGAAAACCGCAAAAATGTCTATAATATTTTAGATTTAGTAAGAGAAAATTTAACTTTTTTTTTTCAAAAAATGCCTGGTGGCTTTGATTACAAATTACTTTGTAAGAGAAAATTTTCCATTGAAATAAAAAATGTACTCGTGACTTGGATTACGAATTACCAGGTGTGAGAAAATTTTACCTTCATTTTCAGGTAAAAGGTGGTTTCACAGGTGATTTTGATAACACAAATAAAATCTATCCAATAATTTTGATCACACAAATAAAAAATCACAGGTGATTTTGATGTAAAAATTGCACCTTTTTTTGAAATAAATCACACATGATTTTGATTACAAAATACCTAGTCCGAAAAAAGTACATTAATTGAAAAAAGTCACATGCGACTTGGATGGCAAATTACTTATTAAGACAAACTTTAAGCTTGATTTAAAAAATCACACAAAATATTTATGAATTGAGTATTGTTTTATATTTAAAAAAAGTAAGTACGACAACCACTGATGAACAACGACTTATCCACGAATTTGCAGTCAATATCAAAGTTAGAAAGCTGCCAATGGTCCAGTAATTAGAGCACTAAACTGTTTTAAAGATTCTGGTCTAAAACAGAGGGAGATTAAATAATTATTCTGCTCCAGAAATAAAGAACGTTCTACCATGCCGTGGTTATCATCAGAAATGCTTTGTTTCGCTTGAAAAATATATTTTATTTAAAAAAAATATCATTATCAAATTGATAGAATCAAAACTTCTTAAATAAAAAAATACAAGTTAGCCTTATCTTGGATTAACTCCATAAGTCAAAATTCCGAGCTAGTCCATTTTTGAATTGGTATTTTGCTTAAATCAAGTTCTTCGACAAAATATAACATGCATTTGTGAAATATGTTGAATTTTATTTATTTATTTATTATTACACATGACAAGAAATATACACAATTTGCGAAAAAAACAACAGGTAATTTGATTTGTACATACAATTTTAATGGATCTGGGTTTGTCGCCTTTCATTTGTCGTATCCCCAGTAAACTAGGCTTTTGCATGTATCTCACTGAGGATATTTAGCATGAAAAAATAAATCGATACTTCTTTCCGATTTTTGATTACACAAAAAAAAAACCCCGTTGCACGCTCTCATCAACTTGACAAACAGTGACACTCAACTACAACTGGAAACATTTTGTGAAATTCAACTCCTCACACATCATCACTCCAGAAAGACCAAAAATATTCATCCCACAATATACCGCACACAATCATAAGAATAAAAATTAAAATTAAAACAAAAAATACACAGAAACACAAATACAAAACCAACCAAAATTAAAACAACAAGAAGAAACCAATACTCACGAGCTCACACAAATCTTTTCCACTCGTCATTCATCCTGAAAGCCCAAGTACTCAAAATCCTGTCGCAATAACAACCACGCTCCGATCGACTGTCTAAATGGTTTTCTTACCTTTACCTTTATTTATTTAATATAAAGATTAATTTGATGTTTCGTTGGTTTTAACTGTGAGAAACATAACTGAAGCAAATGAAATATGAATTTACCACTGAATTCTAAAAGTTTACAGCGTGCGATTTTACAGTTTGAATTTGATACATGTACCCAAAGTAGTATGTCACCTAATGCCGATACAAGACGTGTTGTTTCGTTATATTCTGAAATGTTAAATTTATAATATCGCACGGTTATCAAGTTTATTTCAAAAGATAGAGATTCTCCGTAAGCAGCATCTAAATCTCGTTTAATTTGTTGACGAGATTTTGCTTTCTTTTGAAAGAATCTTGATAACCACGTAATATTAAGTTTTTAACATTTCAGAATATAAATAAATAAGTCTTCGATTGGCTCTAGTTGACATTTAATTGAGGTGAGGTGTATCAAATTTATTGTGACATCACTTAACCATGGCAAGTGTTCTATCTGTCTATATACGATCTAACTTGTTCAGTTCGGTAACTTTGAGAAACTTCTATGTGAATAGAGATATAAATATCTTAGATTATTGATAGATTTCTTGTGGAATCTTTTGTATAAAAAATATTAATTTCCTGTTTTGTTGCTCTAGAAAGTGATAGATAATTGAAATATAAGCAAATGTTATATGATTACTTTTTTATGAGGTTACTGGTTTTAGGCTTATGAGTACTTCGTATTTTTAATATATTTTTGAAGTGAAACTTCTATAGGCGCGGTAGGGCAAATTGGCCCGAACGTCACGAAAAGTGAAACGGTGTATTATTTTATTATCATTAAATTATTATTAAATATTGTATTTATTAATAAATTATCGTTAATTATTTTAATATTAATAATTATTTATTATTAATATTATTTAATATTTTTTTTAATATCATTGCATGTTTATATTATTATTAAAATTATTATTATTTATTATGAAAAATAAAAAAATAATATTTTCATTTTATTGAGAGAGATTTTAATTTAATTTGAAGAGCAATGCATAAAATCAACTTTTTCTAGGAGCTAAGAAGTTTCACTTCTACCGCGCGAGAGTCGCATGCATCTGTTTTTTTTTCTGCTAAAAGTTATATTTTTTGTCGACTATAATCGAAACCGTGATATATAATCGAAACTGAAGGAAACAAAAAGTAATTGTTGGTTGTTTTGTGCAATAACAGACTTTGGGCTAATATGAGTATTTTTTACCTTTATTATATTGTTGCTTACGAGTAAATCAAGTACCTAAATCATAAATGTTACGTTATTTCGTCGAATATATTATATAATCGAAACTGAAGGAAACAAAAAATAATTGTTTGTTGTTTTATGAAGTTCCAGCTTTTGGGCTAACACGAGTACTTTGTAGCTTTAGTATATTTCTGTTTAAATCAAGTACCTCAATCATAAAAAGTGACGCTTTTCAGTCGAATATAATCGAAACAGTGATATATAATCAAAACTGAAGGTAACAAAAAGTAATTGTTGGTTGTTTTGCGCAATAACAGCTTTTGTGCTAACATGAGTACTTTTTACCTTTAGTATATTGTTGCTTAAATCAAGTACTTCAATCACAAAAGTTACGTTTTTTAATCGAATACATTATATTATGCTATTTTATTGCTTTAGACAGCGATAGATAATTAAAATTGAAGCAAATGAAATACGAGTATAGTTGCTGTTTTATTTAAATTTTAGGGCTTAGAAGAACATTTTTATCTTTTGGTGATTTCCGTTCAAGAAAATATATTAAAAAAAATATCAATTTTGAATTTCAAGAATGAGTCAATCAAGATTAAAAGTAAAATTCAGAAGTGAGGTTGTGTTAAAGTGTTTGAAAAATTCCGACTCGTATCTTAGAATTTAACACATACACACATCCCATCATTTCCCTGTGCAGGCAAAGAAGACAAAGTAACAGACTTTCCCATGTTATCTCGACACACATCCTTAGCTTCTACTACATCCATTGACTTTTCATACAACTTCTATGATTTTCTTCTTTAAGAATAACATACGCCTGATCCAACCATACTTTCCTTACACGTTTTTCACTAACGTTTGCACTGTATATCGGATTTTTTAGTATTTATTCATTCATTCGTTCTACCTGCTTTAACCGTCTCAGTGTGCTCTTCTTCATCTTACTTTAAAAAATCAGCCTTAATTTATTAATTAATTTAATACAATTATAAAAATAAGACCGAGAAAAAAAGATTGAGAACCACTCGTACACTGTTATCCAGCATCAATGTTAATCAGTCCTGATGCATATGGCATGAGCAGAGAATAAGCTAAGAGAGGAAGTATAAGCTATGAAAGCTTTCAGTAAACGGAACATCGACAATCTCCACCACCCCATACACTACCTTTATTCACCCATATGCCACAAAATTCATAATTTATTCCTACAATCTGATACTCGCTATGTCATTTATTCTTCATTTTGTATTTCAACCCCGATTCTTAAGTTTTTATATTTTCAAACTTAACTTATATTTTTTTTGACAAATAACAAAATTGATACTTCACAGCAGGTAACAAGTTTGGTATTTTCATGTAATGCTCACTTTGTTTTTACCCTATTTAAAAAAAAACAGCCTTACGTTTATTATTCGTCTATAGACGCAGTCTTCTATCAGAGGCTGGGAAACCATTGTAGCATTCGTTATTATGCTCACAATAAGCTCGGAACATTTCAATAGAAATGCCCCCAAATCATTAATACAAGTTATTTAGTCAAGATATACGGCACCTTTCTCTGCCTTACTTGCCATGTAACATATTTCTCCCATGATCAGTTGTGTTATAGTGTGTCTTGTGTTTCTCGTTATTTATTTTGATCAGTTGTGTTATAGTGTGTCTTTTGTTTATCGTTATTTATTTTGATCAGTTGTGTTATAGTGTGTCTTTTGTTTCTCGTTATATATTTTGATCAGTTGTATTATAGTGTGTCTTGTGTTTCTCGTTATTTATTTTGATCAGTTGTGTTATAGTGTGTCTTGTGTTTCTCGTTATTTATTTTGATCAGTTGTGTTATAGTGTGTCTTGTGTTACTAGTTATTTATTTTGATCAGTTGTGTTATAGTGTGTCTTGTGTTTCTCGTTATTTATTTTATATCAACATAATTAAACATTGACATAAGCAGAATAAACAACTGGAATAAGACAGACAACAACAGAACAAAGCAAATCCATACGATTCAATCAATTCATCCTGTAAAGAACCATTTCCTTGTTTTACTTCTACAAGGTCTAGGTCTAGGTCTCTTCAATGTCAGATATTTCTTCCATTTGAATAGCTTTCATATTTCGGAAAAATCGCATTTGATCGAATTTCTCAGTATTTACTGACATTCGGAGCCCAATTATACGAGTAAATCGCACCAAATCAAAAATCGCACTTATCGAAACCGTACTAACGAGCAATATCTGTACACATTGAACATTAGTAATATTAACCTTTTCCTATTATTAGTGAATTTTAGATCATTTAATAACATTTCAATGATTTTTTATCTTATTGATAATAGCTAGAGTTCCGCTTTTGGCCACTTTGCGGCTCAACCTCATATTGGCGCTGCGCGTCTCTTTGAAACTATATATTATTGTTGCGTAAATCATCTTTATTTATTAACAATTCATTATTTGCACCCCTAAGAGGCTAGTTGTTAACTGAATCCTGGATCCACACACTTCTTAGAGTGCTGCACTACTTCCAAGTTGCAGCTAACGACTTGATACTTGGCGCTCTTTTCACTTTTAGCATTTATTTTCTTGATCGCATCTCGCCACACCAGAAAGTGCTATCCCTTCAGACACATCACTTTGTCACTGCTAACTGACGACCTCCGTGGCCTGGTGGTAAGACACTTTTTCACGGAACCCAGAATTTTTTAAATAGGATTCCAGCCTGGTTAACACTTAGGGCCTATAAAAACATATTTTTGGTTGATTGGAAGATATTGCCACATGGCAATAAACTCGCCAGGTTAAAAAAAACTACGAGAATACTGCTGCTGCAACTCAGCTCTGCTTAATATACCTAGCACATAGATAGATAATGACAACTTACGAGTATAATGTAAATATTTACCGTTAAGTAAAATTGGCTATACGCTGTTGGTCCAAGATAGTATACGAACCTGCAACAAAGAATAAATAAATATTAGAAATTAACAATAACAATAACGTCTACATTTAGTTTATAACCTAGATTCAGGCAAACCCAAGATTTGATTTTACTTCAAATTTTAAGATTAAGGCCGGAATTTAAAAAAAAAACAGAATACGTTAATCTTTAAAAAAATCAAAAACGGAATATGTTTATTTTTTTAAATTTAAACACTGGACATATTCATCGTTGAAAAATAGTCTATAAATATTAAAAAAAAAACGGAACATGTTCATCTTTAAATATTTCAACAACAGAACATGTTCATCTTTGAAAAATTCAAGAATGGTACATTTTAATCTTTAATTATTTCAAAAAAACTGAACATGGGTGTCTTCGAAAAATTCAAAAACGGAACAAATGCATCTTTAAATATTTCAAAAACGGAACATGTTCATCTTGAAATATTTAAAAAAAAAACGGAACATATTCATGTTTGAAAAATAAAACAATGGAACATGTGCATCTTTGGAAAATTCGAAAACGGAAAATGTTCATCATTGAAAAATTAAAAAACGGAACATGTTCATCTTTGAAAATTTAAAAAAATGAACATGTTTATCTTTAAACTTTCAAAAAACGGAACATGTTATTATTCATGAAAGGCATTATATCATCCTTTAGTAAATCAATTCATTTCAAGAGCTCTTTTGACGATCTCCGTGGATTAGTTGATAAGTTGTCTTCACTGAGGTTTGATTTAACTTCGAATACGTGTTTAAGTGTTGTTGCCTCTTTATTGGCAGTGTTGCCAGTATGGATAGTGACAAATCACGAATTCCGCGCCTAATCCAGTGGTTTTATACACGTAGGTCGATTACTGGATCCGAAGACAACTGTCTCCCGACCACGAACGGAACAAAACGTGTGCATTTTTGCCTAATTCAAAAAGGAACAAAGTAATCTTTGATTTTTCAAAAATATAACATGTTCATGTTTCAAAATTTCAAATACAAGATGTTTTTGTAACCCTTAAAGTTTAAAGGTAATGTCGCGGTGCAAAAGTAAAGGGAAATAATAAGGAAATGAAATGTGAGATGACAAGGACGGTGAAGAGGTAGGGCGAAATAAAGAAGAAAAAGAATAAGAAGACAAGGGAAGAATGGGAGAATGTCACGTGACAAAATAAGCGGTCTTGTCACTTGTGAAGAATTATGCTAAATTTTGAAGCGCTGCGGCATTTTTAAGGGATTTCAATTGTCAGTTTTATTTGAGGGGAAATAAAGTGACGACATTGTTACATGGTTACAAATGATACGTTTTGAATTTATTTTACAGAAAAAGCCTTAAATTTATAAAATAAACGAGACTTAGACCTTTGAATTAGACTTTAAAGCTAAACATGTAACCACAAATATTTTTACTAAAGAAACCTACAAAGATACAAATCAACAACTGTTTTCCTGCTGGGGTAGGCAGACAAAAAAGAGCGCTAGACTTTCCTATTTCAGTACATCTCCGACTCAGAATACACATCGCAAAATTTTAAAGGAATGTATTTAGTATTAAGGTTGAACTATGAATTCGGGCACTAATTAAAGATTTATTGTTCCCTCGAAAAGTAAGCGGAAATAACAATAATCTCTAATTGAGTGCAGAAGATGTTGAGTAGACAGTATCAAAACGTCTTTTGAAACAGGTATTAATTGTTTTTACATTTCAGAATATAACGAAACAACACGTCTTCTATCGATTCTAGTTGACATACTTCTGAGGGTAGATGTATCAAATTTACTATAACATCGCTCGACTATGGCTGTTGTGGTATCTTTCCATACACGCTTTTACTTGTTTAGTTCGGAAGCTTTTGGAGCTTTTATGTGAATAGAGATGTATATATCTTATATTATTTCTAGATTTTTTGAACACTATTATATTTATAAAAAATATTAATTTGCGTTTTCTTCCTTAAGACAGTGACATATAAAGCAAATGCAATATAAGGCGATATTCAATTTTTGATATATCAGAATATAACGAAACAACACGTCTTTTATCGACTCTAGTTGACTCACTACTGAAGGTAGACGTATCAAATTAACTATAACATCGCTTGGCCATAGCCGGCGTGGTATCTCTCCATACACGCTCTTACTTGTTCAGACCGAAAACTTTTGGACCAAGTTGTATCAATAACACCATATACGATTTTGTAATTTGTTCAATCAAACATTGTTTATTTCACTTTATTTAACGGTATAAAACTATCGCTTTCAAGATTTACACCTTGAGGTGAAACCTCATTCGAAATTTTCCCCTTGAGATGAGGTGAAACACTTGAATCCGGTATGGTTATATAGTAATATAAAGTGAAATTAGTAGTGTTTGATTACACAAATTAATATGGCTTCATACCTCGACAATGTTGATGCCTTAATTATAAAAAATACAAAAACATGATTTTATTTTCTTGAAATAATATTGCCGAATTAATTTAATACTGCCAAAATCATGTCTAGAAATCGCCATGTCTGATACATGTTTCAAAGTCCAGGATAAAATTAATTATCAATGTGACCTTACGAGTAGTGTATGACCCATGACATTTATTAGATCTAGAGCTAAGAAAATAATATTTATATTGACATATCGAGACGAAATCGGATAAAATAAATCAAACTTTTTTTATTTAATACAACAAATAGCATCAGATGCACAGTAGAGTCACACTTAAAAGTGATAATGTTGTATACGACGTATTTTGGTAATGTAGATGAATTGTATTTTTCCACTCTTATCACTAATGGACGATGATAAAAAACGGAAAGAAACATGATGTCTCCTACTGGAAACATGTGGCATAATTGATGGTCTGGACACGGATATTTATTTATTAATTTATTTATTTAACACTTTTATTGCAAATACAATCTGGCGGGATTATTGCCAGGCGGCAATCTCTTCCAACCAATCAGACAAAAGTAAATGAAGCAAGTTACGTGGTCGCATAAATCATTCAAATGACTATCCATTCCCATGAAATCCATGAACACATACGTGAGCATATGCCCACGAACCCCACAAAGACGGACAAACATCCGAACATTATTTTTCATATAAAGTGAGATATCGTCAATCAAAAGGAAAGGAAGGGATGGTGGAGAGGAAAGGAAAAGAAAAATCAGGAATGAAACACGTTATTTTACTGACTAGAAATTAAGTTTTTTCAGTCGCTTCTTAAAGCATGCCAAGGACGGAGAGAGTCTTATATTGGTTTGTAACTGGTTCCAGAGTCTCGCTGCATGGACAGTAAAGGACGACGTAAAGAAAGAGGAGCGGTGAACTGGAAAGGCCAAAAAACAATCTCTGTTTGGGCGTAGCGCTAATCCATGATTGGAAAGACGCTGAAAATTTTTTAGACATGAATGTATCCAGAAACATTGGACAAACAAAAGTAACGATAGATGCGTATTAATGTTGTTCTCTTTTACTAAGGTTTCATTTCCATACCACGATACGTTTCACATAGGTACGATATACGAGTATATTGTAAAAACTTTAACGGGCCATATTTAAGGATTTACTTTGTAAGGGGGGAAAATTAAAAGTTTATTTATCGTATCGGAGTAGGAAGCGAAAGTTAAGAATTGGAATATTGAAAAGTTTAATCAATGGTGAGAAAGAAAAGTTATTATATTTAAAAATCAAGTAATATTTTAATTACTTAAAATTTCTGAATCGGTTATCGCTATTGAACCATTATATTATCATTATAACAACTGGGAAAAGTTAAGAAAAATGGCTGATAATTTACATTAATCAATACATTTCATTAACAGACATGACAGTCAAACCAATAATTAAATCATATGTTATAAATAAGGCACTTTTATGACATAACAGTCAACCCAACAATTTTCATTATTAAATTATGTGTTATATACAAGGCACTTTTATGACATAACAGTCAATCCAACAATTTGCATAATTAAATCATGTGTGGTATATATAAGGCACTTTTATGACATAACAGTCAACCCAACAATTTTCATTATTAAATTATATGTTATGAATAAGGCACTTTTATGACATAACAGTCAACCCAACAATTTTCATAATTAAATCATGTGTTATAAATAAGGCACTTTTATGACATAACAGTCAACCCAACAATTTTCATAATTCAATCGTGTGTTGTTATAGATGAAGTACTTTTATGATGTTTATGTTTTGCATCTGACTTAACACTATCATAATTTTAAAAAATAAAGAAGAGAGAACCGATCTTCACTTCTTTCCACCCTATTAGAACCATTTACCTTCCACCACGTCCATATACTATATATCATCAGGCATGCTCTCCTAGCGTTAAAGTTTTTTATTCTTGCATCTTTCAGAATTTAGATTGATCGTGCCACGTTTTTTAGGTCTTCCTAAACTGGTACCATAAATTATGAGATACATACATAAATACGTACCGTAAGCTCATTGTCCTGTCAAGGAAGGCAGAGAGGACAGAGCGTCATTCATTTCCTGTACATTCATACAACTCATACGATTTTTCTGACTATAGTACGTTTCCTTCTTTTAAAAATATCATTCATTTGGTCCAACCATGCTTTCTTTAATCTTCTTCCACCAGGCCTTCCACTCACATTTGCATTGTATATTTATTTTGTTAGTATTTCTTCAATCATTCGTTATACATGCCCAAACTAAATTATACGTTGGTTTCAATAAAGAATAAACAAAATGTGCATGTTTTCTTAAGATTAAACAATAAAAATATACTAAAAATTCGTTATTTGCTTTTATAAATAAGTTGTTTTACACATCTTCGAAAATTATCGTCACTAAATAGTTCAAATGAAACTGTTATAAATTCAATCAAAACTATTCGTTAACCTTTCCCTTTGTGTGCTAAAAAAAACCACCCATTCCGATGATGTGTATTCAATACACATGCAAAAATGAGCGATTTAAAATCGGAAAAATAAGAATATTCATAGTCAACCGCTTAAATTAATAAAATTTGAAGTCAAAAGTGATAATAATTGAAATTTAATTGCCGAAAACATGAAAAAAACATCGGACGACGCTCACAAAACGGGCGAAGCGACCACCTCGAACGAAAGCCGGCTAGCTATTAAACGAGAGAAGCGAGCGAACTGAGATTCTATTTCTTGCGTTCCCATAAACCGAAGTAGAGTGAGACGTGAATAGCGTCGCTTCCTCGTCCATAGCGGTATTTTAGAATTAATATACTTACGTCACACACTGGCACACGTTTGATTGTATTGGTGAATTTATTCCCGATTTTCACAAAATATCTCTAATGTGACCGATAAGTGCTAATTATTATTAATATTTTTTTCCATTAAATGCGTAAATGTATTACGGAGGAATATCTAAAATCTTAACCCAGTATTTATTATATTTATAGAGATATTAAAGTTTTTAGAAGCAATGTGCACTAGTTACACATCACAGGACAGGAAGGGTTAAACAGCGGGAAAAAACTTGTCGAACTGGATAAATAACTAAACAAAATTTATAACAAAAAAAAGTACGGTATTAAAGATGGTTAATGACGTGCATTTCAATTCCTCACATGCATTTAATCAAGACATTAAAAAAAAAACAAAGATCAAATAGGAAAAAAAAGGATATTAAAAACACGAAAAAGACCACCTATCTTGAAAATAATAGGTAGATTAGACGAGATAAATAACAAATCAAACGACTTGATTATAACAAAAAGGGGAAATAATTTCAAGTTGTTTTAACACCCTTCATGTCCATAAATACAGGGCAGGTAGTTTTGTTTCTTTTTTTATTTGGCTTTATTAAGATACATTTCTTAGTGGTCAGTAAGCTATTAACCCAAAAAAGGTTCCTTTTTGATAAATAATGCGATCTCCTAGTTGGTATAACACCTTTATTTATTTTTTATTTACGCAATAAACTCGGTGTTTATTACAAAAAAATAATACGGTCAATTTCCACGCAATCTTAGCATACACTGTATACGAACGAGCGCACGTCACTCAATGTGGGAGATTTTTTTTTTAACCCAGTGACATTCAAAATCGAAAAATAAAAAAAAAGATGTTCTTGGACAGTTTTATTTTTGTAGAATATTCGTTTCTACTCAGATAAACTGGGATCGATATACGCGTTGCTATCTGGACAGTATATGCAGTTATGTGCGAGTTGAAAGGGACATTGAAAAATATGTAGGGACAAGGAATAAGGTAAACGGAATACTTAACATAATACACATAAATATAACTTTTAAAAATTGTAAAAATTAAAACGTTTATATTTTTGTCCACTTATATGCCTCACCTTGACATGTGAAAGTGAAATTTGAAAGGAGGATAGCTGAAGAAGAATGGAAGTAAAATTAATGCTGTGGAGATGTGTGCACTATAAAAAATGTAGTCGGTAAATGTATGAACAAAGGCAGGATGAATATATCGTGGACAAACTTATAGATGCAATGAATTATTTAATATAAAGAACGGAGTGTTAAGATTGTTTGGACGTGTATAGAAAATTAACAACGAAAGTATGACTAAGCGAGTATTTAAGTCTAAAGTGCAAGGTGTGCTTAGGCATTAGAAAACTTGTCTGGATAAAGTGGACAAACTTATGAAATAAGTTAAAGTGAAAAGTATAAATAATAGAATATTGTGCATGACGAGATGTATGAATGTGAAAAAGGCGAAAGTTGTGTGCTTGAATAGAAAAGTTAGGAGATCTGTTATTTATTTATTTATTTATTTATTTATTTATTTATTTATTTTTTCAAAACAGGCTTAGCCCAATTACATTGAAAAATACAAGACATTAAAAAAGAAGAAAAATTACAGGGAAAAAAAAAAAAAAAATTTTTAAATTATATAAAATAAAAAATAATGCATATGTATACAAACGAGTATTTACACACAAACGTATGTTACATATATATTCAGTCACTTAAGTATGTTGATGAGTGCTTTCTAACGCGCTTAATCTAAGAAGAAAATTTACTTTTGCTTTTGGTAATGTGATATGAAATATGTCAATATCCGAAGCAGTCCCGTTAAGAAGAGTTAAGGCCCTTCCAACAGGCATAGCGGCTGGAAGACCCGTTCTTGCGTATGTTATTGAGAACAGTTCCTGCCGGCGCAGTCTAGTGTAATTGTTAGGAACATTTAACGCTAATCTTTGTAGTAATGCTGGACAGCTCACAACTCCTCGAACGAGTTTGACAACGTATACCAAGAGACGCAGATCTCTTCTTACGCTCAAGGAGTTATACCCGAGCATGCCCAGCAGAAACTGCGTAGGATATAGCCACGGATAGACACCAAACTCACTCATGTAGAGATATCGTAGATATTTTTTTTGTACTTTCTCCACCATGAGCGAGTTTTGCGCCCCCACCGGGCTCCAAATGCAAGCATTGCTTTCTAGTTTGCTACGGATCAATGAATTAAACAACGTTTTGAGCACCAATTGGTTTTCAAACGACTTAGAGATTCTCATAACAAATCCTAGAGTTTTATAAGCTGAGTTGCACATAACTTCTATGTGAGGACCAAACGCGAGATTGCTGTGGAACAAGACACCCAGATCTTTAATATTATCTGTGCGGGGAATAGGTATAGATTCTAGTGTATATCTATGGAATTTCAAGACGTGTGAGCGATGATACGACATAATTTTGCACTTTGATGCGTTGAAATATAATTTATTATTGTGGCTCCACTCACAAACGTTGTTGAGATCTGCCTGTAGGTCTAAGCAGTCGGTATAAGAACGAATTTTTTGAAAGATTTTGAGGTCATCAGCAAATAGAAGAAACGTGGATTTTTTTATAACTCTACCTATATCATTAATAAAAATAAGAAATAAGGTAGGTCCAAGATTAGACCCCTGCGGAACACCTGAGTAGGCAGTGAAGTAATCGGAGTTGTAGATTCCATGTGAAACAAATTGTTTTCTATCTGTAAGATAATCTGACAGTAGCCTTAGTAAGTTACCTGGGATCCCAAGTTCACTCATTTTTTCTAATATTTTTTTGTGATTGACGCGATCAAAAGCTTTTGCAAAGTCATGATACGAACAATCAATCTGATTGCCACTATCTACAGCCCTTGAAACATAGTCGGTGAAGACCATCAGATTGGATTCAGTAGATCTGCCTCTTCTGAAGCCATGCTGCTCATCAATTATGTATGGGTCCACTAACGACCTTAGTGTGCGATCCATAAACATTTCTAGGAGCTTAGCTATTGAAGAAAGTATGGCGATAGGTCTGTAGTTGGTTATATCGTCCTTAGAACCATTTTTAAATATGGGAATAACTCGAGTCTTTTTCCATTCACTTGGAAAAGTATGGACTCGGAAGACAAGATTAAATATGTAAGCAAGAGGTGCAGAAAGCAATTCACTACAGCCCTTAAGAAAAAATGTAGGTACTCCGTCCGGCCCGACTGCTTTCGTGTTTTTCATCAACTTTATTTGTTTGAGTATATCAAATGTAGTGATGCTTAGCTTAAATCCCGAGGAAGTATGGTGTTCATCAAAAACAAATGCCTCGGAGTCCCTACAATAAACTGTTGAAAAATAATTTGCGAATGCAGAAGATATTTCGGGACCAGTTATTTGATTCCCATCCCAATTCATAACATTAAGCACTGGAGAATCGTTACGCATGGATTTAATATGATTCCAAAATAGTTTTGGTTCACGTACCATTCGACATTCTAAGTTCCTTATGAAGTCTTTATAGGCCGTGCGAATGTTATGTTTGAGCTGAGCGCGAGCAGTTTTGAACGCATCGTAGTCACTCAGACGACAAGAGTGTTTCCATTTTTTGTGAAGAGAATCTTTAAGTCTAATATTCCCAACAATTTCACTTGTGAACCACCTCGGGTATTGCCACTTACGTAGCTCTTTTGGTTTTACGGGAAAGCACTCATCAAATACGCAATAAACATGTTCATACAAATATGCTACCGCCTCGTTCACGTCTAAAATTGAATATAAGGGATCCCAGTTAATATCCCTTGTCTTCAGATATAAGGAATGGAAATCTCCTTTGTCAAATCGCCATTTTTTAAACACTGGATTCTCAAATTTTTTTGGAGACGCATTTATTTTATCCTTGATCAAGAAGACTGTGAGATCGAATTCTAGTGCCGGGTGATGAAGATCTTCTGGTACGAGATGAAAAGGGGCGTGTTGCACCTTGGTGCTAATATTTGAATATATTAAATCTAGAAGCCTGCCGTTAAAATTATTGATATTATTCAATTGTATCAAGCTGTAGGCAGTTGAAAGACACAAAAATTCGTTTTGAACCCCCCTATATCTGGCTACCCTGCAAGAGACACGGCGTGATTATACGTATGTATGTATGTAGCTTCTTTTTTTTCTTTTTTAACCTGGCGAGTTTATTGCCATGTGGCAATCTCTTCCAACCAACCAGAAAGATGTTTTAATAGACCTTAAGTGAAAACCAGACTGGAATCCTATTTAAAAAAAAACTGGGTTCCAGCGGGGATCGAACCCGCAACCTCCGGATTGGCAGACAAGTGTCTTACCACCAGGCCACGGAGGTCGTCACTTCTCTATCTGGGTCAAGGTCGTGAAGGTTCATGAATAGTGGACTTGCTCTATTGATTTATTATTTATATTTTAATGTTATGTATGGATACAAAATTATGGAGATACATTCTCGTTGTTTTCTCTAAACGACACACGACTAGATTATATGTATTTTTTTCTGTGGGTTGTGGTGATTGAATCATTAGTATTTGCTCCTCTTATACAAACGTGTACAAGATGAGAAAAAAAATTCAAACGATTTCATTGGAGCGTATGGCGTGTACTTACTAAAACTTGAAAAAAGAGGATGAAGAGTATTTGAAATCCTGAAGGAGGAGAAAGTAATCCCTAAGGGTATGCTCAGGTGGGCACTTGGTATTCATTCCCGATGTCCAATTTTTTTTAATTTAGCTTTCAAAAGATTTTCATCTGAAAATATATAATAGCGCTTAGAAGGTGGTTTACTCGTAGATAAATACAATAAAAAATACTAATATTTAACATACGAGTATTTATAGTAAAACCCAGTCAAAGATACTCGTAGATAAATAAAAATTACTAATATTTAACATATTTATAGTAAAACCCAGTCAAAGAAACATGTGTAACTTCTTCTTCATCTTATTTTAGACCTGTCGACCTGTTATGGTCCTGCATCATTGTTTGCCTCTTGCGACGTCGACTGCCAGCTGTCTTTCCATCTTTTGGGAGGTCGTCCTGGAGGTCTGCTTGCTTGGGGGATACTGTCCCTGGCCATTCTTACGGCTCTTGGTTCCGCCATTCTGGATACGTGTTCGTTCCAGAACCTTCTTCTGTGTCGTCCCCATCTGACAATGTCTTCAACTTCGCACGTCCTTCGGATTTCTGTGTTACGTACTCTATCACGAAAGGTTTTGCCAGCGATACTCCTGAGTAACTAAGTAATTAAAAAAATGGAGTCCATTAAACAATAGTTAACAAAGAACCTTCAGAAGACGTCAGCAAATATAAACAGTTGCATATATACCTTCCCTGTTGAGGAAGGCAGAGACGACAGAGTGCTGACTTTCATTTGACGACACATATATTTTGCTTTGTCCACATCCATACATCTCATAAAACTCCTACGATTATCTGGATTTTTACATTCCTTTCTTTCGAAATATCATTCACTTGATCTAACAATACATTTTTTGAACTTCCCCTATTACGCCTTAAACTCAAGTTTGCACAATATATTTGTTTTGCAAGTCTTACATCATACACACACTCTACTTTCCCTAACCCTCTCAAAGTGTATTTTCTTTATCTTACTTAACACATCAGCCTTAAGTTCACACTCATCAGAAACCACTTAATTCTGTATTCTGTGATATACTGTGCATTGTTCTATGTTTTCGTTTTCCTCTCAGTGTACGCCTTTTTACAGTATTTGTTTGGTTTATTTCAATCATTCAGGCAGGCATAATAATAATAATAACGTAACATAAACAAAACATTAAGGACAATACTTTGCCTCTGGAGTTGAGTAACCCTGCATCAACATGTATGAAGCTTTTAATTCTGCAAAGCAACTTGCATCTCGTTCTACTAATGAGGCCATGAGTTTTCTATTATATATCTCAATATCTATCCATAAAATTCCCACAAAATTCTCAAAGAGTATTAAATAATTTTAAAACGATGACTGTAATTTATAATTACTACTGCTTTTTGTATCTTCATGTTAGTTTAAGATAAAGTTGTATTATTTGTCAATAATTTTAAGTACTTGTATAACCTGTCACATGTTCATTTGTATATAAAGACACTGTTGTGTCGTTAATTAAATAAATAAATAAAATAAATAAATAACACGATAGCCTTGTTTCGCTCCTTGGCGATAGCTTGAAAATACTTCCATATGTTAGAACAAAAACCAAACCTGTCACTCCAGTTGGTAGTGACGATTTTTTTCGTAAGTATTGAAATTTATTTTATTTTTTATTCCAAATATACTCGTATTTTCGTTTCATCTTAATATACGCGTAATGATATATTGTTTTTCTGATATATAAAGGGTCTTTCAAATTGAGCGTTTTTTTTAATTCTTGAATAAAACACAATTTGCTTTGATTTCCAAAAAAACTTTTTTTTTGGGCATTGAAGTATGATGCATGACATTTAAACACAAAAAAAAAACAATATACGCCAAATGTCCATCTCTTGCAGTTCCACAGATGTCCACTCTTTTGCACGTTCTCATCAACCTGACAAACAGTGACACTCAATTACAACTGGAAACATCATGCGGAATCAAACTCTTCACACATCATCACTCCAGAAAGACCTAACTTGTTCATCCCATAATATACCGCACACAGTCATAAGAATAAAAACAAAAGTCAAACCAAAAATGAACCCAAAATGAAACAAAAATAAACGAATGAACCCAAATTAACCCTAAATGAAACAAAAATAAATGAATGAATAAAGACTAACAAAATAACTGTATACAGTGCAAATGTGAGAGCAAAGTGGGATGTAGGAAGACCAAGAAATGTATGGTTGAATTAAATGAATGATATTTTGAAATATAGAAACGTTAAAAATCGGAGAAATCGAAGAGTTTTATGAAAAGGTGTGTGGGTGTGGAAAATACGAAGAGTATTTCGAGATAGGAAAGTCTGGCGCTCTGTCTTCTCTGCCTATCTCGTCAAGTGTAATGTTTATGCTCTGATACCGTAGACTTGCTGAGCAACTAATTAGGAACTCCTTCGTTGAGTCGAGTAGCTTAACACACGTGTCAAATAAAAATTCTTATAACTAAAACAAAAACTGAAAATAACAAACTAGGGTTGGAATAGCAATGGGTTAAGCATAAGGGTAGGATAAGAAATAACATTTAATATTAGACCTATAAGGTTAGACCAAGAAACCATAAAACAAAACCCTTGCCTTAACGCAGCAAATACAAGGACGATGTTAGGGTTGATACGTTGCACGTGCAATCAGGCCATGTACCTTTAAATACTGACCGAAACCGTCCATAATTTAATTGGTTCTTCTATCGCCATCAGTTATGTTTTAAAATGATCGCTATGTTTAAAAAAAATACACTCAAATACTTGAAAAAGTGAAAAAAGATGGATGTGAAGTTAAGTCTAATGTAAAGTAATATCAAGAAGAGTACTTTGAGATGGTTTGGACATATATAACGTATCAAAGTTGAAAGACTAAAAAAAACAACTATACAGTGTATCATATATGTATCGGACGTGTGCCGTCACCCGTGCGTGTGTGTATGTGATATGATGAAAAGGATATTGTGTGTAGATCTGTATAATTAAACTTATATTTGTATGTGATAATCATGTGTAATATGTTCTTGTATTTGTTCATTCTATGTAATAATGTTGTATTTTATGTAAAATGTATGATTGTTTGACTCCGATCGCGTTCGCGACCGCACTGGAAATAAGTGACTTGCGAGGCGGTGCGATCGGAGTAGGTCGGGGCCCAGTCGGCGTAATCAAGGCTCAAACCCCGAAAGTTGTTGTATTTCGCGGGCAATGGGCGCTTGTGACGGCAGACTGACGATTAATATAGAGGGCCCCCCGATTGCGAAAAATATAATACTTCTCAGTAACAACCGATTATACCGCGTTTTACTTGAGACCCGCTACCCTACTTTGACTGCCTGAGAGGAATCTCTCCCTGCTCTTCTTCTTCTTCTTCTACTGGATCTTCGCTACCTCAATTCTCTGAGCGCGACGCGGCAGCCAACGTGCCTATCTACAGTCTTTGTACCCGTCCGGTACAATATATGTGATGGAAAGGCGTGGTAGAGGAATACCAAGGAAAGTATTTTAGTATCAAGTGAATAATATTTTGGAAGAAGAAAATGGGAACAGCCTGAGAAATCTTAGGACTTGTATGAGAAGGTGAATGGATGTAGAAGAGGTGAAAGATGTGTGTCACTATATGAAAATCTGGCGCTTTCTCCTATCTGCCTATCGCGACAGAGAAACAGCACGATGGTAGAATATATTTTCAAGACTTGGATTAAATCAAAATATAATTAAATGAAATGGATCTCACGAACTCTTCTTGTTCTGTCTGTTAAGACTTGGTAGGTTCTGGATGTCCCAGATAATTAACGTAAGACAGCAGCAGCGATTGTCCTGTCAGCCTTAACGCAGAGCCAACGTCTCTTCGAATACGTACTCCAAGTGAGAGACATGTTTCCTTACCACCTATCGTGGTGTTTTTCTAGTGTCACTTAAATATTGAGAGATAGTTTCCACATCCAAAAACAACGGTTTCTTGTTTAACTTAGTTATATTTAATTAATAGTAACACAGTTTAATAAGGCCTCTGTTATCAGGATGCCATAAAGGTAGTTATGGAAATAGTATTGTACATGGCAGCGTACATGTAAATAAGCAGTTCATGTGAACATGATTAAATCTGATGTGTTGAATAAGATTAAGAAAAGCACTCTGAGATGAGAGGTTTGGATACGTGAAACGAAGGAATGAAGAAATATTGACAAAGAAAATATACAGTGCAAATTTGAGTCGAAGACGTTGTAGAGGAACACCAAGAAAAGTACGGTTGAATCAAGTTACTGATATTTTAAAAGAAAAAAATGTAAGAAATCAGAGAAGTCGTCAGAGTTGCGTGACAAGGTAAACAGGCGAAATATGTGTGTCAAGATATAAATATATTCCCCTCTGTCTTCTCTGCATACCCCAAAAGGAAACGACATGATGGTGTGTTTTATGTTTTATGTACGTGGCAACAGAAAATAAAGTGAGGATATTGAAAACATGTGCTAGACCTGTAATGATATATTAAATTAAATTAGAGAAAATACCACATGAACACGAACTATTAAAATTAAAATAGATAAAACACGAACTTTCGCATGAACACGAGTTATTAAAATTAAAGTAGATATTACAGGAAATATCACATGAACATAAGCTATTAAAATCGGAGTAGATATCATACAAATATGTATATACGAACAAATATGTATATACCAAGTATGCATTGAAAAACTGGGCGTCAATGTAATGCCTTTAAAGAATTCCGACCATAGAAATATCTTTGGAGTTCGTCATTCTTCATTAAGTACGTCCATGCGCATCACTGAAATAATAAAATATTACACTCACCAGTTATAAAAAGCCAAACTATATGCGTCAAATAATTCACAATTTTATTACCTACTCAAATATCATAATGGTACGAGCCTATAGTCTGCGATAAGTATATGAAGACCTTATTATAGCAGAACTATTATACCAAAAATAATAATGCAACACATAACAAGGTAAAGTACATAACTTAAGCTGTATCCTTGTGACTGACACATCACCAACTTTTTGCATCGCTCTAGTTCAATCGGTCCTTAGTTTAATAATTAACTTTTAAGAAAGCAGAAGAAATTAAACAGGAGTTTGTAGTGAAGCATATATATCAGGTGGGATACCAAGAAAGATACTAAGAAAGCGGTACCGTTATCTAGCGGCCGTAATGTAGCGGTGGTTGAAGTCAATAAAACGTTGTCTTTGCAAACCAGATGGCTTTGGTTTCCAAGAGAGCGTTGATCGTGAGCGTAACATAAAATAGCGGTGCCGCCATTTGCATGACGGCCGTCATAGTGGAACGAAACGTCGTGAAACGTTTTTTCCCGTGTAGCGGTGGCCATTTTAAAATTAAAAAAAATGAGACAAAAACTGCAAACGTAATTTGGACCAGCGAAGATGACGAAATATTTAATGATTTTGTAAGAAATAATGAAGCTTTATATAATGTGAAGAGCAAAGGCTATAGAAAAGCCCAGTTAAAACAAAATATGTGGAATAATACCTAAATAATAACTAAAAAAATTGAATGCTACCTCTGTAGCACGATTTCTAAATATCTCACTCTCCTCTAAACAACAGTTTTCGTCTTGCAATGACTCTTCATCTTCCAAATATAGTAATAATACTATGTCTAGATCGTCCATTCTCCACCGCAATACGCTCACTGACCGTTTCCGTCTTTTTTAAGTTTACACCTCTGGTTACCGTTCTTACGGCCGTTTTCTTACGTACGCCGCATCACGCCATGTTACGGCCGCTACATAACGGCACCGCTTTCTTAGGAAACCGTAGCTTAAGAGAGTCATATCGTCAATTTCTTTCTTTCGGATCCCACTGGATGAGTCCATACGTCCAATGAGTACCTGTTATTTCTTCATAAGAAGACTTAACGTCTTATTATATTGTTTTATTTTGTTTATTTATTTACATAACAAGAAATTGTATGAATACGTAAATTATGAAAAACATGACGAATAACAAATGTAAAACAGGTAATTTAAAATGGACACTAAATTTATATGGATTTGGGTTTGCTGCCTTTCATTATTCGTGTCTTCAGTAAACTAAGCTTTCCCTGTATCGTACTGCCAACATATAAACATGTAAAAATAATTAATTGATTTGGTATTAATATTGCAGAACTCAATTTCACAACAGAATAATTTAAAACTTAAATGTGAAATAACATCTACATAATAACTTAAATTAAAGTGACAGGTCGGTTTTCACTTTACAAAAGCATTTTTAAATTGCTATTACAAACTAAATTAAAAGCATTTACTACAGAATGATTTGACACTTAAATGGTTTTTTTACACAATACCTTAAATTAAAGTGAAAAAATTATTTAGTTTGTAATAGGAATTTGAAAAAGCTTTTTTAAAGTGAAAACAAATCTGTCACTTTAATTTAAGTTGTGGAAAATTTTTTCACGTTTAAGTGTCAAATCATAATGTAAATAAATAAAATGTAGTTTGTGATAGCAATTTGAAAATGCTCTTGTAAAGTGAAAACAGATCTGTCACTTTAATTTAAGTTATTGTGTAGATTTTTTCACAATTAAGTGTCAAATCATTCTGAAGTAAACACATTTAATTTAGTTTGTAATAGCAATTTGAAAATGATTTTGTAAAGTGAAAACAGATCTGTCACTTTCATTTAAGTTATTGTGTAAATTTTGTTCACACATAAGTGTCAAATCATTCTGTAATAAAATGGAAAAATAAGTTGACGCTTTTTCTTACCAATAATTGTTGATTAATTATTTAATATTTCTGCCACAAACTTCCACCAATTTTATAAGTTGTGAGACTTAATTATATGTATGTACCACGCTAGTCAACCCTTAACCAACCCCTTACTTCATTGTATCATTATGACAAAAGTTAAGAAAGTTGAATTTAATTATTATACAAACTTGTTTATTTCGCAAGGGATAAACGTATTATTTTCAGTTATGAATCATTAGAATTTTTATGACATAATATTTTGCATACTTTATTTTAATTGCATGAACATTATATACATAGCATAGTATTTCTTTTGAGAATTATCAATTTGGCTTTTAACCTTTGAGAAATTGACCTGAAAGGTCGATAATATTTTTGCTGATGATTTATTTAATTATTTTTAAGTTAGTATTAAAGTTTTGAGCGACAAAAATATCTGGCCCAGACGGTTCGATAAATTCATTTTCTGGATATTGTTGTTATTAAGAATATTTAGATATATATATAAATAATTGTTTATTTCCGTTGAAAACTTATTAACTACAATATAAAAACGCTTTTATAACTTAACTTAATTTACACTTTCCTGCTGGGGTAGGCATATATGATAGATCACAGAATTCTACAAATACTTAATATTATTTTATATCTACACACATATTTTCGTCATCCATATAGAGAGAGGATATAGTGCCAGACTATGGACCAACTACATAAAAAGATTGTGAATTAAATCACAATGCACTAATATACTACACACACTCTTGACATGTATGATCCATAGTTGTATGACACCAGTCTGAAATAAGCAATGCTAACATAAGAAAAACAAAACAATAATCGTAGATGCAAAGCCGCTAGAACTTATCCAGGAATATGTATATTTGGGCCAACTTATTTCCTTTGTAGATGGCATATCGGAGGAAATAGCATGAAGGACAAAACTAGCATGGAGCTCATTTGGACGTTTGAACAACATCTTCAAAAGTAATCTCCCAATATCTTTGAAGCGAAAGGTCTACAGCCAGTGTATTCTCCCAGTACTTACGTATGGCTGGGAGACATGGACGCTCACAGTAAAGTACACACAAAAGCTCCAGATCGCACAAAGGGGCATGGAGAGACGCATGTATGGATATACTAAAAGAGACCGTAAACGAAACACCTGGATTCGCAATATAACAAAGGAAGGAGACGTTATAAAGGTGTGCAAGAAAATGAAGTGGCAATGGGCAGCACACGTAACCAGAATGTTAGACTCCCGATGGACATCCGAAATAATCCAATGGTACCCAAGAGACATAAAAAACCCCAGAAGAAGACCGAAGGTACGCTGGATAGATGAAATCAGGAAGCATGGCAGCATCACATGGCATCAACGAGCGAAAAATCGTACTATTTGGAGTCAACTTGGTGAGGTCTTCATTCAGCAGTGAATCGACCCTGGTTGACAATGATGATGATCATAAAAAAATGGGAACATTTCGTCTGAGGAGAGCCTCGGAATAAGAGGTAGAAACAAGTTTAGCGGTGATTTATGCAATTAGTGGAAAAACAAAATTTATATTTTGTCATATATTCTTATATAGAAAAATACTTACCATAAGTGATAAGGGATGAATGGGAATCGAAGACGAAGAAGAGAACCTTGAGCTAGTTTGGACATGTGGAACGAATGAATGAAGAAAGATTAATAAAACAGATATGTAATGCAAATGTGAGTGAAAGGCGTGTAAGAAGAAACCTGAAGAAAGTATGATTTTTTTCAATTAACAATGTTATGTTTCGCCGTTTAGAGAATAAACTCTCCTCAATGGCACTCTATGTTGACTTGGGTCACAAACCCACAAGTATTAAACAAATCACGTCTAGCAGCTATTGCAGCGCCCCAACGAATACTGTAAAACACTTTCTTTGTATACAGTGAAACCTTGTGAGATTATTGCCATGTGGTAATTTCTTCAAATCAAATGAAAAAACCCTTTTTTTAATCTAGGCCACGGAAGTCGACAAGGTTGGATCAAGTGAATATTCTAAAAGAAAGAAACTTAGAAACTCAGAGAAATCGTAGAAGCTGTGTGGGAAAATGTAGAAGAAATGAAGGGTAGGGGACAAGATAGGAAAGTCTGGCGCTCTGTCCTGAGGAAATGGAGTGATGGTGTGCATGTACGAATATATATTCGTACTAACCGTACATCAGTATAAATAAATGTCTGAAAATTTTTAAAATAATTCATTTCTTTTCTCCTCTGTATATTTCAGATACCCTAAATTTATCGACTCGAAATAGGGACACAAAGCTCTTTTAATTTGCTAGTGTAGTGGATGGCTCAAACGATGTAGTTAGTAATCCCGAAACTCGGTATCTTGGTTCCATTGTTACCGCAAACTCCCTTGTTAACTTCCCTCCAGGATCCTTTTTTACCTGCCGGCAGACAAATCCTGGCATTGTGCGAAATAAGCGGCTTCATCCATCAAAGACCCATCTGTATGCCAATTTCGTCACAAACCCAGATATTTGGGGTTGACAAACTCGAGATCCTCAAACCTAACCAAATATCCAAGCTTGAATGCTTGCTTTTTGTGTTCGGTGAACCATTTTTGTGTTCAGTTTTTTTACCACTAAAGCTTAAAATAACACAGATACATATGCATTACGCCGTCTCCCTATCGAAGTAGGCAGAGAGAAGGGAACAGCAGACTTTTCTTTCGAAACGGCAGAGAGAACAGCTATACACCTCATTCTTTTCTGACATACGCCTTTCGCTCATGTCACGTTTATACAATTTATAAAGCATACTATTTTATTTGAAACACTCTCAATATCCTACTTGGTAAGATGTCGATCTTACAACCTGGGTTTCAGTTTGGGTTTCATTTATGTTTTTTTTTTAACCTGACGAGTTTATTGCCATGTTGCAGTCCCTTCCAACCAACCAGAAAGATGTTTTTATATGCCCTTAGTGTTAACCAGACTGGAATCCTATTTAAAAAAATCTGGGTTCCAGCGGGGATCGAACCCGCAACCTCCGGATCGGCAGACAAGTGTCTTACCACCAGGCCACGGAGGTCGTCATTTATGGTATGTTTAAACAGCTTTCTGGTCAATTAGCAAATATCGTCATAAAGTAATAAGCCCGTCAGGTTGTACACTACACGGAAATAACGAAAGAGTAATTTTTTTTTCATCTTGCAGTATTTGATTAATTTGGTCGTGGCACGTTTTTCTAGGTCTTCCCAAAATTTTCGTGCCTTCAATTCAACTCGTATATACATTTTTTATTAATCCTAAAATAAGTATTCGTTCTAATGTCATTATGAGTAGCTGCTGAAGAAGTGAAAACAATTATTTATTAATTGAAGATTTCACATCCTTTTTACCCTGTTTGCAAAGAATGGCGTGTGGGGAAGAGCGGGATGAGAAATTAAATGAAAATACTTTAAAAAGCATTGACTGAATGCAAGGTAAGTAGTGTGAGAAACGGATGAACATGTATGACGTGATGTATAAATGTGGATAAGGCCAAGACTGTTCGAAGATCTGTCCTTTTTGTCTATCCCAAAAGAGATATGGGTCATGGTATGTTTTTATGTCCATTTGTAAATAAACCAACTGTTTTGGTAGTGCTTTCACTGAAAAAATATATACATATACTCGTATATAAAAAAGAATATACTCGTATCTACCAACTGGGTTACCAAGGATTACAAAAAAAAAACGAAAAAAGAAACTAAAGCGGCTCGTGAAAATAAAATCCACAGCATTAGGCATACCGAGGTAATACATTAATGACGCTTTTAAAGAAACACCACTTTATACTGAAACAGGGTATTTTTTCCCTTACAACCCTCTGGAAACGGCGGTGTGGGGTGGGAATGGCGTTAACTCATTGACATGTGAGTTTGTGAGGAAAAAACTAAAATATCCTAAGTAAAAGGTACCAATCATCCCATGACTTGTTTAAAAAAGCATGATTCTTTCATTTTAATCAACGCACTGATGAACACAAGATTAATGTTATCTTCATCGTGGACTCAATGCTGAGGGTCATGATTCTCTGCTATGATCCCAACGCTAAGTATTGAGATCGAACTCAGGGCATCACCGATCTCCATACCTCCCGGTCCTGGGCCATGATGAATAAAACATTAAATATATGATGTTAACTCCTTTCTTTGATCGATCCATCTCGTAGATCACCTTCCTCTTGCTTGCCTTGCCTCAACTGTCCCTGTGATCACCAATTTCTCTAGAAGTAAACATATGTTATTGGTGAGTTTTCTGAGTGTTTTTGGATGGCAGAGACGTTAGTGAGCATTGCGGTTCATAGGACACGGAGCATCAGCCTCTTACACCACATCTCGAAGGCATCAATATTTGTTTTCCTTCCTTCTCATCATTCATGTTTACTCCATACTCCATACAGTACAATGGAGAATACTAGAGACTTAACAATACGAATTTTGGTTATTCTCAGTATAGGCCGATTTCTCCATACCTTTGTCAGACTTTTCATAGCTTCTTTTAACATTCAAATTCGTCTTCGGATCTCCGCATCACATCCTCCATTTCTTGAAATAAGACCCCCTGTATAATACATGAAAGCCTTACTTGAAAGTATTATTTATTTTCTACTGAATTATATTTTAATTGTGAAAAAAAGTGTTTTTTTTTCATTCGTATGGTAACCCAAATTGGTGACAGGAGACAACATTAATTGAATCTTCGGATTAAGAACCAATGGAATGGACACGTGTTTGGAATATAGCCCAGCACGTGAAGATAAAACTCACATGTCATACTCGACACGTGCGAGTATTGTTACCAGACGAGCTCTTCTTTTCTGGAGCACTTTTGATTTATTTTCAATATAAAAAATGTTAATTAATTAATTCGTAAAGTAACCCAAATTGGTGATTCGAACATATTAAAGAACGTGGCCGGGAGACAAGATTATCTTCGGTCCCATTAATCGAATCTTTGGGTTCAGACACACTGAAATTCACGATTCGTCATAACGCGTGTTTGGAATTCAACACATTTTTCTTTTCATTTTTTTACCTGGCGAGTTTATTGCCATGTGGTAATCTCCTCCAACCAACAAGAAAGATGTTTTTAATGGGTTCTAAGCGAAAACCAGGCTGGAATCCCCGTTTTTTAAGCCTGGGTTCCAGCGCGGATAGAACCCGCCACTTCCAGATCGGCAGACAAGCATCTTATATTATTATTATTATTATTACACATGACAAGAAATAAACACAATTTGCGAAAAAACAACAGGTAATTTGATTTGGACATACAATTTTAATGTATCTGGGTTTGTTGCCTTTCATTTGTCGTATCCCCAGTAAACTAGGATTTTGCCTGTATCTCACTGAGGATATATATAAAGAGACAACAATTCTCGCACACATACTTGCTATGTGCGATTATTGTTACCAAACGAGCTACTCGTATTCTACCAGTCTTTTGGTGTTTTTTGGAACTATCGGGTATCAAACTCGACACCCCCGGAAGAAAGTCTAGCGTTTTTGCAGTCTAGACCACGGAGGTCATTTATATGTAAAACACATTATACGAAAAACGTAGAATAAACCACGGACTGTTTGAAAAACTATACCAATAGCATAATTGGTTTGAGTGCTTAGTTGGGAAGAAGTAGGTCCTGAGTTCGAATCTTGCTTCCTAATATATTATTTTAATTTAACATTTTTTCGTACTTGGCATAACGTTTTCGCTGTTGGTAAAACTGCAATAAAGATTTTTATTTGTTTTATCCCATTCTATATTCAACTCAAAATGATATTTATTCGTTTATGTACGTATGACATGTAACAAATCGAAACAGACAAAAATAAAAATTGTTAGGAATATTGCACTATTTGTAAAGGGCTCTTATGATAGGCCTTTCCTCTTATTTTTTTTATAAACGTCAATTTAAACCATTATTTATTTTTTAAATATATTATAATAAAAACGTGAGTGAGCATCAATAACAATAGAAATCTGTGTGATGGAACCTTGAGACAGGTCAATAAGGCGGCTGCAATATCGGGATGCCTAAGAACACCGGTGTGGAATAATAAACACATGAGAATAGAAAGTAAAGTCAGAATATACAAGACATGTGTGAAACCGATAGCCACCTACGGAACAGAGACCAGAGCAGATACATCTAGAACAAAACCTCTCCTGAGAACCTCGGAAATGAAAACACTGAGATGTATAACCGGAAACACACTAAGAGAGAAACACCGAAATAAGGAGAAAGTGTAGTACGGAAGACATCGTCAGGTGGGGAAGACAACAAAGGCGATACTGGAACAAAAATGTAAACAGAATGCAAGGCGACAGACTTCCACGTGTCGCCCTTCAAGGGAACCCAGCCGGAAGAAGATTACCGGGAAGACCTCCGAAGAGATGGCGTGACAGCTGGCAATCCACGTCACAAGAAGGGGAACAAGCAGAACAAACAGATCATGATCTATAGGAAGAGGAATACGAAGAAGATAATAAAAACTTCGAGTGAAGGTGAAAACAGAAATATAAGATGTTACAATAAACATCAAAACACCAATATGATTCATATAATTTCGAGTAAAATAAGAATAACATGCGTACTACTCCACACAACAAGCCAGGGCGCACAATGCCCAGTACTGCTTTCCGTACAAGAAAAGTGAAAAAATATAAAAAAATGATAAAAACTTAAGCTTTGTGGAACTCCCTATTAGAATATTTAATAAGAAATAACTTTGTTATTTGTATAATTGCAATAATATCCGCTGCACGTGAGTTTCACGAGAAAGCGAGTTTTATTAAATTGAGTCGAAAACTATGGTTTTAACTTTGCAGAACTCAGTCTTAGAATAATAAGACATATATTGATTTCTTATTACACTAATAACAGTTTATAACCGGGCGAGTGTTGCGTAGAATGTGTGGAAATATAATGTATGATAAAATAAGGAACCAGGGTATGGCAAAGATGCGAATTAAAAGAAGACGGAGTCCTTAAGCTGAAGTAATTAGTATTTATATAGTTAGGATAATAATAATAATAATAAAAACATTTATACAGCGCCGTTTAGAGACGAAACTCTTCTCAATCTAGCTCAACACGAGATTCGAACCCACTATTATTGATAGATTACAAATATTACAAAATAAATACGTATAAGTTGGGTGTAAACATAGGAAGGTGGTTACTGGGGCCATTAAATTTAGTACTTCCCTGCAGATGCATAGTGTTAGAAAAACACATTTGGTAAGAACAACTTATCAAGGCTAGACAGACTACAAATAAACCTTTATAGATCTTCTGATAATCGGCTTTAGGTGTAGTGAAGTGTATACGTGTCGTGTTCATAGAATAATGAAATATATACGAAAATAATTTATAGAAGTTCTATAGAAGATATGAGAACTTTGCGAAGACCTAGAAAAACATGGGACGACCAAAGCAATAAAATATTAAAATAGAGAAGAATGAATCAATTTAAAATAGGAATGTATGCAAGACGAAGTGTATGGACGTGACATAAGTAAAGAAATATGTGTGCTAGGACAAAAATAAGTGGAGCTCTGTTCTCTCTACCTATTCCAATAAGGGAATGAAGTGATGGTGATGATCATGATTCTGGAACCTGTGATTTATTTCCTACTGAATCCATTTAACCCTTCAGGCACGTATGACGTGCACCGCACGCGCACCAAAAACCCCACACAAGGATAGACGAAAACAGTGCCCTGTTTTATCATCTATTTATATGAGCAATAGTTTAACGATTTCGTTAAAAACGATCTCCATAAAAAAAAAATTAAACGTCCCTGGGACTGAAAAAATGTTTTAGGCATACGGGGCTGAAGGGTAAAAGAAGGATTCAGCATATAAGGTAGAAACGCGTGTAGGGCAATTAATGGACAAATTAATTTACACACTATTCTAAATGCATGAAGCTACTTACAGCATAATAGTAATAAATGGACAATGTACAGTACCCGGCGGTAAGTAATACACATCGTTTGTAGAGTGTTGTCTCTGTCATTTATACACGTGTTCCGTCGCGATTTGTCAGTCGTTACCGGACCGGACTGTCAGCGCATCGTGCGACAGAGACGACGGTCTACAAACGGTGTATATTACTTACCGCCGGGTACTGTATATAGCGCAGTTTACAGAGAAAACTCTCCTCATTGGCGCTTTAACTCGGGACTCGAAACAACTTTTATTGATAGATTAAAAATATTGCAAAATATATGTTACGTTGATTGCAAGTATATGAAGGTAGTGGCTGCAGTCATTAGATAAGGCACTTCCCCGCATCTGCATACGTTCAGTAAAGCATAGTTGGTAAGAAAACCGCAAAAAACGAACTATAAAAAAAATCTTTGTAGATTTTCCGATATGTGATATTAACGCATTCGGCTTTAGGTGAAGTGTTCATATAATAAATTTTGATAAGACCTTACAAAAATAATTTTCTTCAAGTATTTCCCAAAACTACACACGCCATTCATATATCTAACACTAAAATATAGGCCATTCCACGCCACAGGACCACCAACTGCAAAAGTTCATAATTCCCCACTCCATTGGATCGATTTGGAATAATAAATTTATTAGAAGAAGAAGAAATCGACCTTAAAGTTCTACTCATCTCTGAAGATGTTAATTACGAGCACTTTACACATATTCGGATCCCAATGGGTTAAAAATACAAAGAATCTCTAGAGTAAATTTTAAATGACGTCGATCATTCCACCTTTATGTGAAGGAAACGCTTCCAAATTGGACGGGATAATATTACGGAGAGCTGTCTATTATGGGTGTAACTGTCGGTAAATAATATATTTGCTAAAGGTAAGAGTGCTTGGGTTAGAATAAAAGGAAAGTGAAATATTATCGTTGCTGCCTACCCTTAAAGAGAACAAAACGATTGTTATAAAAGTTAAAAGGTATTTAAGGGAGGGAAGAAATTATGGTTTGTTGGTGTAAGGAAGAATGCTGAAATTAATATTGAACAAACATAATAGTCTCAAAAGGGAAAATACTTTGCAAAAGGGATGTTTTTAAATGTATCATCAAAGCTTTGTTTGACTTGATATTTTAAAAGTTTAAAGTACAGCTATGGTGGGATATATGAACCTTTTTTATACAACCACAGTGGCATTTTTTATTTAAACTTAGTGACAATCTGTATCTAAGAGATATTCCTTCGTTCTTAAGAGGAGTATATCTTAGAGGTCGATTTCGTCATCATCTCATAAATGATTTATTCCAAATCGATTCAACAGGGCGGGACATTATGATAGAGCGTTTTCCGTTGCTAATAGTGAGGCAATAGTGTTAGAGATATGAGTGGCGTGAGCATCTTTAGGAAGCACTTGTAGATCTTATCATAATGTGTCATAGTATATGAACACTACACACATTTACTACATTACACCAAAAGCCAAATATGTTACTTTCACATATCGGAATATCCATAAAGGTATCTTTGCAGTTCGTCTTTCTTTGACAAGATTATCTGCGGTTTTCTTACCAAATATGTTTTTTTCTGAACATATGTTAATGTGGGAAAGTATTTATTCCAATGGCCGCAGCGAGCTCAGTCCTATCCTTACACTCAATTTATTGATTTTTATTTTGTGATATTCTTAATTTGTCAATAATGGTGGGTTCGAATCCCGAGTTGGAGCGTCCATGCGGAAAGTTTGCCTTTTAAATTGACCTTTTGTTATTATCACTACGAGCTTTGTCATTTCATCTGATTTTCTAAGGCAAGGACAATTGTGGCGATACCAAAATCTTAAAAAAATATTATGTAAAGGGGTGTCCTAGTGCCGAGCTTGAAGTAGAGAAGCGAAGCCTGGACATAGATGGATAGGGATTGATAAGATCAGAATACATGCAATGAAAAATCATAGTTTGGGTAGAATATTTGGTAAAACAAAGTTTGATAGAGTAAGAAACGGTCGTAAAAAGGATAACTGTTATTTAAAGATGGATGTTATAAAAATGAATCATGAGATGGTTTGGTCACATGGAGAATATGATATACGGGAGACTTAGAAAACAAATATATATATGTCTGAAATGAATGGACAGCATGGAAGAGGTAGGCCGACGAAATATTGGAAGGCAGTTATTGGAGAAATTTCAACTGAGAGATAGGCAATAAGTATGAGAAATAGGAGAGGATGTATAACGAAACGTATGGATGTGGACGAGGCAAGAGCTCTGTTTATTGATAGAAAGACGTGGAGACCTGTTTTCTATGCGTGCCTCTTTAGCAGAATGCTTTATTGATACGTCGTGATAATTATGATTGTTTTGTATTTAAAATAAAATACGTCGATTCAGGGATGCGAAAAAGTGAGAGTGAACAATCAATGAATAGTAAACAGCAATGAATGGTCAAGTGAATAATAATCTTTATTTGTCGATAAGTAGGTATTTATAGATGTGCGTGAATGCGCCCGCAATATATACTTTATCTCACTCCTGCGCGTGCAGAGGCGTTTGCAGACGTTGCGAACAATGTAGTGGGTAGAATATTTATCGGCGAAACGGTGAGACAACGCGATGCGTTCTCTTTCTACCGTGGAATGCAACGTAAATATTATTTGCGTGTAAACAATATTAGTGTTCTGGTATGCGAACTTTGGACATATCCAAAGTTCGTTTCGTCGGTCGTTGACCGTGCATGTTGACAATATTTAGGGACGACGGTATTCCCTACACCTCAAATGGGACATATTGTCGTAGTACGTATGAATGAGTGTATATAGCAGGTGAGATTTCTAAGATCACAGAAATATTTACATAACACTTCACAAAAGAATAAGAAAAGAGATGATTAGAAAACAATGCAAATTCAACAAAGATGCAGTTCTTAAGAGGATGTAAGGATCGTTAAGATTGTTAGGTAAATTAGATCGATTGAATTTTAAAAGACAAAAAATAATCAACTTTATTTTCACATGGCTAACAAATCGAAAAATATTGTGTCTTAATTAACTAAAATTAAATTCATTGGCATGCAGCCTTCCAGAAATCTGGAAAGACGTAAAAGAGGTTTTAAGTGAAAACTGGGAATCCTTTTTGAAAAAAATCTGAGTTCAAACGGGAATCAAATCCACATCCCGAAGTCGGAAGACGGGCGTCTTACCAACTAGCCCACGGAGGTATCTGAGAATGTTCTTACAAACCGAACATTTGTAAAATGAGTCAAATATGTTAGATAAAACTGACAATGCTTTTATTTTTTATTATATTTATTCTTCCAATATTTTAAATGCCCTCGCATTCGACTAAATAATATTATCCGCAAACTCTTTCTTAAATAAAATGACGATATGAAGTTTTGAGTCAGAATGTGACGCATACTAGTATGCATGAATCACATGACCGGTCTGTTTCCACGAAAAAACATCAGAGACGTGCAGCCCATATAAAGAGCAGGTATGATGGAAGATATTATTTACAGTGTAACTGGAATCGTAAAAAAATGCATGAAGACTAGATGGAGCTCTCGGAAAAGATGGCTTCTGAACGAATGCTTTGGTCTACTTGGAGAGCACTGAATATACTAAGTAGGGGCAACTGGATGCGATGTGAATATAGAGATATGGGGTTTCTTGGGAAAATGTAGCACTGATTGTGATTTAGGATCTATACAGGATTCCACTAATATGCTTGTTAATCCGAACATTATAAATAAATAAATAATAAATATAGGTTTGTTGATGGCAACATAGTATGTATATTATTAATATTACTTAAATACACTTAAAAAACACACACACAAATGGCAGTCAATACATTTAAGAGAAAAACTATCAAAAGGTCTGGGCTTATCTAACAACATCCCCCTGGTCAAGATACACCCCAACCCATATAGGGCGAGCCCAGCCACGGGGACACCAGATGTTTTTCAGCCCACACCCTTGCATATGTAGAATAAGAAGAAAAAAACAAAAAAATAAATGGATGACCGAAAACAAAGCAAATCCACAAATACAAACTCAGATTAAATCAAACAAATAAATAAGGGTTCCTTGACAGCAACACAATGTGTACATATAGTCGTATATATATAATAAATTAATTCCAAGTATCACACATATTACCTATATAATATCTCAAAATAAACTGCAGAAAATACATTTAAGAGAGAAGACATCAAAAGACATAGGCTCATCCCACAACATTCCCCCGGTCGAGATACACCCCACTAATGTAGGGCAAGCCCGACCGCAAGGACATCGGGGGGCTTTCAGCCACACCCTTGTACATCTAGACTAAAAAAACAAAAAAATATAACAAAATATATAGCAGAAAACAAAATAAAAAATAGACCCACATATACTACATCAGGTTAATTGTCAACAAGGACGCAAAAAAGTAAAACCCTCGAGGAGTCCAAATTTTATAAAAGTAAAATGACAAACGGGAAATGATGTTCACACATAAAAACCACAACACAACTGAAATAATTAAGCAGTAATATTATATAAAAATGAATAAGAAGATAACACACAACCCCCGGATTCACCACTCATTCTAGCATTTGCTGTCTGAGTATGAGAAGGATCCTACATTATAGACTACATGTTCTACGCAGGACCTGATTTATGCAAATGATAGAGCGATCTCTGTTGCCTCCTATTGAAAAACATGGCATAGTTGATGATTGGTGGTCCGGACACGAAAATTGATGTAAAAACTACAATTATAATATCACAATGTCCATTTGAGTTGCTAAATGGCCTAGTTAGTAAGTCGCTCAACTTGCATCCGGGAGTTTCAGATTCGATTCCCGACGGTGGTCAAAATAAACGATAAATAGGGTATCAGTCTTGTAACAAAACTCGCTGGTGCTAGACGTGTGGAAGTATTGTTGCCTTTTGCGGTAGTATTTACAACACGTATGAAAGTAAATTGTGAGTTATTTACCTACACTAGTGATTCTAAATCAGAAGATCTGATTACTAAGGCCGAAGACAACAATGTCTGGTTGGGTGGAAGAGATTACCGCCTGGTTATAAGTCCGCAAGATTGTTTTTTTCTGTGAAGTGTTAAATAAATTTAAAAAATAAATGTCTCCCAGCCACGCTCATCAACATGTCAATACGATGCGACAGGCATTCTTCGTAATCAAGCATGATTGTTAGTCATCTTGCGGATGGTAGACACGAGTGGGTGTGATAGTTGATGGTGCGCAAGCTGTTGCACTTCCGTAAGTACACAATATGAACAGATCCGATGGCAAGGAGATCAGAGTTCCATGACGATCGGCAGGTTTAATTTGATCTTGTCTCGTTAGGTCGAGTTTTTTACATAGCATCATTTTTTCTCTGCTCAATAGTACTTTATTAATTTATAATAAGCAGCATTCAACCCATAGAAAAACAATAATTTAGATCTTAAAGGGTCTAAGAGTAAAACCAGTTTGAAAGTGAACCTGTCAGGAATTGAACATGGAACGCCTGCTTTCTTAGCGTGAATGCTAACCGTTAGACCACAGCCGCCGATATCAGTCATCCGGTGGATAAAATCCGCGTGTGCATGTATTGATTTATTATGTGCAATATTTTGCACTTCATCAAGCCTGCATTCTTGGCATATCAAATCCAAAGTTCCAATACGAAGGAAATTAAAATTTCAAGCTTCGTGGACAACCTGCGTAGCTAATTGGTAAAACGTCTGTATTACAGCTTAGAGGTTTCGTGTACGATTCCGGTTGGTGTCCGGATATTTTAAAGTTTTCATTAAAGACTATTTTAAGAACCTTTTTGATTGGTTACGCAAGATTGCCACATAGAAACAAACACACTATACTTGAGAAAATTTAGCATGGCCCCTGTGACAGTTCACAAATTTGCTCCAATACAACCTTGTAACGTCGCGACGTTCAGTAATTTTAATTATTTTATCAACTTTAATATAAGCCTCGATTCTAATACGTAGCAAGTTACTTAGGTAAATACATTACATAAAACTTACAATAATGACACATTAATATATCTTGTTACAAATTAGCAAAAATGTGGCAGTTTGTTAAAATCAAATAATATTTGGTGACGTTTGTCAAAAGTCACTACTTTAGTCTTCATTTACTAGGGATGGGGTATACGATAATTGGATTTTCGATTTTTTTATACCTAAAATTAAATGTTCGTAATTAGTATTAATTCATAGTGGATCTTGGTCTATTCAAAGATGGATACAAATCATACAATACATTAGAAAGTCAGTATAATGAAAATTAGGAATTAGAACGTCAGTTTAGAGAAAAACCATTTTTCGATTTATAAAAAAACAATTCGATTTGTAAAAAAAAACGATTTCAAATGCCACAGGGACTATCCTACATTTTCTCATGTATAGATTGTATTGTATACAACGCATTTTTACAGTGACATGCATTTGTCCCTCCTCTACACATACTGTCTCTAGAAACATATTATGTTACCTTACTATGTTGAAAGATATCATACGAATGAATTAATGTCAATTTAAGAAATAATTTACTTTTTCTCGTCTCTGAATCATTAGATTTGCTACAGCGGTCAAGGTCACTCAAAGTGGAGCTCATTCATCTCTCGCTCAGTGATTTTTGTGTTCAAAACAAGTATTTATTTCGCCTCTTTGGGTGGACGTGATTTTGTCAACATTGAACTTGTCTGTAAACAAACTTCTCTTTTTTTGTACTGCTCTGGGTTTTTTTGCCGTAGGCAATATCAGACCCACGTTTGGGCAAACACCTCACGTTGGGGACAATCTCGATTCAGGATTTAAGAGGCAAAATGAACGTTTTTTTTTTTTCACGTTGAATGGGCGCCATTAATAAAATGAAGAGCCTTTGCCATACGATGTTTGATTTTGTATTTTTTTTTGACAATTTTAGTAGGGATGAGAGTGAACTTAAGGTTGACGTGTTAATTAAAATAAAAAAAACCCTCTGAGATGGTTTAGGCATGTAAAACAAATGAATGAAGAAAAATTAACGAAACAAATATATAAAATAAATAAGAGTAGAAGGCGTGGTAGAGGAAGGCCAAGAAAAGTATGGTTGGATTAAGTGAATAATTTTAAAGGTTGTATGAAAAGGTGTATTGATACAGAATATGTGTCGACACGGAAGTCTGGCGCTTTGTCCTCTCTGCTTGATATGGATGTATGTTTTGACAATTTTATATATAATAAATTTAGTTAGAGACCGTGGTCTAACGGTTAGCATTTACGATAAAGTAAGCATTCGATTCGACTCCAGGGTCGATTCCTGGCCGATTCACTTGCAAACTGGTTTCGCCCTTAGATCATTTTACGTCTCAAATTATGTATATCAGTAGCTCTCGTATGTTGCTGATCATAAATTAAACACAAATATGGCGTACTATAAAACATATGAAAATCTGCGACAGATTTAATAAGTCGATCATCTTAAAAGTTTTATCCCCTTGCTATTTGAAATTTTAAGTTTAATAAGTCAATACTGTGCTTGATGAAGTGCTTGTTGAAGTGCAACAGCTTGCACACAGTTAACTAATATAGGTACGTCTTTAATCCACAGGATGGCTGACTATCACTCTCGATAGCAAGGGGCAGCCAATTGTTTACATAAATTAAAATTTCATTATTATTAAGTATTTTAATTTGACATTTTCAGATACATAATGGAATTTAGTATCTTTATGGTTTTTTAACCGTTATTTTTATCGTGCGCCCATCATGACTGTTCTTATATAAAGTCATAAAAAAATATAACAAGAATAACATTAGAAATTTTTATACATAAATTAATATTTGTTTTATCAAACACTGGTGATTTCACTTTTTGTAACGGTATAACGGTTACAAGGTGTTCACCTCATCATCAGGGGAGCACAAACAAGACCGTACAAAAAGTGGAACAAATAGTGTTTGATAAAACAAATTACGATATCTTTAAACCTCCACAATGTTAATACCTTAACTATAAATAATATATAAATTAACATTTTTAATAATTTACACGTATTACACGAAATAATAAAAAATAACGTACGTTAAAGGATTAAATTAAATTAAAGTATAACTCAAATGAATGTAAAAAAAAAATGATATACATATAATTACGTAGTGTCTACTTCAGGTTAAATACATATCTTTCGCCTCCTCCACATTTCTACATGTCGTCGAACACAATATTATATTATCATACATCTCACTTTACCTTCTTTTAAAATCTAGACCACTTAATTCAGCCGCCTTGCACTATTGACTTTTATACTCGCTTGATCATATTTACGTTTTATATTTTCTTCACATCTCCAAACGATCTTAAAGCACATTTCTTTAACTTATTTAACAAATCCATTTTATGATATCCATACATTAATTTTATCCATATGTACCTACCTGTATACCTACCTAAATGAATTGTCAAAATAACGAGCGAATTGTTAAAACACAAATAAATTAAATTAATTATTGTCAATGGTAAACATACAGGGGCAATGACCGATGAAGAATTCAATGATTGTTACATGTCACAAACAACGACAATATTTACTATTTACAGCGTGCAAATTGGCTAGCCATCTCCAAATATAAATAATTATTCTACCGCCAGTGCATGTGATAGAGCAAGGCAAATATATATCGCCCATGTATTCATTCACTGGTATAAATTGTCCGCACTCTGCGAAATAAACATACATTTTATTGTCGTCCATTCAGCTGTCAAAACTTGTATTATTTATTTACCTGCTGTCCACTTATCGAAATATATCGGCATTCCTGAGTCTATAAGTAAACAAATATCAATCAAAATCATCACAACAATTAAAAATAAGCAATCCGCTATATTGATGATTCTGTACGAGAAGTAACGCAGAATCAGCTAAAACGAAGATAACGATGTCGCTATCAAAATCATCAGCACGTTCTAATAGAACACACGCTACACCGATAGCGACCATCGTTACACATACATTAATTTTATCTATACATGAATTTTACGTACATTAATTTTATCCGTACATTTATTTTATCTTATATGAATTTTACATACATTAATTTTATACATACATTAATTTTATCCATACATTATTTTTTTTATTTCTTCTTTCTGACTTATTTTATATACTGAGAATCCAGAGATATATCTTATGTTAGTGCAGATATCTGTGCAACATTAATGTTACTTTAATTTTGTTATTTGTTTTATGAAACACTGTTTATTCCACTTTTTTTAACGGTCTTAACTATGAATAATATATTACTTTTATCATTTTTGTGTCAAGTCCAAGCTTGACTTCCGGCTCCAAATAAATGTAAGCAAAATATTACACTCAAAGTATATTTCCCCATTGAAAAAGAATCGTTATAGATTTGGATTATAATTGGATTGAAACGTTTGAAATATTTTGACGATTTCGTGATCAAAAATATTTTTTCTGATGTTTAACACATATACCATTTATGCCTTTTAGCATATTATATATTGGTATCTTGATAAAATAAACCAAATGTATATAAAAATAGTTTTATTTTTATTTTGCATGAAAATACGTAAAAGTTTGACCCATTATTTATCCCCACACTGATATTTTTATAAAATTTCGATATACTGGATTTCATGTCAATATGTCATGAAATTTTACTAACATATTTTTTAGCTGACAGTTACCAACCCTCACGAGCGACTGCAGCACGGTCTTTTTGGGTTATTTATGTATTTATTATATATTTTAATGTTGCAGATGTAAGTCAGCTGTCCCAGAAGAGGTAATGAGCCTAGTAAAATAACTGATAGATGTCGTTTTCTTATGTAGTAGCATACGAGTATAAATGTTAAAGAAAATAAATTGTAATACATACAATATAAAAACTATAATTTGCACGAACTTGAATAAATGTTTATGAAAATAAATTGTAATTCATACAAAAACTATAATTATCACGAACTTGAGTAAATGTTCAAGAAAATAAATTGTAATACATATAAAAACCATAATTTGCACGAACTTGAATAAATGTTTAAGAAAATAAATTGTATACATATAAAAACTATAATTTGCACGAACTTGAATAAATGTTTAAGAAAATAAATTGTATACATATTAAAAGTATAATTAGCACGAACTTGAATAAATGTTTAAGAAAATAAATTGTAATACATATAAAAACTATAATTTGCACGAACTTGAATAAATGTTTAAGAAAATAAATTGTATACATATAAAAACTATAATTTGCACAAACTTGAATAAAATGTTTAAGAAAATAAATTGTTATACATACAAAAACTATAATTTGCACGAACTTGAATAAATTTAAGATGGAATGGTAAACGCAATCACAAATAGGAAATCCGTAACTTAAGGCCGTCGGTCGTCTTTAAAAATCGCCTCGGGGTTTTAACAACAATCCACATTGGATTTATCACTCTACGTCAATATAATGTTGTTATCAAGATATGTATGTTTATATACGAATACTATATTTCATAAAATGATATTTTGATATCTGGCGGGCTTATTGCTAAATGGCAATATTTTCCAACCAATCAGAAATAAGGACTTAAGTCAAAACCAGATCGGAACTCATTTTACAAAATTGGATAAAAACGTGAAGCAAACACAAAAGTCGCCGCACATTGGAAGATTTGCGTCTTACATACTAGCCCACGGAGGTTTTCTCGTGACCAGCCTTTTATAAATTAGAGAACAAAGCTCTCGTGTGGGGATAATATATTACTTTATAGCGCGTTAATATTAATGAAAAGACAATTTATATAGCGCCATTAATACAGAAAATTCTCATCAAATGCTTTCAAATCTGTTGTTTATAGTTAAGGCATTAACGTTGTGGAGGTTTAAAGACATTGTAATTTATTTTTATCAAACACTGTTTATTCCACTTTTTTGTCTACTTATTATTGACATATTATAAAATAAATGCATATAGATATATCCATACACTTAAATATTATATGAGTGTAAGGATAGGAAGGTGGTAAATGCGGTAATTAGATTAAGTACTTTTCCGCATCGTATATGTTTGGTAAAAAAATGCAGAAAACTTACCAAGGAAGACGAACTACAAAGAAACCTTTGTAGATCTTCCGATATATGGTAGTAACACATTTGGTATAATGCAGTGTGTGTAGTGTTCATACAACTTCATAAATTTTGATAAGACCTCTCAAAAAGGGCGTTTCCTAAATCTGCACACACCATCCATATCTTTAAGACAAATTATGATATTAATTCATTGATAGTGTTTGTTAATTATTGTCATCAAAAAATATATTCTTAAAACGGTTGTTACCGTATAGATCCCATGCAGAATTTTGAATTATTTTAGCTCAAGTAAATAACAAGACCTCTTGAACGGATATGAATAAAACACCTTGAGTAACCTTCAAAGTTGTGACCAATAGCTATTACAAATTAATCATGAACTAGAGCGAATAATAAAATATCTGCATCATCAATGTTGATTCCTTATTATTCAAAAATATAAAACAATAAATGTTATCGTTCTTTATTCACCATTCTATTCATAGAAATGATTATGACGTACATAATTATATGTACGTACATAAAGATGTGTTACTATCACATATGGCGTACATAATTATGTGTTACTATTACATATGGAGTACATAATTATATGTTACTATCACATATGGCGTACATAGTTATGTGTTACTATTACATATGGCGTATATAATTATGTGTTACTATCACATATGGCGTACATAATGATGTGTTACTATCACATATGGCGTACATAATTATGTGTTACTATCACATATGGCGTACATAATTATGTATTACTATTACATACGGAGTACATAATTATGTGTTACTATCACATATGGCGTACATAGTTATGTGTTACTATTACATATGGCGTACATAATTATGTGTCACTATCACATATGGCGTACATAATTATGTGTTACTATTACATATGGAGTACATAATTATGTGTTACTATCACATATGGCGTACATAGTTATGTGTTACTATTACATATGGCGTACATAATTATGTGTTACTATCACATATGGCGTACATAATTATGTGTTACTATTACATATAGAGTACATAATTATGTGTTACTATCACATATGGCGTACATAGTTATGTGTTACTATTGCATATGGCGTACATAATTATGTGTTACTATCACATATGGCGTACATAATTATGTGTTACTATCACATATGGCATACATAATTATGTGTTACTATCACATATGGCGTCCATATTTATGTTACTATCACATATGGCGTACAAACATAACTATGTGTAACTATCCCATATGGCGTACATAATTATGTATAACTATCACATATCGGAAGATCTGTAAAGGTTTCTTTGTAGTTCGCATTCCATTGGTAATTTTTATGCGATTTTATTACCATTTTTTAATATACATAATTTGCAAAAAACAACAGGTAATTTAATTTAGATTTACAATTTGAATGGATCTGGGTTTGTTGCCTTTCATTTGTCGTGTCCCCAGTAAACTAGGATTTTGCCTGTATCTCACTGCGGAAATTGAGCATGAAAAAATAAATCGACACTTCTTTCCGATTTTCGATTACACGAAAACAAAACCCCATTGCACTTTCTCATCATTACACTACATAAATAATCAAACACCGTTAACTGTAAAATATATTGAATCAAATCTATGGACTTGAACTTTGTGGGTATTAAAATATTAATTAACTGATACATGTCTTATTCAACTGTATACACTTATCCCCAGGACACATGTTTCCACTTCCTATCTCGAAAATCTTTTCAGCCATGTGAGTTCGAAACACATATCGCAGGGATATATTTTATTAGTAGAATAACTGTACATTGGAATAATAAAGAATGAGGTGTGTCAAGATAGGAAAGTCTGGCACCGGATCCTCTCGGCCTGCCCGAGCAGAAAAAATGTCGAGATGACATCTAAGTATTTTGTAAGATAACCAATTTATATAACCCCATTAAAAGCGACCGGATGTTCCGTCAAATATCTCAAAACAGGAAAAATGTTGCTGAAATTGCTTTTGTGTCCCAACGCCCTGCTTATTTATTTTATTTTATTAAAGTGTATATATTCTTTTATCGATCATTAAAAAAGGTTACAAGTCAAATTATAATTTTGAGTGGGCATAAATACAAATACAACTTGTCACAAGATTACATTAATTATATACGAGGCATATCCAGAAAGTAAGTGTACTGAATTTTTGTAGGTTACAATTTTTTTTATTTAAACAAAAAAAATACGTGGTTACCGTAGTACATATGTAAGCTATTTTTCGACATAGTCGCCATTCCTCTCAATGCAGGTGGTGAAGCGGGGTATCAACTTTTTGATGCCTTCCTCGAAGTAGTTTCCCGCCAACCCCTCCGTCCACTTCTCCACCTCCTTCTTTACCTCCTCGTCGGTTGAAAACTTTTTTCCACCCATGTGCAGCTTCAGGGAGGTAAAGAGATAGTAATCTGAAGGTGCTAGGTCAGGGGAATGCGCGGGATGGTTCAGGACATCCCATTTAAACGAGGCGAGCAGTTCTTTCGTGGCGTTGGCCGTGTGTGGTCTGGCATTGTCGTGGAGCAGGCAGACTCCCTTTGTCAGCATGCCTCTCCTCTTGTTCCGAATCGCCCTCCGCAATTTTTTTAGGGTCTCACAGTATCTTGCAGAGGTGATGGTCTCCCCTTGAGGCATATATTCAATTAAAATTATGCCTTGACAGTCCCAAAACACGGATGCCATGATTTTCTTGGCTGAAATTGTGATTTTGAACTTTCTGGCGGAGGGTGAAGAGGTGTGACGTGACCGTTTTTAAACTCGCGACACCACTTGTACACACTCGTACGATTCACAGTTTTATCACCATATGCAGTTTTCACCTCATTATAAACCTCAACCGGAGGTTTTCCCTTCCAAACGAGATAACGGATGACGCCGCGTATTTCGCATTTGGCGGGAGATTGGATTGACATTTTTCACGAAACGTGTTGTCGCGTCGACACTTCTCAACGTACTGACCTCGAATCGGTCTCGTTGCGGAGGGGAAGGGTCAGGCTACACGGGAGTGTAGCCAACATGTCGAAAATAAAATCCATCCGGTCGTGAGAGCCTCAGTACACTTACTTTCTGGATACGCATAGTACAATACAAAAAAAAATTATAAAAAAATCCAATATCATCTATCATACATGTTAATTAATAGATATTTTTGTAAATATTTCAGTAATCGTTCTTTTTAATTAACCGAACCATCTCAACATTCCTTCCTTTATTTTAATCACTGTATTTTCTTTAAATTTGCATTATTACCTTAATGTCATTATTCTACTTCATAATGTGAGGCATTGTTCTACTTTACAGACAAAACATTATGTTGATCAATTGATCAGATCGAATCATTACTGATTACGTTTTAAAAGATATTTTTACCCACACGTTTTATTTTATTTTTACTGCTTCGTGAAAGAATCCAAGTTGTCGTAATTAAAAAATGAGTAACAAGCAATGACTGATACCGCTCGGTTGTCAGGTCTAAATCCATCTAAGGTGACAAACTTGCTATTGTAGACCAGCAAAGAAAACAAACGGTAAATAAAGCGGCAGTTGTAACAGACGGCAGACTGCACAACAGCTGTTCATACCATAACCCAAAGGTAGGGGCTGACTAAGAAGTGCAGATGTTGTTTGTTTTCTGCATCAGTGTGATGCAGTTGCTGTTGCCAGTTAGAACAGGGCTTAATGGATATCTTAAAAAATGTGAAGTAATTTATTGTTAAATAAAGGTATCTTAAAAACTATGCTGCAAAGGTTTCGACTTTAACTTGGTGCAAATCCATATAAGAATGATTTACGCCATCGTGAATTAAGAGTGTTTTCGGTATCTTATTCACGAACTGAGCTCTTAAGCGCATCACCACTCACACATGACCTTGTTAAATTAATTTTCTGTAATAGATATTTTCCACATCTAGGTGAAAATTTGAGGATTAAACTCCTTAATAAACTTTTTAGGTATAAAACTAAGCACTTAACAAGGAAGTATGACTTATTTCATGTAATTGGGTTAACACTGTATCAAAAATAAAATAAATATATAATATTTAACAATAAATTGCTATATTATTCTACTTATTACATTAATCCCCGTTACACGTGTTTCTACCTCCTATCCCGAGGCTTTCTTCGGGCGGAATGAATAGCCTCCAGAATTCATTCCGCTAGAAGAGAGTCTCAGGATAGGAGATAGACACACTAGAAGCGTGGATTAATACAATTAGTGAAATAAAAAAAAAACTTTTTTTTGTTAAATATTTCTACAATGAAGTAAATAATTTACAAAAGCATTGACAAGCGATTGATGAAAACGTTTGATTTCAAGTCAGTGATAATACGTGTTTTATTCTCGTTTTGTATTTCCTATCAATAACACGCTTTTTCAACCACTGAATATACGTTTATATGCAAAACGAAAGTGACTAGGGATGAATGTGAACTAAAGACTGGTGTATTAAGAAAGAAAAAGAGAGCACTTTGAGATGGTTTTGGTATGTATTGAAGAACGTATGAATGAAGAATGATAAGGGAAAAATATAGAGTGAAAGGTGTGAAAGGGGAAGATCAAGTAAATGATGGTTATATCATGTGAATAATATTTTGAAACACGGAAACGTAAAAAGTCTGAGAAATTGTAGGAACCTTCACATACGGGGGGGGGGGGAGGGTTATCTTTTTCTTCTTCCCAGTATCATGTCAGGTCCCCCTAACGTTGAATATTACCTGAGAGTAAGACATTTTTGTCCCCGGCAGCCCGAAAAATATCTCCAACGCCCCCTATGCCAGTCCAATCACGTATATTGCGGAGCCAGGAGATTTGCATCCTGCCAACACCTCTTCGGCCTTCTATTTTACCTTAGATGATCAGGTGCAGTAATTTGTACTTTGCTCCTCTAAGTACATGATCCAAGTAGGACACCTTGGGGGGGTATGGTAGTAGAGAAGGCGAAATATGTGTTTCGTGATAGGATAATCTGACGCGCTGTCCTCTCTGCTTACTCCGATAGGAAAACAGCGTGATGGTATGTTTATATGTATATGCATGATAGATACTATTCACACAATAGTGAAAGGGTACTTCTATTGCTTGTCGTTGGTGAACGTTCTATATAGAATATGAACATCAATGCGCAGCTACGGTTCTAGCGCATTGAAAAGCGTGACTCAAAAAATATATTAAAAAAGAATAGCACTCTATGCTCATCAAAATGTTGTTGCCCTTTGACTTTCTGTAACAAATAAAAACGGCACTCTATGCTCATCGAATAGTTCTCTATGCTCATCGAAAAAAAGAATAGCACATGCTCATCGAAAAATAATAGCACACTATGCTCATCGAAAAAAGAATAGCAAGAATAGCACACTATGCTCATCGAAAAAAGAATAGCAATAGCACGCTATTATTTTTCGATGATCATCGAAAAATAATAGCGCTCTATGCTCATCGAAGAAAGAATAGCACTCCATGCTCATCGAAAAATAATAGCACTTATGCTCATTGAAAAAAGAATAGCACTTTATGCTCATCGAAATGTTGTTGCCCTTTGACTTTCTGTAACAAATAAAAACGGCACTCTATGCTCATCGAATAGTACTCCATGCTCACCGATAAAAGAATAGCACATGCTCATCGAAAAATAACAGCGCCCTATGCTCGTCGAAAAATAATAGCACTCTATGCTCATCGAATAAAGAATATCACTCCGTGCTCTTCGAAAAATAATAGCACTCTATGCTCATCGAAAAAAGAATAGCACTCTATGCTCATCGAAATGTTGTTGCCCTTTGACTTTCAGTAACAAATAAAAACGTTAGTTAAAGGATATTTTGTTTTATTTTACATTAACTTTCCCCAACTCTATTTCGAGCACATTGAAATGCGAGACTCGAAAAATAAATTAAAAAAGAATAGCACTCTATGCTCATCGAAATGTTGTTGCCCTTTGACTTTCAGTAACAAATAAAAACGTTAGTTAAAGGATATTTTGTTTTATTTTACATTAACTTTCCCCAACTCTAGTAAGTTAAGATAAACAAACAAAAAAAAGTAAATGTCTACAATAGTTAGTGAAACTTTGGTGAAAGTGTACTTACACAATTGATAGTTTTCATTCAATGGTGATAGTTTACATTCAAAAGTAATAGTTAACATTCAATGCACAATCTACTTCCTTTGTGACATGTATACTATACCTTCAAATGTTTATGTAATAATGGGCTTTACAATAACAGTTGTTGGACCGTGTTTGGTCCGAGAGCCGCAGGTACCCAACCCCTGGAATACAGCGATATGCAGTGGAAATAATAAATCAAACCAGCACAAGCTGATAACAGATTTTTGTCATTAAACAGGCGTGGAGAACAATGTAAATATTGAATTTATTATGAACAATGTCAATGCTTTGTTTAATGATATAATAGTTACTCAGAAATACTTGATTTATGGAGAACTGTTCTTAGTGAATGGACAAACAGATAAACGGTCGACATTGGAAGAAAACTGGCATAAGTTATTTTTGTATTGAAGTTTTGACATTGATCTTTGGTAGCAGGTGTAACCTTAAAGGAAATATTTATTTTATTTAAAATATGAAATCCTTCAACTGTTATTATATATAATATATACACACTATCGCGTCGTTTTTCTATCGGGATAAGCAGAGAAGACAGAGCCATCTGACTTTCCCATCTCGACTCATATCTTTCGCCTTATCTACATATATACACCCATCTCATACAACTAGCATTTCTCCGACTTTTATATTTGTATTTTTTTAATTTCATTCGTTTGTTCTAACTATGCTCTCTAAGATCTTCTTTTACCCCACCTTCCACTGATTTGCACTCTATATTTGTTTTGTTGGTATTTTTTACTCATTCGTTCTACATGCCCAAACCTTTTCAGAGAGCTATTCGTCTTTTTCTTACTCAACTCTTAAGCTTTAAATTCTCATTCATCCTTAATCACTTAATTCCATATTGTGTTAGCGTTTGAGCGAATCAAGAATAACACTTTCTTTGTATACAGCATAACATTGTGGAATTATTGCCATGTGGCAATCTCAATCATGGATTATTGACATGTGGCAAACCCACCAGAAAGATGTTTATAAGACCTTAAGTGGAAACCGGACTGAAAACCTTTTTCATTAGAAAAAAAACTGGGTTCCAGTGAGAATCGAGCCCGCAACCTCCGGGTTGGAAGACAGGCGTCTTACCAACTAGATCACGGGGGTCGTCAATCAGAAGTTGGCTGCAAAAAAACTACAGGCGCTAAAAGGAAGAGACGATCGCGTCAATAACTATGAGCAAGCTGTAGAGAAGCAACAACGCGACGACCACACGAAGCCGCACAACGAAAAACACAACGCCATGTTACAAACTACTCGGTCTTATAATGAGAATATCAAGAGAATTTAATACAAATATCCTTCAAAACGATATATCTATCTAATGATTAAAGAACTTAATTAGAATAAGCATCTGCAGTTTGGGCTCCTCATCAGCACAAATGTAAGAATAATATAGAACAAATACAAAAACAATCCTCAGATATCTATGGTACAGAACAAAGCGCGATTACCCAAAATATGCTCACCATGTCGAACTCCTCACGGTGTGTAACCATAGAAACCTCGAAACAAGAAGGCAAGAATATATTGCAATATTCCTACTTAAGATTTTTCAAGGTTGCTTTAACTGTCCCGCGATATTAGAAGCACTAAGTTTAGATGTCTCCAATACTCGTAAATATAGCCGTGCAAGGAATCACCCTTTGTTCTACATAACTTACAGAACGAATATCATGGCTAAATCACGCGTGGTAATTTACCAACTGAATGACACTGTAGATATATTCTCGGCACCGCCTAGCAGTATGAGAAGATTCCTAGCTGATATTTTTCCTTACGGATAAGCAAGCTAGTGGCAGTCCCTCTTTGCGTAACAGGAGAAATCCGTGCAAAGCGGATTAAAGTGAGAATATATTCAACAAAATGAATTTACTTTTGTCCTTATTGACGGATAAGTACTTGTAAATAAATAAAAATCGTGGCTCAATTAAAAAAATCTGTCGCTTTATGCTTTCTCTCTATTACGACATGGAAACGACGCGATGGTTAGTATGTGAACAAGAACCTTCAAGATTACATTCAATTAAATACAATGAGACAATTATGACTTCGTATTTTAAATATTTGCTGTTTATATCCTTCATCCGGTCAAGAGCTATAAATTATTATATGTTGAAAGCCTCATTCATGAACCGGTCGAAGAAAACGAAAAACTTAAAATATATGAGACAAGATAACAGTGTATGATAGACATGTCAGGTGTGATAACGTAATAAATATTTGATGAGTTGACAGTAATAAAGAAAGTAAGGTTGACAATCGTGACACTATAAATATCAAATATACATTTTTTTTGTATTTGTAAAAATACGAAAAAAACCGTTTAATGTATCTTAAGAATGAGCGAGATGGAAGTTTCTGTCATGTTCGATTTTGAACGTGCCACTTAGAAGAAAACAATTTTTATTATTTTGACTCGTAACATATAATTGACTTATAGCCGACCTCCGTGGCCTGGTGGTAAGACGCTTGTCTGCCGATCCGAAGGTTGCGGGTTCGATCCCCGCTGGAATCCAGATTTTTTTTAAATGGAATTCCAGTCTGGTTTTCACTTAGAGCCCATTAAAAAATATTTCTGGTTAGTTGGAAGAGATTGCCACATGGCAATAAACTCGCCAGGGGAAATAATAAAAAAAAAAAATTGTATTGACTTGAATTTGATGGCACAAATCATCCTAGTTTAGGTGTATTGTCTATTAAAAAAAAGTTATGCAATAATAATACTAATGTTGCAATAATATATAATAAAAACACACGTTAAAATGACAATACACTATTATCGACTAAAATTAACAAAAATATACTTTATAAATATACTAACATATAAAGAGGTGCATGGTCGTGCGGGTACACACTGGACTTCCGTGTGGAAGGTCGTCGGTTCGATTCCCGTGCTGTGCTACTCTCCTGGAACGACACAGACACTTTTTCCGCCAATTGTTCGATGGCATAAGGATACCTATGACTTCGGTCATATCTATTTTTTTTTTATTATATAACTTTTATTACAAATACAATCTGGCCAGGCGGCAATCTTTTCCAGCCAAACAGACAAAAGTAAATGAAGCAAGTTACGTGGTCGCATAAATCATTCAAATGACTATCCATCCCCACGAAATCCATAAACACATACGTGAGCATATGCCCACGAACCCCACAACGACGGACAATAACCCGAACATTATTTTTCCTATAAAGTGAGATATCATCAATCAAAAGGAAAGGAAGGGATGGTGAAGAGGAAAGGAAAAGAAAAATCAGGAATGACCACGTTATTTTACTGACTAGAAATTAAGAGTTTTTTCAGTCGCTTCTTAAAGCATGCCAAGGACGAATACCTATCTATTCTTCTAAAAAAAAAAAAAACAAACAAAAAAATACAATGGAATATTATGTAACGCTCCAGGAATATCTAAATAGCCTAAAATCAAGAAAAAAATAAAGTATCAATAACAATTTAATGCAATTCTATCTCCGTTAACTCAAAATATATTTTTGCAGAGTCAATAAAGATAAAAAGCCTTCGAAAGACTCTCAGAATTGTCAATACTCCCACAGAATGAATGGGAATCTATAATCTGGACCATAACAGCGATAGCACGAATATACTTTGTCTTGGTCCGTATTATCAACATTGAAAAGAAATAATAAACAACCATAAGAATTCCGGTTAGTCCAGATATTTGAAGAATCTCATATTCTCAGAACCATCAATTGCGTAACTTTGGTTACATACTTGAATTTATTTATTTGTTTAAATGATTCGAACATAAACTAAAATGCCTGCAGTAAAGGTTGGAGAATAAATTATTCGAACATAAAGTAAAATGCATGCAGTGGAGGTCGGAGAATAAATTATTCGAACATAAACTAAAATGCATGCAGTGGAAGTTGGAGAATAAATGATTCGAACATAAACTAAAATGCATACAGTGGAGGTTGGAGAATAAATTATTCGAAAATAAACTGAAATGCACACAGTGGAGGTATTTACGATTTATAAACTTTAAACAACAAATTCCAATAACTTAGGTAGACTAAAATACGATTACGAGTATATTGTTGAAAGAGATGAGGTTTAAAATATCACCAGATAGAAGAAAAATGTTTAACCTCACGTCGTTTAAGATTGTCAGCTGATATTTCAATAGTCCGGAACTAACTTAGCTTATGTTACACGTTGCTTAAAGGCCCACTCGCTAAAATGTTTTGTTCCGTAGAGAGTGGTTGCAATTCATTATTTGTACATTTCTTGCATAACAAGATTGCGAATACTGGGTTATCAACATCGGCTCCACAGATGTCTACTCTTTTGTCCAAATTTTCGATGACATTTTGACATAATTGCGGTTCATACTCACCAATAACGCGAATAATTTCATTCTTCAGTTCAGGAATTGATCGGGGGTCATTCTTATAGACCTGGCTTTTCACGTAACCCCAGAGAAAATAGCCCAACGGTGTTAGATCACATGATCTTGGTGGCCAATTAACATCAACGTTTCCGGAGATTACAATACATAAAATAATTCAACAATTTGAACGTGTTGATGTATTGTATACGACTCCATTTTTATAAATGTCATACATTACACTTCTCAAATGGCACAAGACCCAGGCAAGTTCACGACGCCATCTGTGTTTTATCCAAGAATTAAACAAACCGCTTAATTTGAAATACCCTTTATAACACTGCTTAGATGTCAATGTTAAATTCACGTACAAAATTGTTTGTATCAAAAAAGTCATTTGACTAATATTAAATAAATTATTCTACACAAGACAAATTGACTCCATTTTTATAAATGTCATACATTACACTTCTCAAATGGCACAAGACCCAGGCAAGTTCACGACGCCATCTGTGTTTTATCCAAGAATTAAACAAACCGCTTAATTTGAAATACCCTTTATAACACTGCTTAGATGTCAATGTTAAATTCACGTACAAAATTGTTTGTATCAAAAAAGTCATTTGACTAATATTAAATAAATTATTCTACACAAGACAAATTGACTCCATTTTTATAAATGTCATACATTACACTTCTCAAATGGCACAAGACCCAGGCAAGTTCACGACGCCATCTGTGTTTTATCCAAGAATTAAACAAACCGCTTAATTTGAAATACCCTTTATAACACTGCTTAGATGTCAATGTTAAATTCACGTACAAAATTGTTTGTATCAAAAAAGTCATTTGACTAATATTAAATAAATTATTCTACACAAGACAAATTGCCTATATCAGCCGCCTCATTAAGTTTTTTGACTTTTCTAAAATTGCTGACATACACCCTTGAAATCACACATAAAAAAACCACATATCACACATGTATACCACCTATCATATATAAAATTTAACTTGAGACAGGTAAAGGCTCAGGTAATCCAAAACCCCAATATAAGAAAGAAAATAATCTAAGAAATAAAAACAAAAATATGCATATGTATAACAAATAAATAAACACAAATCGAAACATCAACATATTAACTGAGATCTCGAAAAAATTGAGAGAAAGAAAACAACGAAAAAAAAGAGAGAAAAAAATCAATGAGAATCACGCCGTGGCTTCGGATGTATGGTTCAAACAAAGAAAAACGCTTTCTAAGAGAACTTTAAAATTATAACATATTTTTGTTAAGACTTATATGTAATTTAATTTAACCTCTATATGTAATCTACTCGTATATAAAAGAAATAAAAAATGCACTTATCTAATCTTATTGTTTGTTGACAGCTGAGATAAGAAGACAAACACGAACCTGAAACGAAAAAGAACAAATATTAGAAATCGTCCCAACATACGCCAAATAAAATAATAAAGTTATTGAAACATAAATAGATACATATCATCCCGCCGTGTCCCTTGCGGGGTAGGCAGAGAGAACAGAACACAATTTTCGCCTCCTCCACATTCATAGTCGATCTTCTATTATTCATACTCATTTTACCTTCTTTCAAATTCTGGTCAATTTGATCAAGCCACGATTTTCTTGGTTCCCATGCACACCTTACATTTCTGACTTGTAAACTCGCTTAAATATTTGTTTAAACATATTTATAAAAAATATAAAAGACATCTACGAGTATCTTATACTCGTATTTCACTGGTCATGTATAAGCATTGCGATTTTCAAATTCTTCAACAAACTCCCTAAATTATTTCCACAAACTGCCTAGATTCTTTCCAAGAACTCCTTTAATCCACAGTAAATCTGACTGTCACTGGACTGGATTGTGTTATTTTATCTAGATGCTTTTACGTTATATGTTAGGAGACCATACTGTAAATCAGGCAATATCTGTGGCTCTTCATCGACAGCCGTCCAGAGGAAGACCAAAGATGACTCAATGCTCCAAAATCCTGCAGAGAAACGGCCTAGATGAAAGCGACACCCAGAACCGAAGAACATACAGCCTGAAAACGAGAAGAGCCGACCCCAACAGCCTACCTAGACAATGAGTTGGGACAGTGCCAGTAAGAAGTTTTATGTTATATGTTACTTGTTTACTAAAACTGATCCCCTCAACTGAAGTAATCTCCAGATTTTCCAAACTGGAATGTGTTCCTAGATAATTATTATTGTTCTTCTCAAAGAGATTCTGTGCAAATAGACGACTGATGATATCCGTAAGAAGATAAAAGGTCCCAGTCTGGCCAAACAATTCACAATATACACACTACATCGAACTTTTGACAGTATGCAAATAAATACAGTAGCCTCTAAATTATTGTAGAAGGTAAGAGTCTACCACGTAATTCATATTAAAAGTGATACAAATGTATTGTCTACTGTCCCGCAATATAAGAGGCCTATTTATGCTCCCGACAATAACAAATGTGCAAAAAAATACCCTTTTTATGTACCAATTTAAAGAACCAATTTGATAGCTGGTTGCGTAAATATATTACGGAGGAATACCTAAAATCTGAACCCAGTTGTTATTATATTTATAGAGATATTAATTTTTTTAGAAGCGATGTGTACTAGTTACACACCACAGGGATGGAAGGGTTAATAAACGTTAATCAGACCCGTATTATGTAACCGGAGAAATCCGTATAATGTTGAAAAACAATTCTCCATGTAATTTGAAGGTGCTGTTTCTATGGTCTTACTTATTGAGAGAAAAGTACATAATAGATAAAGCTGAAAATGTGAGATGTTTTAAAATGATTTCTGAGAAGTTCCAAGGCAGACAATTGCTAACTCATAAATCTAATACTCATTCCGGAACTTGATATGATGCAGCAATGATTGCAATAATAGTGCATTCTGCAGACGTCATGTCTTATCTCGTTACAGAAATGTAACTCAATACAATAGTGACAAACAATGACACAATCGTATTTGATACTAGGAAAGTAAATCAATCTATTTTGTAAAGTGGCATACATCTAGATTTTTTTATATTTTGAGCATTTGACAAAAAAAAACATTTAGCTCAAATTTATCCGAATAAGTTGTCCGACATTTGTCGTAACCTCAGTAAATCAAGGTTTTGATTATTTTTTTTATTTCATTAACTGTATAATATACCCTACAACATTTAAAAAAAAGTGTAAGTAGGGAGTGTTTCATTAATTAAAAAGATAAATATTGTAAAAATTTAAAAAAAAACAATTTGAAACCATTATATGAAAACCAAATAAAAAGAAACATTAACGCAATAAAACAATTCAAATAACACAAAAGTATGCAAGAACACAAAGGAATTTTTTTTTTCAAAAATAGTAAAATTCAACAATATATAGTACACAGTTATTAATACGATATTGGGCTGTCTCAAGAAATGCAGCCCGCATCGCACCACACCAGGCGCCAGGTTGATATTACTCTATTGTTCATACGGAAAGAAAAGTACAGTTGTAAAAGGAATAAAGTTATAACATAGTAAAAAAAATACATATTACAAGTTTAAGCGCAATAGCCATTTATCTTACTGAAAATAAACACGTTCACAGTTTAAGCGCAATAACCATGCATCTTACTGAAAATATACTCGTACATGTTTATAGTTTAAGCGCAATAACCACGTATCTTACTGAAAATATACACGTTCACAGTTTAAGCGCAATAACCATGTATCTTACTGAAAATATACATATTCATAGTTTAAGCGCAATAACCATGTACCTTACTGAAAATTTACATATTCATAGTTTAAGCGCAATAACCATGTATATTACGGAAAATATACATATTCATAATTTAAGCGCAATAACCATGTACCTTACTGAAAATATACATATTCATAGTTTAAGCGCAATAACCATGTATATCACGGAAAATATACATATTCATAGTTTAAGCGCAATAACCATGTACCTTACTGAAAATATACATATTCATAGTTTAAGCGCAATAACCATGTATATTACGGAAAATATACATATTCATAGTTTAAGCGCAATAACCATGTACCTTACTGAAAATATACATATTCATAGTTTAAGCGCAATAACCATGTATATTACGGAAAATATACATATTCATAGTTGAAGCGCAATAACCATGTATCTAACTGAAAATATACATGTTTATAGTTTAAGCGCAATTACCATGTATCTTACTGAAAATATACATATTCATAGTTTAAGCGCAATAACCATGTATCTTACTGAAAATATACATATTCATAGTTTAAGCGCAATAACCATGTATATTACGGAAAATATACATATTCATAGTTTAAGCGCAATAACCATGTACCTTACTGAAAATATACATATTCATAGTTTAAGCGCAATAACCATGTATATTACGGAAAATATACATATTCATAGTTTAAGCGCAATAACCATGTACCTTACTGAAAATATACATATTCACAGTTTAAGCGCAATAACCATGTATATTACGGAAAATATACATATTCATAGTTCAAGCGCAATAACCATGTATCTAACTGAAAATATACATGTTTATAGTTTAAGCGCAATAACCATGTATCTTACTGAAAATATACACGTTCACAGTTTAAGCGCAATAACCATGTACTTACTGAAAATATACATATTCATAGTTTTAGCGCAATAACCATGTATTTTACTGAAAATATACATATTCATAGTTTAAGCGCAATAACCATGTATATTACGGAAAATATACATATTCATAGTTTAAGCGCAATAACCATGTACCTTACTGAAAATATACATATTCATAGTTAAAGCGCAATAACCATGTACCTTACTGAAAATACACATTTTCATAGTTTAAGCGCAATAACCATGTATATTACAGAAAGTATACATATTCATAGTTTAAGCGCAATAACCATGTACCTTACTGAAAATTTACATATTCATAGTTTAAGCGCAATAACCATGTATATTACGGAAAATATACATATTCATAGTTGAAGCGCAATAACCATGTACCTTACTGAAAATTTAAATATTCATAGTTTAAGCGCAATAACCATGTATATTACGGAAAATATACATATTCATAGTTTAAGCGCCATAACCATGTATCTTACTGAAAATATACATATTCATAGTTTAAGCGCAATAACCATGTATATTACGGAAAATATACATATTCATAGTTTAAGCGCAATAACCATGTATATTACGGAAAATATACATATTCATAGTTTAAGCGCAATAACCATGTACCTTACTGAAAATATACATATTCATAGTTTAAGCGCAATAACCATGTATATTACGGAAAATATACATATTCATAGTTTAAGCGCAATAACCATGTACCTTACTGAAAATATACATATTCATAGTTTAAGCGCAATAACCATGTACCTTACTGAAAATATACATATTCATAGTTTAAGCGCAATAACCATGTATATTACGGAAAATATACATATTCATAGTTTAAGCGCAATAACCATGTATCTTACTGAAAGAAAAAAAAAAGAAAAAAACAAATGAATACTTTTTCTGATTTTTAATTACTATTTGATTCCTTTGTCATAAATCATCTTAATTGATAAGCAGTGAGGCCTAGTTACGAGTATGTGGCACGCGAATCAACCTATGGCGTACAGCATCAATTTAAACAAATTAACAGTCCTTCCCACAATCTATTCCATACATTCATCAAATTAGTATTTAAGAAATCGAAAACCGTAAATTAATGCATTACATATGAATATAATATTGTTCAATGAAGAAAGGTAAATTAGATTTCAAGCAAGGACGGGTAAAACCGGAACAAATAACAAAAAGTTACCATTCGGATTAAATCAGAAAGACTAATCCAATTAAGGGTTATATCTTGTTGCCCGCTTCTGCTATACAATTTAACCGAGGATTAGCATCGATTTGCAGACCTGCCCTATATCTTCTGGAATTATTTTATTACCCCAGCCCATCCCAGCGGGAAAATCGTTACAAAGGTTTAACATTCGTCGTTGCAGATACGACAAAGTTACAATGAAACAGTTGATACAAATGGTAACTTGAATATAAAATTGATTGATGCTAAAAAAGCAATCATAAAAACCAATTTTTGTTAGCGAACAATTTATAGCTTTTTTGCTTTTATAGTCTTCTTCCTCCCCATTGTAATGATTTATTTACGTTTTTCAAATATAAACTAACTTGGCCTAGTTCGTAAGACGTTTGTCTTCCGATCTGAGGGTTACGGGTTTGATACTTGTCGAAATTAATATTTCGAAAAAGGAGTCTTAACTGGTATTTATGTAAAACCAATTTAACCCTTCCTTCCCTGTGATATGTAACTAGTGCACATTGCTTCTAAAAACTTTAATATCTCTATAACTATAATAAATACTGGGTTCAGATTTTAGGTATTCCTCCGTAACACAAAAAAAACTCTATCGGTTTCAAGGCTTTCACTTAATCATCAAGGGAGCACAAATAATGTATCATTTATACAAACCATATTATACCTGTTTTGAGATCAAGCAAATATTTATAATTTACATAAAAATGTTCCCAGCATCTTGTCATTCCCTGTCGGGGTAGGCAGATATGACAGAGCGCCAGACTTTCTTATCTCGACAAATATCATTCGCCTAATAAACATCGACAATCATTCTTACACAACTCTATGATTTATCTGATATTTATCTTTTCAAAATATCATTCACTTAATCTAACAATACTTTCCTTAGTCTTTCTAGAACACGCCTTTCATTTACATTTGCACTTTATATTTGTTTTGTTAGTTTTTCTTCATCCATTTGTCCTACATGTACCACCTATCTCACAGTGCACTTCTTCATCTTACTTAAAACATTCGCCTTAAGTTCAAACTCATCCCTAATAACTTAATTCCGGATCCTCTCACATGGAAGTATTAAATAAGTAGTATCTCTCCAAAAGGAGTATTTATACATCTACTGCACTGCTAATCTCCATAGCATGATATCGATAAATGTAAAGTACATGAGAGCAAGACTATGTTATATGTCTACCTGTTTCCTTTTTAGTCAAGCTGCCGGATGGAGAATTGAACAAGATCTTTGCTTATTTCCATTTCAGAATCTCGGATAAGAATATATTTTCTCGGTCTGCATGCTTGTAAATTGCAAACTGCAAATTCGTACTTCCTTTATTGCCATTTTTGTCTCTCGAGGATATGCAGTTTTTTTTCAAACGTGAAACTCGTGATCGAGAAATCTTGAATAGTGTAAATTTAAATACATTACGTATTAAGAATGTACAAGAGATTTTCTGAAGTTATATTTGAGAATTTGAAAAGATTTGAACTGCGAAATGCGTGTTGAATAAAGAGTAACAGTAAAGCACGTTGCACTGTGTAGGTAAACAGCTCAAGTGTAGTACTTTACAATTATGTTAAGTATTACACTCTCATTAATATGGCGCTATAAATATGACTGCAGTTACCACCTTTGTGATGTATGGTAGTAAAATGTGAACGTGGAAAAAACTGAAAAGAATCGAATAAATGCTGTGGAAATAGCTTCACTGAGAATAATACACGGGGTAACAATTACAGGATACGGAGTGTAGCGATTAGGGATGAATGTAAACTTAAGTTTGATGTGTTGAGTAAGATGTAAAGAAATACTTTGAGATGGTTTGGGCACGTGGAACAAATGGATGAAGAAATGCTAAAAAAAACTAATATATAAATATGACAAACTAAGGTGTAAGCCGTGATAAAGGAAACCCAAGGATAGCGTAGTTGGATCAAGTGTAAAATATTTTAAAATAAGGAAATGCAAGTCTGAAAATCGTAGATGTTGGTTTGTTCTCTAAACGGCGCTTATAAATATTCATTTTCTTTATTATTATGTTTTATGAGTAGGTGTATAGGTGTAGAAGAGGCGAAAAATGTATATCACGATAGGAAAATGTGTTTTTTTTCCCTCTCTACCTACCCCAACAGGGAAACTGAGTTAATAGCATGTGTTTTTTTATTTATTTTACACATGACTAGAAATATAACATACTCGTACATAATTTGCCAAAAAAACAATAGGTAATTTAATTTGGACACAATTTTAATGGATCTAGGTTTGTTACCTTTCATTTGTCGTGTCCCTAGTACACTAGACTTTTGTCTGTATCTGACTTAGGACATAAAATGTAGCATAAAAAAATAAATCGATACTTATTTTCCGATTTTTTATTATATAAAACCCGGTTGTACATTCTCATCAACATGACAAATACTGACACTCAATTACATAACGTGAATCAAATATGTACATATGATATACATTAGTATCACATCTGACTGAAACAATCGTTTCCATGACAACATATGACCAAAAAAGAGCTAAGGAGAATTTCGGTACTTTCGTGGGTCCTTCATCGGATCGATAATAATAAATATTACAGGATACTGCATTCTTAATGTGGAACTCGAAATGAGAAAGGAGTTTTGTTTTATGGACAAATGGAACTCGGCCACCGTCTTCCTTTTATTCATAAAGCTGGGAAACGGAACGTGTGTTCTCTCACGTGACGTGCGAAGGAAGAGGCATTTCCTTATTCATTTATACGAGAATCTCCGATATGCGCACGACCTTCGGATACGATTGAAAAATGAAGTAAATTTAAAGAATTCGATAAAAATTCTAAGTGTTGTTTGTATTATTGTAAAGTAGTTTCGTATTTCTTGGATATATGTCGTTAGAACAAAATGTTCGATCCATTCAAAACGATCTGAATGTTTTTTTTTATAATTTTATAATTTTGTAAGCAATATACGGTACAGTACCCGGTGGTAAGTAATACACATCGGGCTTAAGACAGAGACTGTCGGCCATAATCGGCTAACTTCGGTGTTATAGAACGTCGTCTCTGTCGTACGATGCGCTAACAATCTCGCGACGGAACACGTGTATGAATGATAGAGACGACGCTTTACAAAGTCGAAGTTATGGCCGATTATGGCCGACAGTTCCTTTCTTAAGCCCGATGTGTATTACTTACCGCTGGATACTGTACAAATATTTGCCTAAGGCTTTACTTTTATACAAATTCATATCTTAACTCATTTCATTTATATATTATATGTGTAAATGACACTACGGAAGTACTCTACAGCTTCGTCAATAGTATCTATATTATATAGAGTGCTCCAATCGCAATGTAGTAAAATGTTATTTAAAAGAGAAAAACATTGCCTTATAGGAGTTATACGTAGGATTGAAACTGGAGAAGAAGAATATATGATATCTTAGAATTAGTTAACATCTATATACTACTTATAACTAGATAACAATTCTTCCAACTAAATACATAACAAGTTGAGCGCATTTGTTTCGGCCATTGTTTACCGAAATTGCTAGAGGAAATATTTTTATGCATTATTTTCAAGATGAAAGAAACTAAATGTTTTTTTCGGTGCTTTTTTACTATAGCAAAGAAAAAAAATACGACACACATTAAAAACTTTTTTTTTAATGTATGGTGTGTCAAAAATGTGGTTAAATGCATAAATACACGGTATCCGCCTGGAAGGCCGATTACCACTAACAACAACAAATCAAGGCTTTGATGAACAATAACCCGAGTTTCATGACACGGCAGATTATTCAGATACTGAAAATATCGGAAAAAAACCGTCAACACGTATTTGGTGTAATTTTGCATTTAAATTCAATCTACTATATAAACACAAAATTATTTTCGGAACAACTGAATATTACACTTTTGTCGCATACAGAAAAAACCCAACGAGTTTAGTTTCACTTCTTAATCTATTTCAACCACTAAGAAAGATGTTTACCCTTACTTCCTTGTGATGTGTAACTAAAGGGTCTTTCAAATTGAGCGTTTTTTTTAATTCTTGGATAAAACACAGATGGCGTCGCGAACTTGCCTGGGTCTTGTGACATTTGAGAAGTGTAATGTATGACATTTATAAAAATAGATTCGTCTACACTACAACGACGCGTTCAAATTGTTGAATTATTTTATGTATTGTTATCTTCGGAAATTGTGATGTTAACTGGCCACCAAGATCATGTGATCTAACACCGTTGGACTATTTTCTCTGGAGTTACGTGAAAAGCCAGGTCTATAAGAATGACCCCCAATCAATTGGTGAGTTAGAACCGAAATGTCATGAGTTAGAACCGAAATGCCAAAATGTCATCGAAAATTTTGACAAAAGAGTGTGTGACGTAGTTATATTCATTCTAAAAAACCGCTTTGGGTGAGGAAGCGACGCTTCACTCTACTTCCGTATATGGGAACGCAAGAAATAAAATCTCAGTTCGCTCGCTTCACTAGCTTTCGAACATTCATTTGAGGTGGTCGCTTCGCCCGTTTTGTAAACGTCGGCCGATGTTTTTATCATGTGTTTTGCAATAAAATTTCAATTATTATCATTTTTGACTTCTAATATAATTAATTCAAGCGATTGAGTGTGAATATTCTTATTTTTCCGATTTTAAATCGCTCATTTTTACATGTGTATTGAATACACAGCACCGGAACGCGCGGATTTTTTTAAAACAGGTTGGGAAAATTTAAAGAAGCGTTAAGTAATAAACAAATTCAAGCCTTTTTAAAACAAAAAATGTGCATCAGTGGAAATCGATCGCGTATAATGCGTTTTCAATAAACCCACAATGAAATATTTTATAACTTATTTTTATCAAACACTGTTTATTCCACTTTTTATAACGACATAACCCTACCGGTTTCAAAGCTTTCACCTCACCATCAGGGGAGCACAAACAAGACTCCGATATATTTTATTTTTTGCAGATATAATTTATGAAACAAAATGTTGTGGAACAACTTCTTATATTGTAATTGTCTTGGGAAACAACAGTGCCAGATTCTTCAACATAAAGACGACATGAGAAAATTGACAAAACACTTTTAGTCCTTCTTGCAATATTCCACCTCGGGGACACTTCAACATTCATACTTTTCAATATTCCTGACAGACCGGCTAGAGGTCCACAAGACAAACTTTCGATTTATCATCTCTTGGATGATTACATTGACGTAGGTTGGGGAATGGTATGGAAATCAAAAATTTTAGAGGGTTGTTTTCTCAATTATGGAGCGTTGATGTTTTCAGAATTTCTCGCTGCTGGTTTGCATTTGTTTGTTTAAGATTTTTTTCGATATTTATTTTACAAATGACAAGATATATACATATAATTATTCACAACTAATTATTTGGACTTGTTTTTGCTAAATAATTAGTTGTAAGAATTGTTATCTAGTTATAAGTATTGTAGTATGTAGGTGGTAATTATTTCTAAGAAATCATATATTAAGATTGTAAAAAATAAAAATAAAATGACACGTAGGAAAATAAGATTAAGTAAGTTCATAAATTATAATACATAAATAAGATTAGTTACGATTACTATTACACATGACAAGAAATATACATAATTTGCGAAAAAACAACAGGTAATTTAATTTGGACATACAATTTTAATGGATCTAGGTTTGTTGCCTTTTATTTTTGTCGTGTCCCCAGTAAACTGGGTGTTTGCCTTTATCTCACTGAGGTTTAAGGTTAAATAAATGTATGCATATTACAAAATATTACCGAAATTAAGAAAAGTGGATTTACGTAACAATGGAACATATAATTAATAAGAAAAAAAATTAAGAAGGTGAATAATAATTATTTTATCAATGTGTTAATTAAAGCTTGAAGAGAACTGGTAATATTCTAACGTGCATTAAAATAAATTTAAATAATTTTTGGAAGAAGAAAAAACTTCTGAATCTTAAGTAGACGGAAAAAAAATAAGATTTGTTATTAGTGGTACAATGCTTACATAGAATACATATATACTATCACGCCTTTTCACTATCGAGGAAGGCAGAGAGGGAAGAGCACCATATTTTCCTATATTGACACTCATGCTTCACATCTTCTAAATCCATCCACCTCATACAGCTCCCATGACTTTTAAAGATTTCTTCTTTCAAAATGTATTTACATTAATCCACTCATACTTTCCTTGGTCATCCTCTACCACGTCTTTTACTCATATTACCACTTTATATACACATTTGTTTTATTAGTATTTCTTCATTCGTTCGTTCTACATGCATAATACCTCCGTGGCCTGGTGGTAAGACACTTGTCTGCCGATCCGGAGGTTGCGGGTTCAATCCCCGCTGGAACCAAGATTTTTTTAAATAGGATTCCAGTCTGCTCAACACTTAGGGCCTATAAAAACATATTTTTGGTTGGTTGGAAAAGATTGCCACATGGCAATAAACTATAGTATTATTATTGCATAACTTTTTTTTAATAGACAATACACCTAAACTAGGATGATTTGTGCCATCAAATTCAAGTCAATACAATTTTTTTTTTTTTTTTATTATTTCCCCTGGCGAGTTTATTGCCACGTGGTAATCTCTTCCAACCAACAAGAAATATGTTTTTATAGGCCCTAAGTGTTAACCAGATTGGAATCCTTTTTAAAAAAATCTGGGTTCCAGCGGGGATCGAATATATAATAAAAAAACACGTTAAAATGACAATACACTATTATCGACTAAAATAAAAAAAAAAATACTATATAAATATACTAACATATATAGAGGTGCATTGTGTACATACAGTACCCGGCGGTAAGTAATACACATCGGGATTAAGAAAGAGACTGTCGGTTTGTAGAGTGTCGTCTCTGCCATTCATGCACGTGTTCCGTCGCAATTTGTCAGTCGCATCGTGCGACAGAGACGACGCTCTACAAACCGACAGTCTCTTTCTTAAACCCGATGTCTATTACTTACCGCCGGGTACTATTGTATTTTTTTTATGTAATTACGTAATTTGTTATTTTCCGGTTTTATTTATACATAAATATAAATCTGTTTTGATTCAGTGATCAAATTTTGATGCTATTTAAATGTAGTTGTGAATTATAGTTTTTATATATATATATATATTTTTAAATGAACAGCCATGCTTTTTGTTTTGTTTTCCGTGTAATTATATTGAATTTCTATCCTCCATGAAGGTTGCGGTCGTGAATAATGAATAAATAAATAACCAGCATTATTTCCTAGTCTAGTATTCCTGAAGGTTACAAACCTATAGTTAGCGCATGCCTCCGTTGACCTCTGAGTTTCACCAGCTCGGTACGGGCACATCCCCGCGGCACGCCCAAATCATTAAGGCAGTCTGGTAAACATCCCACAAATTGATGTGTGCCTCTACCTGTGGTTCAATCACGCGATCCAATTCAGGACTGGAAATAATCTCAATTTACTTCTTAAACGAATATTAAATTGCGTGCCTCGTGGCGGATTGCTTTTCAGACTGATCCAGTTATTCATTACTATATATACAATAGCTCACGTCTTCGCGAGGGTCTAGTTTTTTTCTTGTTTTATGAAGAAGTCAGGACGGGAACACGCATTCATGTACACCCACAGGAGCTAAGGGAAATCTTCCGGCAATCCAATACATGTTCCGAATTGGAGTCCAGAAAACTTGTAAAGATTGGATTTAATGTAAGAGCTGTATAATCGAGAATATTCAGACTTTTTCATAGAAAAGTTAGGACGGGAGCTAACATTAATATACGCGTAAACCAGTAACTAAGGGAAATCTTTCGACAGTCAAATACACTTCATGAATCGAAGTTGAAAACAATAGTTCAGTTTGGAATTAATGTGAGAGCTCTGTAATCGAGAATAATCAGTCTAGTTCATAGAAAAGTTAGGACGAGATAAAACAATAATATACGCATAAACCAGTAAATAATTGAAATATACCGACAGTCTATTAGAGTTCATGAATCTAAGTCGAAAATAATAGTTCAGTTTGGACATAATGCGAGAGCTGTGGAACCGAGAACATTCAGACTATTTCATAGAAAAGTCAGGACGGGAGCAAACATTATTATGCGTAAAAACCAGTAACTAAGGCAAGTCTCCCGATAGTCTAATACAGTTCACAAATCGAAGTGGAAAATAGTAGTTCAGTTTGGACTTATTAAAAGAGCTAAGGGAGCATGCAGATGTAGACTATATTATAGAGAAGTCAATGCGAGAGCACGCATCAATGTACGCAAAGAACCAGGAACTAAGAAAAATCTACTGGCAATTCAATATAGTTTCCAAATTGAAGTCGAGAAGATTGGTTCACATTGGACTTATTGTAAGAGCTGGTGAATTATGAACATTCAAACTATATAATATAGTAATCAGGGCTAGAGCACGTATCAATGGATATACGAACCAGTAGGAAAAGGAAATCTTCCAGCAATCCAATACACTTCCCAAAATGAAGTCAAGAAGACTGGTTCAGATTTTACACATTGTAGTGGGTCAGCTGTGGAATATCTCCCGGTGATCCGATATAATTCAAATAAGACATTAATAAAAGCTCCCGAAAAGGAATGTATTCAGGTGCTTCCTGAAGTTGTACACGCCACCCATATCTTAACTCTTAGAGGCAGGCCATTTCACCCTGTGAGACCAGCATTGGAAAAAGGCATTTCGGATCGATTCAAAACAATAAATTTATTCAATGAAGATGACACCGACCTAGAAGCTCTGCTCCTGTCCGAAGCGATATCTCTCAGACACATATCAAAAATTTACTTACTTAAGTAAGTTAATAAGGTAATTAAATACAAAGATAAAAAGGTTGAAAGATTCCATTCACGACACTTGTAGACTAGCCAATGTATTTTATTTATTTATTTATTTTATTTATTTTATTTATTTTATTTATTTTATTTATTTTATTTATTGTATTTATTTTATTTATTTTATTTATTTTATTTATTTTATTTATTTTATTTATTTTATTTATTTTATTTATTTTATTTATTTTATTTATTTTATTTATTTTCGTTACTTTTATTTATTTATCTTATTGTATTAACGACACAACAGTGTTTTTTATATGCAAATGAAGATATGACAAGTTATACAAGTACTTAAAATTATTGACGAAAAAATACAAAACTTTATATTAAACTAAGATGGAGATACAAAAGCAGTAGTAATAATGTTGTTTATAGTTAAGGCATTAACGTTGTGGAGGTTTAAAGACATTGTAATTTATTTTTATCAAACACTGTTTATTCCCCTTTTTTGTGACGGTATAACCCTACCGGTTTCAAGGTTTTCACCTCATCTTCAGGGGAGCACAAACAAGACTTTTATGTGCTCCCCTGAAGGGTCTCCCCTGTATGTGCTCCCCTGTCTTGTTTGTGCTCCCCTGAAGATGAGGTGAAATCCTTGAAACCGGTAGGGTTATACCGTCACAAAAAAGTGGAATTAACAGTGTTTGATAAAAATAAATTACAAAGTAGTAATAATATATTTCAGTCATTGCTTAAAATTATTTAATATTAACATACATATTTAAGTTTAATATATGTATGTATAACACAAAATATTACCAAACTTCACCAAGCAGACTTACGTAATTGTCAAAAACTTATTTTAAGAACTTGTTTGTTTTTAGTGGAACGACGCTTACATAGAACAAAAATTGGATTTTTTAGGAATTTTATGGAGAGATCTTGAGATATGGAAAACACGTGGGCTCACTTGTAGAACGAGATGCATGTAGACAATTTCGAGTTATAAACAGACATTTATGACTACTTATTTGCACAAATGTAGAACGAGATGTATGTAGACAATTTCAAGTTATAAACAGACATTTATGACTACTTATTTGCACAAATGTAGAACGAGATGCATGTAGACAATTTCGAGTTATAAATAGACATGTATGACTACTTATTTGCACAAATGTAGAACGAGATGCATGTAGACAATTTCGAGTTATAAACAGACATTTATGACTACTTATTTGCACAAATGTAGAACGAGATGCATGTAGACAATTTCGAGTTATAAACAGACATTTATGACTACTTATTTACACAAATGTGTTGACTTCGTAACAATTCCAATCAAATATAACAATCAAGTTCAAGATTTCCGCATCAGTGCCTTCTGTGATTTGTTCGCCCACATAAGTACAAAAACAGCTTTATTTGACACCCTTAATATAACAGGTAACCACCCTCAAGTTTCCCAGAGGACAAATCTATTACCACAAGGCAACTTCCGGTGAGGTTACAATGAGGAAATATCCACTGACCGAGATTCGTGATCCGTTGGACCCGTTGGAGAAGGGATGAGGGCACGTGACACAATTACCATCACGTCACGTCTCTATTACTTTCTGACGGAGGGTGAGATATGCGCAGATATTATTTTGGAAACAGGAAATTGAGGGGTTTAGAAAAAAAGACGGTCACGACAATATATGATCCAAAAAAAATTTTTTTTTTAATTTGAGACGATTTATAAAAGTTTTATAATTGATTATGATAATCAACAAAGTCGACGACTTCCGTGGCCTAGCTGATAAGACGCCAGTATCTTAACTCACGAGTTACTGATTCGATTTCCGTGGTAGCCAATTTTTTTAAAAGAGTTTAATCACATAAAATTGGCTATTTTACATATTACACAATAGTTAAGAAATAATATATTGTATACTGTACTTAAAAAAAGTTTTTTTTAAATCGCTCAAAATAAGATAACTGAACTTTGCCATTTTTGTTAATACTATATATCTCTCACATTGTATGAAGAAAATGTGAAGATTCGAAGGGTTCGAGGAAAATATACAAAAGATATAAAAAGCACAATGGAAATTTTTTTTAGAATTTTCACTTGAAATGAAAGCATGTGTACTTAAGGCCTTCATATTTGTATTGGATATTCTCCTAGAAAAAAATTAATTGTGATAAAAAATTTAATTCTGACATTGAAGTCACCTGAAAAATAACTGGATTTTTTTTTGTTCTAGTATCAACACTCTTTTTTAATCTATCAATAATAGTGGGTTCGAATTCGGAGTTAAAGTGCCCTTTAGGAGAGCGTGCTCTCTAAACGGCGAAATATATAAAGTATCATTTTATTATTATTATTTTTATTTTTATTATTTATTATTACACATGACAAGAAATATACACAATTTGAGAAAAAACAACAGGTAATTTGATTTGGACATATAATTTTAATGGATCTGGGTTTGTTGCCTTTCATTTGTCATATCCCCAGTAAACTAGGCTTTTGCCTGTATCTCACTGAGGATATTTAGCATGAAAAAATAAATCGATACTTCTTTCCGATTTTTGATAACACAAAAAACCCCGTTGCACGCTCTCATCAACCTGACAAACAGTGACACTCAACTACAACTGGAAACATCTTGCTAAACTCAACTCCTCACACATTATCACTCCAGAAAGACCAAAAATATTCATCCCACAATATACCGCACACAATCATAAGAATAAAAATCAAAACAAATTCAAAACAAAAAAAAAAGAAGAAAAAAAGAAAAACACACAGAAACACAAATACAAAAACATCCAAAATTAAAACAACAAGAAGAGACCCACACTCACGAGCTCACATAAATCCTTTCTACTCGTCATTCATCCTGAAAGCCCAAGTACTCAAAATCCTGTCGCAATAACAACCACGCTCCGATCGACTGTCTAAATGGTTTTCCTACCTTTACTTTTATTGAAGTCGGCACGCCATTGTATGTAATGGGAGCCAAATAAGCATATTGCCTTTGGGCAAAAGAGGTTTTAACTCTAGGGATGGTGAACATTTCATTAGTTGCCATGCGTGTCATGTGTGTCTGCTGAGTTTGCATCTTCCCCTCCTCTCGATGGTAGTGCCAGAGAATGGATTTGAGATGTAAATTGGCTATGTTCAGGACCTGATACTCTCTAAAAAGCTCCGCCGTGGGATACCGAGCAGGAAGTTTATTGATTATTTTCACAATAAATTTTTGGGAAACCTGTAATATGTGTTTCTGGGTTAAGGTGCATCCCCCCCAAACTGATATACCGTAAGAAAGTGCTGACTGACATAAGGCGAAGTATATACTTTTAAGAATATTTTCACTGAGCACATTTCGAATCATACGGAATATGTATCCTAGTTTTCTGATTTTTGCGCTCAAAGTGTTAATATGGACCTCCCAACGAAGGAACTGGTCAACATAAACTCCAAGGTACTTTATACTATCAACCCTTTCCAAGGAAACACAACTACAGTCAGACATGGGTGAACAAGTGTGTAGTGTTATGTATTTATTTGTAGGTGCTTGAGTTCTTGTAGATATGCTAAATGTGATGTATTTAGTTTTTTGGGAATTTAGAGTCAATAAATTTGAGTCCATCCATTCTTTAACTACACGCAATTCTTCGTTAGCCTTTCATTATAACTACACTTTCAAACTTCAAAAGTAACATATTTTTCTTCAGTGACATAACGTGTTTCCTGGTTCCCTCATTATCCTTTACCTCATGACCTTTCTATCCTTACACTCAATTTATACATAAGTATTTATTTTGTAATATTTTTAATCTGTCAATAATATTGGATTGGTATTCTGATATAGAACGTCCTTTTAACAGCACTATAAAAATTATCATTTTATTATTATTATTGTATTTAAATCGTAAAAGGGTGCATGTCTTCTTTTAGCCCTTTTAATCCCACGGGGCCGATTATCGGCTCCAACTGTCGGCCTCAAAGTTTTCATACAAGTTTTTATGTTGAATAATTTATTTATTTTTAAATATTAAAATAAGAAGAAACAGTAAAATTCATAGGAGCTGTACGATGCGGAGGAAATATATGAGTCGAGATAGAAAAAAAATAGCGCTCTGTACTCTCTGTCTGAAATTGTGTGATGGTATATAACATATAAGTACATCTGTCTAATACGAATACATGAACATTTCCGTTTCTTATAGGTTCATCCAGTAAAATGTTTTCTCCCATTGTGAAGTGGTTGTAACTCATTATTTATACAACCCTTGCGTAACAAGACTGCACAGATCGAGCTATCAATATGGACATTATATGGATTTTCCTATGATTTTAACTCTGCAGGATGAAAGTGGAAAGAGGACCTCCGTGGCCTGGTGGTAAGACACTTGTCTGCCGATCCGGAGGTTGCGGGTTCGATCCCCGCTGGAACCCAGATTTTTTTAAATAGGACTCCAGTCTGGTTAACACTTGGGGCCTATAAAAACATATTTCTAGTTGGTTGGAAGAGATTACCACATGGCAATAAATTCGTCAGTTTAAAAACAAAAGTGAAGTAGTTGTTATTGCCGCGATTAATTAATTTAATTATTTAGGTTTGCCTTGTCGTTTTGTTCTACGGTTTTTTTTCCTCTGCTATATCGTCGTTGTTCTGCGAAAAGCATTTATGGTAAGTCCAAATATTGAGTTTTGAGATAAACGCAATTTAAGTATCGGAAGGCGATGTAAAATCAAGTTATATGACTTTTTATCTTTTCATAACAGCGAAACCATATAACTTTTTGACATAAATGTTTTTTCCACGTGCAGTATTTTTATTTTAAGTAAAATGGCATCATCAAGTCATTTTAAGCAAAAATGGACTTAAACGCTTTTCGCAGAACAACGACGATATAATTACTACTTACATGTCAATCGTAAATTCTGTTTCTTGTTAGTTTTGTAATATTTCGTATCAAAAAGTAAATAAAAAAAAATTAAACAAATTCCGAGGAACCTTACGTCAAAAAAGATTGACTTACTTTCTATGTTAACATTTACTTTTCTTTAAAGTACGCTTAGTATCTTCCCCAAACAGGAAAATGACTAACGCCGTATCTGCCGAAGCAATTTAAGGTCATACAAAACCAGTTCTGCAGAAACTGGCTGTGGTCGCAGCGTCGCAACACTTGTGGACACAATTTCGTTGTTGATTTGTCGATAACAATTGAATATAGATTTTAAAAAATACATACTAAAAATCATAAGAAAAAAAAATTGCAGATAAGGGATGTGTTATTTTTACGCTTAACGAAATAAGTGGTGTACACTGTATTGTCAGTAAGAAAAAAACACCAAAGTAGTGTTTCTATCAAATCTAATGGAAGAGAATGAAAGATTTTTTTTTTGTTAAACAAAATAATATATTGTACAAATATTTGTCAAGGCTATACCTATATACAAATTTATTACTTAACTAATCTTAATTATATGTTATAATTTATGAACTTACTTAATCTTATTTTCCTACATGTCATTTTATTTTTATTTTTTACAATCTTAAATATATGAGATCTTAGAAATAATTGACACCTAGATACTACTTATAACTACTCGCAGATAACAATTCTTACAACTAATTATTCAGCAAAAACAAGTTCAAATAATGAATTGTAAGAATTGTTATCTAGTTATAAGTAGTATGTATCTGTTAATTATTTCTAAGAAATCATACATTAAGATTGAAAAAAATAAAAATAAAATGACATGACATGACATGTAGTAAAATATGATTAAGTAAGTTCATAAATTATAATAAATAAGATTAGTTAAGTAATAAATAGAGAGCGAAAGAGTTTCATTTAAATAAAAATAAAAAAAAAAACTGTAATCAAGGTGACAAGAGAACAGCAATATATTTTAGATCCTCACTAATCAATTAATATTTGTTTGTTGAAATTTATCTTTTTATTTGATGTTTTTTATTGTACATTAATTCCTTTTCCCATTAATTTGGAATAAACATTCTAAATACTCATTCCAGACGCATTGCTGAAGACAAACTAAAAAAAGAGATATATAGAGCAGATATGAGTGGAAGGCGTGTGAGAGAGAGGCCAATGAAAGTATGGTTGGATCAAGTGAATATTATTCTGAAAGAATGAAACGTAAAAAGTCAGAAAAATTGTAAAAACCATAAAAGTTTTATGAGAATGTGTATGGATGTAGAAGAGGTTAATGATGTGTTAAGTATGACATACTATCATCTCTGCCTACCCCGATAGGTAGATGCCGTGATTGTGTTTAGGTATGAGCATTCTAAATCGGAAAGTAAATGGCTATATTGTTTTACTTAAATTAACTTATTCAGAATTCTATGGCCTACAAATTGATATTTTTGTATATAAAGGGTCTTTCAAATTGACCGTTTTTTTTATTCTTGGATAAAACACAGATGGCGTCACGAACTTGGCTGGGTCTTGTGAAATTTTAGAAGTGTAATGTATGATATTTATAAAAATGGAGTCATATACTATACAATACAACAATGCGTTCAAATTGTTGAATTATTTTACGTATTGTAATCTCCAGAAACGGTTATGTTAATTGGCCACCAAGATCATGTGATCTGACACCGTTGGACTATTTTCTCTGGGGTTACGTGAAAAGCCAGGTATATAAGAATGACCCCCAATCAATTCCTGAGCTGAAGGACGAAATTATTCGCTTTATTGGTGAGTTTGAACAGCAATTATGCCAAAACGTCATCGATTTTTTTTTACAAAAGAGTGGACATCTGTGGAGCTGCAAGAGGTGGACATTTGGCGTATATTGTTTTTTTGTGTTTAAATGTCATACATTATACTTCAATGACCAATAAAAAGTTTTTTTTTTAATCTAAGCCAATTGTACGTTTAATTCAATAATTAAAAAAAATTGACCTAGAAAAACCGTTCAATTTGAAAGACCTTTTACTATCATATTTAACTAATGGATATACGATTGTATACACTATCATAAAAGTCGAAAAATAAAAACAATGATTAGCCATGCTTCCTTGTTAGAATATTCTGGGCAGAAATAATTTAATACCTTTAACACGATAAGAAGAAGGTATTGCGATAGAGAAATTATAGATAGGCAGGTACTTGACCTCTTCTTAACTTTGCCGGTAAGGATAAAACAATTCACATAAAAAAAACTTTCAAATATGTAAAATTTAAACAGCCTCGAATAACTTTTCGCGCCAAAAGCAACACTATATTTCCATGATAAAAAAAGTAGAAGAGGCTGGGAAAAGAAGCTGATGGCATCTATCCTTATTGCCACGCAGAATCCTCCCGTAAAGAGTGAAAAGGCGAGAAGGAAAAAAAAACAATCAGTTTATTCGCACGAACGGTCACGGTGATAACTCGAAGCGAAACTTAATTTTTACGGTTCTTTAAACTCTTTTGCTTTTTTTTCTTTTTATGGTCTGATAACACGCTACAGTTGATTCATCGGCGTATCTTAAGAGGTAAAAGGAAAACGGTTAATATTTGTATGTGATTCAAACTTTAAAATGTTCCGATTTATAAAAGTTGATTGTAAATACAGAATAGTACAGTAATTGTTGATTGACAACATTTTGTTCAATGTACCTTACAATTATTTACGACGCGACATTATAATGTCTAATAAAGATTATTTTCGGTACCGTATTCACGGACTGAGCTATTGAGGCATCTTTATTTAAATATATATGAATGTAACACATGGTTCGAACCCACAAAACTTTAACAGGTATGCTCGAGTATTACTTCTTACTTAAACAAATTATATACATACCATCACGCCATTTCCCTTTCAGGTTAGGCAGAGAGGGCAGAGCGTCATAATTTCTTACCTAGACACACAGCCTTCGCCTCTTACACATCTATACGTCTTCTCAACTAATTCGTACGATTTTTCTGACTTTCTAACGTTTCCTTCTTTCAAAATATAATTCAATTGTTCCAACCATACTTTTCTTGGTCTTCCTCTACTACGTTTTCTAATCACGATATATTTGTTTTGTTAGTCTTTGTTCAATCATTTGTTCTACATGCCCAAACCATCACAAAACACTATTCTTCATTTTAGTCAACATACCTGTGTTAACTTAACATTCATCCCTTATCACTTCATTCCGTATTGCATCAATTGTCACCCCATGTATTACGTGTGACATTTTGATAGTGATATACCAATTACTTACTGAAATAATTAATCCCTTGTTGATATAATCGCTTTTGTTTAATATAACTGACAATTATAAACACCATCGTCAATTAAGATTGTTTTCAAAACCTTATTAACGAACTGAGCTATAAAAAGCGTCACCACTCACACGCGGCATGGCCTTGTTGAACGAATTTTTCGTTCAATACAGTTAAACGAATGTTGAAGTAAAAGATTCTAGGCAGGTTTGCACTTAAGGTATGTTTAATATATTTCTGGTTTCATAGCAATAAGCCCATCACGTTGTAATATATACAATATACAAACATGCCATCACGCCGTGTTCCTTGCGTGGTAGACAGAGAGAACAGATCTCCAAACGTTTTTATACAAGCACACAAATTATGCCCCTGAACATTCATACATCTCGTCATGCATAATCTTCTATTGTTCAAACTATCACTAAACCTTTATTTTACAATCTGGTCAATTTGTTCCAGTCCTGTTTTCCTCGGCCCATCTCTTCCACGCACACTTTGCACTTCTGACTTGTATACTCACTTAGTCATTATTTCATCATTCATTCTCTTCACATGCCCAAACCATCTTAAAGTTTATTTCTTCGTAAAAAATAACAAGTTTTTTATGTTTTTTTGTCTTTTTCGTAGTCTACGTTAAGAGACCTTGAAGATTGAATGGCCACCAAACCACAGAGGTCTCCGTGTTTCAGTCCTACGAAGCCCCATTGATGTGCATGGTTGCATTCATGATTGTGGTATGCCAATAGGAGTCACCTTCAGTACAATGTACCAACCATGTTGGACCAAACCAACTCAAATTGAATAAAGTTTTAAAAAACATGCCTGCTGACCAACCAAGTGCTTCAAAGATTCAGAAATTCAGCTTTCTTTCAACATTTGTAGGAAAGATATTCCATTTCTGTTCTAGGTTCGTATTACTAAATTTTTCTAGAATAGATTTGGGCCTGGACGGCAAACTTCTGGCATGCGTGCCATATTTATTGTTAAAAAACATTTTAAGAGATACATATAATTACGCAATTTCTTTGTTGGGGTAGGCAGATCAAAGAAAAAGTTGGGATAGGCAGATCAGATCAAATACATACATATAATTACGCAATTTCTATGTTAGGCAGAGAGGACAAAAGTCTAGAATTTCCTATCTCGACACACATTGTTACCCTCTTCTACATCCATACATCTTCTTAGATTTCTCTGGCTTTCTACGTTTCATTCTCTAAAAATATGATTTACTTGATTTAATCATACTTTCGTTAGTCTTCTTCTCACAAATCTTCCACTCACATTTGCACTGTTTTGTCGTTCTAGGGAGAATCACAGCATGGGGTTCGAACTGGTGACCTTCCGCATGGAAATGTAGTGCGTTACCACGCGGCCGTTGTCGGTAATGTGACAGTTGTTCATACATAGTTTAACAAACCGAATGAATAAAGATTTTAGAATCTTTTTTGTATGGTGGTAAGTTATAAGTTTTTGCGATATTCCGTCAAAATAAATTATTTGATCCCAAAGTTGAAAAATGTTCAAAACCCCTGTTTAAGAAGGATTTACGGGAGGGTCGCCGGCAAAAGTCTTCCAGATAATCTTTCTCCGGGAAGTATTTGCAGAGAGAGTAGCGGGCGGCCGGGCGGCCTTATTCCCAATTCTTCCACAATATCAACACATTGCACGGCCGGCTTACGCTGGTAATCCCAGAATCAGCACAATACGCCTCCAATAGACCATCACGCGGTGTCACTACATTCTTTAACAGGTTGCTCGTAAAGCGAGCAATCCATTTCAAACGCGAGGATCAAGAAAAAATGTCTTTATCTGATATTCTTAGCAAAGGAAAACAAACTTTAATTTATGATTTTATTTGAACTAAGCAGAGTTTCGTGTTTCTTTAACATTGAAGTTGATGGGTGTCAATGTTCTTTACTGTCCATGCAGTGCGACTCTGGAATCAGTTTACAAACCAATATAAGACTCGCTCCGTCCTTGGCATGCTTTAAGAAGCGACTGAAAAAACTCTTAATTTCTACTCAGTAAAATAACGTGCTTCATTCCTGATTTTTCTTTTCCTTTCCTCTCCACCATCCCTTCCTTTCCTTTTGATTGATAATATCTCTTCTTCTTCTCAGTGCCATGTCAGGTCCCCCCAACGTTGAATATCACTTGAGAGTAGATATCTTTGTCCTCGGGAGCCCGAAAAAGATCTTCAACGCTATTCCAATCACGTATATTGCGGAGCCAGGAGATTTGCCTCCTGCCAACACCACTTCGGCCTTCTATTTTGTCTTGGATGATCAGGTGCAGTAATTTGTAATTTGCTCCTCTAAGTACATGACCCAAGTAGGACACCTTTCGGATTTTAATATAAGTCAGCAACTCTTTATCAAATTTAGCTCTTTAAAGAACCCTTGTGTTGCTGACCATATCTGTCCAGGGTATCCGTAGCATTCTCCGGTGCTTCCACATTTCGAATGCTTCCAGTTCGTTCATACTACTTACTTTGAGGGTCCATGATTCCACTCCATGCAATAACACTGACCAAACGTAGCATTTGACTAACCGTTGTCGAAGTTTCAAGATTATATCTCACTTTATATGAAAAAGAATGTTCGGGTGATTGTCCATCTTTGTGGGGTTCGTGGGCATGTGCTCACGTATGTGTTTATGGATTTCGTGGGGATGGATAGTCATTTGAATGATTTATGCGACCACGTAACTTGCTTCATTTACTTTTGTCTGGTCGGTTGGAAGAGATTGTATTTGCAATAAAAGTGTTAAATAAATAAATAAATGGGCCTCTAAAACGTTTATACTCGAACCGGACAGTACAAAATCTGTTAGTCCACAAAAGTAGTCTAGTATCAACTTTGATAAATACTCGTAGAAATGTGTTATGTAGTACGTCAGATAATTTAAAATTATAAAACAGATCTTGAACCTTACGCTTTTATTCCTATCTCTAATCTAACTCATGGTCTTCCTCAATTCATTATTTCTTATCTCATGAATACACTATCTCATATACAACACCTATAGATGACTTTGTAAATCTTTAATCTGTTATTTTCCTATATGACTAATCCATAAATATGTTACTTTTTACGTCAAATGAAACATATCAACAATTCAAGAAATAAAAAAAAATTGCACCATTCCTCAATTCAATACCTGGTATCTGGGTTGTGACATTCTTCTCATGCTTCGATACCATATTGATAGGAAATATGGCATGAACAGAATGCAATAGAAGTCACTTAAACGAGTGTCCAACAAAGTGATGGATTGCCTCAAATAGCGAGGCGGTCGACTTGAAAGAAAATTAAAAAGGGCAGGCAATAATTCCGATGCCTATATTTGGATCACGAAAGTAACAGGACACGCAGGGCAGTATTGACGACTTCTTGAATCGTATCTGATATAATATATGTTAGTTATGATGGGTCATACGCAATGCGTAGACCTAACTATGCAATATAGGGTGTCAAAAAAAATTATACACAATTTCATACATGTATTTATTTATTTATTTAACAGTAAAATTTGTCGAACAGATGGATTGGACATGGGAACTGATCAAATATAAAGTTTATGGCACAAAACAGGCAAAAGTTAATGAATTGTGGGCAGCCGTTGAAAAATAATGCGTCCAAACACTACAAAAGATCTTGATATTTGCGATTCCCCTTTATCAGCAATGCATATATCAGACGACCCCTAACACATTAACATTAAGTTCACATTCATCCCTAATCACTATATTCCGTATTCTGTCATATATTGTCACCCCATGTATTATTCAAAGTGCTCGTATTTCTACATTTATTTGACTTTTTTCAGTCTAGTTCCATGTCCACGTTTTACTCACATACATCAAAATTTCTACCAAAATACTATTGTAGACAATATTCTTGGCAGATTTTGAAAGTGTCTGTTTCGAGTATTTATGTGTTAGTGCCCCATAGGCATTGTTTCCTATCACTTCACGCCGTTTGATATCTCTCGTAATTCTTCCATCATCTGAGTCCCATTTGCTCTAATCTTTCATTATTCACACATATATCATATTTACTTCGTTTTTAAAGAAATCACATAGATTTTTTTCAGCAACAGGAGTAAGTTGTTTCAGCTAAATAATTATTTCTTATTTCATGTATTAACATAGTACATATTTAACTTTAAACTTAATGGGTTAAACCTGTAAACGTAACCTTTAGAAAATAAATAAATGATTTCTGAGTTTATAAAAATAATTTCTTTAAACGTGTGAAAACAAGTTTTTTATAAAATATCGTATGTAACCCAATTGGAAACTTGTTTCCCTTAAAGACGTTATTACCTTAACCCATTACCTCCCACTGTACTCGCATGGGTACACTTGTTTAAGGCGTGATTTCATGTTTATCTATAATGATTATCCTAAAAGTAGTGACCCATTTCAACAATAGATAGCACTAGTAGTCTACGAAAAAAATCAATATGGCGGCAACGTAATGATAAACGCCATTAATGTCAGTTTGTTTTTTGGCTTGAAAGCACGTGTATACAGGTAAGATATATATATATATATATATATATATATATATATATATATATATATATATATATATATATATATATATATATATATATATATATATATATATATATATATATATATATATATATATATATATATATATATATATATATATATATATATATATATATATATATATATATATATATATATATATATATATATATATATATATATATATATATATATATATATATATATATATATATATATATATTATATATATATATATATATATATATATATATATATATATATATATATATATATATATATATATATATATATATATATATATATATATATATATATATATATATATATATATATATATATATATATATATATATATATATATATATATATATATATATATATATATATATATATATATATATATATATATATATATATATATATATATATATATATATATATATATATATATATATATATATATATATATATATATATATATATATATATATATATATATATATATATATATATATATATATATATATATATATATATATATATATATATATATATATATATATATATATATATATATATATATATATATATATATATATATATATATATATATATATATATATATATATATATATATATATATATATATATATATATATATTTCATAATAACCAATAAAATATTTTGACTATTTCTTTATTGCAATATACAATTAGACTATAGTAAAACATGTGGTGTTATTATTTTTACAATCTGTTTAGATTACAATGCAGCAGGCTACATTTTATTGCACTGTACTCAAGTGAGTACAATGGGCAGATCTGTACTAAAACTATTTATATTTTGTAGTATCCCCAAAGTTTCTACAATGGCATCCCGTTGCATCTTTACAAGTCAAAATAACTATTTAGAACTAGAAGAAGCTCTCGAATCGATAATGGCTGATGATAATGAGGAGTACGATGTTCTCTTGGTTCCATCAGATCCTGCTGTTGTGAGTGATGAAGAAGAAGGAAATGATGATGATGTTACCTCTTCAGCTCTTCCAAGAGATGTACCATGTACTATCGAGGTAATACCTCGTTATCTCGATCTTGAGTATTCAGGCCGAAACGGCGAGGATGATATACCACTTTCTAATTACGTAAGACCTGCGAAACGAGCTAGAAAATATGATTGTGAGGAAAACTTTACCCTCATAGAGTACAAGCCATGATATTACCGATATTATTCAGAATAGACAAAAAAGTCTTGTGAAATCAATGAAAGACCACAACCCTGTTATGTTGTTCGATTTTTTTTTTTTGATGAAATTGTAATGAACCTGATTATTGAAAACAGTATTTTGTACGCAAATCAAAATAACAGACATAATTTTGAAATGAATCAAGCAGATTTGAAGAATTTTTTGGGAATATTAATTTTAACAGGTTATCATAAATTGCCTACTGAGCGTGCTTATTGGAGTTTGGATGAAGATTTTGGCATTCCATTGGTATCGAATTGTATGCCACGCAACAGATTTCAAGAAATTAAAAGAAACCAACATTTTGTTGACAATACTCAAGCTACAAGTTCGAATGATAAAATGTTCAAGGTCAGACCGTTGTGTAATCTTCTTCAGAGAAACTCGTGTTAGTGGAAGGTTTTTCATGAAAGCTTGTCTGTGGATGAGTCCATGATAAAATATTTTGGCCATCATCCAGCCAAACAATTTATTATGGGAAAACCCATACGATTTGGTTATCGAAATTGGGCTGCAACAAGTTCAGATGGCTACTGCTACGCGTTTGATGTTTATTGCGGTAAGTCCGAAGAGGTTTCTGTCGATCCTCTCGGTGCGAGAGTAGTTAAATCTCTTCTGAAAAAGTTACCTATTGTCCCAAAAGAACATATCGTATACTTCGATAACTTTTTTACAAACCATCAGTTGTTATGTGATTTGCGACATTCGGGCTACAGAGCAACTGGAACAATACGAGATAATAGAACAAAGAAATGTCCACTCACAGATGTGAAGAAAATGAAGGAACAACCTAGAACTGAGTATGATTACCGATTTGACACAAAAAATGAAATTATAATTGTACGTTGGAAGGATAACAATGTTGTTACTATTGGATCCAATTTTGATCATGTAGAGCCTGTAGGAAAAGTGAAAAGGTGGTGTAATGCTCAGAAGCAAAAGGTTGATTTCAATATCCCGAGACTTCTAATAAATTATAACAAAGGAATGCGTGGTGTCGACCAAATGGATCAATCCATCAATCTGTACCGGGTGTCTATAAGAGGAAAAAAATGGTGGTGGGTTATCTTTACTTACTTACTGCATATGGGCATTTGTAATGCTTGGCGGCTGCATGTTTTGACTAGCAAGACTGATGAGGTGACATATATGGATCAGTTAGCATTCAGACGAATAATTGCACGAGTGTATCTACAACCGAAAAGTACAAAAAGTCGTCCAACATCATCAACAGTTCAGGGAGTGGATAAAAAAAACGATGGTCATAATCCAGAGCGAATTGAAAACCAATTGCGTTGTGTTATTTGCCATAACCGGATCCGCTGGCGATGTGAATAATGCAAAAAAACACTTTGTGTTGAGCGATCTTGTTTTGGGCAATTTCACTCTTAATCTGCCCACTGTACCCGGCTGAGTACACTCCTTTATTTTTATGGCTATGCGATATTCTCCATATTTTTTGTTATAAATGTTCTAATTTACCCAATATGTCATAATAAATAACGATTAAAAGTAATTTTTACGTGTGGTTCTCTTTTGGGCGTTAATGGGTTAATGTACCAAAACAAGTTTTATATTAACTATGCATAAAAAAATCAACCTGCAAGACCCAGTTGGTAGCTTGTTTTTCCCCCAATATAAAAAAACTAAAGTGTTCCAATCTGGATTATTAATGCAGGTATTTTAAAGGGCATTCGTTGCCTAGATGGTAAGACATCTATCTTCTAGGATAGTTGCGGGCTGGAACCAACAGTGTTCATCGCGCTAGAAGGGTTTTTTTTAAAGTTTAACTGGCCGCTTTACAACGGTTTCTCCTGTTACACAAAGTGGGTCTTACACTATTAAATTTATTCGTAAGGAAGAACACTAGCCATGATTTTTGTTAGAAAACGATCCCGAGAATATATTCACAATATTTTGTTTATAGTTAAGGCATTAACGTTGTGGAGGTTTAAAGACATTGTAATTTATTTTTATCAAACACTGTTTTTCCACTTTTTTGTGACGGTATAACCCTACCGGTTTCAAGGCTTTCACCTCATCTTCAGGTGAGCGCAAACAAGACTTATTTGGGGGACAGGGGAGCGCAAATAAGTCTTGTTTGCGCTCCCCTGAAGATGAGGTGAAAGCCTTGAAACCGGTAGGGTTATACCGTCACAAAAAAGTGGAATAAACAGTGTTTGATAAAAATAAATTACAATATCCACAATATCACTCAGTTGGTTCAATATCTCTGTAACACAAAATATTTGGTTGTTTAGCCAATGATTTTCGTTCTGTAAGTTGGTATTTAGAACATTGGTGATTCATTGCAAGTCTGTATTTATCAATCTTAATGTTTTTATTAATACCACGGGACAGTTAAAATTACATTGAAGAACCTTTAGTAGAAATATTGCAATGGATTCTTACCTTATTAGTTCGAAGCTTGCATAATTGCACACCGTGAGAAATGCGACATGGTGCGCATATTTAGGTAAATCTCATCTTGTTTTATTCAATAGATATTCGATAAGGGCACTACTGTAGCTGACAAACGTGATTTGTTTAATAATGGGTTTAAGTCCCGAGTTAGAGTGTCCTTGAGGAGAGTATGCTGTCTAAAACGGCTACATAAAACTGTCTTTTCCATTTTCTTTCTTCGAAGATTTTTTGAAGTGAAACTTCTATTGGCGCGGTAGGGCAAATTGGCCTGAACGTCACGAAAAGTGAAACGGTGTATTATATTATTATTAAATTATTATTTAATATTTTATTTATTAATAAATTATTATTAATTATTTTAATATTAATAATAATTAATATTATTTTAATATTATTAGGCGTATTATATTATTATTAAAATTATTATAAATAAAAAAATAACATATTTTGTTATATATTAATTTTATATTAATATATTTAACATTTATTAATTTTATTTCATATTAAATTATTTTGCTTTATTTTAATTAATATTTATTTAATATATAATTTATATTAATTGTGATATATAATTATAATAATATATCATATATGTTATTATAATATTAATAATTATATTATTGTTATATTCTAATTAATTATAATATAATTAATTAATAATATAATATATTAATATTATTAAAAATATATTATTCATAATATAATAAAAAGAATATAATAAAAAGGAAATAATTTATTTAATAATTAATAGTAACATGAAAATATTAATATATTTAATATTAAAAAATATAAATTTAATATTATTAAAATGATTATTTATTATTAAAATTATTATCATTTATTATTAAAAATAATATTTTTTTATTTAATTAAGAGAGATTTTCTTGAATTAAATTCCACATAACCATTTTTTATTTAATTAGAGAGATTTTCTTGAATTAAATTCCACATAACCATTTCCTAATCCTAAAAAAAAATCGTTAGCAAATGGAAAAAAAGTAATGCATAAATTCAACTTTTCCTAGGAGCTAAGAAGTTTCACTTCTACCACGCGAGAGTCTCACGCATTTGTTTTTTATTTGTTCTATAATAATCTTATAGTTGAGCTGATGAGAAACACAAACTGCTAATGCGTATTCTAAATTAATATATTGTCTGTAAATAAGTTTCGTATTTCTCGAATAGATGTCCCCAAGACAAATATTTCGTTGTTTACATCATTTCAAACATGCTGAAGTTAATACCAATATAAAATGTAATAGTTAAGTGCATTTTTTCGATCATTATTTACTTAAATTGCTTTAGCGTTTTTTTACAGCAGATTTCTAAGACGGGATAAAAAGTTGTTTTTCCTGTGCTTGATGCTTTTTTACTACCGCAGAAGAAAAAATGCGACACAAACTAAGAAAAAATATGTACAATGAATCGCGACGATAAAGCGATCGTGTGTATCAAATGTGGTTAAAAAAACCGCAATGGTGATGCGACACTCAAAGATGGTGTCAATTCTGGAAGGCCAAATTTTTCTTAAATAGTAAAAAAAAATAGTTTTGATTTTTGCAAGGTAGGAACGATATAAAAACATTTATCAAAGTTTCATACCAAATTTGAAGGTAATCGGTTAAATAAAACTTGAGATTTTACGTCGACCAGGTCGAAAAAAGAAGTTACGATAAAAACGCGTTTAAAGTTTTGAGATTATTGTCTGAGTCATTTCGGCGCGACGTAATCGCTGTCTCATTTATAGCTATAACTTCGTAAATATTGAGAATTTTAAAATTTCCTTTTGAGAACATATTCTTAAAGGTCTAAACTTTTTTTAAATTTCTAGAGTAGAAAACCCTCTCAAGGGACTTTAGATATTCTCATTATAAAACCGAGTTATTTATAATACTCAGCTACCAACCGCGAGAAATGGTCGAGGAATGCGAGTCCAACATCAAAGGTTAACGATTTTGTATTTTTGCCTCTTATTTTATCCCCCATAATAGCGTGGGTGGTGAGATCGAACGGAACTGAAATAAGTAAACGAATGTATTTTTATTTAATTTATTCCCTCGTGTATTCTTAAATTATATAATTGATTCATCATAATCTTGTCGTGTAGCATACGACTGAGCATCGTGACTCCCATGATAGCTTCTGACGACTCCCTTCCATCCTTCTATGCACTCAACGGTTCGAAGGGCAATTTTTTTAAAGTTAGACATATGTGTCTGTCTTGATCTGTCTTGATCGCATTGGGACTCATCTTTTTGTGAATCGTCCTCCCACGTTTCCAGTCACCACAAATCTATGCACTCAACGGTTCGAAGGGCAGTTGTTAAAGTTAGACATATGCGTCTGTATTGATCTGTCTTGATCGTATTGGGATTCATATTTTTGTGAATAGTCCTCCCACGTTTCCAGTCACCACAAATCTATGCACTCAACGGTTCGAAGGGCAGTTGTTAAAGTTAGACATATGCGTCTGTCTTGATCGCATTGGGACTCATCTTTTTGTGAATAGTCCTCCCACGTTACCAGTCACCACAAATCTATGCACTCAACGGTTCGAAGGGCAGTTGTTAAAGTTAGACATATGTGTCTGTCTTGATCTGTCTTGTTTGCATTGGGACTCATCTTTTTGTGAATCGTCCTCCCACGTTTCCAGTCACCACAAATATATGCAATCAACGGTTCGAAGGGCAGTTGTTAAAGTTAGACATATGCGTCTGTATTGATCTGTCTTGATCGTATTGGGATTCATATTTTTGTGAATAGTCCTCCCACGTTTCCAGTCACCACAAATCTATGCACTCAACGGTTCGAAGGGCAGTTGTTAAAGTTAGACATATGCGCCTGTCTTGATCGCATTGGGACTCATCTTTTTGTCAATAGTCTTCCCACGTTACCAGTCACCACAAATCTATGCACTCAACGGTTCGAAGGGCAGTTGTTAAAGTTAGACATATGCGCCTGTCTTGATCGCATTGGGACTCATCTTTTTGTCAATAGTCTTCCCACGTTACCAGTCACCACAAATCTATGCACTCAACGGTTCGAAGGGCAGTTGTTAAAGTTAGACATATGTGTCTGTCTTGATCTGTCTTGTTTGCATTGGGACTCATCTTTTTGTGAATCGTCCTCCCACGTTTCCAGTCACCACAAATATATGCAATCAACGGTTCGAAGGGCAGTTGTTAAAGTTAGACATATGCGTCTGTATTGATCTGTCTTGATCGTATTGGGATTCATATTTTTGTGAATAGTCCTCCCACGTTTCCAGTCACCACAAATCTATGCACTCAACGGTTCGAAGGGCAGTTGTTAAAGTTAGACATATGCGCCTGTCTTGATCGCATTGGGACTCATCTTTTTGTGAATAGTCCTCCCACGTTTCCAGTCACCACAAATCTATGCACTCAACGGTTCGAAGGGCAGTTGTTAAAGTTAGACATATGCGCCTGTCTTGATCGTATTGGGATTCATATTTTTGTGAATAGTCCTCCCACGTTTCTAGTCACCACAAATCTATGCACTCAACGGTTCGAAGGGCAGTTGTTAAAGTTAGACATATGCGCCTGTCTTGATCGCATTGGGATTCATCTTTTTGTGAATAGTCCTCCCACGTTACCAGTCACCACAAATCTATGCACTCAACGGTTCGAAGGGCAGTTGTTAAAGTTAGACATATGTGTCTGTCTTGATCTGTCTTGTTTGCATTGGGACTCATCTTTTTGTGAATCGTCCTCCCACGTTTCCAGTCACCACAAATATATGCAATCAACGGTTCGAAGGGCAGTTGTTAAAGTTAGACATATGCGTCTGTATTGATCTGTCTTGATCGTATTGGGATTCATATTTTTGTGAATAGTCCTCCCACGTTTCCAGTCACCACAAATCTATGCACTCAACGGTTCGAAGGGCAGTTGTTAAAGTTAGACATATGCGTCTGTATTGATCTGTCTTGATCGTATTGGGATTCATATTTTTGTGAATAGTCCTCCCACGTTTCCAGTCACCACAAACCTATAAAAACTGTCTCCTTGGACACGAGCGAAGAGCCCAATCAATCGGAGAACTCGTTAAATGCATATTGTCGGCAATCTGTCGGTGATTCTCAGTTCTTCGAGAATGGAGGCGTTAGTTCGCCTTGCTGCCCATAGAATTTGTAACTTCCTTCTCCAGCACCACATTTCAAATGCATCTATTCTACGTCTCTCGCTTGCTCTCAGAGTCCAAGTCTCGGTGCCATACATGAATATTGCGACGACGAGGGATTTAACCAGACGCATTTGTGTCGTGATGGTGTTGTTCTTCCATATATTTGTGTCGTGATGGTGTTGTTCTTCCATATATTTGTGTCGTGATGGTGTTGTTCTTCCATATATTTGTATCGTGATGGTGTTGTTCTTCCATATATTTGTGTCGTGATGGTGTTGTTCTTCCATATATTTGTGTCGTGATGGTGTTGTTCTTCCATATATTTGTGTCGTGATGGTGTTGTTCTTCCATATATTTTCCAGCTTTATTATTGCATTATTTTATAAGACATCAATTAAGAGTAAAATGGTCGTTAATGTTTTCAATTTCATATCACGATAATTATTGCAAAGAGTCTTGTTACAAGACAAAGTGCACGCGATGACCTTTAGTTGACAATATTTTTATGACTTGTCATATAATATTATTATCAGTCGTTTGAAATGTGGAACGACTGCGGAGTATCGTGTAACGGAGTCGCATTTCCAAGACCACAAATAATACCTATACTTAAAAATTATTATATAACTTCGTAGGCAAACTAATCAGATGGCCTGGTCACATAGAAAGTATGGTTTAAGAAGCGACTGATAAAACTCTAGTCAGTAATACTACCTTGATCAAAAAGTTTTAGGACCGGCCACCGTGTGGCGTTGTCAGGCACCCGATTGGAATTTTTTTTTTGTTAGGTTGCCACATCTACTATTGACACTTCCCTCCAAATTTCAGTGTCATAGCTTGACATTTATAAAAGTTACGCTGTACTGAGTACATCTACCTTTGTGCGTGTTTTCGATTTTTTACAAGTTTGAAAATGGCATCAACTGTGCATCAACGAGTTTGCATTAAATTTAGTATGGAAAACGGATTTAACGGTCCGCAGACCTTGGAAATGTTGCAGAAGTGTTTTTTGGTGGCACGAACGCTTCAGAAGTGGTCGTGAGTCGGTCGAGGATGACGAACGCAGTGGCAGTTGAAAACCGATGAAAACATCGATAAAATCAATAGTGAGGTATAATTGGACCAGCGGTGTTTCGAGGATTGGATCAAGCGCTGGCGTAAGTGCGTTTCAGTCGATGGGGAGTACTTTGAAGGGGACCATATCGATTTTGATGAATAAACTTGTATTTTCGATTTTATGAATAAAGTCCTATAACTTTTTGATCAAGGTAGTATAACGTGTTTCATTCCTGTTTTTCCTTTCGTTTCCACCATCTCTTCTTTTTTTATCTATTTATGAAATCTTACTGTGAGTTTTATTATGTATGTTACATATTCATAAATTTCATAAAGCTGAATACATCTGTCTGGTCGGTTGGAAGAGACTGCAGCCTGGCAATAAATCCGCCAGATTGTTTTTTTACGATGGAGTGTTAATAAACAAATAAATAAAATAAATAAAGAATGAGTTGCGAAATATTAATAAATCAATACATTTATTGTATTATATTGAATGACCTCCGTGGCATAGTTGGCAAGACGCCTGTCTTCCAGCCCGAGAGTTGCGGGTTCGATTACCGTTGGGAACAAATTTCTCAATATGGATTCCAGTCCGGTTTTCAATTAACTGTATAAACACCTTTCTGGTTGCTTGGAAGATATTAGCACAGGGTATAATAAATAAGCCTACCAGGTTGTACTGTATACCACCAAATTGTAATACAATACAATGACAGTATTTCGTTGTAAACAGCCTTCATGACCACATTGGTAGGGTGCGAATCTAAAATTTGGAACAAATATCCCAAATCAAGTATGAGGGATTTCCCACATTTATGCTATCTTAAATGAGTTTATTAAACCGAAAAAAAATCATACAAAGGGCACAAATCGCTTTCAATAAAATAAATGCCTAAACTACAAAAAAAACGGACTTTAACAGAAATATATTCAGTCGACAGTGAGAAAACATCATAAATTCCCTGCCATATATTCAATCTACAACAGGAAATTCTAAGAGGACAGATGCGGTGTATGTCCTCCCCGCAATGCGACACCACAAACCGAGCATTGTACTGCCGTACTTCACGAGCTACACTGCGCTACATGCAGATCGTGGTGTGCAAATCGTGAACTATCGCGATGGGAAACTTTCTTTGGAGAACGCCGCTTTTTTTGTAAAAGGTCAAAAGTTTAAACAAAATTAGAAAGAGAGATATACTCGTACAATAATTTATGAGTGACTTCCGTAAGTTGTATTCTACAATTGGACGACCATATATACTATAATGTACTACTATGTACTAATAATTAATATAATTAATACAGTAATAATTAATACAGTACATTAATACAGTACAGTACATTGATAATTAATACAGTACATTACTGATAAGTAGTACATATAGTATGTACTACTTATCAGTAATGTACTGTATTACTCTTTCGTTGTACACTATACAAAATGACGATGCCATGTGGCAATCACTTTTAACGAATCAATCATTCGCCGCTATTCTTATTTTTACGTCGTCCTTTACTGACCATTCCGTGAAATTCTGGAACCAGTAACAAAGTAACATTAGTCTTGCTCCGTCATTGGCACGTTTTAAAAAGCCACTAAAAAAGAAATCTTAATTTTAAGTTGGTAATATAACGCGTTTCATTTCTAGTTTTTACTTCTTCTCCACTCACTTAAATTTTACTATGTTAATTGTTGAAAATTGTACAAGTGAATAATGATTTGAATATTTTTTGCGACTATGTAACTTCTTTTATTTACTTTTGTCTGGTTGGTTGGAAGAGACTACCACCTGACCATAAAACCACCAGATTTTTTTTACAATGAAGTATTTAATAAATAAAGATGTCAAAAGTGCCTTAGGTGAAAAAAACCAAACCAAAATAAAAAAATATATAAAAATTGTGTTCTAACAGGAATCGATCCCGCTACCCCCCCGGTTTGACGAAAGTTTGAGGTTTATTCTTTCTACATACTGCACAGCGGATACGACGTGTTGATTTGTAAATTTGTAAAAACCAAAAAAAAAGTCCCTCAAAGTTATCAATCAATCAATCAATCAATGGCACTACAGCCCATTGTGGGCCCCGGCCTCCTCCAGCAGTCGTCGCCATTCACTCCTATCCTGGGATGCATTCCTCCAGCCCCTGATGCCAATCACGCTTGTATCACTCTGCCCCCCATCCATCCACCTGAGCTTAGGTCTACCCACGCTACGTCTTCCTTGGGGCTTGGAAAAGAGTACCTTGTTAGGCATTCTCTCTTCTCCCATTCTCGCTACATGCCCCGCCCAACGTAGCCTTTTATAATGTTGGGCTCTTTGTATATGCTGTATAACTCCTCATTATATCTCACTCTCCAAGATCCATTTTCCTGTATGGGTCCGAATATTTTTCAAGTTATACTCGTATTAAAATAACGATTTAAACTATTAACGATTTAATGAAATATTGTTCAATCTATTCGAACAAATTTGGTCATATATGACCAAAAGACAAAGACCCAAGTCATTCGAAGGACACTTCAATAACTGTATTATTTGAAGATATAATTTGTTAATTTAATGCGCAGACGTGCGTGTCTTGTTTTGTTCAGCATTGAAACAGGATTAAATTCAAATTAATTGTAACATCCTGCCTTTTGAACTTCCGACATTTCTGTATAGGCCAATAAAGAGGAATATAATTATTTATACAAATATATAATACTGGTTAAATCACGTCTACAAAAAAAAGTATTTACATAAACCTATATAAAGCGATTTGATATTTTATACAATTATTTGAGAACAGTTAAAACGTGTGATGGGTAATTTTTGTATAATTTCGTTCAAATATAAACATAATATAACAAGCGAAATAATGGACGCCAGCAGCTGTAGAAAAAAAAAATAAGACTCAAAATTCAGTTACGAATTCTTTATAAAAATGCTCCATTTTTTTTATCTATTGTATGAGTGGCTTTGTGATGTCTAGCGTCCCAGGATTTGCAAAGGGGACAGTGGTTTACAAGCGGGATGAGAAGAAAAGAAATACTATAGCGACTGTAAAATGTATTTTTTTTATGCATTTTTTTCAACCCATGTGTTTGACCCTTGACACCTTAAGCTTTTGTATTGGCCCACATCTGTTTTTGTCAAATAAATTGAATTTGTATTATAAAAAAAATATGTTTCCTACCTGGATTAAACCCGGTTCAAATTTTGTGCTCAGCAAAAGCAGAAATGAGTAATAAATCATTTTAGAAAGCTTTTTTAATTTCACTTTATCTTGAATATTTTTAACCTACGAGTTCACTTACTCGTATACCCATACGAGTAGTTCCTTAGACTTTTTATTCTCATATATTCGAACGATAAATTAGGCAACTTGAAAAGCTTTATATATGAACCTAGCTCTAGGTGTGATATTGAACAACAATAGCGAGAGTATGAATTGATGTAACAGTATTAAGTATCTCCATGGCATAGCCGGTAAGGTGCCTGTCTTCCACTCCCGAGGTTGTGGGTCCCGTTTGAACTCCGATTATTTTTTAAAAGTATTTCCATTCTGATTTGCACTTAAAGCTAGTTCTAACACTGTATTGGTCAGTTGGAAGAGATTGCCACATTGCAATAAACTTGCCAGGTTGCATTGTATAGAACAAAAGTGTAATACGAGAGTACAATACAAATGATAAGATAGATATTACGAGTAAATATCTTACTATATAATGAATTCTTATAACGGTACTAAGCAACACATAAACATCATTGTGTAAAACTGTGCCTATCGAAAGACAGCAGTAAATTATAAATGTGCCGATTATCTTGGTACGTTAATCTACTTACCATCGGTTTGGGTTTGATTTGTCAAGATTGGAAGTTTGCCTAAGTGCAACAACTTGGAAATAATAAATCAATATGTGTAGAGGCGTCTTCTATGTTATTCACATGATGACTGACAAACATACTAGATTACTAAGAAAAGCTTATTGTATTACAATATACAAGAAATTTAGAAATACTTAAAGAATCGTTAATTTGAGATAGATAAAAGTTAAAAGTCTTGAAAATTTTAGTTAAATAATGGTGCACATACGTAAAAGAAGAGAAAAAAGTAGGCCGGTGTAGAATAAAGTAGAAGCATATTCACTTGCCTACCCTTATATAAACATACTGTGGTAGTAATGATTACAAAAGAGAAGTCCCAAAATTATATTTTTTTCATTCACCATTAAAAATAAAACATGGCTTATCAGTAATTAAATATATTAAAATTTTCTTTTTTACAATACTATTGAAAGATCATTTATTAGTAATATATTTTGTAAACAATCCTCTTTTCCATTATTGAAATATCACTTATTAGTTATAAATTTTGTTAACAATCCACTTTTTTACTATTGAAACATCACTTATTTGTAATAAATTTTGTAGACAATCATCTTTTTTACTATTGAAACATCACTTATTTGTAATTAATTTTGTAAACAATCATCTTTTTTAAGTATTGAAAGATCACTTAAATAATTTACATTGTAAACAATCAATCCTCTGTATTATTTTAATTAACATATTATTTATTTTAATTGTGTTTACTCATCTTAAAATTTCAATATACTAGTCAAGTGATATGAAAAAAGTAACTTAAGAAATATCTGTACAAAATATTTCGTATTACACAAAAATTTGTGTAAAATATGAATCATACATTTCAGTTACAAAACTAAAATAATAAACTCCAAGCATAAATGGGAAAATACCATGAATATGACGTTTATAGAGAAAATACGAGTATATACGAATGTTTTGCGGATTCGAGAAATAAATAATCCGATAACATATTTCATTTTACCCGTTGCTCCCCCACGGACTGCATTCCTTTATAACTGCAACGACTGAATCGTAATGTTGTGACCTCGCATACGTTACCAGGGGGGAGATGTGGGCAGATATGAATGCAGGACAATTTCTTTTTTTTTTTGTTGTCTGAAGAAATGTCATGTTTCAATTTAAATTATGTTTATAGCACACTCTAGGCAAGTATGGGCGTACTTTAAAAAAAAAAAAGTATTCCGAAATTTAAATTATCTATGGTTTAAGCAGAGACGTTCATTACATAGTCAGTGGATCGTTACATTGCCAGCCTTAAGTTTACATTTATCTGTTATCCCTTCATTTCGTAGTCTGTCATACACTGTAGCCCCATATATTAATCTCAGTACACGCATTTTTACAACGCTTATCCCGAACCTTTCAATATTTTTCCACGTACACGTTTCACTTCAATTGATAAAAGTTGGTGCAAGACTACTGTTGTTGACTATCATCTTAGTCGATTTCGATACTGTCCGGAATGATGAAATATATATTATTTATAGTTAAGGCATTAACATTGCGGATGTTTAAAGACACTGTAATTTGTTTAGTCAAACACCGTTTATTCCACTTTATTTAACTGTATAACCCTACCGGTTTCAACGTTTTCACTTCATCATCAGGGGAGCACACAAATGACGAAAATATATTCAAACTGGTACCGATATACACGTACATGTTCTTAGAAACATATAATATGTCGATACCAGTTCGAATATAATTCAGTATCGTTAATGCCCCCTGATAATGAGGTGAAAACCTTGAAACCAGAAGGGGTTTTCCATTATATAAAGTAGAATAAACAGTGTTTGACTAAATCAACTACAATAAAAATATTCCAATGCCCCATTGACTATATTTATTTTCGCTACATACTGTTCGATATCCCTTGAAACTCTTCCATCATCTGACATAATACTACTTTAATAGCTGAATTCTCTTCTTACTTACTATAATAATTTATTATTAATTCTTACTATAATCATTTATTGTTCATTCTGAATTCTCTTCTTACTTACTATAATCATTTATTATTAATTCTTACCGTAATTATTTATTATTCATTCTAAATTATCTTCTTACTTACTATAATAATTAATTATTAATTCTGAATTCTCTTCTTACTTACTATAATAATTTATTATTCATTCTTAACGTAATTTTTTACTATTCATTCTAAATTATCTTCTTACTTACTATAATAATTAATTCTGAATTCTCTTCTTACTTACTATAATAATGTATTATTCATTTTTACCGTAATTATTTATTATTCATTCTAAATTATCTTCTTACTTACTATAATAATTAATTATTAATTCTGAATTCTCTTCTTACTTACTATAATAATTTATTATTCATTCTTAACGTAATTTTTTACTATTCATTCTAAATTATCTTCTTACTTACTATAATAATTAATTCTGAATTCTCTTCTTACTTACTATAATAATTTATTATTCATTCTTACTGTAATTATTGTATTTATTATTCATTCTGAATTATATTCTTACTTACTATAATCATTCATTAATTTTCGAATTACTACAATAATTTATTATTCATCCATATATGACAAGTACTCTTATTTTCACACATTATTATTCGGATTTCGCAACAATCATTCTCAGATCTTTCTCTTTATATCTCTTATACAATTTATTTATTAAATATGTTATTTATAGTTAAAATATTAACACTGTGGAGATTTAAAAATATTGTAATTTGTTTAGTCTAATATTGTTTATATTACTTTATATAACGATATAACCCTACCGGTATCAAGGTTGTTAACCTTTCCTTCCCTGTGTTGGGTATCTTCTACACGTTGCTTCTAATAACCATCAATATCTCTATAAATATAATAAATACAAGGTTAAGATTTTAGGTATTCCTCCATAATATATTTACGCATTGATTTAAAAAATAATATTAATAATAATCAGAGTTTATCGACTATATCGTGGGTATTTTGTGAAGATCGGAAACAAATTCGCATTTAAACGCTGTGAGTGCCTCGACCTTGTGTCTTGACGATAGGTGAAGAGTATGCGGGAAGCGCGACACTTTATTCGCATCTCACTCTTGCATACTCCACTGAATTGCGAGGAGCTCAATTGTCTCAATCGTCGCAAGCGTAAGCCACGCCGGCGTAGCCGCGCCGAAGCTGCTTCTGGGCTTGCTAATAGATTAGACGTACGCCCGTTCCGTGAGCGTTGCCAGATGGGTTTTTAATGTTTTCAGCAAATAAATCTCAATTATTATAATTTTTAACTTCAATTATAATTAATTAAGGGGATTATCTATGAATGTTCTTATTTTTCCGATTTAAAATCGCTAATTTTTGATCGCGTACTCACTACCCAGCACCGGAGCGCGCGTTTCAATTTTAGCACCGTAAGGGAAGGGTTAACTCATCGTGAGGGGACCACCAATTTGTCTTGTTTGTGCTGCCTGATGATGAAGTGAAAACCTTGAAACCGATAGGGTTATACCGTTATATACAGTGAAATTAACAGTAATGGACTAAACAAAGTACAATAACTTATTAAACTCTCTTGTTCAACCTCATTCATCACTTACACTTCCTTGTCTACCATTAATAAAAATGCGCACTATATAAGTTAATAAAATTAAAATTAAGTAGCTCCTTAAAGGGTTCAAAGATTGATGATATGTTGATATTGGCAAGAAAATGTTTGAAAACTCCTGATTTAGACTTATAAATTCACATATCATATATCATACAGCCATTGAGAGAATTTTCAAGATTAAAGCCATCAAGAAGATTGGGAATGGCTGGTTACGACGACTTTGGAATTATCAAGATTGCTGACGATGGAATTCCAATTGGTGCCACCCAACTCAGTCTTCCATGCGATAGACTGACAATAAAACACGAGATGCTGAAGTCTATTACATTAATGGGCTATTGAAAGATATGGAGGCCTGTTAACCGGACAGTATTAGATTCTCAAGGTCACAAAGTAAGAAGGCAGAAGACGCCAAATTTCAATAACGATTCAGTCTATATTAAGATGGAATTATGCAAAAAGAACCCAACCCGTATTTAGATGTAATTTTGCGAAAAAAATCCAACCGACATTTTACCCATTTTGAGGTAATTGAAGAAACATACTATTATTGGAAGGCGTGATAGAGGAAGATGATGGAAAATGTCGTTGAATCAAGTACACGATATTTTAAAAGAAGGAAATGTAAAAAGACACAGAAATTTCAGTTGTAGGCGTATGAATATAGAAGAGGCGAAGGATGTTTTTTTTTATCCACTTTGCACAGATTTCTCCTGTTACACAAAGAGGGTGTGTCTAGCGGTCTGTTATCAATGCCATCTCCGACATTGAAACGGCGTGATGGATATACATGTGTTTTCCCCTTTTATGTGGATTATGAAATAATCTCCTACGACTTCCGTGACCTAATTGGTAAAATACCTGTCTTCCGACCTGAAGGTGTTGGGTTCGATTTCTTTTGGTACACATTTTTTTAAATTAAGGGCTTACGTTTGGTTTTCATATGGCTTCGTTAGCATCTTTCTGGTTGGTTGTAAGAGATTGCTATATAACAATTTGTATAAAACAATAGCGTGATAAAATAGAAATTATTTTTGCTTTTCTACATTTCAAATGTAACATATATACCATACCTGTATTTTGTAGGTTAAATCGTTTTAGCATATAAACGCATATATTTACAAATAAAAAAATAGAGAATATGTTGAACTGGTTGAACGTGAGAAATAAACGCTAAGTTCATATATTGTATAATATCCTTTACTGTCCCACCGCCCTTTCTTATTTCGCCGAAAATTATCTGTCTTCCCGATCATGGGCTTGCGTTATGCTCTAACAGATATTGTTTATTGGCCTTCCAAGTTCACAGATCTTATTTTTTACGTAGTCCTTAACTTTCCATGCAGTGACACTTTGAAACCAGTTACAAACCAATGTTAGACTCACTCCGTCCTTGGCATGATTTAAGAAGTGATTGAAAAAAACTCTAATTTTGAAGTCAGTATTATAACGTGTGTCATTTCTGATTTTTCTTTCCTCTCCACTTTTACTTATTTTTATTTTTATTGATGATATCTCACATTTACTTTAATTTGTATATGTTCGTAAATTTTATAAAGATGAATAATCATTTGAATATTTTTAGCGACCATGTAATTTCCTTTCTCTACTTTCGTCTGGTTGCTTGGAAGAGATTGCCGCCTGGCAATAAATCCACTAGGTTGTTTTTACAATGAAGTGTTATATAAATTAATAAATAAGTGTAGAAAGAAGAAGAAACCGTTGACTAAAGAACCAATGAGAGTAATTCCACTGTAGTATGGAGATATTGTTTCGAGTAGTTGAGATATTGTTCACAGTAGCTGAGATATTGTTCAGAGTAGCTGAGTTCAGTGAATACATAGTTAAAATAGCTATGATGATTGTCAACCTTCAATGTGAAAAGGACTGTGAGAAAAAGAATATATAAGCCATGATAGACCTGACACACGTCCTATAGGTCTAAAGTCAAGTTATCTTAATCCTGACTTAAGAACCTAAGAGAGTAATTCCACTGTAGTACGGAGATATTGTTTAGAATAGCTGAGATATTGTTCACAGTAGCTGATATATTGTTCACAGTAGCTGAAATATTGTTCAGAGTAGCTGAGTTCAGTGAATACAGAGTTAAAATAGCCATGATGTTTGTCAACCATCAATGTGGACAGGACTGTGAGAAGAAGAAGATATAAGCCATGATAGACCTGACACAGGTCATATAGGTCTAAAGTCAAGTTATCTTAACAAAAGTAATCCTGACTTAAGAACCTAAGAGAGTAATTCCACTGTAGTACGGAGATATTGTTTAGAATAGCTGAGATATTGTTCACAGTAGCTGATATATTGTTCACAGTAGCTGAGATATTGTTCAGAGTAGGTGAGTTCAGTAAATACAAAGTTAAAATATCCATGATGATTGTCAACCTTCAATGTGGAAAGGACTGTGAGAAAAAGAATATATAAGCCATTATAGACCTGACACACGTCCTATAGGTCTAGAGTCAAGTTATCTTAACAACAGTAATCCTGACTTAAGAACCTAAGAGAGTAATTCCACTGTAGTATAGAGATATTGTTTAGAGTAGATGAGATATTGTTCACAGTAGCTGAGATATTGTTCAGAGTAGGTGAGTTCAGTAAATACAAAGTTAAAATAGCCATGATGATTGTCAACCTTCAATGTGGAAAGAACTGTGAGAAAAAGAATACATAATTCATGATAGACCTGACACACGTCCTATAGCTCTAAAGTCAATTTATCTTAACAAAGGTAATAATTATTTCCAGTATTTAGGGTCACGTTATAAATAAACATAACTAATCGTCATGCAATGTTACATGTGCATAATACGAGGCCCCTAAGGTAGAGTAAAGATGTGGCCTTGTCTATGTGCTATGTATGTCACTTATGCAAAAAAATATCAACTGATTAAAACCAAACGGCCAAAGTCCCATGCTCTAGGAACGTTGATGCACTAACATTAGTTTACTTGAATAGTCACTATTGAACTGTTGTTGCTGAACGAAGGATAGACTATACCGAGTTACCCGCTCGCTCATTATCTGTGGTTTTTAATGGAATTATGATGTTTTTTTTTTATTCGTGTACACCTAAACATAACATTGGTTTACTTGAATAGTCAGTATAGTATTGAACTGTTGTTGCTGAACGATGGATATACTATACTGAGTTACCTGCTCGCTCATTATCAGCAAGTTTTAATGGAATTATATTGTTTTTTTTTTTTTTCATGTAACATATACCTAACATTGGTTTACTTGAATAGTTTTGATTGAACTTGTTATGGCCTTTTGCAACGAAAACACTTTTATAATTTCAACGTGTAGTTTTATTTGTATAAAAGTTGAATAACATTTGAAGTATAATATTAACAGTATTATATAATAAGGATGATGTTAATATCTTGGCGGCTTTAAGAATAATGATGCTGCCTCAGATATGACGTCTTATTTAAAGCAATGATAACTATTCCACGACCCTTCAATAGATTAGAGAGAAAAGCGTAGGGTATGTTATCCTGTCAAATCAATATCAGTGATTTATATCTCGTCGCAGCTTCTCCCATTTAGTGATATTAAATATTTATTGAATTTGGGGAGATAACCGCCAGCGAGATAGTAAACTAAAAAATAAAACATCGAGTAGGTCGACACTAAAGTAATAACGCTAAATCTAGTACATGATAAGCTTGACAAGGGTATAATATAACTTATAATATTTATTTGAATGCGGATAAGATAACATCGGTTTTGGTGATTATACCGTGTTACAGATAATTCCAAATAGGTTCTTAGATAAGTGGTACATGCATAATATATTGAGGGTGAATGAGATAAGAATATAAGATTAACATGTGCTGGCAGTAGAGAGATACATGACAAACTGTTATTGATGAACGACGGATAGACTATACCGAGTTACCCGCTCTCTCTCATTATCTGCAATTTTTAATGGAATTATACTGCTTTTTTCACGTACTTCTGCTAAAAGGTAGTTAGTGTGTTTAAATATCGGGATGTGTTTAAGATATGTTCTTAGTCAAAAATATTAAGGCATACAAATTAAATTAATTTTATACTGCTCATACCGTCATACTCTATAACCAGTTACCGACTGTCGTAAGAATGTCACCCTCGTTAACTTGCTTCAGAGACTTAAAAAAACATCACCTCTTTTAGGGTAGGACAGATTTACACGTTTCTCTATCCATGGACACAATATTCGCCTCATACATGCTCTCCTGTATTTAACTCACATTCATTCATATTTCTTATTCTGACATAGATCGAAATAATTTAATGTGATACTTGTTGATTGATAAAATAATTTTACTTAATACCTAATTTATACATAACATACTTACACACCATCACGTCATATCTCTGTTAGGGTAGGCAGAGAAGAAAGAGCACCAAACTTTCCTATCCCGATATATATTTCCTCGTCCCCATCCTTATATACAATATATGCATCTTCTCATGCAGATATTTCATTTCAGTTTTACTATTTTTCTTTTTATTTTCTAAATTTCATTCGCTTGATCCAGCCACACTTTTCTTGGATGCCCTCAACCACGATTCCCATTTATGCTCAAATAAAAAAAATGTTAGTTTTTCGTCACCCATCTGTTCAAAATGCCCAAACCACAACAAGGTGGTCGTTTTCATCCTCCTTACTACATCAGTTTATTGATAAAATTTATTTTTAATATTAATATTTCTTATTGTGTCATACATTGACAAACGACATATTCTTCTTAATTCATATATTCCACTGCAATTATTCGCCTCTTTTTATTAAGTTTTCAGTAATGTGTTTTGTTCAATTAATAAACTTTAAATTAAAATAAATGGTAAATAGGTGGATAAAGGCCAAGGAAGGCCAAGGAAAACATGGTTGGATAAAGCATATAATATTTTGAAAGAAGGAAATGCCAATTCAGAGAAATTGTACGAGCTGTATGTATGAGAAGGTGAATGGATGAAGAAATTGCGAAGGATGTGTGTCACGATACGACAGTCTGGCACTTTCTCCTCTCTGCCTATCCCGATAGAGAAATGGCTTGACAGTATGTAATTTCCATAAGATATTCGTTTATTTTTTGAGAGTCTAAAGCAGGGGTGTCCAACTGAAATCATTTGGTGGGCCAAATAAATGGCTTGACAGTATGTAATTTCCATAAGATATTCGTTTATTTGTTGAACGTGTCCAACTGAAATCATTTGGTGGGCCAAATAAATAGCTTGACAGTATGTAATTTCCATAAGATATTTGTTTATTTTTTGAAACTCTAAAGCAGGAGTGTCCAACTGAAATCATTTGGTGGGCCAAATTAAACGTTGCGTCTTTGATGGGACACACATATAAATATTTTAAAACTTAATAATTATACGACGTATTTTTTATATTAAAAATAAACAAACAACTTACAATCGAATTATTTCATTACTTTGTAAAATTAATTAACTATTTGTTTTTTTTCTTATTTTATAACTTTTTAATATCGACTGGTAATTTGGACGTCGCGCATCGCAGTTGATTGGTCAAATTTTCATCAGTCCACCTGTATCGACACTTCTATTTTATAATTTTGAAAATTAAGATAATAAATGTACACGGAATTTGTTTTTTTATTTTATCAATAACAAAATGCAAAATTTATAGAAAGTTGGAAACCTCGAAAGGGCCGCACAACATCTTAAATTGGGCCACGATTTGGATACCCCTGGTCTAAAGCGTTGAATGTCGCTGATTGTAAAGTGTAGACAGTGTTAGGAAGTGGATCAGGTACATTTTCATTATATTTCCAAATCGAGTGGACAAGTATACGTGCTTTTGAAAGTGTTAGCTGAAGTGTCGGTGTTTAATGGACAGTGTATGGAGTGTATACAGCTAAGGTCAGCTTTCTCCTCTCTGTCTACCCCGCAACAGAGATACGGCATGATCGTATGTGTGTACGTTAAATAAATTTTAAGATACTGAAAATAGAAAGTAAGAGGTGATACTAAAGCTATTGATACCTTTTTGAGATCGATGCTCCAGTATAACAACTATATCGAAGATTATTATGAAGATAAACATAATGGGCATCATGATTATCATCAGCAGCCATCTCTAGAGCCATCAGGTCAGTACAAAGTGTTGGACAAAGAGTGCAGATGCACAACGGGACAAAAAAGAACACGTTCTCGATCTGATCAAGACTGAAATGGAATTTCTTGACTCATTTGCCGATGGGGTGAGAAACGCGTGGTTTATGAGCTGATAATAATCAAATGCAAGATGTATGATCTTCATTCATTACCACTGGACGTACCACTGGGAGACTAGTGTAGATGGTGTGAAAGCGAATGCAAGATTGGAGGTGGTAAAAAAAAGTTGAAAGTAATATGAATGCAGTAGAAATGAGAGCGTGAAAAAAATTGTATGACAGAAGAAGGAACTTATTTACTATATGTATTTACTTTACAAAGATTACATATACAGATTTAACCCAATAACATGAGAAGTTCAAAGACAAATATATACCTGAACAAGAAATAAAAAAACAGATGCGTGAGACTTTCGCGCGGTAGAAGTGAAACTTGTTAGTTTCCATTTGTTAACGATTTTTAATATTTTTTTCAAGATTAGGAAATGTTTATGTGGAGTTTAATTCAAGAAAATCTCTCTTAATTAAATAACAAAAAAAATATTTTTTATTTTCAATAATAAATAATCATTATTTTAAGAATAATATAATACACTTAATAATATTAATAATAAATAATTATTAACATTAAAATAATTAATTACAATTTATTAACACATAAAATATTTAATAATAATATAATACACCGTTTTACTTTTCGTGACGTTCAGGCCAATTTGCCCTACCGCGCCTATTGAAGTTTCACTTTAAAAATTAACAAATATGGAATAATTGATAAGCCAAAACAACTAACTTCCATTACTCAGAAAGCTCAAAATGCGTTCTTTATAAACATTTTATGAAACGTTAAAGATGTCAATATTCGCTCTATTCAAAATCGACAGCCCTAGTACTCGTAACAAAGGAAGGGCACTTGAAATGAAGACATTAGAAAAGAAGCATTGCTATGGTTTGGCCACGTAGAAATAATGAATGATGATAGATTTACAAAAATAATCTATATGAGCTTGGGTAGACTTGGAACAACGTGGCTTGACCAATAAAACAAACCCTGAAAAAGGCAGGAATGAAAAGCATTTTTAACAAGCGAGTATACATAAGTTTACCATAATTCTATGGTCCTTATCCCGAACGCATGACGGGGGGTGTAAGCAGGCAGTTGAAAAAATCTTCGTTCTATTTTTTTGTACAACTGAATGCATAATCACTAAAAAACTAAACGGTGTCGTGTTGAATTATTTATCTAGCTTTTATTCAAGTTTTTATGGACTAACAAGAACCACACATAGTTTTAAAAACGAGTGAAAGAAAATAACAACGAGGCGACATTTCTTTTCTTTGTTAAAATCTTTGTTTATGGAATATACAACGGAAGAGAGTGTCGGCAATTGGAATTCCAGACATAATCCCAAGAATAATTGAAATCCCGGATAATTCGGGACAATTCCGGAAGTACGGCAAGCCTAAGTATGCACGGCGAGCTATATGAGTGTGGAGATTACAGAAAGGAAAGATGTATCCAGGATAGAATGAAGTGAACTGTTTTTTTTTTCGGGATATGGCAGGATGATGATTCCCTGTGATGTGTAACTAGTACACATTGCTTCTAAAAACTTTAATATATCTATAAATATAATAAATACTGGGTTCAGATTTTAGGTATTCCTCCGTAATACATTTACGCATTGAATGAAAAAAATAATATTAATTATAATTAGCACTTATCGCCTACATCAGAGATATTTTGTGAAAATCGGGAATAAATTCACCAATACAATCAAACGTGTGCCAGTGTGTGACCTAGGTATACCCTATTCATTCTAAAAATCTCTATGGGTGAGGAAGCGACGCTATTCACGTCTCTCTACTTCGGTATATCGGAACGCAAGAAATAGAATCTCAGTTCGCAGTTGTTTCTTCCTTCGAAGTATATCCGAGTCTCGTCACAGTAGCTCGCGGGCATCCATACGACGTGGTATCTGCGCCCGTTTTGTAAACGTCGGCCGATGTTTTTTCATGTTTTCAGCAATTATATTTCAATTATTATCACTTTTGACTTTAAATTTAATACATTTAAGCGATTGACTATGAATAATCTTATTTTTCCGATTTTAAATCGCTCATATTTACATGTGTATTGATGTGTATTGAATACACAGCACCGGAACGCGCGATTTTTTTTAGCACCGGTTAGGAAAGGTTAATAATAGGAGAGGCACATTTGTCGTTGTTTGGCGACTGATATGAAAGGTAACATTGTGAGAATAGTTGCGGCGACGAACTTTTTACTAATCGGATACATATCTTAATTATTTTTTTGGGTACGGTTCGGGTGAAAGAAGAAATATGCTTTATAATCCCCATCACGCCATGCCCATATAGGAATAAACAGAGGATGAATTTTCACAATGTTCAGCCCTCATGTCTACGTTTACATATATCTTGAAACATGCTCCCCTATTTATCATACTTCTTAACTTCTCTCAGATAAGATTTTTTTATTTGTCATTGTATTGTATAACACAGGCATGCGTCTTAAAGACTAAATCACGGAAGTCGTTAAACCGTTCAAATGTTAGAATGGATACACGCACATATAAACGCACACAGGCACACTGACAAAATATATAAGATGACCAAAATAAAGCAAACTTTTAAACTGCGATACCTGTTGAAATCACAAACTTTGTTATTAAGATGTTTTTAAAAATCACAAACTTTTGGTAGCAGCTTAACGATATACAATCAGTAAAAGATATAAAAAAGATATAAAAAAAAAACATAATATAACTCAAATGTATACTGAACTTTTCAATAATTTACTTTAAACCACTAAACCAAAAATGGTTTCGTGCCCAAGATGTAACGGCTAAAGAACAACTCTTAAAAGGGCACCGAGAAAATCGTGCTACGGAATGATGAAGACCAAAGATGCTGACGACTGAAGAATGGAGGATGGTTAAGCCTTACGCCGTGCCCGACACGATCTTCTTACATAATGGACCCAGGCTCATACAATACCCATAATTTGTTCTCATGCAGTACTTCCAAAGTGTACTGTTCAGCGATAAATCAACGTACACTCGAATACCCTTTAATACTGTTAAGAAATATGTGTGTTGCAATATTAGAAAATATTTATAGAAGGATATGTACATATAAACCATCACGCCATTTCACTGTCGCGGTAGGCAGAGAGGACAAAGCGCCATACTTTCCAATCTCGACACACATCCTTAGCCTCTTCAACATCCATATAACTTCTAAGATTTCTCCGACTTTCTACGTTTCGTTCTTTCAGAATATCAGTCACTTGATATAACCATACTTTCCTTAGTCTTCGTTTGACACGCCTTCCACTCGTATTTGCACTATAAATCTGTTCTGTTAACATTTCTTCATTAATTTGTTCCACATATCCAAACCATCTGAACGTACTCTTCTTTATCTAACTAAATATACCAGCCTTAAGTTCACATTTATAACTTATCACTTCATTCTATATTTTGTCATACATTGTCACTCCAAGTATTCTTCTCGATGCATGCATTCCTACAGAAAAAAATACTGGTAATTGTCGTTTTACACATGAAAGATACGAGGATGTAAAACGACAACATACATAATTTTATTATTCGTATTGTAATCCACAATGTAATCTAAATTGGCGATGCGTACATATTGAAGAGTGTGGCAAGCAAACGTCGTAATCTGAGAACAATTGCTGATATTAAAGTGTCTTCAAGGATTGTGTTCAACTTTGTTTAAGTCATTCTCGTCAGAAAAATTAATAATGACACCCTCTTTGCTTCCCCCACTATCAAAAAGAATCGTTCCTTTATGAAATAAGATATTCCCTTTTTTCAATTAATTTAATTAGATTCTAGATTAAATTTCTCAGTAGCTTTGATGTTATATTTTTACCTTTTTTATCACAATATAAATTGAGTGGAAAGTGAAAAAATCGTTCATAAGTTTTCCTTGATAAAAAAAGTAATAAGCTCTACTTCATATTACATAATATATCAGCTTTAAGCTCATGTTTATCCCTTATTACTTCAATCCATATTGGGTCATATATTGTCACCCCATCCATGTATTCATCTCAATGCACGCAGTTTCATAGCATTCATTCGGCTCATTTCAGTTATTATCCACGATCATGTTTCACTCAAATACAGCTAAGTTTATACTAGAACAATCTTGTGGACAATCAACTTAATAGATTTTGACACTGTTCGATTCGAGTATATATTTTTTTCTGCATCATTGATTATGTTTCCTATCGCTACACATCGTACGATATCCTTCGTAACTCTTCTGTTATCTGATTAAATACTTTCTAAATTAGATAATTCCTTAATATGCTTTTCATTTTCATTGCCCACACATATGCTGCTTTTAAATTTCCTATCACATTTTTCTGTCACCACAAGTTTGGATTTCACATCTTTCTCTTCGCTGCTCTTATATAATTATCTTATCACATATTGTAATGTATTCTCATTCTCCGATACCACCATCAGCATACATCAATCCGCAAATATTCACATTCGGCAAATGTTTGCCACCTTTTGACATCTATGATATCTTCACACATAAATCTATGTAAATATTAAACAATCAAGGTGATGTAACACATCCTTGCTGTACCCCTCTTGTAATATTCAACGCACTCAATCAAGGCACTGTTCACGCTAATATAGTATAACATATACTATACTTACATTCATTCCAAGATCTTTTTCTCTTCAAATAATTTAGTTATAAAACTCCGTTATTTATCTAGATATAGTTTATGACTACATTATAAATAAATATTTTTTTTTTAATTTATAAAATCTATGCTTTTTTATTATACATTAAAATAAATAGACTTTATTTTGCCACTTAAATTTGTGTTCACGAGTATCCTTTTAAACGGGCATCAAAAATAGTTAATAGAATTAATAATTGTGCAATAAACTGTTTATTAGTTAATTACTGTGTTCATCATAAATTACAAAAGTTATAGTACTATTTAATTTATTGCACGTATTTTTCCTACATAAATTATACGTGTCACGTACCAACTGATCCATTTAATGAAAATATGCGATACGTGTTTTTGCATCTAGTGCGTTTACAGTTTTATCCTTTAATTATTTAGTGATATTTTTTCTTAATTAAGATTTAATCCATATTATTATGACAATTTTATTCAAGTAGAGAGGGACATTGAATCCCAGAGGGTAGATTTTACCTGAAGAAGTATTACGCCTTGGCTATAAACTGACCTAAACGATGTGGAAATCTCTTAAGAGGGTTGGAACTGGAATTGGGAGAACCAAGTAAAACATTGCAAAAAGGGAAATGATGGATTGACTCTATGTGTCTGCGGTGAAGAGCAGACCATACAACACTTTTCCCCGGTATCTTTCACAGAAGAGGACTTAATTTGTGGATCGCACAGTGCTCTTCAGATGATAATATTCTGAGAGGAAGACATAAAGCGCTTGTGTAGAAGTTATTATTGGTACCCATATGAAGAGAAAGGAGTCACCCCCTAGCTATTCTTACACTCGACTTATATATTTATTTTGTAATATTTTCGGTGGGTTCGAGCCCCGAATTGAAGCGCCCTTGAGGAGAGTTTGCTCTCTAAATAGCGCTTTATAAGTTGTTATTTTATTATTATTATAAAAGGAGTGTGTTTTCAGGTATCGCGAATGAAATGCATTAATTAAATAAACATATTGTTTTTATTTTCTTGCACGGTGCAGGGCCTTTTGAACCATGGCCTTACGTGTGCAGAAGTACGGATGTAGTTCTAATTTTAAGGCCGCGGATTGTATATATTAAATTAGTGTTTTTCATATTAATTTATTTTACTGTAGTATCTAATATTTGTGTATTCATTCGCACTCTGAATTTTGATTGTGTTTTGTAAAAAATATTAAAAATTAATAAATAAATATTAAACTTTCATTTTTTACATTACAAACGCTTCGTATGGGCTTGCACGGAACAAAAAAAACAATCAATTCGTAATTTTACCACGAAGCAGGCTTGTTATTTTTTTTACACACACAGGATTGTGTTTTGTAAAAATTTTTAATGATCGAAATCGACCGGAAATTTTGTAAATATATATTACACTTTCGATGAATACAGTACAACCGCATCGTTTTGAATTTCATGGAAATAAAAAATAATTATGGAATACTTTTACCACAAAATGCCAATTTAACAGGCTTTATATATTTTTTTTAAATACGGGATTTCAAACACATATCATACATACCATCAAGCCGTCTACCTGTCGGGGTAGATAGAGACGAGAGAGTGACTGGCTTCCATATCGCGACACACATTTTTAGCGCCCTCTATATTCATACAATTTCACATATAGCATATACGATTACTCTGACCTTTTACAATTTCTTTTTTCAAAAAATCATATGTTTTATCCAACCATAACTTCATTGATCTTCGTCTATTACGCCTTCAACTCAAATTTGCAGTTTGATATATACTTTTCAATATTTTAAATAAATAAAAAATGTTAAGTTGGTTAGGTTGTTTTTGCATGAATTGCGTAATTCTTTGTTTCTATATAATATCTATTCGCCTATTGTGTTAAATATATTATCGAGGTAGCTTAAAAATCCAGCTGAAACCAGATGCAAGCAGGTAAAAGGAATACAATACAGCATCACAATCCAGCACTTAGCTCTTTTGAATAGAAAATAAGTTCGCCGCTTTTATTGTAAACAAAAGTTAACCGTTCTTTTACACGCTTACCAACTTACCAGAAATTGAATTGAAGGCGTTTGCATTCAATTGCAAACAAAAGTTATTTTTTTGCTTGTTAAAAAAATAAATGCAACCTAAAAATAATTTTAAAACACCCGCGATTATTTTGCAGTATTTTGTGTTTATAAATAAAATAATGTATTTTTAATTGCTGAACTTGTTAAGTGGAGAATAATTGAGGTTTTAAGGATTTTTTCTCAATCATTAACACTTGCCACCCTGTGATGGATAGCGAGTGACCAGGACTTATATTGTATTGGAATATTCAACGTTTTAATACACAATAAAATGATTTTTATAGCTAATTACATAAAATAATTTAGCAGATTTTGCATAATTTTAATTAAAAATATACATTTTTCACTGGACGCTTAGCGTCCAGCACCTTGGCTGGCGGGATTTTTTAGCACAGTAAGGCAAGTGTTAAACCACGAAGCCTTCACGGCAGCACGATGTCAATATAAACTGACAAATATCCATCATAATCATGTCAAAAATATAGAAATTCTTATTAACGTAAATCTGAGTTGATGCAATACCATGGTTTTTTTCAGCGTCATGTTGAAGATAGAACAAAATTAGCTATTTTTCAAGCTTGATGCTTTATTACATTATTACAACTGCAATGGAAACTATGACACAGTAACCAAAATAAAGATATGTAGGTACAGTGTATTGTGGCGATACATTAGCGATCCTGTGTGTGCCTTGAAATAGGGTTTGTAATTTCAGTAATGGTTATACTGACACTCGACACTCTAAAAGACCGATGACCATTGATGACGACACCAATCAACGTTTCGATCAAGAGTAACTAGCAGTCTGTGACACAAAAGATTACTAATATACTGAAAATATTAAAAAAAAAAAAAAAAACTACCTGCCACGAGGTTTTAGAGAAGCTCGATGACATGAATCACTACGAATTCGATCTAAAAACTCGAAACAACTTTCCAGACTACCTATTTTTTTAAAAACTTAATATCTGACCCGTAATTAATAATTTACTACATTTAATGAAAGCTGCTAAGTTTCAACAAAGTTCTACATAACAATTTACTCGATAATTGTACCGTGTGTTCATCGTTCAATGAGTACACATAACAAAAAAAAAGCTAAGGTCGTAGAACACATCCCTGTGAGACTCCCATTCCGCACATTTTCAATACAAATTTTACGCCACCCGCCGAGTGGTAGTTCGGGTGATTTATGCATTGTGGAATAATTAAGTAAGGGTTATATGATATATACTCCGTAGTTGTTTCTTTATGCCCGCCAATCATGCAACAAAATGCCAGCGTACTAGGAAACGTGCCACGCAATGGCGTAGGTCATAGGCGAGCTTTTTGTTAAGCGCCTAGAATATTTTTTATATAATATAACGTTACTAAATTAGATTGAGATATAACTGGTCTAAATAAGGGCTTTAAATATAAATCAATCCAACAATCTTTCATTTTGAAACCATGATTTAATATTAAAAAAATAAATAAAATGGAAGTGTCTGTTATGTGTCCTTTGCTGACGGGCCACTGCGTTATTACTAGTCATCTTTACATAATGGGCATTGTTGAGGGTATTAATTGCCCACAAATAAAACTGTCAACCATGTATTTTTCGGTTGTCTGCGTGATAAATAAAATTTACTAAAAACCATATATTTACCACATCCAATAACCGTGTTTCTTTTTCTTTGTGGAACTTTTCCACTAATAGATCGATTGTTCATTTTTTTAAGGTTCATCAGTTGAAAGTTTAAGTGATCTAGATTTGTCAGTTTTATTATGTTCACCATCCCTAGAGTTAAAACCTCTTTTGCCCAAAGGTAATATGCTTATTTGGCTCCCATTACATACAATGGCGTGCCGACTTCAAGAAAGGTAAAGGTTGGAAAACCAATCAGACAGTCGATCGGAGCGTGGTTGTTATTGCAACAGGATTTTAAGTACTTGGGCTTTCAGAATGAATGACGAGTGGAAAAAATTTATGTGAGCTCGTGAGTGTGGGTCTCTTCTTGTTGTTTTAATTTTGGTTGTTTTTGTATTTGTGTTTCTGTGTATTTTTTTTTTGTTTTAAATTTGTTTTAATTTTTATTCTTATGATTGTGTGCGTTATATTGTGGGATGAATATTTTTGGTCTTTCTGGAGTGATAATGTGTGAGGAGTTGAATTTGGCAAGATGTTTCCAGTTGTAGTTGAGTGTCACTGTTTGTTAGGTTGATGAGAGCGTGCAACTGGGTTTATTTTGTGTAATCAAAAATGGGAAAGAAGTATCGATTTATTTTTTCATGCTAAATATCCTCAGTGAGATACAGGCAAAAGCCTAGTTTACTGGGGATACGACAAATGAAAGGCAACAAACCCAGATCCATTAAAATTGTATGTCCAAATCAAATTACCTGTTGTTTTTTCTCAAATTGTGTATATTTCTTGTCATGTGTAATAATGAATAAATAAATAAATAAAATTATATAGACTGATATAATTGCATTATGACTAATTTGGTGGCACAAAGCACAAATCATCCTAGTTTGAGTGGAATACCTCTTGTAAAAAAATTAAAAGACGTTCCTAAATCAATCAGCTTCTGCAATCTAGATTGAGAAACACTCGTTGGAGAGTGGACATAATAAGTTATGTACTCGTATATGTGTATACACAAAAAATATTCAAAACATCCTATTTGGTTAATTTAAAATATAAAAAAAACCATAGATAAATTTTATATTTATGCCTATCTCCGTGACCTAGTTGGTAAGGCGCCTGTTTTGCAATAAAAGAGTTTCGGGTTTGTTCCCGTTGGTACTCAATATTTTTGATAAGTTGGAAGAAATCGTTGAATAGTCATAAACTTTCTATGTTGTACTGTATATAAACAAGTGTTATTTAAAAAAAATAAAGGCAGTAAAATATTTTTACATTACAAAATTCTGACTTAAAATGGTTCAGTAAAAATTGGACTGACGTTTCTTTAATTATCTCAGAATAGGTCAATGACGGATGGATCGTTTTTGTATAATACACCCATATATATTTTGCATGACTATATGAAACATATTATGTCAGTTGTTAGGTTAAGTTAGTTAGAAAGCGCCCTTAAGGTGATCTTAATGGTTCGGAAACAGCGCAATACCAAATCATCTGTAGAAAAAACATCGAAAAACAATGTCAAAAAAGAATGAAGTTCTGTTCACTCTACCTACCCCAATAGAGTGGAACCTCAAGTGACACTGTGGTGCCGGATTCAATTCAATAAAGTTTCAGAACTTATTTCAACTATATTTATGTTTTTTTTCTTTCTGAAATTAACTGCAGTTGATACAATCAAAGAGACAGAAAGAAGGTCGTGGGATGGTTTTTTTTGTTATTTCAGTGTCTTTCCTTGTCATATTTCAGTGTCTTTCCTTGTCACATTTCATTGTGCTTCCTTATAATATTTCAGTGTCTTTCCTTGTCATATTTCATTGTAATTCCTTATCATATTTCAGTGTCTTTCCTTGTCATATTTCATTGTTTTTCCTTATCATATTTCAGTGTGTTTCCGTGTAATACATCAGTATCTTTCCTTGTCATATTTCAGTGTCTTTCCTTGTCATATTTCAGTGCCTTTCCTAGTCATATTTCATTGTGCTTCCTCATCATATTTCAGTGTATTTCCTTGTCATATTTCATTGCCTTTCCTTATCATATTTCAGTGTCTTTCCTTGTCATATTTCATTGTATTTCCTTATCATATTTCAGTGTATTTCCTTGTCATATTTCATTGTATTTCCTTCTCATATTTTAGTGGCTTTCCTTGTCATATTTAATTGTCTTTCCTTATCATATTTCAGTGTATTTCCGTGTAATACATTAGTACATTTCCTAGTCATATTTTCTTCATTTTTAATTTTTTTATTACGAGTTATGTTATTAAAGTTAGAATTTATTCACAAGTACGAAAAGTCTTTACTTTTAATGTATTTTTAACTTTTGTTTCAGAAACTTTCGTTTTCTTTGTCTTTCTTCTTTAATGAGTTTTATATTTTCAAGTAAGCGGTTTTGTTAATGTTAACTTTTTGAGTTTATTTACCTCTACAAAAAGTTTCGCATCCAGAATGTTAAATAAATTATCATTTTTAGTTAATGAGGCACTCCGTCCTATGAAGATGATAATTTGAGGCAATGACGGTGGAAATGAGAAGAAACAGTGTAAAAAGATTTGGTGAACTAACAATATTTAAGGAGTTTTGCACAATAAATTCAGAGATGCTTTTACAGATATTAAGAGATATTTAGTTGTTCCTCTTTCTATATGCTCGTAAGATAATCGGATTACATCGTACATTGATAAATGGACTTTCCCGGAGAGTAGCTCCTCCTCTGGTGGTATAACACCGGAATGTGAAAAGGATAACGACGGTGCTGACAAAAAGTCATATACTGTATACTAGGCCAAGACGTAATTAAAATACACGACAGCAAAATTATACATACTCAGGCCTTACGGAAGATCTTTATATATTAAGGAACTCGTCATTTTTCCCAATAATTAGAGGAAACGTTAAAACTATCCTTGGACGCCACAAAATCAATTTTTAAACTCAATTCAAACTTTTTTTATTTTAATTTTAAAGTCCTTTGCACATTACAAGTTTCCTTAATTTATCCAATAAACAAATATGTCAACAAGTACAAAAAACAAACAAGAAAAACCTCTATAAAAACAATTCACAATATTAAGACATTTGATTAAAACTATAACAAATAAATGAATAACATAAAAAAAAATTAGTTTGTTATAAATAACAGTATTCACAGGTTTATACTAAATTTATGATTTTTTTCTAAAAGAGCTGAGCGACACATGAAAAACATCTATATGAGGACGCACACGGTTAAAAAGATTGCTCTACCTACCGGCATTTCCAACGAAACATTGGTTCGACATACAGTTTGATACAACAATCTACAAGCGTTTTGCATAAGATAATTATGCGGAACATAAAAACCAAGACTTTTCAGAACGTATGGGTAAGCTAGATTACCTTTTCAAAACGTATGGGTAAGCTAGATTACCTTTTCAAAACGTATGGGTAAGCTAGATTATCTTTTCAGAACGTATTGGTAAGCTAGATTACCTTTTCAGAACGTATGGGTAAGCTAGATTACATTTTCAGAACGTATGAGTAAGCTAGATTACGTTTAAGCAAACTCTAAAAGTGGACACCCAATCGAAGAGAACTTTTACTCTCTAATGACCTATAATGAATGCAGGAAGATACTTTGATAAAGCCAAGGATAATATTCATGCTCTCTCACATAAAAAAAACAACAGTTGTCAATCGGGCCGAATGATATCAGATATGTGGCTGTAAATTAGGGGAGAATTGAGTGAGAATAGTTGGAACGTGTTCTATAGGCGAGAGATATTTATTTATATGAGTAAAAAATCATATGCACGTACACGACCCACAAAAAAAAACGTGGTCAAGGGTTTCCTTTCCCGTTTCATATGATCATGCAGCGATCTCCTTGATATGGATATTTGTATGGTTAGCGTTCTATCAGAGTGTCCTTTTCTCATCCTGCTGATAAATTGTACGTTTGGTTTCTCTAGAAAATTTGGTAAGAGGAACAATTGAAGAAATAAGACTGTGATGAATCATCAGAAATGGAGAAGCATCATTGAGGAGACTAAAGGTCTTGAAGTGTATAGATATCGGATGGAGGTAGAATGAGTTGGAGCCTTTACACTTAACAGCATAATTACACAATATTAAGTTGTTTTCCTGCTGGGATCTGCAAATGACAGAGCGCCTAATTTTCCTATCTCAAAACACAAACATATATCGCTCCTTCCACATCGATTACTTTCTCATGCATCTCTTACGATTTTAAATACTTCTTACATTTCCTTCTTTCAATATGTTAATCCAGCCATGATTTCCCTGATCTTCCTCTACCAGATTACAATTGAATACTCACAATTGCACTGCACATTTGTTTTGTAAGTTTTTTTTCTCGTTCGTTCCTCGTGCCCAAACCATCTCAGCGTGCTCTTCTTTAAAATACCTCAACACATCAGCCTCCAATTCATATTTACTCCTAATCAGCGGTGGCTGGTCTAAAGGCGCGCTGGTGCGCAGAACCGGAGAAATAATTAAATTATATATTCGCAAACATGACTTCCAAAAATGTTAGTATAGATTAAATATGTATGCGAATACTGACAAATAGTACGAGTATTTTTATTTAAGTAAAATTTTAAAAAAATATTCCTTTCAAATTGACCGGCCAAGTTTGCAAATACTACCGGAGCGATCTCCAATACGCACCGGATGGAAACGCCAATTAATATAGGGCAGACAGAGACATACAGTAAACCGTGAGACAGCGATATTTCATATTCGCTCCGAGTCTCGAGGTGCGTTGGTGCTCAGCGCACCAGCGCACCTCGGGGCCAGCCGCCACTATCCTAATCACTGTATTCTACGAGTATTATAGGTTATCATACCATGTATTTTTTATGCGTACACATTTCTACAGCATTTATTCGGTTCTTTGCAGTCTATATGATTACAATCAGAAAGTAAATTAACATCAGATTTTAAAAATCTCTTCAAACCAACCAAAAATATGTTTTTCTTCTCCCTGGCTCCATCCCAACTCACTGTCTGCGAAGACTGTTGGGGTCAGCTCTCCTTGTCCTCAGGTTGTATGCTCTTCTGTCCCAGACTACGTCCCCCAGGCCGTGCCTCTGCATCAGGTTCCTCTGGTTGTTATTCGAGGAAGATCCATAGAGATTGCCTGGTTCACAGTGTGATCGGGTGCTCTGCGTCCAACGTGTCCATGCCATCTCAATCGCCTCTCCTCCATCTTGCTGTTGATGTCTGTAACACCCAGACTTCTACAAATACGTGAGTTTTTTATTTTGTCTCTTAGGGATACACCAGCTGACCATCTTAGCATGCGCATTTCAGCAGTTTCTAGTTACCTAGAGTAAGAGTTATACATCGTCCAGCATTCGGAGCCATAGAGGAGTGCGGGTCTGACAATCGTTTAGTATACTGTACATTTCCTTTTAACTTTACTGGCATTTTCGAATCACATAGAACTCTCGTCATTGATCTAAACTTCATCCATCCCACACTAGTTATATGTGTTACATCTGCTGCACATCCTCCATCGCTATGGATGAGTGACCCAAGATACTTAAAAGAGTCACAATTTGGTAATGCTTCTCCATCCATTTGCATTACGGGAGTGACAGCATTTGTTTTCTCGAATGGTAGGTACAGATACTCTGTTTTCTTTCTGCTCAGTCTCAATCCATTGTCCTCCAAGATTTTTCTCCACCTTTCCAGACTATTTTGCAAGTCTGCATGTTTTTCACTTATTAATACGATATCGTCTGCAAATAGTAGGATCTTTAGGAGACCACAAATATGTTAAACAGGCTTTAATTGAAAACCAGACTGGAACCTTTTTTTGTTTGTATCTGAATTCCAACGGAAACAGAACCCGCAAACCCAGGGTCAGAAAACAGGTTTCTTACAAACTAGGTGTCGGGGGTACATATGTGTGATAAAAAAGTGTCATTTATTTTTTTCTAAAAACAACATAAAAATGTATTTAAAAAAAACGTAAAGAAGAAGTCTCGAAACAAACCGTCTTAAAAAAAACTAATAAAACCAAATACCAGGCGAATAAAAAAGCAAAGCTTTTCATAAATAAACGTTAAGTACACATTTTCGCAACATTAAATATCCCAGTACAAACATAAAAAACCACATAATACAAGTCCCCATAATAGCAAAATGGCATTTAATTCGCAGTTGTAGACTTGTGTTTCGCTTACTTTCCATGATGTCTACGCTACATGGTCTTCTCATAAAACAGTTTTCATACAATTATCATGAAACTCCGATAGACACCATAAACTCAGCAATGACCAATTTAACTACCCATTAAAGAGTCTATGTTGATTTAATGTTTACCAGGCGTGTGCCGAAGATCTTTAGCTCTCTATTGACAACAGGGATTTCCAATCCCGGGTCATATCTGATACCCGGGATCTGAACATTCACTTTCATGGATCCCGGGATTAAGAAATCATAATTCGGTTCACAGCTTTATTGAACGAAACTGATTTATAGATATATACACACATACACACCAACACGCAATTTCCCTATCGAGGTAGGCAGAGAGGAGTGCTAGCCTTTCCTATCTAGATATACATCCTTCGCCTCTTTTACATCCATACACACCTTCTCACACATCTACATTTTTTGTGACTTTCTACGAGTTATTATTTCAAAATAGAATTTACTTACTCTAACTATACCTCTTCTTGATTTTCATCTACCATACTTTCAACTCATAATTGCATTTAAATTTTGTTTTGCTTGTTTTCCTTTATCAATTATTTCTATATGCCCAAACCATCTCACAGTACTCTTCTTAATCTTACTCAATATATCACCCTTAAGTTCGCATTCCTCCCTAATAATTTCATTCCGTGTTCTGTCATATTTTGTCACCCCATATATTATTCTCAATGCACGCATTTTTACAGCATTTATTCGGTTCCTTTCATTATTTTGTCTGCCCACGTTTTACGCACACACATCAAAGTTATAGATATGCATTCCTAAAATATAATCCATGTTCATGTATCAGTCACCCTTACATTGCCGACCACTCTTGAGAAAATATCTGTCTGGCGACACAAAATAGCTCATTAACGTTGTATCGGACGTATGCGTCACGTATAATATGATGTATGTTATATTTTCTTGTTCTATATTTTGATGTTTGTTTGATGTACTTGCTGTGTACCGACCGCAATGAAATGTTCCTTATGCGCGGCCTTCGTGAGAGCTAGAATCAAAAGTCGGCCGGCCCATGCATGCGAAAACGTGCGAGATATGTAATATCTCGCAAGTCATGACGGTATGCACGGGCGAAAATAGGCGCGTACGATGAACGATTGGCCACACATAAGGAGCGCAAAACATCAAAAATACATTTTCAGTTCACTTTAGTCTAGTTTATTTTACTTACGACCAACTTCTACCTGCTAAAGAGGAATCTCTTCACCCTGCTACTTTTCACCGGAAAAGCATAAAGAGAGCCGAAATCTCCAAGTATCGAGCGGCAGCCATCGACCTATTATAGTCTTTGTACTGGTGCTGTACAAACTGGTTGAATACCTGTTAATTCGCGAATATTGCGTAGCCATGACAGGTCTCTTATACCGATTCCCCGTCAACCCTCGATTTTAATTATTGATATTTATTTTAGTAATTGATATTATTCTTCGTTCAATATATGACCCAGATAAGTAATTTTTCGAAATTTTATGCCATTCAAAAGCTTTCATTAAGGGGGTATTACACGTAACAGCTTGCAGCGCTACAAGATGATGTGCTTGCTGATGAATATGTTGAATGTCTTATTACACGCATCAGTTTGCAGCGCTACAAGTTAAAGTGCTTGCTGGCTGGAGATGGTGCGCGACCACATATCCAAGCTCAAGCTAGGTGGGGAGCGCTAGACCAACCCTGAACTCGTATATTTGCGTGCCAAGTGAATGTAACAAATATAAGAAAAATACAACAAATATACAAGAACAACACTATAAACTGGTACACAAAACTTCAAATAAGTTTACTTTTCAATACATACGTGGCACTGCAAGGCTAACAGCTGGATGGCAGGGAGGGGAGCGCTGGCGTGGAAGGCATCAGACGCATCCGCAGTAAGTCAAGCTGCCGCCCGCATGCTGACAGACGTATTACACACAACAGCATGCTCGTGTGCTTGTTGAAAATATCAAAACGAACCGATGTACATCAGCATGTTGTTAGCAGCTTTTACACGACATTTGTACCCTATTACACGCGCAGCTTGCTGCGCTACATGCTGATATCAACATGTAGCGCTGCAAGCTGCTGCGTGTACTACCCCCTTTAAACACATGTTCGACGCAGCACCTCGGTGTTCGAGATACGATACAACCAAGAAATTCTGAGCATTCTCCGATGAATCAACATTTCGAATGATTTCCACTTATTCCAAGTACTATTTATTGTTCATAAAACTTTCGTCATATTTTTTAACTATTTCTTATTTACACTAAAGCGATAAGACTTGTCAAGTGTAACTTAAAAACGTTGTAATAGTAAAACCTGGTGAGTCAATCGCCAGGTTTTACTATTACAACGTTTTTAAGTGTGGTAATTATCTTCAGAAATATGTTAATGAAACCTTAAATGAAAACCAAAATAAAATCTTTTTTTTTTTTAAATTGTTCTAACGGAAATCGAACCCGAAATCCCCGGGTCGGAAGAAAGGCATCTTGCCAAGTAGGTCACAGATGTAGTAGAAATTTTATTTATTTTTATCAACGGCACAATGTACCTTTACAACAATATTAAGTAGAGAGTGAATTCATTAATCACAAAGAAAAATGATACTAAAATGAAATAAAAAGAACTTATAACGATTACAATCAAACCAAATAAAAAGACACAATAATATAATAAAACATTTCAACAATTAGTAAGCAAGTACACAAGTCAAAATGATTTCAAAAATGTAACTACAATATATACACAGTTTATTATACGATACGGGACCGGCTCGTGTCAGGCTACCCGCACCTCATCCCACCGAGCGTCACTCTTGACAACCACGTGGAAAGAAAATTGCAGTAGAAATTCTAACTTTTATATTTTATTTCGGAATTTAAAACTGAAAATAACGCCAAAATCATAACATCCCGGAGACAGGCAACCCTGCTAGTCAATGTTACGACTCTCTCCGTACAAAGGCACGCAATTGTGTAAACAAAGTGTATATTCGGAGCTATAATATCGGTTTATACTGCATTGTGGTGGATAGAAGACGGTGAATGGGAAGAGGACGATGAAAGATAAGTGCCGACAGAAGTATGGGCTCTGCTGTCATAATAACTGTCCTCACATTGACAGCTGAAAGCAAAGAGTTGAAGATATACGAGTATATCAAATAATGATGAAGGATTGATGAATAAATCCTTGAGAGATATATTAATTTCATCATATTGATATAAAACGGTCTTTGATGGCAACGGTCAATATACAACGGTATTTGATGACAAAAAATGGCAAATTTCCAATCGATAAACAGCAGGGTGTTTGCTTTTTCATTATCTTATAATTTTCCTATTTCTTGGGGTCTGTGTGACGAATTCTCCCTCTAGGACCATCTTTGGAGTCAAATTCAGCTTTCTCACGTTTCGATTGATACTATCCTAATCCACCACTTTTTGAGATGGTTCATTCTTCGATTAAGAGGGACTTTTATTCCATGTGTCTGGTTTCCAGTTGGTTTCGTAATATATACATATATCTCTATACTAACAAAGTCTTAAATTTCTTATTATTCAGATCGTGGTTTCAGAATGCATCAAAGACTTGGGCATTAATTTTAACAGTAGGACCCTATTTAGTCTTCAGGTGGAGGAACTGTGTAAGTATGCTTATATAGTATTGGAATTTGTAATAGCAGTCTCTAAATCATTTATGAAGTGAGGGGTTTTCACATCCCTCTACAGTGCGCAGATACCTAGTAAGTTAGAATGTGAAACATTGGGGTGGAGTCAGCGAAGAATTCGTAACTCTCAAAAGGTGGAGAAAATCCAAAATAAATTATTGAGATATCCCTTCTTACTTAAGTGCGGTTTGCACTCGTTACTTCATCCTACAAGGTTTCTTCTAGGTTTGTTGAAATACTATCTTCTAAGCGTGAGGAGGGATGTGAGGGTCTCTCATATATTTAAGTTGCTGACGGAAGCAACATATAAACCAACTACATGGTATTAGAAAACACAAGGTTTTATGTTCCTGACAACTATTCGAAGTAGAGAAATATCGATTTGACTGGCAATAAGTAGAACTTATCAAATGTTTTTCCTTTCTTTCACGGGATGTCCCTTTTAAATAGGGGCTTAGATATTTACATCTTCAACCATTCAGAGAATATTGTAATTTGTTTTATCAAACACTTAAGAGTCTTGTTTGTGCTCCCTGATGATGAGGTGAAAGCCTTGAAACCGGTAGGATTATACCGTTACAAAAAGTGGAATAAACAGTGTTTGATAAAAACAAATTACAATGTCTTTAAACCTCCACAATGTTAATGCCTTAACTACGAGTATAAATAATATATTCAGAGAATATTTTTAAACAAAATGTTTTCCTAGTAGTGGGAATCATTTCTTGTTTCTGTACATAATTATCTTTAAATATTGTATAAAATTGGGTTTAATCTGTATATATAAACTTTATAAAATCAAGAATTGAAAACAAAATTTCTCTATTGACCTTTTTAAAAGGAAGTGGGAAAAAAATTCGGAGACGGAATCTCAGTTTCTCTGTGGTTAAATGTTCCAATCTTAAAAAAAACATTAAAAATATATAGTGAACTGTTTCGTTCAGAGTTGAGACAGTCGAAGGATCCACCCTGTACTGTAAAGCGTTTCTTGGAAAATATTGACTTAATGAGCCACTCCAGGGAATGCAGACTGCTTTGCGACACTCCAGAGCTAAGTATAAATACTTCGTGTGATTGGCCCAACTGATCTTAACAAGGTCAATACGATAAATTATACGAGTATATACTCGACGACATCTGTAGATATAAAGTCAGCACCTATATTTTGACTTCCAGTGCTATCGAATATTCCACCTTGTGATTTAAGTCGTGAGAGAAACTCATTAAAGAAGATGTTGCAAATCGACGAACCACCTGTTATTATGGAAATTAAAGAAGCACCGCCACTCTATCTTACACCCCGTCGTCCAATCTGAAAGTCTCTGAATCAAACGGAGATCGCCGATATATGGCGGTCCCGTTGAATGGAACGTGAGGTAAAAAACAGCCATCTTGGTGAGGTTGCCTGAATTTTTCCCTATTTCGGAAGTAGTGTCTCCTAAATAAGATCAAATGCGGAGAGTGCCGCACTGCATATGATATGCGCACGTGGGATTTAGCGGAGTCGCCTTTCTGTGAGAGTGGAGAAATTCAGACCATGGACCACATCGTACACAACTGTCCACTGCATGCGTTCTATGGAAGCGTACAGGAGCCACACAACCTAATACCGGATGCTGTGACTTGGTTGGAGAAGAGACACTATGTGTGGGGGCTAAACGCAGAGGATTTTCTCAATATATTTTTAATAAGAAAATATACATCCTGTGCTTGCCATTTCAATCTTAAACATTTAAAAAAGACGTGTCCCGCTCAAACAAAGCAAAATCAAGATATGCCAAAATTATGGATTTAGTAACAATAGGGTATTAGTGCCAACAATAATAAAGGGAAGTTTTATGGTAAACGATGAGAAAATTGGAGCTATGGAAAAAAGATACTTAATTACTGGATTGGAATGATAATTGTATGGCAGTCGTCAACTGGTTCCAGAGTCTAACTGCATGGACAGTAAAGGACGACGTGAAAAAGGAACGATAAACTCGAAATGTTAAAGGGGGATCTGTGCGTAGCGCAATTTCATGGTCGGATGGGTTCTAAACATTTTTGGAGAGATATTGAGAGGCGGCGGGATTTTTAAACATGTTATTTAAAAGTGTCAATTCGTTTGCTTCATGAGGATAAAAGTCTTATTTCGTATGGTGAAGTTTAACATATCCAAATTGGTTATCCGAGATGGCCCAATTGGTAAGACGCTTGACTTGCAATCAAGAGTTAAGGTTTTGATTCCCGATAATACTTAAAAAATAAGTGTCTCTGAAAAAGGTCGTCTGGTAACAATACTCGACTCGCAAGCGTGGTGTACGCGTTCGAGTGATATTGCCTTAACTCCTGTGTTAGTGTTGCCAATAGGTGCAATTATGCACAGCGAGTTCCGTGCCTTTCAGTGGTTCTAAAACCTGAAAGCACGATAAGTGAGGTCGAAGACATTATCGTCTTCAATATTTACAAAATAGTATATCGTAGACAAAGACACAAAGAAAATCAATTTTTCAAAATGGAACAAAGTGTAAAAGCATAATAAATCAAGATAGAAGAGAATATCCAATTTGTTAGTCAGGCTTTATCTCAATGTGTCCCTCTCACCTGAAAGCCTCCCTGGATCAATACGATGATAAAATCACAACGTTATCTACATCCTCCCTTTCCATCTTTCATTTTTAATGCCTTTTCTTACCCAATCCATTTCACATCTCGCTTCGAGTCCAGGCAACCCTCTATGAATTAATAACAAATGGTATCAAATAATTCAAAGCTATAAGATGGAACTCGGATCCTTGTTAATGAGTATTCCGTAAACTACATTTTAATGGATCCAGAAAGACGATTGCGAAAACGACTTTTGAATCATTTTAAATCAGTTTGTTTTCTTAAAGGAGAAAAGCTTAATGCAGTCATAATATCTTTCTTAAGTTGAGAGCGAAACGTTTTGATCACAATGGACATTGTAATAGTTGCTTTAAATTTTCGTGCCTTGATGGATTTATTCATCCCCTATCATCAGGATCATCCCTTGTCACTTAATTTCGTATATATTTATTTATTAACACAATAGATAACGTATAAATATCCTTAAATTAAACCGTACAATTAGTGATAAATATATACTATGCGTATCCAGAAAGTAAATGTACTGAGGCTCTCACGACCGGATGGATTTTATTTTCGACATGTTGGCTACACTTCCGTGTAGCCTGACCCTTCCCCTCCGCAACGTGACCGGTTCGAGGTCAGTATGTTGAGAAGTGTCGACGCGACAACACGTTTCGTAAAAAATGTCAATCCAATCTCCCGCCAAGTGCGAAATACGCGGCGTCATCCGTTATCTCATTTGGAAGGGAAAACCTCCGGTTGAGGTTTATAATGAGGTGAACACTGCATATGGTGATAAAGCTATGGATCGTACGAGTGTGTACAAGTGGTGTCGCGAGTATAAAAACGGTCACGTCACACCTCTTCACCCTCCGCCAAAAAGTTCAAAACCACAATTTCAGCCAAGAAAATTATGACATCCGTGTTTAGGGACTGTCAAGGCATAATTTTAATTGAATATATGCCTCAAGGGGAGACCATCAACTCTGCAAGATACTGTTAGACCCTAAAAAAATGCGGAGGGCGATTCAGAACAAGAGGAGAGGCATGATGACAAAGGGAGTCTGCCTGCTGCACGACAATGCCAGACCACACCCGGCCAACGCCACGAAGGAACTGCTCGCCTCGTTTAAATGGGATGTCCTGAACCATCTCGCGCATTCCCCTGACCTAGCACCTTCAGATTACTATCTCTTTACCTCCCTAAAACTGCATATGGGTGGAAAAAATTTTTCAACCGACGAGGAGGTAAAGGAGGAGGTGGAGAAGTGGATGGAAGGGTTGGCGGGAAACTACTTCGAGGAAGGCATCAAAAAGTTGATACCCCGCTTCACCACCTCCATTGAGAGGAGTGGCGACTATGTCGAAAAATAGTTTACATATGTACTACGGTAACCACATAATTTTTTTGTTTAAATAAAAAAAATTGTAACCTACAAAAATTCAGTACACTTACTTTCTGGATATGCCTCGTATATTTAAAAATATGATTATTAAGCAAACCAATAGACAACAAGTAAATTAATAGGCAATATACTTCTACAAAATAAAACTTAAAAAGTATAAAATTTAACCTCTCTAAAAAAACAACTTAGAAGGAAGATAAATTAGAAACAAAAAAAATATTATTATTGAATAACATTTTAATAACAGATTCCCAGCCATCTTAAGCTTAACAACATTAACATTGAAAATATTCACCCTGCCAGATATGGAGTTACCCAACTGTTTTATTCTCACGATTGATGAATAACAATGTGTAAATGAATGTAATTATAATGTGATACATTTCAATTGTAAAATGTTTCGAGTGTTTCTAGCAGGAGCGTGAAAATAATTATGAGTCAGCATATCGGGGCTATCAATGATACTGTGAATAACTTTATATAGAAACATCAAATCGAAAATAAACCTTAATATAGCACGAAACTCAAGATTTTCGGCTGTTTGGGTATTCCTAAAGCTGTACACAATATTTTATTATATCGATCGTCCAGTTCATTACTCAGACAACTCCAAATAACCTGTTTTGAGATAATGAGAAAAAAAATATTATAATCGTCACCATAAATCAAATACTATCAATTTTTGCCCGAGTTTTATATATTTTATCAACATCTATTGATAAAATATATAAAACTCGGGCAAAAATGAATAGTATTTGATTTATGGTGACGATTATAATATTGCTTTTCTCATTATCTCAAAACAGGTTATTTGGAGTTGTCTGAGTAATTAACTGAACGATCGATATATACAGTACATTTCTTAATTGGTTTTAGATGCAAGTGTATTATGCATAGTGTATTTTTTCAGTTCATTTTGTAATTGCAACTGTAATTATTATTGCATAATATTTAATGAATTAATGATCTTTATTTTTTAATAACGTTCCTTTTCTGGAGTAATATTTCATTTGCATCGCTCCACGTTTGCCTCAAAGTGTTAAGATATATGGGTGGCGTGTCCAGCTTTAGGAAGTACAGTGAAACCTCGGTTTTATGACTAAATCCGTTCCATAAGGCTGTTCGAAAACCAAATCAACGTTTCCTTAAGAAGTAATGTACATAGAACTAATCCGTTCCAGATCTCTAAATACACAGCGCGGTAACACAATAAATAGATAAAATAAATTAAAAAATGAGCTGCACTTGACAAATACTGAGAAGAGCTGATGGCAAAAGTGGAAGGTGGTGAGGCAAATTGATAGAAAGAGAGATGTTATTATTTGGAAAGATCTTGCATAAAAACGTCAAGTGACTGTCCATTTAAGGTTCTTTATGCTTTCTATCTCTCTAAAAAATTGTCCAATGCGTTTACTTTTGCCTGCGTTTAAAAAAAATCAGAAGTGAGGCATGACACGCCTTTGAAAATGCATGTTCAAGAACCAAATTAAAATAATATGTTCGAGATGCGAGATGAGAGACATTCCAGAATCAAGGTTCCAATGTACTTCAATACAACTTTTTTTGGGAAGTATAAATAAACTTATATATATGATAACTACGCACAGATATACTTTACCTTAAGCCAATAATTTAGTTGTTAAAATCTAATATTGAAAGATCAACAAAGGTTTCTTAGAAGTTCGTCTTCCGATGGTAAGTTTCCTATAGTTTTCTTACCAAATATGTTTTTTGTCCAAAGACATGTACGTACGGTGAAGTTCCTAATCTAAAAGCCGCAGCCCCCACCTTCATATCCCTAAACTCAACTTATTTTTATAACCTTTTTAATCTGTCTCTAATAGAGGGTTTGAATTCCGGAGCGAGTGCCCTGGAGGAGATATTTATGTATTTAACACTTTTATTGCAAATACAATCTGGCTGGCTTATTGCCAGGCGACAATCTCTTCCAACCAACCAGACAAAAGTAAATGAAGCAAGTTAATTGGTCGCATAAATCATTTAAATGACTATCCATCCCCACGAAATCCATAAACACATACGTAAGCATATGCCCACGAACCCCACAAAGACGTACAATCACCCGAACATTATTTTTCATATAAAGTGAGATATCAATCAAAAGGAAAGGAAGGGATGGTGGAGAGGAAAGGAAAATAAAAATCAGGAATGAAACACGTTATTTTACTGACTAGAAATTAAGAGTTTTTTGAGTCGCTTCTTAAAGCATGCCAAGGACGAAGCGAGTCTTATATTGGTTTGTAACTGATTTCAGAGTCTCACTGCATGGACAGTAAAGGACGACGTAAAAAAAAGAGGAGCGGTGAACTGGAAAGGCCAATAGACAATCTCTGTCGTGCGCTAATGTGTAGCGCTAATCCATGATTGGAAAGACGCTGAAATTTTTCGGCAAGATAAGAGAAGATACTGTTCTAACGGCAACATATAAATTGTCATTTTATTAATCTTATTTTATGTACCCATTTTTGGTACCATAAAGAATTAAGGGTGGAAACAAGCGACTTACCAACTGGGAAACTGATACATCATATTTTAAAGTGCATAACAATTGAATACATAAAACACTAGTTAAGTTACAAGCATTGATAATGTTCTTGTAAATAATATATTTAGAAAGTAAATAAACAAAATACTTCATTTCTCAAGTAATATTATATATAAGAGCCTTGTTAGTAAGACTCCTGTCTCCCAAACTGAGCGGGTAGTGGGTTCGATTCTCGTTTATACCCAATGTTTTTATACAAGCTTTCAGTTTGGTTTTCACCTGAAATATTTCAGGCTGTGCTGTAGACAATACAACGCGATACAAAATACAATTTTATGCTGTAGAAACATTTAATTAAAATTAAGTGTTTATTTTAACTGTGTCATGTTTCATTTAAGTTTTTTTATATGTTAATAAAATAAAACATTTTTATTCCCGTGACAAGTTTAAATTAAGTAACCGAGTGATAAGAAAGCACTTAAAATAATCCATTAAGTTGACTTGATAATCTCCAGCAAAGCAACGAAGAAATTTTACTTGTGAAATTATTATATAAACGTGGAATACAAAAGAAAATTATTTTAGTGATGGGCGAGACTTTGAAGCCTCACAGGGAGATCGTAATATAGCAATTTGCAATGTTTGATTTTATTAATGAGACGTATTATGTATTTATTTGTATAATACAGGCGGCCCTCGACTTTCGCCCATTCTACTTTCGCACATTTTTTTAAATGAAATTGTTTAAAGATTGTTGTCGATAACGCAAAAAATATTCGCTTCCATGCAGTCGCTCCCACTTTTTTGGAAGAACTATAATATACGGAACGCAATAAACAATATTGGAGACTCGTGGGTTGAAATAAAAGAGTCAACAATGAATGGTTTCTGGAAGCAATTTTGCCCACAAATGATGAGTGATTTTTTAAATTCTGAAGAAACTCCGGAAACTATCACAGATGAAATAGTTAGCCTAATGAATGAACTAAACTTGGACGTCAACAACGAAGATGTTAATGAGTTGATTGAATCTCACTCAGTACATCTGTCAAATGAATACTTAATTGAGCAACAAGAGTTAAATGAAATACACAATGAAAGAAAGGAAAAAGAAGCTGATAAAATCGTCAAGGCTTTAACAATAAAAAATATGAATGAAGCCTTCATGCATCTTGACTATTTTTTGACTATCATGGAAGAATGTGATCATAATGGAGACCGTATATCTAAAGTACGTAGGGCGATTGAGAAAAACACAGCATGTTATAGAACTCTTTATCAAGAAAAGAAAAAAAAAAGGTGGTATTCAACTAACTCTTGACAAGTTTATAAAGAAAACGCCCGAAAGCACTTAAACACGCCTCTGAACTTGATTAAGTATATTGATAAATTAATATTTTTACTATATTATTGACAAATAAAAATTATTATTGATAAATAAATATTTTAAAATAGAATTTTCAACGTTTTTTTTTACATCCCTCTACTTTCGAACATTCAACATATTCAGGAACCAATTATGTGCGAAAGTCGAGGGCCGCCTGTATACGGTTGACTTCGGCCATTTAAATATAATTGTTTGATTATCTATATTAAAATTTCTTGATATTGTTGCGCACACAAGATTGATCGACGTTTTTTACGTCGTCCTTTACAGTCCATGCAGTGAGACTCTGGAACCAGTTACAAACCAATGTTAGATTCGCTTCAACTCTAAATTTCTAGTCAGTAATATAACGTGTTTCATTTCCGATTTTTCTTTCCTCTACACTGTCCCTTCCTTTTCTTTTGATTAATAACATATCACCTTTACTTTTATTGTGTGTACGTGTACCATATGTCTAAAAATGTCCACGTAACTTCATTTATTTATTTACTTTTGTCAGGTTGGTTGGAAGAGATTGCCATCTGGAAATTAACACGCCAGATTGTTTTTACAATTAAGTGTTGAATAAATAAATAAACTAAAAAATGCGTTTTATGGGTTGAGTCCTTTTCGCACACACCCAGAATTCTTCTTCCTTTGGATCCTTCTTGCATCCGTCCAAATTTAAAGAATATTTGTCTAAGATGTGACATGAATATAAAATCTTTTCTTTAACCCTTTATAAGGCAAGTTTTTATTTTTGAGATATTGAGTTTTTTGTTGAATAAATCATTATTATGTGTATCGAATCCACTTTATTTCTTCGAAAATGTGTTTTAAAAAAATTTTTTTTTTTTTTAAATGAAGCGGTCGTGTATGAGAGTTGTGCCCATTTCAGGGGTCATGACAGTGCTCGCAAAAATGACCAATGAATGTTTAGGTAATAATATCTAAGTTTAGGTTGTGTAGGAACTACTGTCGTCGCTGAAATATTGTCAACATACACGGTCAACGACCGACAAAACGACCTTTGGATATGTCCAAAGGTCGCATACCAAAACATTGAAATTGTTTACCCGAAAATACTATTTATGATACATTCCACAGTAGAAAGAGAACGCATCGCGCTGTCTCGCCGTTTTCGCAAACAAATCGTCTACCCACAACACTGATTGCGATGTCTGCAATATTTCAATCGACCATCTCTACACGCACAGAAGCGAGATAAAAATATATTGCGGGCGCACTCCCGCGCCCATCCTGAAATGTATAAATACCTACTTACCGATAAATAAAGCATCATTAATCACTATTTATTATTCATTGATTCATTCACTCTCTGCTTCCGCATTGCTAATTGACGTATTTTATTTAAATACCAAACAATCAAAATCATCAACACGTCCAACAAGGACATTCGTTAAAGTTGTATTAGGAAATATAATTCTTATATGAGATATAATGAATGGTGATTTACTTATAATACCTATTTACATATTTGACAATAAATTGACCGGATATTTAGATCGTTGCTACTGAACATGCAGCTAACTTCACGACGATCCGTCTTAAATAAGACCTCTGCCTGTCCACTACATTTGCCAATTTGACATTTATGTTACTTAAAAACGTTTCATTAAGAAAATGAATCCTTATAAGTACGAGTATAACCATAAGGGTGGTCGCATATGCGACCGATTTCTGCTTATGCCCGTTAAAGAGTTAAAGCTGCAAATTGCATATAAACTAAGTACATACATTTTCGACTAACTTTTATTATAATCAATGATCGTATTGAAATGGTTGTGACTGGTCTTGAGAGTTGATAAACATCAAGAAACAGGTATTTATTGCAAGTAATGCGATCTATTCGGCGAAATATTTATTCGAGCTGATAAAAAACGAAAACGTGACCGTTTGAGCCGGCCATTTGGTGAGGATAAAAAGTTTCATTTCCCATCAGCCTTCAAAAATGGAAACGGAGTAAAAAATATCGAACGGCTACTAGGAATTCTATCCCAGTATGGATTGAGGCATTACGCTGTAGAAAAATATATAAAGCCATGAATCTATGGTAATAGTATATATAATCAAGGGCCTTCAAAGGAACTGCGCGATTATTTTTTATGATAGTTCAATATTAGTCTTTCTTTATTCAATCGTTTATGCACAAACCATTTCAGAATCTTTTTCTTTATCGTACTTAATACTTAGACCTTAAGTCCGTGTTAATCCCTTGAGTGTGGGTTTCTTCTTGTTGTTGTGATTTTTGTTGTTTTGTATTTGTGTTTCTGTATATTTTTGTGTTAATTTTTATTCCTATGATTGTGTGCGGTATATTATGGGATGAATATTTTTGGTTTTATTTTTGTTTCATTTTGGGTTCATTTTTGGTTTTACTTTTGTTTTTATTCTTATGATTGTGTGCGGTATATTATGAGATGAACAAGTTCTAGAGTGATGATGTGTGCAGAGTTTGATTCCGCATGATGTTTCCAGTTGTAATTGAGTGTCACTGTTTGTCAGGTTGATGAGAACGTGCAACGGGGTTTTGTTTTTGTGTAATCAAAAATCGGAAAGAAGTATCGATTTATTTTTTCATGCTAAATATCCTCAGTGAGATACAGGCAAAAGCCTAGTTTACTGGGGATACGACAAATGAAAGGCGACAAACCCAGATCCATTAAAAAAATGTATGTCCAATTTAAATTACCTGTTGTTCTTTCACAAATTATGTTTATTTCGTGTCATGTGTGTGTAATAATAATAATAATAATAATTTAATTTAGTATTTGATTATTTATTAACACAATAAACGACACTTAAGTGTCCTTTATATGACCCAGTTAAACTTAAAAATCAAACAATAAAGTTTGCGAGGTGCATGGCTGCGCATTAACGCACTGGATTTTCGTGCGAAAGGTCGTCAGTTCGAACCCGGCGTTGTACTAGTCCCCTTGAATGACACAGGCATTTGCTCTGCTTAATATTCGGGGATATAAGGATACCTTTAACTTCGGCCATATCTATTATTTAAAAAAAAAAGATTTTAATGTCTCTCAAAAAAATCTTACAATTTATGATACACAAGTATATCATTACAGATATGATGCTTAATCATAACAATAAACAAAATTAAATATAACAAATAGTCAAAAAAAATTATCTCAAGGATATATTTTGGGACAGATAAAAAATAAAAAAAAATCAAATGTATTGATAGTTAGTTCTACATATCTTATTTATTTACACGGTGACAGTGTTTCGCTTTCAACAGCCTTGTCAAACTGACGGTGAAGTTTAGCTCCGTGGCTTTAAACACCCAAAAATGTTCACTCAATATATTTAACAGGAATATTTATAACAGTTAGTTATATTTAAATTCTTAAGTGTTGATTTACGTGAAAAATATTCAATATTGTTTGAGAAGGGATTAAGAATAAAATCACAGTATAAATAGGTCAAAACCCATACGATGGTTGTCGCCAAAGAAAGAATACGAGAATTGAATTTTGAATACAAGAGAGCGAGAGAGGAATACTTGGATTCTCTCCGAAAGTAATTTGAATCTCGGAGGGTCCGTGATAACTGAACGAATTTTAAATACCTAGCTAACAATTTTTGAACCGGTGTAAAAGGGGGCGATGTATAAATGATATATATTTATAAACAAATTTTACATTTATAAATATATATTTTCATAAATGTAAAATATGTTTTACTTCCGTGAATATTTCACGGGTTGCAACTAATTATTTTAAATTGTCATTTCTACAGCTTTAATTCAGTTCCTTGTGTTGGATTCTTCATTGTTATTTTTTCCATTGCATAATACTGCTTACACGTTAATTGTAATTTTAGGTTATTTTTTTTATAATCTTTTGTATATAATAAAAATATCATTTTACCGTTTATAAAGCTAAATAATTGCCGCTAAATAAACAATCTTTTGTATCAAAAATATCATTTTACCTTTCAAAAAGCTAAATAATTGCCGCTAAATAAACAATCTTTTGTATCAAAAATGTCATTTTACAATTCAAAAAGCTAAATAATTGCCGCTAAATAAACAATCTTTTGTATAAAAAATGTCATTTTACCGTTTAAATAGCTAAATAATTCTCGCTAAATAAACAATCTTTTGTATCAAAAATGTCATTTTACCGTTTAAAAAGCTAAATAATTGCCGCTAAATAAACAATATTTTGTATCAAAAATGTAATTTTACCGTTTAAATAGCTAAATAAATGCCACTAAATAAACAATATTTTATATCAAAAATGCCATTTTACCGTTTAAATAGCTAAATAATCGCCACTAAATAAATTTATGCATACTAATTTCTGCAAGTACGTTCAAAATTTAACCGTTAATATTGAGCTTTCATTTCTTTTACGAGTAAGGTCAAAATCATGTATATTGGCAAAAACTCCAATACCAAGGCAATGCCAAGAGAACAAAATGGAGGCAATAAGAAATGCCGGAAGCCTGCAACAAAACATGTATTTAAGTGAGTTTACGTAATTTGGCCTCTGCGCAGGACTCTAATTGCCAGTTAATGTGGGCAATTAACGCTTGCATCGTGGTGGGTAGAAAGCGGAGTGCAACAATGCAAGAATAATCTTCGATGTAAGATGCAAACACTGCAAAAATACAACTCTTTTTTGGTTTACGGAAATATTTTGTTAGGTTTTACGTAGGGTGTGGATAAAACTTTTTGATTGATCTTGAATTATTCACTTTTTTTTTTTAAACTTTGATCTACAAAGTTATGTGCGATGGGGGTGTAGCGAGATATTAAGTGGTTGTAAATTATATACAGTACTGACAAGCCTAGTGTCACTTAGAAAGTACTGAGCCCCTGATCTGCTGACATCTTGAACTCTTCGCCTTTGGCTTCAAATAGCTGTCAATTCATGGACAGCGGCCACACACCGGAAACTGCGTGGGTTCGCAGACTAAACTAGATGGAGAGACACAGAGGTTGGTCACTTTTGTTTCTACGTTTTCCCTTTTCCCTCTCTTCCTTTCAACTCCTACCTACATTAGTATATCTCATAATATTTCTACAGCACTTCTACTCCCACTTAACATTCATAAGAACACATTTCACATGGGACCCAGAACTACATCCTGTGTGTTTGGCAGCAAGGCTCACACTATATACAACATGTATACAATTTTTATAATCTACAACGGTGCAGAAGGCAACGGCAAACTACCGCATTATTTTTCCCAAAAAAAGCACACGAATAAGCTCCACAATTTGCGGGTCACGTTTCTTAGTATTGAAGTCACGAGAAGAAAGAAGAAGGCAAACCAAATGGGATGACATTATGCTACACCCTGTACGATAATTTTTATGTCGCATTTAGGTTTAGTCGAATCTAATGAGAATAAAATTATTGGTGGAAATTTTTAATAACAAATTGTTTTTGTCATTTTCATCAATGATAAAATTTTATGATTTGAAATTAAGTTGAAATAGCGTTTATGCTTCAACAATACATAAATAACAATTTTCAGTGAGGTATACATTGTACCCAATTATACAAAGTATGTGTAATAATAACACAATATTACGTCCATTTGTAAAATCAAAATGTTGGTTACTCCTGATATTTCACAATACAAATGTCATCAGAGAGAGTGCATCACACATGAAAATTTAACATTCCCAGCCCATTGTGAACTGCAGCAAAAATTTAAATTACATACATTTATTCAAATGTCCATTGCTCGTTAGTAGAAATTGGGAAATATTTTATTTAACGTGTCATTGGTTCAAATAAAACATTTAAAAATAATAATTTCATACTTGAAGCAATATTTTGTTTGGAGTATAATTTTTCAATTAAAATGTCACATTTCTGTAATTTTGTTTGGAGTATAAATATATAGTTTTTGATTTCAAATTTCACATTTCTGACAACGTTTTGTTTGGAGTATAGTTTATCAAATAAAATTTCACATTTCTGACAACGTTTTGTTTGGAGTATAGTTTTTCAATTCAAATTTCACATTTCTGACAACGTTTTGTATTGAGTATAGTTTTTCAATAAAAATTTCACATTTCTGACATTTTGTTTTGAGTACAGTTTTTCAATTAAAATTTCGCAATTCTTTCATTTTATTTTGAGTATAGTTTTTAGATTAAAATTTCTAATTTCTGGCAACATTTTGTTTCCAATATAGTTTTTCAATAAAAACTTTTAATTTATGACAACATTTTGTTAGAGGTATAGTTTTTCAATTAGACTTTCACACTTTTGTTGAAACAATTGATGTTTTTCTCCTGTAAAACTTCACTTATTCTAATTTATTTAATGTATTTGTTAACATGATTGTATGAACACAGATTGTATGAACACAGAACATAGTTTATGAAAATGAAGACAAACAACCAAGTAAAAATAAGTCATTTATTGGATCTGAATTTGTCACCTTTCATTTATCGTATCTCCAATAAAAAAAAGGTTTTTGCATGCATCTTACTGACGGCAAATAAAATACTAAATAAATAAATACATTTCTTCAAAAATATATGAAATAAAGTGCGACTCAATGTGATTGAACATACATTTTCAATTATTTTACTTTATAAAGAAGTTATTTCTTTTAGCATTACTTTATATACAATAAAAAAAAGTCTTTGTAAAATATATTTTAAATATTAATTTATATTGTATTTCACTCTCGTTGTATAGTACTCTGAGGCGGGTTTATTGCATAGAAAATCTCTCTCAGCTGACCAGAATTTTTTAAACATTTTTTAAACTCAATTGAAAATCACGACGATCGTTGTGGCCTAGTTGGTAATACGTTTGACTTCAACTCGGGGGTTTCGAGTTCGATTCTTGATGGTACTTAATAAATAAATATAAAAGCGGTCCCAGTCTAGTATAAGAGTTCGTCAGGTAGCAATACTCACTGGAGTCGAGCACGTGTGCTAGTGTTGTTGTCTACTCACGTGTGGTAGTGTTACCAACATGCAAAATGACCATTTGATAGTTTCGTGTCTACTACAGTGCTTATAACACGAAGACTATTACTAGGGCTAAAGACAATGTTGTCTGTCAGCCACGCTCTTCTATACTTAAGAATCACCAAAAATGTTTGGGGACCATTGTTTTACAACATACATTCTGTAAAGGCAACTAATCACAACGCAGTGACCTATCATAAATATATAGTTTTCAACGTAAGAATATGTATGAGAAGGTTTATGGATGTGGAGGAGACTAAGGATGTATGTCGTGATAGGAAAGTCTGGCGCTCTGTCCTCTCTGCAAACCTAGGCAGCGAAGTGCCGTGATGGTATGTATGTATGTAAGAATATGTATTGAGATTTCCATATTGTCTCCCGGCTACGTTATTCAAACTGTACGAATCACTGAACATTTGGAGACCGTTGCCTTACTACATATTTTATTTATTTATTTATTTATTATTACACATGAAAAGAAATATACATAATTTGCGATAAAAAACAACAGGTAATTTAATTTAGACTTACATTATTTTAATGGATCTGGGTTTGTCGCCTTTCATTTGCCGTATCCCCAGTAAACTAGGTTTTTGCCTGTATCTCACTGAGGATATTTAGCATGAAAAAATAAATCGATACTTCTTTCCGATTTTTGATTACACAAAAACAAACCCCCGTTGCACGTTCTCATCAACCTGACAGACAGTGACACTCAACTACAACTGTATTATACTCGTATATTCTGTAAAAGTGACTACCCATCACGTAGCGGCCTTCATACACATTTTTATAAGTTAAGAATATGTATGAGAAGGCTAAGGATGTGTGTCGTGTTAGAAAAGTCTGGCACTATGTCCTCTCTTCTTAGTCCGATAGGGAAATGCCGTGATGGTAACATACGTAAGAATATGTATTGAAATTTCTACTTCAAAAATCAAGTCACCATAACTTAAATACCATGAAAATTAATAATGGAATTCGCTACGCATATTTAATCTAGAGTCAGTATAAATGTTAAGTAAATATTTGTCCTCGACAAGGAAAAGGACGATCGATATTGATGCACGTCAGTAACAGCCAAGGATGCTTATCATCTGAATTGCAAATTGCGTGATTCGGTGTGAGAAGACAGAATTGCGAGGAGAGTGGCCACCGAAGATGAAGGGAACTTTACATCCAGGAGTCTCCAAAAAAAGGATCGAAGATAAAAAGGAGTATAGGACGAGACGTGAATACTTAAATAGCCTGTAGTATGAAGTCTTCTTTTATTTTTTTTTAACAGAAAGGATATTTCTGGCTATTCCGGCTCTGTATTAACAACCTAACATACGTGGCCTACTTAGTAAGACATCTGTCTTTCAATCCAGGGGTTACGATTCGATTCCCGTAGGAACTCATGCATGCATACCATCATGTCGTTTCCCTAGGGAATGAAGATTGAACAGAACGCCAGACTTCCTATCTCGATACACATATTTCACTCCTTGTAGTTGAAATGTTGTTTTAAAATTGTATTTATTTATTTTCCTTTTCATCCTCCCATGATATATCTTACTTCTTACCTTTACTTTTTTTTAAATATCACGCACTTGATGCAACCATATTTTCCATGGTCTTAAGCTTGTACGTGTATATGGAATTAAAATTTGGTCGAATAAGTAAGCCGATTTTGTAAATTGAAATAAAGTTTTATTAAATAAGTATTTGATGTTGTAAAACGAAAGAAACTTTGGTCGAGTAAGTATTTGATCTTGTAAATTGAAAAAAAAATTGGCTGAATAAGTATTTCATCTTGTAAAATTGAATTACGATTTGGTCGAATGATTATTTAATCTTGTAAGTTGAAATAAAATTTGGTCGAACAAGTATTGAATATTGTAAATTAAAAAAAAAATTGGTCGAATAAGTATTCAATCTTATAAATTGAAATAAAATTTGGTCGAAAACATAATGAACATAATCTAGAATCTAGATAATTAATTTTAAATTTGGTAGAACAAGTCATAGATCTTGTAAAATTGATTTAAATTTGTTCGAATAAGAAATCGATCTTACTATACTTGAGAAAATGTAGGATGGTCCCTGTGACATTTGAAATGTCATGTCTCAAAGGGATGAGATAAATCGTTTTTTTTTATAAATCGAAAAATTGTTTTTCTCTAAACTGGCATTTTAATTCCTAATTTTCATTATAAGTACCGACTTTCTAATGTGTTGTATGATTTGTATCTATCTTTAAATAGGCCAATATCCACTATGAATTAATACTAATTACGAGCATTTATTGTAATTTTAGGTATAAAAAATCGAAAATCCAATTATCGTATACCCCATCCCATCCCTAGCCAATGCAGACTAACGTAGTAATTTTTGACAAACGTCACCAAATATTATTTGATTTTAACAAACTGCCACATTTTTTTGCTAATTTGTAACAAGATGTATTAATTTGTCATTATTGTTAGTTTTATACAATGTATTTACCCAAATAACTTGCTATTTTTTAGAATCGAGGCTTATATTAAAGTTGATAAAATAATTAAAATTACTGAACGTCGTTACAAGGTTGTATTGGGGCAAATTTGTGAACTGTAACAGGGACCATGCAACATTTTCTCAAATATAATTGAATTTAAATTCGTTAGAATTAGTAATTGATCTTGTTCGAATAAGTTATCTTGCATATTGGCAAATGTTAATATTTTAGACATTATGTGTAAATGTAATTGCACCAATATTCTAAATGACACACTTAAAAAAAAATACAGTTTTAAATATAAAAGTTACAGTTTAATACCAGAAAAGTGTAAAACGCTGATACGGATATCAATGGTACATGTGTTGTGTTGAGTTTGTTTTAACTTTTATTTCAAAACTAATGGTTCAATTTATGTTGTGTGAACATAGCAATTAGTCGGAACAGCTGAAGAATAAATAAAGACTTGCACTGAAAACATGTGCTTACAATATAAATCAACCGTAAAATTATTTGACTCGGATGTTCCGCTCTAAACAAATTGTATGTACAAATTGTATGCACAAATTACGAGCATGTAAGAATTTCTCAAGAAAACTGTTTATTGTAAGAAGGTTAAAGATTTTTTTTAAATAAACAGAATAACGAAGGAAATCAAAACAATAAAATATATCACAATCATCACCAGCGGCGACTAGTCTGGAGGTACCTTGGTGCGCTGAACCGGAGAAATAATTCACAATAATTAAATTATATATTCGCAAATATGACTTCCAAAAATGTTAAATATTTGTATAGATTAAATATGTATAAGAATACTGATAAATAGTACGAGTATTTATATTTACCTCTTACAGGCTTAGTGGTCCACGTTATGTACCACCTTTTTTTGAGGCAGTACTGCACAATGGTACAAGCAATGTACCACTTATTAAACCTCTCTCTATTGCTGCACGAACGCTTAGATTATGTACCACTTCGTATAATATAATGCTTATGACTCATATCCGCACAGCTACAGGTCTGGTCCTGTTCAAATTCATTTAGTTTCTAATATTATTGACAGTTAGTTGTTCTTGGTGTGCCGACTTGTGCTTATAAAAGAAAACGTTATATATTTGTATTAAGTTTTAATAAAAAATAGTTGTGTTGTGATAAAATTGACTTCAGTAATTGTGGTAAATGTATATTTAGGTTAGAAATTAATTTTACTTGGATGTATTTCGGCATTGTTTGGTAGTACATTAGAAGTACCAGTGGAAATATGGAAAGAGTGGTACATAATTTGTACCACCTCGCCAGGAGTTCCTTGACCTACCGAGGAAATGGAAACATGTTAATTTAGCATTTGAATGTATCATTTTTCAAACATATTAAAAAAAATTATGAGAAACTTGACTTTTTATTTTTTGTGCAGCCTGAGTAAAAATAAGTGAAGTTTATCTGTGTCTGTAAGGGTTAAGTGAAAATTCAAAAGAAATAAAAAAATATTCCTTTCAAATTGACCGGCCAAGTTTGTCGATACTACCGGAGCGATCTTTAATACGCACCGGACGGAAACGCCAATTCATATAGGGCAGACAGAGACATACAGTAAACCAGCTATATTTCATATTCGCTCAGCGTCTCGAGTTGCGTTGGTGCTCAGCGCACCAACCCACTTCGGGGCCAGCCGCCGCTGATCATCACACCATACCCTCCTATTGGAATAGACAAAGAGAACAGCATAATTTTACCTTGGCATATATAATATATTTCGCTTCTGCCACATTCTTAAAATTCTTCATACATGCTCTTTAATTATTTTAGTCTTTTTCAGTCTTGACTTTTGTTTATTTTTTTATAAATTATGTTTGACTGGTTCAAAGAAGTTGCATTATCTACAAATAAAGTTCAAATATTATTTAAACATTTTTATAAACATCGATTTGAATATATTGTTTGGCAAATACCAATTTGCAATGATTTGGGCATGTAGAATGAATGACTGAAGAAATATTAACAAAACAAATATATTGTGCAAACGTGAGTGAAAAGTATGGTTGGATCAAGTATTTCGTATTTGAAAGAAAAACATGTACAATATTAGAAAAAATCGTAGGAAATGTATGAAAAAGTATGTGGATCTAAAAGATGCGAAGGATATGTATCGATAGAAAAGTATGGCGCTCTATCCTTTCGGTTTACAATAGCGGAAAAACGGCGTTATTATATGTATGTATGTAAAATCTTAACTGAAAATATGTTTCCATTATATTTTGTTTATAGTTAAGGCATTAACATAGTGGAGGTTTAAAGAATTAAAGCATCATTACTGCGTGCTCAATGTTGAGGGCCATAATCCTCTGCTGTCTCGAACTCGTGATGTTGCTTGTAGCCAAGGAGCCAGTTTGGAGAGGTTTGCGGTTACTGGAGGTGTGGAAGGACTTCACGCCTATCATTATCATTCTGTGTTCATTATCATTTTGTGTTCGTTATCATTATCATTTTGTGTTCATTATCATTATCATTATGTGTTCATTATTATCATTCTGTGTTCATTATTATCATTATCATTATCATTTTGTGTTCATTATCATTATGTGTTCATCATCATTATGTGTTCATTATCATTATCATTTTGTGTTCATTATCATTACCATTCTGTTGTTCATTATCATTTTGTGTTCATTATCATTCTGTTTTCATTGTCATTATCATTCTGTGAGTTGGCGTAATTATGTCTCTGACTTAAGCCACAAAATCTTTTCTTTACATTCTCCAAAGACGATGTGCAATTCTCTGCCTTTTTTTATCAAACAATGTTTATTCCACTTTTTGTAACGGTATAACCCTACCGATTTCAAGGCTTTCACCTCATCTTCAGGGGAGCACAAACAAGACTGAATTCTGTTCGAAGTGGTACCGATATTTTTCCAGTTATATTAGACAGTTATATTTTCATTCTTAACAGTAATTTAATATGTATAACTATTAACGCGTTTAATTTTGATTTTTCTTATATAATAATAGTTTCTAATAAGACATAATAAAGAAAAAATGGCAAAGAAACAGGAATAAAGAGTCTCGGAATAGGGGTGTTTCACAAGGGGGCCTTTTAGCTCTAACCTAAAGGTGAGAGCGCCTTCGTCTTTGTAAATGTCAGCACGCATAACCACAATACGCAGGGAAGTCCTCAGGGAGATCCGCGTGAGCAGTACGAGTACATTGCTGATATACTGGAAACTGGAGTGGATAACAGCGACAGAAAACACTTACTTCAGATACGTTCCGTCGGGATATTTCACATTTTATGACATTTGAAAAAGGTAAAGGCCATGTTGACCAATGTTTTGTTTTACGGTTTAGTTATTCTATTTTCTTCTTAAAGTTCCTCTCCACGTTGGAGGTTAGTAATCATCATGGCTTTTTTAATTTTATCTGCAGCTGTTTTGAATAATGTCTCCGAGTTACAGTGGAACTCATTTTTAGGTTCTTCGGCTATGAGTTCCTTCTTCTTCATAAACTTCAAATCGATCTAATAGAGCGGAGAATTATGATAGAGCTTTTACCATTGCTGGTCATATGGCGTGGAATGGTCTGCCTCTTAGTATTAGAAATATGCGTGGCGTGTACAGCTTAAGAAAACTTTTAAAATAACTATTTTTCGAAACCCGTACCCCCGGGGTTGGTAGACAGGCGACTTACCAACAAGCCTATGAAGGTCGGTGATAGAACATGTATATAGGCTCTTCCGGTATTGACTGGTATTTCCTCTACAAATGAAATAAGCAGCAAAATAGTTCACAAAAAATCTACTTGCTTATAATACGATGATGTTGAACATATATTTTTTTAAATAACTTCATCATAAAAATAGATAAAATGTTTGCAACAACCGAATCAAACATTATTCTGTTCCAAACTCTGATGTATAAGAGTGAAACGAGGGCATGGAAAAATACTAAAAGAAGCCGAATGCTGAGAGATGTAAAACGTCCAATATCAATTTGTAAAAATAAAAATTTAACTATTTGTCGAATTAAACTTTCAATGCTAGTTTGTCAAAATCAAAGATATAACTATCAATTAAATAGTGGAATCAAAGATAAAATTATTAATTTGTCGAAATCAAAGATATAAGTATCGAGTATAAAGTGAAATAAAATAACATATATTAGGTCCTTACATATGAAATTGGCGTTTTGTTTGGGAGGACATAAAGTTGATTTTTTTTTAATATAATATATTTATTTAATCAAAGTATGTACCATTGCTATCTATGCACTTTTGCCATCTCATAGGTAGTTCATCGATCCCTTTACTAAAAAAACCATTCGGACGGGAATCAATAAAATCTTTGAAGTCGGTTTGGACTGCCCCATCGGAGTTGAATTTTTTCCCTTGCAAGAAGTTATCCAAATTTCGAAAAAAATAGTAATCTGTTGGGGCAAGGTCCGGAGAGTACGGTGGATGTCTTAGACATTCCAATTGAAGCTCTTCTAATTTGGTAGCCGTCTGTTGTGCAGTATGTGGTCTAGCGTTATCATGAAGCAGCAGTGGCCTAGAGCGATTAACCAGCCTCGGTTGTTTAGCAGCTAGCTTTTCCATCATGGTTTGCAGTTTCTGACAATAGACATCTGCCGTAATCGTCTGGCCAGATTTAAGAAAGCTGTAGTGAACGACACCAGCACTAGTCCACCAAACGCTCACAAGTAACTTTTTTGGAGTCAATTTTCGCTTGGGGCATGGTTTGGCTGGTTCGGCAGGGTTCAGCCATTGCGATGAGCGCTTCCGATTATCATACAGGATCCACTTTTCATCACAGGTAATGATTCGATTCAAAATCCCTTCATTATTGTGCCGGTTGAGTAATGCAACGCAGCAGTCAACGCGCGTTTGTTGATTTGCTTCACTCAATTCGTGAGGTACCCACCTTTCAAGCTTTTTCACCTTCCCGATTTGCTTCAAGTGGATTAAAACAGTTTTATCACTAACACCGCAGCCTGCAGCTAACTCGGACGTGGTTTGCGATGGATCCGCTTCCACAATAGCCTTCAATTCTTCATTATCAACTTTGGTCTCCGGCCGTCCACGGGGCTTATTCCGCAGGTCGAAATTTCCAGAACGAAAACGTTGGAACCAAAAACGCACTGTGTTTTCTTTTGCGGCACCGTCGCCATACACATCATTAATCCTTCGAGCCGTTTCTGCAGCACTGGTGCCACGGTGGAACTCGTACTCGTAAATAACGCGATATTTCAAGTTTTCCATTTTGTAAACTGAGTGACGCAAAGAAAAAAAACAATTGAGGAAAAACCAAATGAATTATAATTTTCGAAACACAAGTACTTGAGTAAATAGCTGTATAAATTTTAATTTGGAATTCCTAACCAAAGAGAAGATATTTGAGATCAAAGTTGCCAGTACGGCAAAACGCCAATTTCATATGTAAGGACCTAATATACATTAATTTGTCGAAATCAAATATATAACTACGAGTATCAAGTAGATAGTGAAATGCATTCAATGCTCAATTAAACTTCGTAGAAGTGAATATTCTACCCAGATACTAACCACGGGGATTTCGCAAATCCTGACAAAGCGCAGATTAACCGTTCGCCATTGAATTCACTCAAAATTTTCCAAGCCATCTAGTCAATCGACTGTGAAATAGGTTGAATTAGATTCAGCACTTGCTATTGAGTTTGTTTTCGATGCATTTATGTATGCACAATAAACTGGTTTAGAAAATAGAAAGATACTGGAGCGACCGGCCGACTATCGCTGAAGCAATCAATTGCCAGAGATTTTCGTAAATAATAAAAACGGTTAAATGTATCAGAGTAGAACATTTTAAGATAGTTGAGTTTTTGATAAAACATTTTTAACTTTTTTTAACATTGCGATTTTTCTTCTGCTTTAGTAAATTTTTACTACAATATATAAAATTAAGTTTCTGTTTCATTGTATTTAACTTTTGTAATTTGTTTTATCAAACACTGTTTATTCCACTTTTTTTAACGGTATAACCCTGTCGGTTTCAAGGCTTTCACCTCATCTTCAGGGGAGTACAAACAAGACTGAATTATGTTCGAACGGGTACCCAGATACACGCTTCTAATGGTTGGGGACATTCGGGTTGGGGACTGGGGGCTGAGGGAGGCATGGGACGACCGCGGCGAGCAGCGGAGAGATTCTTGGTACATATGTGTTTGCCAGATGTTCACCTCGATGCACTTACTTAGAAATTTCTAGGGCCTGTAATCTGTCCAATTTATTTCCGTTACTACTGATATGTTAGAATTTGGCATAATCGATAGAAAAAAGTATGGTTTGCACGGTGACAATGACAGTGGTTTGCACGGTGACAATAGCCATTTCAGAATAAATTAGAGGATTCGTTAAGGCGGGTTTGCGTTCACGAAATGTCTTTTTAAAGGATCTTCTTGTCTTTCCTATATAGAAATTATCACAGTCAGCACATAAAAGTTTAAACACCCCACTGTTGCTAAGTATTCCAAGTTTGCCTTTCCCGTTAAATAAGAGTTTCCGGAGATTAAATTTAGGACTTGGCTCCAAAAATAAAATATTTAACTTTCGTTACAGACAGTAAAGCTTGGTATTCTTATAGCTTTATGCCAATTTATACCGACCAATTAGAGATTAAACGTACGTATTTTACAATAATAAGTGCCGAATATATACTGCATAAATGTCTACACTGCAAAGAATACATGGATGACAAGAAAGTGGTTACGGATGAATGTAAACTTAAGGGTTGTGTTTAAGTTAAAGAAGAGATGAGACGATTTGAACATGTTGAATGAACGAATGAAAAAAACTAACAAAACAAATATACAGTCAACATGTGCAATGACGAATCACGAGTTCCATGCCTACTCGAGTGTTTCTAGCTCCGAAAGCTCGATTACTAAGTTCAAATAAAATGTTGTCTTCCGACCACGCACTTTAATACGTCATATTCATCAGCGCTTGTGTTTTTTTAAATAATATAACATTATAATTTTCATACATAAAACAAATTTGTTAAACTGCCGAATAGTTTTTAGGCAATGGCTTCAAATAAACAAAATATGCCAATTTTTACACTAAAGTCATAAAACAAATTAATAAGGAATAAATACAGTTAAAAAAATAAAAAATATCATCCAAATATTATGTCCTAAATCCAAATTAATAATAATACACGGGACACTTGACAATCATACAAAGACGAAAAGAAAGATTTATTTTTTATTTTTCTCAGATCTGAAGAACTGTACACGTTCAAGAGTGTCTCATGTCAGTATTTAATCCAATAAAAGCTCTAGAAACTACGTCTCGCAGAATTCTGAAAGAAAGAAAAAGGAAAGAAGCAGCAGGTTTTACTTTACATAACTTCTACAATATAGATGTATTTTTTCTCTGGTTACTTTAAAGAATTCAAGATAATTTTTTATTCTGTTATATTTTTAACCCTAACGAGAAATGTGTGCCATTAAAAGTGTTACTTTGTATTTAATGACACATACAAAACACAATCAAAAGGGAATTATGCAAATATGTGAGTTTATCGGTTTGCAACAATTACTCACAAACACAACGAGAATATGGCGTGCTAATTTGCGAAATCCCATTGACATTTTGCAACTGTTAGGGAAAGTAAATACTGACTAATATTATACATTACAATTAGTTATCCATTATTTATTTATTCTACATAACAAGAATATAAAATATGACATAAACATACGCGTGTATAAAAAAAAAAGATAGACCCAAATAATATTATTTCAAGTGAACATTCAAACTATAAGGTTGTGAGTATGTTCCCTATGATTTGTCGTCGCCCCTAGAAACAAGGATTTTACCTGTATCTTACTGAATACATGAACATAGCAAAAAATATGATACTCGTACTTTTAACCGATTTTTTTATTATTATTTCAAGCAAGTATTTTGAGCTTTCTTAGTAATGAGATTTTGTTGTTTCGGCTAATCAATGATTTCTAATTCATTAATTTTTCATATATTTCTTGTTACTGTATATAATTCTATTTGATTTTTTTAAACCTGGCGAGTTTATTGCCATGTGGCAATCTCTTCCAACCAACCAGAAAGAAGTTTTTTTAGGCCCTAAGTGTTAACCAGACTGGAATCCTGTTTAAAAAATTCTGGGTTCTAGCGAGGATTGAACCCGCAACCTCCGGATCGGCAGACAAGTGTCTTACCAGCTTCATATGTACATACATACATACTCGTACATATCATTACGCCGTGTCCCTTGCAGGACACCATGTGTATGTACAAACAAATATAATGTTATTTCACTTATTTTTTGTTACTGTATATAATATAATTATATTTAAGCTTTATATGTACATACATACATACTCGTACATATAATTACGCCGTGTCCCTTGCAGGACACGATATGTATGTACCATATGTACATACATACATAATGTTATTTCACTTATTTTTTGTTACTGTATATAATATAATTCTATTTCAGCTGTATATGTACGTACATACATACTCGTACATATAATTACGCCGTGTCCCTTGCAGGACACGATATGTATGTACCATATGTACATACATATATAATGTTATTTCTTGTTACTGTATATAATATAATTCTATTTAAGCTTTATATGTACATACATACATACACGTACATATAATTACGCCGTGTCCCTTGCAGAACACGATATGTATGTACGTACATACAAATATAATGTTATTTCACTTATTTCTTGTTACTGTATATAATTATATTTAAGCTTCATATGTGCATACATACATACTCGTACAAATCATTACGCCGTGTCCCTTGCAGGACACGATATGTATGTACAAACAAATATAATGTTATTTCACTTATTTCTTGTTACTGAATATAATATAATTCTATTTAAGCTTTATATGTACATATGAGTACATACATACTCGTACATATAATTACGCCGTGTCCCTTGCAGGACACGATATGTATATATGTACATACAAATATAATGTTATTTCACTTATTTCTGGTTACTGTATATAATTCTATTTAAGCTTCATATGTACTAGGCGTATCCAGAAAGTAAGTGTACTGAGGCTCTCACGACCGGATGGATTTTATTTTCGACATGTTGGCTACACTTCCGTGTAGCCTGACCCTTCCCCTCCGCAACGAGACCGGTTCGAGGTCAGCACGTTGAGAAGTGTCGACGCGACAACACGTTTCGTGAAAAATGTCAATCCAATCTCCCGCCAAGTGCGAAATAAATAATGCCGGGCAAGAGTTTTTGAGGCGCTGCAAACTCCATGGAGATGAATTTCTCCGCTCCATCGTTACTGGAGATGAAACTTGGGATGCACACTATACGCCTGAAACCAAAAGGCAGTCTCAACAGTGGCGTCACACCTCTTCACCCTCCGCCAAAAAGTTCAAAACCACAATTTCAGCCAAGAAAATCATGGCATCCGTGTTTTGGGACTGTCAAGGCATAATTTTAATTGAATATACGCCTCAAGGGGAGACCATTAACTCTGCAAGATACTGTGAGACCCTAAAAAAATTGCGGAGGGCGATTCAGAACAAGAGGAGAGGCATGCTGACAAAGGGAGTCTGCCTGCTGCATGACAATGCAAGACCACACACGGCCAACGCCACGAAGGAACTGCTCGCCTCGTTTAAATGGGATGTCCTGAACCATCCCGCGCATTCCCCTGACCTAGCACCTTCAGATTACTATCTCTTTACCTCCCTGAAGCTGCACATGGGTGGAAAAAGGTTTTCAACCGACAAGGAGGTAAAGGAGGAGTTGGAGAAGTGGACGGAGGGGTTGGCGGGAAACTACTTCGAGGAAGGCATCAAAAAGTTGATACCCCGCTTCACCACCTGCATTGAGAGGAATGGCGACTATGTCGAAAAATAGCTTACATATGTACTACGGTAACCATGTAATTTTTTTGTTTAACTAAAAAAAATTGTAACCTACAAAAATTCAGTACACTTACTTTCTGGATATGCCTCGTACATACATACATACTCGTACATATAATTACGCCGTGTCCCTTGCAGGACACGATATGTATGTATGTACATACAAATATAATGTTATTTCACGTATTTCTTGTTACTGAATATAATATAATTATATTTAAGCTTTATATGTACATACATACATACTCGTACATATAATTACGCCGTGTCCCTTGCAGGACACGATATGTATGTATGTACTCGTACATACAAATATAATGTTATTTCACTTATTTCTTGTAACTGTATATAATTATAATTAAGCTTGATATGTACATACATACATACTTGTACATATCATCACGCTGTGTCCCTTGCAGGACACGATATGTATGTACACCAGATACTGACCAGTTATTAATTTTTAAAACTCATAAGGCCTGGAAATCATTTTGTATATTTAAAATTAAAATTTTCTCGTTTTTAATGTGATAGTAAAAAAAAACAATCTGGCGACCTTATTGCCAGGCTGCAATTTTTTCGAACAATCCCCTTTCATCCGGAATCAGATATATGTATAAGAGGACTTGTATTAAAAACCCCACCAGAATAATTTATGATTCATAGAAGAAATATTTATAAAGTTATCCATTCTGATATTTAACGAGTCATTCGTATGAATCAAAACAATGGCACGCCTCATATAACATATAATATATGTCACTTTGATAAGAGTACGAGTTGAGTTGTTGCAATGTCAGTTCTATTCAGTTTTAATCGAAAAAGTTGTTTATTTCGAATCAATATAATAGGGAAGGCCCCTATTTTAGAAGCAAGGCTGTTTTATGTCACCCAAGTTGTTAAATATTTACATAGATATTTTTCTAAAGTTTGTTTTTAATGGTATTTTCAGTGACGAGAGCATATAATTTAAGAGTAAAACCACATAACAACTCATAAACCACATAACAACCATATTTTTTTTATGGAAAAACAATCTATCAACAAGCGTCAATATACTCATAAATGGCATATTTAATATTTGAATTCAAACTAAAAGTTATTCTGTTTAACAACCAAAGATGTCACTGGGCACATCTCCACAAACAGTTTAATCAAATACCGCAGATTTTTTCTTATAAACTCTTAACGTATTTTTTGGCTCTTGAGTGGTTTAAGAGATATACTCTTCAATTGATACATGTGATGAGCTACTTGACTTAAAACAGTTAGTTCCCAGTTAGTCAGCCAGCAGATATACATTATCTAAACATAATAGGGGATGGGGAATATATTTTAATATATTTATTGTGTATATTTTCAAACATTTGTTTTTTTTTCTATTTCTTTATCACGTTAAACAAATAATAAATAAATAATTGAATTATGACAGAACTTTTACCGTTGCACGCCCATGCCATGGCGTGCAACTTCAGAAAGCACTTGAAGACACCCTTTTTTAGGAGTCTTATAAAAACAATTTGATTATAACATATATGAACACTAAACACGAACATTATACTCAACGTAAAGCCACATCTTCTGAACATATTTTTTCATTTAAAAAAGCTTTTTTTATCTTCACTCTAACTGAATTTCATTCATTTTGTCCGTCCTCTTTAAGTCCCTTACTGAGATGTCTCTATTGTATCTTTCGTATCTGTGTCTGAAAGACGTTCCTTCCGAAAATAGTAGATTTTGTGCTCGATTTCGTCTTCATTAAATAAATTGATAGTTACGAATCGATCCAATAAAGCGGGGTGTTATGACAGGGCATTGTGCCGTTATTGACCGTATGGCATGAAATCGTCTGCCTCTACGTGTTCGCGATATGGGTGGCGTGTGCAACTTCAGGAAGCACTTAAAGACAACCCTTTTTGGAAGTCTTAGAAAAATAATTTGATTATATATGGACACTAAACACGAACACATCACTCAACCTAAAGCCAAATTTACTATTATCACATATCGGAATATATACAATGGTTGATGATGTACATTTTCTGCGGCTTTCTTACTAAATATGTTTATCCTAACAATGCAGACGCGAGTAAGTACCAATCTAATGGCCACAGCCACCCCTTTCCTATCCTTACACTCAACATATATACAATGTTTAATTCAATTTTATTATTATGTTATTGTACATTATACTTTTATTGTATACAGTACAAGCTAGGAATGTATTCCCATATAACAATATTTTTTAAAAACATTTTTTTAATTTAACCTGGCGAGTGTATTGCCATGTAGCAATCTCTTCCAACCAACCAGAAAGATGTCTTAATGGGCCCTAAGTGAAAACTAGACTGGAATCGCATTTAAAAAAAATGGGTGTCAGCGGGGATCGAACCCGCAACCTCCAGATCGGCAGACAAGCGTCTTACCACCAGGCCACGGAGGTCGTCAACCAACCAGAAAGATGGTTAAGAGACATGAGATGAAAACCTTTTAAAAATGGGAACTATTGAGAATCGAACCCACAACCTCCGAGTCGGAAATATGTCTATGTGTCTTATCAACTAGGCAATGGAAGTCGATAGTGTCGGGTTTCATTCCCATAAATAAATAAAAGGTATTTTACTTTTCTCACGATTATATATGGCTTTGACAGACGAGAGTATATTTTCAGTAGAATCTAATGGTGGCAGCCATCACCTTCCTAGCCTTATCATTTTTATTTTTCGTAATATTTTTAATATTTCAATAGAAGTGGATTCAGTCCTCGAGTTGGAGCAGAGTGCCCTTGAGGAGGGTCTAATAAACAGCGCTATTTAAATTGTAATTTTTAATAATTATTATTATTATTCTGACCGAAAGCTTCTTCCACCCCTTTTATAAGTTAGATTATAGACATAAAATTCGAATTTAAAATAAGCAATGAAAAACACATTTCCTGACATAAAAATGTAAGTGTGTAAACATCAACATTTTAACCCTTCCCTTACGGTGTTAAAATTGGAACGCGTGCTCCGGTGTTGGGTAGTGAGTACGCGATAAAAAATTAGCGATTTTAAATCGGAAAAATAAGAACATTCATAGATAATCCCCTTAATTAATAATAATTGAAGCTAAAAATTATAATAATTGAGATTTATTTGCTGAAAACATTAAAAAACCATCTGGCAACGCTCACGGAACGGGTGTACGTGTTACCTATTTGCAAGCCTAGAAGCTACTGTGGCGCGGAACGTCAGTCGCATACCCCGGCGCTTACGCTTATGCTTGCGACGTTGAGACAATTCAGCTCCTCGCAATTCAGTGGAGTATGCAAGAGTGAGATGCGAATATAGTGTCGCGCTTCCCGCATACTCTTCACCTATCGTCAAGACGAGGCACTCGCAGCGTTTAATGCGAATTTGTTTTCGATCTTCACAAAACACCTACGATGTAGTCGATAAATTCTGATTAATATTAATATTATTTTTTAAATCAATGCGTAAATATACTATGGAGGAATACTTAAAATCTTAACCTTGTATTTATTATATTTATAGAGATATTGATGGTTATTAGAAGCAACGTGTAGAAGATACCCAACACAGGGAAGGAAAGGTTAAGCATCACATGAGCGTATTTTAGCAAAAAGGTTCCAGCCCACATTTTACCTGTTTGCGAGATACTTGTAAAAATATCATGTTGCTTTGTACAATATTTAACCATGAAATAAACAACTATTAACTGACTTGATATTTTTATACGTCCAGGCTTGATATATGCCATTTCGATATTTACCCAATCAATGTTGATTTATACTTTTTCGATATTTACACATTCAGAATTGATTTATGCTATTTGGATATTTCAAATAAACAAATTAAAACGGTTCATTGGTCAAGTTTTTTTAACGTTGTATGCAAAAATCCGACTTTGTTTTTATTTCTTTTTGTTGACTTATTTTCCTTTCAAACTTTCCGAAATCTCTGAAAATATGGAATTACGATGTACGTCATGCATATTGAAGTGGATGAATTATATGTGCATTTTTGTTTGTATTTTCTCTTAACAGATTATTTTTATTGTATATTATATTAGGGTTTTGGATCACCTGAACCTTGGCCTGTCTCATGTTTGTATTATATGCATGGTAGGTAGTATACATGGACATACTTTTATTTATTTATTTTACCCATGACAAGAAATATACATCATTTGCGAACAAAAACAATAGGTAATTTAATTTGGACACACAATTTTAATGGATCTGGGTTTGTTGCCTTTCATTTGTTGTGTCCCCGGTAAACTAGGATTTTGCCTGTATCTCATTGAGGACATAGTGCTTTCTGATTTTTTTTGACAATGCTTCATATAAATCTTTATACTTGTGACAAGTTGATTCTATCTATATTTATGCGCACTCAAAATTCTAGTTTTTATATTACTGTTGTAATTATGTTTAATGGTCGATTTAAAACCGTGCATTGTAATAAACGCATACATAAGTCAAAAATGTATGCATATCATGTGAAAACTAAATTAACAAAGGAATATAAGAAAAAAAAATATTAATTAAAAAAATCATACAAGAAACGCAATACCAATAAAAAATTACGAATAAATAAATAAAATAAGTATGAATGCATTAATTAATACAAGCAAAACATTATCCTTATCTTTTAAAAAAAGATCGAATAAATAAATGAATAGAAACAAAAAATTTATCCTTATCATGAAAAAAAATTCGAATAAATTAATAAAATAAGTATGAATGCATTAATTAATACAAGCAAAACATTATCCTTATCTTTTAAAAAAAGATCGAATAAATAAATGAATAGAAACAAACAATTTATCCTTATCATGAAAAAAAATTCGAATAAATTAATAAAATAAGTATGAATGCATTAATTAATACAAGCAAAACATTATCTTTATCTTTTAAAAAAAGATCGAATAAATAAATGAATAGAAACAAAAAATTTATCCTTATCATGTAATAAAATACGAATAAATTAATAAAATAAGTATGAATGCATTAATTAATACAAGCAAAACATTATCCTTATCTTTTAAAAAAAGATCGAATAAATAGAAACAAAAAATTTATCCTTATCATGTAAAAAAATACGAATAAATTAATAAAATAAGTATGAATGCATTAATTAATACAAGCAAAACATTATCTTTATCTTTTAAAAAAAGATCGAATAAATAAATGAAAAGAAACAAAAAATTTATCCTTATCATGTAAAAAAATACGAATAAATTAATAAAATAAGTATGAATGCATTAATTAATACAAGTAAAACATTATCCTTATCTTTTAAAAAAAGATCGAATAAATAAATGAATAGAAACAAAAAATGTATCCTTATCATGTCAAAAAAGGATAAATGAATAGAAGCAAAAAAAAAAATTTTTATCATTTTAAAAATTAACATAGGTAAAATAAATATCCTTTTCACGTAAAGAATTATTTGACAAACAAATATAAAATGAATTTTTTTCTAAATTTTCTCTCTGTGATGGGCAAATGTTCTTGACCCCAGCGATAGACTAAAAACGCAATAAAAAACAGCAGCAATAACTTAGATGGTGGAAGAAGTTAATGGCAAATGGTATGGGCATGCCAAGGTAATCCAGGTATTAAAGGTGTCTGCGCTGGTTCATTACCTGAGCCGGGAGGATTAACAGCAACACCCGACTGGTGGTCGCATAAGGCTCACGTGTTTACCTGGGTCTTGTTTTGGTCGTGTAAAAACCCAGCTGTCAACATTAATTGTTTCTCCTAAATGTTTTAATTTAATATATTTACTTATTTTTTCTTAAACATGATAAGGAAAGAGACAATAACAAAACAACAATGTAAAGACATACTTTTATAATTTATTTAAATGACAAATAATTGTATGAACTCATAATTAATCAAAAAAACAAGACAAATTAGTAAAAAAAAACAAGAAAATTAAAGTGGGGACTAATTTATGCACAATAGGGTTTGTTACCTTTCATTTATCGTGTCCCTAGTAAAAAAAGGCTTTGGCATTTACCTTACTGAAAACAATTAATAGATTGTTTAAATTAATTAATGTCTTAACCACTTAATGAAATAATGTGCGAATTAATGGGTTTGAATATAATTTTTCAATTATTATACCTGCTTAGTAAAATATTTCTTTCTTTTATATTACTTAATATAAAAATATTTGTGATAAAATCAGTAAACGTTAAGGTTGAAATGTATTTTATTTATTTATCTACATGACAAATAATTGCATAAATACATCATTTAAAATAAATACATAATGTAAAATAACGTATTTCATTCCTGACTTTTCTTTCCTTTTCCTCTGCACCATCCCTTGATTTTCTTTTGATTGATAATATCTCCCTTTACATGAAAAATAATGTTCGGGTGATTGTCCGTCTTTGTGGGCATATGCTCACCACGTATGTGTTATGAATTTCGTGAGGATGGATAGTCATTTGAATGATTTATGCGACCATGTAACTTGCTTAATTTACTTTTGTCTAGTTGGTTGGAAGAGATTGCCGCCTGGCAATAAGCTCACCAGGTTGTATTTGCAATAAAAGTGTTAAATAAATAAATAATTTATGAAAACAAGACAAACAACAAGTAATTTAAAATGGACACTTTTTTATACGGATCGGGGTTTGTTACCGTTCATTTGTCGTCTCCCCGGTAAAGTAGGTTTTTTTCTGTATCTTAATGAAGAATAAGCATGGAAAAATACATTAATACGTTTGACCGACTGTTGATAAATTATTCAATACCTCCGTCATTAATTGTGAAACTTAATTATATGTATGACCCACGCTTTCAGCCAATGGTGAACTTCATAATTTCAGATAAATCAATAAAATCCATCATACATTGTCCTGCATACACTCATCGAAAACACACTATATTTAAGAGTTCACAGAAACTTTTGCTACAACTTATCTTTCATGCGAGCTCAAACTTCTGTCGCAATAACAACCATGCTCCGATCCATTGTCTGAATTTTTCGTACCCTCTTAGGGCTTTTGTCGTTGCTGTTGGTGAAGACGAACCACAAAGAAACTTTTGTAGATCTAACGATATGTGATATTAACTCACTCGACTTTAGGTGGAATGTAGTAGTGTTCATATTTTACTCCTCATCTCTCATTTTTTCAAAATTCCATTCACTTGGTCCAAACATACTTTTCTCGATAATCCTCGACCAAAACTCTCACTTATGCTTGCATTATAAATTTATTAAGTCGATCTTTTGTCATCCACCCATTCAACATGTCCAAACCACCTCAACGTGCTGTTTTTCATCTTAATTCTAAATTCTAAATAATTACATCTTTCATTATTTCATTCATCGATTCCTCCCAGTGCACTTATATCAATATGTCAAACTTTGGGGAAAATTTAATACCTTCTAAAATAACAGTCACTCTAAAAAATCCTGACTAACAGATGTTTGGACCACGACTATAAGGGTAAACTGATATACCAAAATCCCAGTTACAACATCCGATAGCAATTAGATTCCCTCCCGTGTCACTCTCAATTACCTTCGCTCAGCTTCGATGGTACAACGTCACGTCACTTAGTCGCATTGTGTTTTAATTCGTGACTAACATCATAGCGGTTCCTCTGCAATTATCTTCATTGTTGTGAATGATTTGCGTTGTAAATATTTCAAAAAACTAATCACGATGATTCCTTTTTAATTGTTTATGTTCAGTTTGTGTTGCTGCAATGATGGCCGAGAAAAAAAATTTCGAAGTGATATCCATTCAACGTTACATTGCCATATCTTCAAGCCGATTAGCTACTCCAATCTAGTGGCGTCAAATAGTAGTTTTGCTGCATTATTATTTCTCCCTGTGGATCCCGCCCACCGAAGTTGCCATCTTATTATGTACAATTGCAACCCATTTCTTGATATTTACTCCTATACCACGCATAGCGAGATTGAAATTAAGTTCGTCTTTGTACCTCCCTTTTTGGGTCACCTTGGTTTATTTTCCCCAACAAAAATTCAGATAAAATTTTATCTTTTGCTATTCAAGATTCTGGCATTAAATGTATCCTGCCCACCGAAGTTGCCACTTAATTATCTATGCTGGTTGTCTAAGCATCATACACAAACATCATTTAAACGAAATATTTTTGCGATTGTCGGGTACTTAACTTTAGACCCCCTGGTGAAAGGCAAATATATCACCAACTAAGTCACAGGGGTCGTCAACGTTTTCAACATGAATTGATAATATACCTCTTATGACAGTGGTTTTCAACTTTCTTCGTTTCACAGCACCACACAAGGTAAGAAAGTCGTTCATCACAGTTTCTCAAACCATGAAATTAAACTACACACAGCTACCCTAATTACCTGTTTCACGTTGATTTTTTAGTTATGTTTTATTTTGTTATAACTACCACCGAAACCCCAACTTTGTAGAATGCCGTCGCACATGGAACCAGAATTCGTGGAGGTCTAACACTCAGCAAATGATGATATTCACCCAGAACTGATGTCCAAATCTATATCCACATCAGTTCTATATCGAAAAATTTTGTTTTGAATGTACTTTCTGTCGCAGGACATCAGATCTCTCTTTATCTACCGAAGAAAAATCAAGTGGAGATTGTTCCTTGAACGAGTTTTGAATTCACGTGAGCTTCTCCATATTATTATGTTTTTTAAAGTAAATTTGCGTATTGAACTAATATTTGCGGAGTTATTAAAATTTTCGAATATCCCACGGCACCTTTGGGAATTAATCACGCCACCGTAGGGTGCACAAATTGAAAACGTCTGTATTATGAGATCATATTTTTAGTTTCATATGCAGCGTGTTCCATAATTTATCACCCCATTATTTTAAAGAATTATTTGAAAAAAAAACTGTAAACGACAAATGATAATTTAATTCAATTGCTTGTCCATTATCATATTTTCAAAATAGCATCATGCTGTTCGAGTGCAGATAAATTCGAGCCCTTTTTACATCTTCCATGACTTGACCCAAACTTGCTCGTGGCAGGGCGACTATTTCGTATCGACTGTTTTGTGTGAGGTATTTCAATTGCTTGTTTGTTGATGTACACATTTGACTTAAGATCACCTCAAAGAAATAAATTCGTATTTCGAGATTATGCGGTTTGGGAAAACTTCTCTTAATATTTTAAATGACGTCTGAGCTGTGTGGGCCGTGGCACCGTCCTGTTGGATTCACATGTTTTACAGAGCTAGTCTATTCAGTTCAAGTATATATTTACTCAACATCAGTCAGCATTAACTGTAACTGTATTTTCTAGCTCATCTTCGAAGAAATATAGCCTTAAAACGTATCGAGGCGTCACCCTACATCAAACTGAATTTCCGTAAGGTTTTTCCTTCACCAAAACCGAAAATTTTGTATGTTGGCAGAACGATTCAGATTAAAGTGAGCTTTAATCATTTTGAAGAAAAAATTATGATTTCAGCATTGATATTTGATAACGCTTCAAAATAAGACGGGGTTGAATATCAGCCGGACTTAGCTCTTGAAACACGTGTTCCTTGTAAGGAAACAAATATAAAGCGGTTTAAATTTTTCTATGCAAAGATGATCTTGGAATGCCCAGCAGTGCAAAACGTCTACCAAGAATGTTTCTGGAGCTTGTGCATCTTTATTAGTACTCGCAGTGTTCTGCAACAACCGACTTGTTCTGGATCTCGCTGCATACCTTCGATCATAAGTGGTTCCCATCTGCTCAATAAGAGCCACTAACTACCAAATGCTCTGAGAAGCAGGCGCTGTTCTTGAGCGTTTGCTTCCAAAAATATTTCCGTTCGTTGTCAGATATTTTTGAAAACGTTTTCCAGTCTAGTATTCGCGTAACGCATCTCTATTGATTGTCTGGAAAAGATTGCCACGTTGTATTGTATACAGTGAAAGTGTAATACTTAATTTGTTTTTCTAAATATTCGTATATTTAGAAAGAAAAAAAACATTAAGTATTATAGTGATATAGTGGCGGAAAAGTACCCTAGCTAATGGCAGCAGCCACCACCTTTCTTTTTTCAATAATAGTGGGTTCGAATCCCTATTTAGAGCGCCCTTTAAGTCTTATTTTTAAATGGCGCTATGTAAATAATTCTTTCACTATTTGTTACTTACTATTGCGACGCGCTGTTTAGAAGTGCAGCGATTCATTTTAAAAAGATGAGTGCTCTTCAATAATCAGCTCTTCAATAATAAAATTGAAGCAAATGGGTAAATACATTTTGGGACAACCTGTAGAACAATATTCAACGAGACTATAAAGCGTTTAATGCCAACGGATGGTTTCTCTATCGATTGGGTCTCGTTATCCAGGTCATTATTCAATTAGTCCTGCCCCGAGAGTTTAAATCAATCACAGGCTGATTGGAAATATTATACCTATAAGATAACTGCGACATAGAGCCAAGACAAGTCCAGTCAGAACGTGATAGATGATTTTAAGCTTCTTGTACTATACTATTCTGTTTCAAGTATTTTATGTGGCTACTGGATGCCCGCAGGGCTTACTTTACGAGCCCCATCTGATTTATCTCCCTAGCTTGTATAACATATAAACAATCACGACATTTCCTTGTCGGAGTAGGCAAAGAGGGCCGAGTGCCAGATATCCTATCTGGAAACATATATTTTGCCTCTTCTACTACATACATGTCCTTTCAAAGTATCATTCACTTGCTCCAACCATACTTTGCTTTCTTATGTTGTATAAGAAATTATCTAAACAAGAATCATAATTATTTTCCGCTTTATTATTTTTATTTACTCCTGAAAATACGACCACCTTTTTGTTCCGTTTTCCCCTTTCACATTCATGTCACGAGTGATGCCCGATTCGGTGCAGTGCGGGTTGTATTTCTTTGTACCGCCTCGTATTTCGTTGGTGACTTACAAAGTTTGACAATTATTGTGTATGATCTTTTCTTTGCATTTATTTTTAATGATATGGTTTAAAATTACTTTAAATGATTTATATACCTACATATTCTGTGTTTTGTTATGTATGAAGCACTGATTACTGATTTTTATAATTATTATTGTTATAAGCTATATTGTACCGTTTATTAATAAATAAATAACATCCTGCCCTATTGGATAGAATCAGAACATTAGATTTATTATATTTAGTCTAAATTATCTCGCTATTGTTGAATTTTGAAATTTCGTTTGTTAAATTATAAAAGTATAAATTTCACCTGTACCTGTATTTTGTTTTTTTATATTATTTTCGGTGATGAGTATTTAATTAACACGTGTGATAAGCTTGTTGATTTAAAACAGGAATTCCTAGTTCAGCCAGCAGGTGTACTCTATCTGAGCATAGTAATTAAACATGGTGGGAAGGAAGGGTATAATGTAATTTTTACACTCCTGCTATGGTATTATTGTATATCTCCATGTCATATAACATAAATAAATTAAATATATCGTTTATTTGCCTCAACAGTCAAATGACTTTTTTAATATGATGATTAAAACACAACATAACATATATAATTTCGTGGTTGTCGTGCTGGGCCTCAAAGCCGGAAATCCCCCCACCATTCAAACGACAATTCAGTCGGAAAGCGAAGCTGTACCATGGATGTTTTTTTTCTTTAAGCGAGTAAACCGTTTCACACCAGCAAACTCACCGGCAACATTGTGCTCTACTGGATCCGATGGCACACCGAAGTGAGAAGATCGGAGCACACCGGCAGGTTTTTTTTTCTCTTTTGAAAGAAGAGATATCACCGAAGTCATATTTATCTTAAACATATATCACCGAAGTCATATTTACCTTATACATATGTAGGAACTACTGTCGTCGCTGAAATATTGTCAACATACACGGTCAACGACCGACGAAACGACCTTTGGATATGTCCAAAGGTCGCATACCAAAACATTGAAATTGTTTACCCACAAATACTATTTACGATACATTCCACAGTAGAAAGAGAACGCATCGCGCTGTCTCGCCGTTTTCGCCAACAAATTGTCTACCCACAATATTGTTTGCGATGTCTGCAATATTTCAATCGACCATCTCTGCACGCACAGAAGCGAGATAAAATATATTGCGGGCGCACTCCCGCGCCCATTCTGAAATGTATAAATACCTACTTACCGATAAATAAAGCATCATTAATCACTATCTATTATTCATCAATTCATTCACTCTCTGCTTCCGCATTGCTAATTGACGTATTTTATTTAAATACCAAACAATCAAAATCATCATCGCGTCCTTCAAGGACATTCGCTAAACATATATCACCGAAGTCATATTTATCTTATACATATATCACCGAAGTCATATTTATCTTATACATATATCACCGAAGTCATATTTATCTTATATATTTAATATATTTTCGAATAATGCATTTTTTTTAAATTCTTTTCTTTAAAGAATATATCGTCGTTATTAAGGAAAAAGTCATTAATTACCATTTTTGCTCAAAATGAGATTTTTCATTATTTGAATAAAAATCACAAATCTCTATCATTCTAAAAGTAAAAAAACGGCATTATTTAAGCCAATAGCGAAGTTAGGTCACTAAAAAAATCATTAACCGTAAAAATTTATTGTTTGTTTGTATGGAAAAGTCATTATATTACTTGATGAGCTCCATAAAGTCTTAATGAAATTAATGACTTTTTCCGTAACAACGACGATATATGACCGAAGTCATAGGTATCCTTATACCCTGGAATACTACACGAAAAAATGTCTGTGTCATTCGAGAGAAGTAGCGCAGTGTGGGATTCGAAACGGCGACCTACCGCTTAAAAATTCAGTACGTAACCGCGCGGCCATGCACCTTATATATACTTTAACATTGACACGTTAGCAGTGTTAAACAACAAGGGAAAAAACACTACAAGTCAGTACAACATAACAAATCAATTCCATAAAATTCAATAAATTGTGACAATAATGACATAGGACGATAAATCCAATAGGCCAGTACAATAAATCGCACTGGTCAGTACAATTGGAACACTTTTAATCACTAAAATTCACTGTCAGAATAAAAAGTATTTTAGGTTAAACATAGGAATACTGCCAGGAATATATTATGACCTGCCCTTACAGCATGAATCACAATGAATATCGCTCGCTGTGTGCAGGCGGGCTTTGCAGTTTGCAGTCCGAACCAGCCGGTTGCACTGCGAGTTCCGTGCAATCTCGGGCCGCGGGCGGTACATGATGCGAAGCGAACTCAGGTAGAAAACGAAATGTTCGACGGGCGAGTTACTCAGAGAGAGATTGTCAAACTTTGGCTCGGAGAAAAATTAATACATATTTTTTAAATTTAATTAGACTACATTTTTTTTTCTTCGTATGGCCCCATTTTACATATCGAAGACGATGATTCAGATATATTGAATTGCATGGCTGTGAGATAATATTGTTTTCAGTTCCATTAATCAAGGTGTATAGTAAAATAGGCACGGAACTCACAGTTCATCTTTACACGTTTAAAAAATACTACCCAACATGTAGTTTAGTTCTACCATTCTTGTTTAAGAAATTAGTAATTTATTTGTTTTTCAATTGAAACAAATACTTTCAAAAAATTATTTTAGAAAAAATCCTTTTTTTTGTAAATTTTGTCATTGATTATAACAACCTAAAGTATCTTAAGTAAGTTTGTTAATTGGTTAGAGAAAAAATATACATAGCAAAAAGGCCACCGTACTATGTACATAAAATGACACAAAATATCATAATAAATTCAAAGGATTTATATTTTTTAACGAAATGCAAAAAAAGTATTAATGAAACCAAATGCATCCGGAGGTTGAGAAGATCCGGACGTAGAAAGGTGACGAAATTTTGCAGTTATAATTATGTTTTAAACTAAAGAAACAAAATATCAAGACTGTCGTACAAGACTGTCGTACATATTAAATTAAATTTAAAATATAAGTAAACCCAAAATATTTAAGGGCAATCATATTATAATTTTTTAATAATATCCAAATATTTCAACCTACAAATTTAACCTACAACCTTACAAATCATTATGACGAGGTATCAGATAATACTTTTTTTCATGGCATAGGATAAAAAAATATAGTGAATTTTTTTTCATAGCATGGGATAAAAAAATATAGTGAAATTTTTTTCATGGCATGTGATAAAAAAATACAGTGAATTTTTTTTCATGGCATGGGATAAAAAAATATAGTGAAATATTTTTCATGGCATGGGATCAAAAAATATAGTGAAATTTTCCTTGTACAGACAAACTAGAGTGTAAAAATAAAACATCATTTCGTGGATCTAGGTCTATTGACCGTCACGCATCTGGGTCCTTGTAAACTAGGCTTCTGCCTATATTTTTATAACTCTTTTATTGCAAATACAAATTGGTGGGATTATTGCCAGGCGGCAATTTCTTCCAACCAACCATACAAAATTAAAGGAAGCAAGTTACATGGTCGCAAAAATAATTCAAATGGCTATCCACCCCGACGAAATCCATGAACGCATACGCCCACAAAGACGGACAATCAACCGAACATTATTTTTCATATAAAGTGAGATATCACCAATCAAAGGAAAAAGAAGGGATGGTGGGGAGGAAAGAAAAAATCAGAAATGAAACACGTTATATTAGAAATTAAGAGTTTTTTCAGTCGCTTCTTAAACCATGCTGAGGACGGAGCTTGTTTAACATTAGTTTGTAACTGATTCCAGAGTCTCACTGCATGTACAGTAAAGGACGACGTAAAAAAAGAACAACGGTGAAACAATCTCTGTTTTAGCGTAGGGCTAGTCCATGATCGGAAAGATGCTTACAATATTCGGCGAGGTAATAGGGGGCGGCGGGACAGTTAAGGATATTATACAATAGACAGTATGTGAATTTGGCGTCTATTTCTAACGTTCAATAAGTTCAGTGCCTTCTGGTATGAAGTTATATGATCGTACTTTCTTAGGTTAAAAATATTGTAAATCTTAGATATAATTTTGAAGACGCTGTAATTTGTCCAGCTGTTCCTCCGTAACATCCAAGTAACAGACGTCCGCATAGTCCAGAATCGGAAAGAACAGATCTTACTGAGTCCGTTCCGTGGTTGCAGTCCTAAGACTGGTTTGCAGCAATTTGAACTCTTCTCCTCCATTCCCCCCTGTCCTGTGCGGCTCTTTTTAAGTATGTATATGTTAAGCAGCGCACGTCCACCAACAGGTCCTCCAGGTACTCTCGGCGTGGGCGTCCCCTAGAGTTTGTACCCTCGGTCATACCCTCCATTATGGCATGCAAGAGGCCCTCTTGTCGTATTATATGACCGATCCATCTTGCACGCCTTTCGGACAGGATCCTGAGCAGGTGCCTTCCTCCTTCGATTCGTTGGAGAACCTCTTCATTTGTGATGCGGTCTCTCCAGGAAATTCCTAATAGTCTTCTATAGGACCATATCTCAAAAGCCTCTAGTCTTCGTCTATCTCTTTCGGATAGGCACCATGTCTCGCAGCCGTACATCAAGATACTCCATACATAGGTCTCATACTCCATACATAACTTACTGAGTGCATCAAAGTAATTATTGAAAATGAAACAAAAAATAATATTACTGTTTCGTTGTATATAGCATAGTACAGTTGTCGTTGCCAAGCCTCGTCGTTGAAGAATCCTTCGCTATTCCAAAGTCAATTCAGTTGGAAAGCGAAGCTGTGCCGTGTTTATTTTTAAGTGAGTGAGTCAAACCCACAGATCACACCACTCTACTGGAGCTGATGGCATCCTAGTAGATATGACTGAAGTCATAGGTATCCTTATATCCCGAATACTAGATGGAAAAAATGGCTGTGTAATTTAAGGGGAGTAGCACAGTGCGGGATTCGAAGCGGCGACCTTCCGAACGGAAGTGCAGTGCGTAATCGCTCAGCTATGCACCTCAACATATGTATACAGTTCATCCTGACGGATAAACTGACATATGATCTTATTTCATCCAATCAGAAAGGTGTTAAACAAGTCTCAAGTAAAAACCGCACAGGAACACTTGAAAAAAAATCTGGGCACCAACGTGAATGGAATTCATAGTCAGTGAGTTGGGAATGGAATGTATAGTCAGTGAGTTTGTGAGTTGGTACCACAGGGTTCTAATCAATTAGACCGGTTGAAAGTCGGTTGATTCAAAACAAAATAATAAATACTACAGGAAAATAGAGAAACCCATATACTGTAATGGGCATATACAATTATTTGTTTAAAGAAGAAAACTTTGTTAAATAGTTTTTGATAAAAAAATATATTAATATCCTTCTAAAGTATATTTGAGTTTCATTAGTAATTTTTTTATGATAAAAAATATATATCCAATATATATAATATATGAAAAGTTAATATTCATTTTTCATTGAAAAACTTCTACTATTCAAACCATACGTATAAAAATAAATCAAACACAAAAGTTGTTTTGTACTTTTTCAAATTTTACACGTCAAAACAATGTAATTTTTTAACAAAAAATAAACAGTCAATAAAGTATTTTCCATGCTTCAATATAAAACAAAAAAAAAGTTTTTACGTCAGAATACATTAGTTTTCAACGAGTTTTATTGATTTGTATTATTTTGTTATTCGGTATATAGTATTGTAACACCTGAGAATTATTTAAAACATTCATTTGATTAGTGGAATAAAAATGTTATTTATTATTTAATATTCCAATACAATGTACAATATTTTATTTTATATGACTACTTACTTATGTATGTATGTATGCATGCATACATACATACATACATACACACAACACACAGACACACAATAAAATTATCTTCCTTCAATAGTTTGTACTTTTTACACTATTTAATTATTCAACGTAAAATTGTAAATTATTAAAATTGTATGAGGAAACTCGTCAAGCGACAATATTCTAGACAAAGAAAAGGGCATGTCGTTAGTATGTTAACAAGGATTCCGTGGAACATCTACACTTAAAACGCGAAAGTCAAACAATTTGCATAATGTTATTTCGGTGAATCGAGTAATATAATAAATGTTTCACCTCAGAAATTTCGCGTTTGAGCGCAAACCGAATCCAGAGTTAAAATACAAAATAGAGGAGAGTATATACGAGTACAATAAGGAAAGTTTTATGCACATAAAAATGGTTCGAGTCTAGTTTTCACTTAAAGCCCCTTTAACATATTTTTGGTCGGTTGTAAGAGATTGACACATGGCAATACACTCGCCAGGTTGTGCTGTATACAACGAAAGTGTAATACGATATAATACATACTTCATACGCTCTAGATATACCACATATGTTCATAATTCAGAATTTGACATAGTCGTATATACTCGTACAACACTTATTTTATTTCTTCTTATTTTAGGTATGTTGCCTGGTATGGTCCTGCATCATTGTTTCCCTCTTGTGATGTCGACTGCCAACTGTCTTTCCATCTTTTGAGAGGTCGTCCTGGAGGTCTGCTTGCTTGGGGGATACTGTCCCTGGCCATTCTTACGGCTCTTTGTTCCGCCATTCTGGATACATATTCGTTCCAGAACCTTCTTCTCTGTCGTCCCCATCTAACAATATCTTCAACTTCGCACATCTTTCAGATTTTTGATTTTCGTACTCTATAACGAAGGGTTTTGCCAGCGATACTCCTGTGTACCTTCATTTCGCTGGTTCGAAGAATATTTTTGGTTCTGACGGTGTCGGCTCTGGACTCTATGCTGTATGTCATTATGGAGTGGACACAGGTATTGTATATCCTCACCTTGTTTTGGATGTTCATATACTTGTTTTTCCAGATAGTGTTCTTTAGACATCCGGAAATAGCTGCGGCCTTTTGTGATTGTTCAAACACTTGATTTCATTGCTTAAATATTTACAAAAAAATATTATAGTTCAGAAGCAATATTTTAGATTTGTTGTTTATAGTTAAGGCATTAACGTTGTGGAGGTTTAAAGACATTGTAATTTATTTTTATCAAACACTGTTTATTTCACTTTTTTGTGACGGTATAACCCTATCGGTTTCAAAGCTTTCACCTCATCTTCAGGGGAGCGCAAACAAGTATTTTTTGCGCTCCCCTGTTTGAATAATCTTTTCTTCATAAACTTTCCTAAAACTGTGCACGCCACCAATATCTGTAACACTTATGAGGCAAGCAAATAAATATTGGTACATTTGCTTGCCTCATAAGTATTTATGGAAAACAAACGTTAGCCAAAAATAAAGGTCATCATTGTAATTTATTTTATTAAACACTATTTAACGGTGTCCAGGCTTTCACCTCATCTTCAGGGGAGCGCAAACAAGTCCTGTTTGCGCTCCCCTAAAGATGAGGTGAAAGCCTTGAAACCGGTAGGGTTATACTGTCACAAAAAAGTGGAATAAACAGTGTTTGATAGAAATAAATTACAATATTTTAGATACTTTTCTCCCGTATTTATTTTCAATTCTTCTACCGTTTATGTATAGATGTGGATAATTCAAAATTCGACCAAGTCTGATATTGAACACTTATTTTTATTTTTTATTGCTTTGACGTTTTTTTCGCACTTAAATATTATGTCTTATACATGTCTTATTTAACACAAATAATATTTAAGATAGCTTTGTCACGTATTATTTTTCTATACTTCCATAGTTTATGAATATATAGTATGTGCATAATTAAGAATTCGGCCTTTTCGAATATGGAATAATTTGTATTGTTTTTATGTTAATTTGGTCCTTGAATATTAAAAAAAAAAAACATATTATTTTTTCAAAATGAATATTTCTGTGGCCTTATGGCAGAAGTTGATATGCCCGTTTTACCTTAGTTAACAGGAGAAGCAATATTAACTTTGATAAGCTGTTAAAATCAGTACGAATAAGCATTTTTTAAGTTTTTTCAAACAATATATCTTTTGTTTGGATAATGACTGACACACCAAGTTTTGCCACAACATGCTGAGAAATATTTTCTACAAATTGGGAGAATAAACACAAAATGACAAAAAACGGACATATCAACTTCTGCCATAACGCCACAGATTTAAGATGCCCTTTTATTTTTTTTTGTATTCTTCCACATTTTTTCTACTAAAATTATAAAATTTATAAATAAATTTAAAGGTCTGGCTTATATATATGATAAAATTTGAAACATTTTTTTAAATTATTTATTTCAACTGTCGTGTTTATTGTCATGTGGCAATCTCTTCCAACCAACCAGAAAGATGTTTTAAAGGGCCCTAAGTGAAAACCAGACTGGAATTCCATTTAAAAAATCTGGATTCCAGGGGGGATCGAACCCGCAACCACCGGATCGGCAGACAAGCGCCTTACCATCAGGCCACCAAGTATACCATACAACAAAACTTTTAAAGGCTTCATATTTTTATACAAAAACGAGATATGTTTAAATTCAATATTTTAAAATGTATTTTGTAAATAAGGTACTTTTTGCATGTAAACGTTAATTCAAAAACTAGTTCGTATATATAAATTTAACTTCATTATTTGGTTAGCCCTTCAGACCTCTTTAACATCTTATTGGTTAGTTGTAAGAAATATGGTAAGTGGCAATAAATCCGCCAGAATATACTGTATTAATATTGGTCTCTCTTTTTTTTTTTTTTAACCTGGCGAGTTTATTGCCATGTGGCAATCTCTTCCAGCCAACCAGAAAGATGTTTTTATAGGCCCTAAGTGGTAACCAGACTGGAATCCTATTTAAAAAAATCTGGGTTCCAGCGGGGATCGAACCCGCAACCTCCGGATCAGCAGACAAGTGTCTTACCACCAGGCCACGGAGGTCGTCTTTACGTTATATTTTTTCTTTACGTCTCTCTTTACCTTCTTTCAAAATCTGTTCATCTTGATCTAACCACAATTTCATCGGTCAACTTGTTCCACGCATATTTTGCACTTCTCACACGTATACTTAGTCGTTCTTTCGTCATCCATTCACTCCACATGCCCAAACCTTCTTAACCTTACTCCATCAAAAATCTATTCTATCCATGTTTTCATTACTGATGGCTTCAATCCGCCTTCTTTCACTCAAACTCAAGACACTTTCACTTCTTTTGTTCTAAGTACCCGATTCTCCACCAAATGACCCCTATGTTCACAATATGGTATATGACTAGCAATGTAAGAGTGATTTAATTGTTTACGTACATATCATCATGCCATGTCCCTTGCAGGGTAGGCCGAGAGAATAGATCTCCAAACTTTTATATCCAAGCACACAACGTTCACCTCCTCCACATTAATACATCTCGTCCGCAACAATCTGCTATTGTTCATACTTCACTTTACCTTCTTTCAAAATCTGGTCCATTTTGATCCAGTCACATTTTCCTTGGTGTACCTTTTCCACGCACACATTGTACTTTTAACTTGTATACTCGTTAAGTCATTCTTTCCTCATTCATTCTGTACACATGTCCAAATCATTTAATAAACCTTTCTTCATCTTACTTAAAACATCCATTTAATCCATAGATTAATTTCTGATATCTACATTCCGCCTTCTTTATAAATAAATAAATATAGGTTTATTGACAGTAACATAGTATGTACATAATATATTTAAATACATTTCAAAAACACATAAATTGCAGAAAATACATTTAACAGAGAAGCTATCAAAAGGTCCCCAGCTCATCTAATAACCCCCCCCCCCCCCCCCAGCCAAGAGAGATACACCCCACCAATAATATAGGGCGAGCCCAGCCGCGAGGACAATGGATGTCTTTCAAACATTAAAACTCAACAAATTTTCCTTGGATACGCATATCCAAATTAATTCATTTGCTTTTTTAAACTCTCTTTTCTCGTACAAAAGTATGAAACGTTTATTGAGTTAAATAAAATTAATACGAAAGTTAAAAAAAATATTTTGATACATAACAATCAAAAATATTTTCTAGTTAACGTTTTTTTTATTGATTTTATTGACAGTATAAATCAGTGGTCATATAATTCTTAATTCATTTCATAATAATAATTGTATCAGTTCACCCGCATACAAAATAAAATGTCCTCTCTTTGATATTAATATAACATATTTATTTGCTTATTGCTTTTGATTAATATTTATTCAGTAATGTGATGTGATGATTTGTTGACATATGTGTGTTTGCTTATTAGGATAGACGGCATCTAAGCTAAGTGAAAACAATATCAAGCAACGAGATAAGTTATTCGCAAGAAATTGCCAGTTTTATAACTTATCACGGAAGTTCATTCGAGTACAATAATTCCCCAATATACGCGCATTATTGGTATAAAAAAACAGCATTTTTTTTAAATTTATTTATATAAATAAACGGTACAATGTATTTCATAACAACAATAATTAAAAAAAAGAGCCAGTAGTGAATGCTCAACATATTAAGGACAGAATACATAAAAAAATCATACAATAACAAAAAAATCGGAAAGAAACATGTCCCAAATCGTACACTATCACATGTTACGAACACAATATGGGTCCGTTCAAATGCGCACAGCCCGCACTGCGCTAAAAATACTAACATAAAAAAAATCATTGAAAAACAAAATACAAATTGAAAACGAAGTATAAAATACGGAATCAGGCGGATGCAACTTCACAAATATCTTTCAGCAAGGGGTAAAAATCACAAAAATAAATTTAAAAAAACACACAATAATCAATTGAACAGCAGTTCAAAATTTTTTTCAAAAGTCCTCGAAAGACATGCGGGATACCAGTTTAAGGCTTGAATATTCGGAAGTGCCTTTTCAGGCACTTGTAGTTTTCTGAAAAGGAAGTGCCTTTTCAGAAAACTAACTCCATAAATATCCGAGGCTGCAGTGTACTCATTTCCGATTCTGTATAGTCTAGGCATGGAAGAATACGTAAAATAAATTGTTCTAATATTTTCATATAGAATTGTGTCTTGCAGCCTGGTAATTCTTGTAAACGCATTGAATCCAATTTAAAATAGGTTATTTTTATAATGTTTGATATATTGACAAAATAACAAATCATTTATATATCAAAGTAACAATTTAGAAAGTCATTGCAATTTGTTTAGTGAAATACTGTATATGTTTTGTCAAATACTGTTTTATCAAACACTGTTTATTCCACTTTTTGTGCCACAAAAAGTGGAATAAACAGTGTTTTATAAAACAAATTACAATGGCTTTAAACCTCCACAATGTTAATGCCTTAACTATAAATAATATATGAAATATATAATTTAGAAAGACTAACAAAACAGACATATATGTAGTGCAAATCTGAGTGGAAGAACAGAAAGAAGAAGACCATGGACAATATTGTTGGATCAAGTGAACGATATGGTTGGATTAATTGAATGAACGTATAAAGATGCAGAAGAAAAATAAAAAAAAAAGCGAAACGTAAAGATATTCGAATATCAGGAATGCGGATATATGATAAAGTAAAGACAAACTCGAAAAATATTTAAAAAAAAAAGAAAGCATAGAGAACCCCGATAAATGAACGGTGATACACTGATTATAACAAGAACATAGAAAACAGTCTTATAATATCACGCACTATAATTTACATATGTACGGAAATTATTGCATAAGCCGACTTACGACCAGATCAACTTACGACCTGTTTATCGGAACCTAGTGTGGTCGTAAGTCGACGACTACCTATTTATATAATTTCAATAAATAAATATAAGTATTGTATTTGCATGAAAGTGTTAACTAAATAATACAAACACGATGATAAAGGGAAACTGTCCGATAAAACCATTCCATTATTAGTCAGGGAAACTTATTACAATAATAAAATGACAATTTATATAGTGCCTTTTAGAGAGCAGACACTTACTCGGGATTCGAACACATTATTATTGAAAGTATAAAATGTTACATAAAATAAAACAAATGTGTGTAAGGGGAGGAAGGTGGTGGCTGCAGCTATTATATTAAATTTAACATTAATTGTTATATTGTAAAATATTCCAAAGTATCAAAGTATAATCAAAGTTTGTTGTGGAGTATTGAAAATATTTGACTTAGTAAAAATTTAAATGAAAAATACGGATTTTGAAATTAAATAACTCGCGTCATAATTTATTTTATTAAAATATTTAACGTATGATATTTTCAAATTGAACGACTACAATTCACTTAATAAAAACAATATGGCAATTCTTAAGTGGAAAAAAAAAGCATTCCGTCTGACCTCGATATGGGCGGTGGAAACATGTGTTGCGGCGATTAATATAATTATTGAATAAAGTAATTAATAGTATTCTCTAACGGAGTTCCACAAATCTAAAACTTTAATAAATTGAAAAAAAAAACATATATATCATCACGCCGTTTCCCTTTGGGGGTAGGCAGAGAGAACAGATCTCCAAACTTTCCCACACAAGCACACAACTTTCGATTTGATAATGTGTCGTCCCAAGTAATCGTTTTTTTTTACATGTTTTTTGTCCAACCTTTATATTGCTGATATTTAAAAACACATTTTTAGTATACTGGAATGCTCAAATGATTTATCAAAATTATTTTTGATCTTAATGTATTTTATATTAATAACGAACAAAGACAGCACTTTATGTAATTGCTCAACAATATTGAATTATTAACATTTTGACCTAAATTCATAGAATACGTTTATTAAAAAGCTTATAATTTTCAGTAAATTAAAAACAGTGTATTGATATTTCAATCGATTATGTGTATGTATTGGGCATAAAGCTCGTGTTGAGTAAGATTAAGAACATTGAGATGTGTATGTATTGGGCATAAAGCTCGTGTTGAGTAAGATTAAGAACATTGAGATGTGTATGTATTTGGCATAAAGCTCGTGTTGAGTAAGATTACGAACATTGAGATACGTATGTATTGGGCATTAAGCTCGTGTTGAGTAAGATTAAGAATATTGAGATGTGTATATATTGAGCATAAAGCTCGTGTTGAGTAAGATTAAGAACATTGAGATGTGTATGTATTGGGCATAAAGCTCGTGTTGAGTAAGATTAAGAACATTTAGATGTGTATGTATTGGGCATAAAGCTCGTGTTGAGTAAGATTAAGAACATTGAGATGTGTATGTATTGGGCATAAAGCTCGTGTTGAGTAAGATTAAGAACATTTAGATGTGTATGTATTGGGCATAAAGCTCGTGTTGAGTAAGATTAAGAACATTGAGATGGTGATGGAATGTGTAAGAAATGAATGATGAAAGAATAGACAGTGTGATTGGAAGAGTGTGTGAGGAAGCCCTGTACATATGGTTGGATCAAGCCAATGATATTTTGAAAGAACGAAACGTAGAAAATCAGATAAATCGTAAGAATTATATGAAATGATTAATTTAGAAGAGGCTATTATGCGCTCTATTTTCTACCTATTTCGATAGGGAAATGGTGTGATGGTATTATCATATGTATGTATTGAGTTGTCCAGAAAGTAACGTTGTATTTTTAGATCAAATTTGAACGCAAAATTGCACCAAATGCTCGTGGATCGAAGTTTTCGACATTTTCAGTATGTCAACAACATCTCGTGTCGTAGAACGAATTTCGATAAAAGCCTTATTTGGTCGTCATCAGTGGTAATAGGCCTTCTAGAGTGGACACCATTTTTAAATGTCGTATCATTATTATGGATTTTTTAACCACATGTAACAAATAAGATTGCTTACAGTATCGTCGCTACACATTACATTTTTCGTTTGTGTCGCATTTTTCATTTGCGATTAGAAAAAAAGTAAAAAAACCATAAAACACAAAAAAACTACATAGCAATTTTCAAAATGACATAAACTTCATGGAGCAATGCACTAAAATGGGCTTAACTATAACCTTTCATAATAATATATATTCAGCATGCTTAAATCGAAGTTAGCAACGAAAATTTGGTCCTTTCATTTATCGGAGATATACGAAACTACTTTTCGGTAACACATAACAACGAATGTTTATATAGCGACTTCCGTAGCCTAGTTAGTAAGACACTTGACTTCTAACTGAAGGTTTAGGACTCGATTCCCGATGGTGTTAAGACAAAGGCCACAGTCTGGTAAAACAGTTCGTCTATTAAAATATTCACAAGAGAATAGTAATATACGTGTCCGAGTGGTGTTGTCTCCTCTCGAGTAATAGTGTTACCAATACTGATAATGACGATCTATGTCAGAGGTTCACAATCCGAAGGTTTAATCGGAAGAAAATTTTGTCTCCCGGCGACACTTTTCAACACGTTCAAATCATGAATTCAGATATGTTGGAGGGTATCACACGAAATAAAAAAATTTCATTCATTATTACTGTGGTATTAAAAATGAAATATAAATATGACATAAGTCGAAACACTATTACGAGTATAATTTATTTGTTTCTTTTTTTTTATTGTCACTTATGTACGAGTATATAAAAATCTGGTGAGCTTAAGACCAGGTGGCAATCTATTCCAACCAACCGGAAAAATATATATATATATATAAAGGAATAAACTTATTTTACATTTTATACACGTTTAACCCAATTACATTAAATAACAAGAAAAAATATCATTAACAGTTTAAATATAACATAACGACAACAGGAACAATGTTATCTAATGATTCCCTGTAAGTGACTCATTAAGGAGTTTTATCCTCAATATATGCTCCGAGATGTGGAAGATATTGATACTGGAAAATTCATCCAATTAGGTCATTCCGTGTGCAAGTGGTGATGCTCTTAACATCTCAGTTCGTTAATACGACTCCGAAAACAATTATAATTCCAAATGGTGTAAATAATTGTCCAGTACATTAAACAAAATGTTATCAATCAATAAAAAGGGTTTGATATTTATCCCGTTTGTATATGCATAACAAGGTGTATATATCTATTTTAACGTTTAAGAAGAAATATTCAAGCATACCCATTAAAACTGTGGGATTCAGCTATGGCTATAACCCATACTCTATGTAATAAAGGTCGCAAGAATTGTTCAAGTTAATTCGTTTAATATCCATAATAAAAATTAACAATAACTTAAATAGTTTATGCGGAACTTATGGAACTATTATTCTGAAACGATAAAAATAACAACAATAGTAGTGAGATATCATCAATCGATGGAAGAAGGCAGGGATTGCGAAGAGGAAAGTTAAATCGTGAGTGATATACGTAACACTACTGATTTGAACTTTATATGAACATTTTTAAACACGTAACATTACTAACTTGAAAAATGAGTTTTTCAATTGCTTTTTTTAAATATATCTATATTATGAGCGAGTATAATATTACTTGGTAACTGGTTGAAGTTTTAATGCATGGACAGCAAAGAACGGCGTAAAAAAGAAGAGTGGTGAACTGAGAAAGGAAAATAAACTTAATATGAGCTGGATGTGTTTTTCTTGTTCGTTTTGCACTTCACAGAGCAGTCGTGATAATTAAACTTGATGTTGTGAGATAATTGACCGCACTGCAGAAATAATGATATGTCTAAATTTTTCACGGTCATTAGCATTTCTACTGCACTCTTGGAATGAACTGTTGGTTTCTCTCCTTGTACGAGTAAATTCTGCATAAGGCGTTGGTGATCTGCCCTATTATCGAGTCCCTTATATCGTTACTTGGATCACCAGCGGCCTCTCTTTTGATATTATGGCCGAAATACTTAAGGATTCGCAACTGTACAGTAGAAGACAAACGCTGTTAGATTTACTGTCTAACCAGAATTCAGAAAACAGAGCTGATTAAACAGTATATTTCATTATTGTTATATTTTAATATGATTAAACCGGATTTTAATTAAAATACTTTCTATCAATATTAAATAATAAAAAAACAATATATAAAAAGTATCTACAAAAAAAAAACAAAAATAATCACATTATTCAAAACTTTAAATGAAATATACCAAGAAATATTGCTGACCATAGACACATTGGGCTCTTCCTTTGCTTATACCTCGTAAACTACTATAGTTTAGAAATTCTAGGATGAGTCCTGTGACAGCTCACAAATTTGTCCCAATACAACCTTGTAAAGATGTTCAGTAATTTTAATTATTTTATGAACTTTAATATAAGCCTCAATTCTAATAAATAGCAAGTTATTTAGGTAAATACTCGTACATTACATAAGGTTGTACTGGGGCAAATTTGTGAGCTGTCACAGGACTCATCCTAGAATTTCTGAACTATAATGCTGATATATAACAGTATTTGTTTATAGTTTAAAAGTTTTGTAAAATTTAGATTTATATTTCAAGATGTAATTAGATATAATTGTTAAATGTGTAATTAAATATAATTTAACTAAGATGTAACTATGTAATTAAATATAATCGCTAAATAAATCCAATAAATTATATTCTACAAATGACAAGTTTTAAAAATATATAAATATTTAACCATAAAATTACAAAATAGAAGATATCAAAATAATAAAATCCACAAAAAGAGATGCAAAACTCTTAAGTAAATTTAACATTTTAGTATATAGTCAAAAATGTAATACAATTCGAAGTTTTTCTCCGTCAAGAAAACGAACTGTCTAAAATCTAATTTATATACTTCCGAAAAACTCAAAATGAAGTGAAAAAATAAAGAAACAACGTTGTTCGAAAAAAATAATATCTAAAAAATTAAGACAAGATTTTTTTTTAATATACGAGTATTTTTGTTCAAACAGTGACATTCCTATCGAACTAATATTCCACCAGGTAACGAGACCATTCAATGTTTCCCATTCAAAATAAAAGGTTGATCTAGTAGAAATATTTGACAACCATTGATAATATAGAAGTACCACCGGTCATTACCTTGTACGGGCGTCACGGAACACGTTCCTTGGCTTATTATTGCCCCACAACTGGATTGGAAATATCGACACACTGGCACCAACTTTGCAGGGCAGCACTTTTAGCAATATATCACTCACAACACTAGACAGCACACATAATAAACAAATAAATAGCACATTTATACATTTATCCCTCACGATTCTGTCAAAAATCGGGAATGAAATGATCTGAATTAACACTAACTACAACTGTCAAATTGACAGATGCGAGTGACTAACGAACTATGTTCAAACACTTCAGTTGAAAAATTATTCGAATGAATTATTTGATCCTCAAAAAAACACTGATAAATAAAGCACACTTTACACCAATGTATTTTTTTTTTTGGTTCAATAATTATTGATGTTTTATTCAAAACGAAAACTAAAAACCTCTGAAACACCAATTTTTATTTTTTTGACTATACCTACACGAGTTCTTTAGCGTAATTTACAGTAATATGTTGATTATTTTGACGTAACTTTTTTAGTTTATTCTTTATTTAAATAATATTTGAGTTAATCTTAATATTTCTACAACTGTGCATTTATTTAAGATAAGTAAAATAATAATTAAAAAAAACAATGCAGTTTGTTAGTTTGCACTTGGTTCGAACTCACAGTTTCGCTCTTTTTGGCGTGATCGCATTCCGAGACGGTATACAGACTCGGACACCGAAATAAAACAGGATTGACAAAAAAGGTATAAAAAAAACAACACTACACTGTTCAACAACGCCGGTAAACACCGGTGAGAACGGTTAAAAACACTTTGATAATTTCTCTTTTCACATGAAAAAATAAATGAAACAAACTTGTTTTTCGTTACGGAAACGTCGATTTCATCGCATATTCGTTCGCGGTTATAATTTCGTTACGTTTTCTGAAACAAACCTCGAAGTTTTTTCGTATTATTCGGACGTTACTTAGCGACAATAACACGCAACAAACATACGACTCCTCACGACGAGCGGATTTGTCAGACTGGCTTTGAATTCTCGTGCTTCGGCAATGTTCGGTCACTCCGAGAGCAGCCGAAGTGCTCCAAACAAGTTCAGTCATGGCGGGAAAAAAACTTCGTAAGTGTCCGCCATGCTAGATTAACTGAGATTACTCGGGATGCAATTCAAGGACCTTCTTTTCAACTGTACCAAAAACTATATTTTATATAAACAGCTGATTTAAACTAAAAAAAAACATTTATTAAGGATTCTGAATGGCGTAATTTAAAGCGTAAAATTTATGGTGTAAAATTGATTAAACCCTATGTTTTACCTGTTCTTAGATAATAGAGGAAATATCTCACCGTTTTGTATGGGCTTGTATGAGATAATACAACTTAAAGTTCTATTATAAATATAAAATATCCTCTTAACGAGCTTGATATTTTTGCACACATATTTTAAATATTCGAGCGTTTCTCAACATTTACATAAATTCGTGACACTAAAACCAATATGTAAAAAAATCAGTACCATAAAAAACATGTCTTTATAAATACGACGTAAATAACATAACTGTATAAACACTTAATTTAGTTATTGTCACATATTTTTATATCGTTTCTAATAAATAAATTAAACAACAATAATAAATGTTAGCAAATACGATTAACAATATAATTAACAAATAATTTGATTATTAATTAACGAAAGTATTTAATGTAAGACCTAATTTATGCATACATGTATCATCACGTAATTTTTAGGTTCGGATAGTCAGAGAGAACAGAGTTCAATCGTTCCCGTCACGACTTCCTCCCTTCGTCTCCACTCACATCCGTATATCTACTCATACAGCTTCTTCTGTTTCTTTTATCTTTCGAAATTTCATTATCTTAGTCCTATCATACTTTTTTCGGTCGTCCTTTACCACGATTACTACTTATGCTCGCATTATAAATTTGTTTACAGTCTTTCGTCACTCATCCGTTTAATATGTCTAAACCACCTCAACATGCTGTCTTCTAACGCTTCTTACTCTATCAAACATCAGCATCCCACATTTATTATTTACGATAACACTGTTATATTACCAACTTTGATGTGTGGGAGAGAAACATGGAGGGGAGACAAAACTAATAAGAGCCAAATAAATGTTGTATAAATGTGTGCACTTAGAAGAATACATGGTGTAACAATGTATGACAGAATACGGAATTAAGTGATTAGGGATGAATGCGAACATAAAATGTTGAGTAAAATGACGAAGGGCATTCTTAGATGGTTTGAACATAAGAGAATAATCTATGAAGACCAATAAAATGAATATATAGTGCAAATATGAGGAGAAGACGTGGTAAAGGAAGGCCAAGAAAAGTGTGGTTAGATCAAGTGTATGATATTTCGAAAGAAGCAAATGTAAAAATTCAGAGAAATCGAAGGAATTGTATAAGTTGTATGGATGTACTCGTGGAAGAGGCAAAAGATATGTGTCAAAAAGTAAAGTTTGTCGCTCTCTCCTCTATGCCTACCCAAAAGGGAGACGGCGTGATTTTATGTATGTATTATTAACCCATTAATCTATTATTTACATATTCACTAAGATTGATAGAAAGCCTGATAATTTTTAAGTAATGTGCACATTTACATGTAATGTTGTTTACGTGTGTTAAATTTGTCATTCAATACACAGAATTTTTGCTTCTTCCACATTTATGCATCTTTTCATGCATATATTTATTATTCGTGATTCTCACTATACTTTCTTTTAAAATTATTTCTATTAAATTTTTATCAAGTCAAAAAAAATGGTTCAAGTCTGGATTTTTCTTAAGTCTTCCTTAAAATCGTTTTGTTTGGTGGGAAGAGATTACCAGCTATCAATAAACGCACCAATTTGTACTGGAATACAATTTCAACTGTTCAAAGTGTATCAAATTCGAGCTTTTACACAAAGGATCCAAGTTACATTTCAAATGTTATTCGCAATATCGTAAGAGAATTTGAGACGTCAGACCATATAATAGACCGAATGCGTCGATTTTCAAATTATTACGCGAAAGAACTTTAGTAATAATTTTAAAAGATTTTATCCTTTCCCTTCATGTGCTAAAAAAATCCGCGCATGTCGGTGTTGTGTATTCAATACACATGTTAAAATTAGAATATTCATAGCCAATCGCTTAAAATAATTAAATTTGAAGTCAAAAGTGATAATACTCGTAATTGAAATTTAATCGCTGAAAACATGAAAAAAATATCGGCCGACGTTCACAAAATGGATGAAGCGACCACCTCAAATTGATGCCCGAAAGCTACTGAAGCGAGTGAACTGAGATTCTGTTCTTGCGTTCCCATATACTGAAGTAGAGTGAGAGTAAAACGTGAATAGCGTCGCTTCCGCACCCATAGCGGTTTTTTTAGAATTAATATACCTACGTCACACACTGGTATAGGTTTGACTGTGTTGGTGAATTTATTCCCGATTTTCACAAAATATCTCTGATGATTATTATGAATATTTTTTTTCATTCAATGCGTAAATGTATTACGGAGGAATACCAAAAAACCGGAACCCAGTTTTTATTATATTTACAGAGATATTAAAGTTTTTAGAAGCAATGTGTACTAGTTACACATCACAGGGAAGGAAGGGTTATTCAGTCTTGTTTGTTGCCTGCGACGATCTGTTTTTACATTGTATTTTAATACACACGCGTTCGTTTCAAGACTGAGTTTTTTTTTAAACTTTTGTGTAAACATTTCAACCCTCAAACTAGATAATTATAAAAATGCTGATTCATAATTTAACAAAGCATATGTGTATTATTGGCTATTACCGAGCTGTCTCCATGGAGCACAAATTAAACAATTTATTCCTGCTTCCTTTCTAACCAGTGCCGGTTCAAGGGCTCGAGCTTCTACTGTGGGTTGATCTAGTTTCGGTCTTAACTTGATGAAAATATATTGGATTGAATTAAGCATTTATTGTAAGCAGTACAATTGTCAAAATGCAATACAACCAGCTGTTTGTACAACAAAAGTGTACAAAATAGTGGTTGTATTTCATATTTATCTACCCCTGTTGGGATAGGTAGAGAGAACAGAGTACCAGACTGTTTTATTTCAACACATAGTACTCGCCGGCGCCACATCCATACTCTCATAGAGTTCCTATGATTTACTTTTTCTTCTTCCAAAATTATTCCATGGTCTTTCTCTACCCCGACTTCCACTCACATTTGCACTGTACACTGTAACCTAATTAGTTTTTCTACATTCATTCGTTACATATGACCAAACCATCTCAGAGTGCTCTTCTCCATCTACTCAACATATCAGCCTTAAGTTCACACTCATCTCTTATTAATTAATTCCGTATTCTATCATACATTGTCTCCAGTGTTTTATTATGAGTGCACACTTTTCTACAGTATTTATTATATTATATTCAATGAAAGTGTAGAACAATATTTATTCTACATATTTTCTCTCGTATCAGAGAATTTTATAACAATATCATTAAGTATGGGGTGCCATCAAAACTAGGTGAGGGCCTGTACCCTATCCGGTGTGTAGCCATGATCAGCAAGTGATGAAGCGGCACTTATTAATTACATTGAGTCAACAACTCACGAATTCAGTCAACAATTCAGGCAGGTGGTGCTCCCGGCCCCCCTCTCAGTTGATACCTGCCACGTGGCAGATGACATGTGTATTGTGGAGTGTCCTTGCTCATCGAACAATTAGATTTATATATGCGACCAAAGAAGATTTCATTTTGTTTATTTTTTTTCAAATATTGTTTTTTTATCCAATATTTGTAATGATCATTTCCATACTTATCCATATTATAGTATCCGGCAGTAAATAATACACATCGGGCTTAAGAAAGAGACTGTCGGCCATAATCGGCTAAGTTCGACTTTGTAGAGCGTCGTCTCTGTCATTCATACACGTGTTCCGTCGCGATTTGTCAGTCGTCAAGCGTTCTAGGGACAGAGACGACGCTCTACAAAGCTGAAGTTAGCCGATTATGGCCGACAGTCTCTTTCTTAAGCCCGATGTATATTACTTACCACCGGGTACTGTACATATTCTTCTTCTTCTTCACCGTGGCCTCAATGCTTAAGAACGCGACCCAAAAATTTAGACCGTGAGAAGGGAAACTAAATTACAAAAAAAAAACGTTCTCCAATATATTTTCGAATAATCCCATTTTTTTAATTTTTTTTTTAAAGAATATATATGACTGAAGTCATAAGTATCCTTATACCCTGGAATACTAGATGGAAGAATGCCTGTGTCAATCGAAGGGAGTAACACAGTGCAGGGTTTGAACCGACGGCCTTCTGCACGGAAGTCGAGTTCGTTATCGCGCGACAATGCACCTATTTAATTGATTTTGTTAATACGAGTCATTGAATCAATAAGTGAATATATGTTTTAATTTTTATTTAAAATATTTTATAAATTCGATAATCATATTTTATAAGTTTATTGTATTTTAATTCGAAGTCTGTCTGGAAAGCCTGGTTGGTTGGAAAGGTTTTTAATAAGATCTTTGGTCATGCCAAAAAGCCATGCCAATTTCAGCAATTTCAATTTCATGCTTTGGTCATGCCAATTTCAGTCATGCCAAAAAACTTTTTCCCAAGACCCAATTCTTGAAAATATTATTTATAGTTAAGACATTAAATAAATAAATAACATTGTGGAGGTTTAAAGACATTGTAATTTGTTTTATCAAACACTTTTTATTCCACTTTATGTAACGGTATAACCCTACCGGTTTCAAGGTTTTCACCTAATCATCAGGGGAGCACAAAGAAGAGTCTTGTGATGTGAGACTCTGGAATCAGTTACAAACCAATATATTGTAACTCGCTCCGTCCTTGGCTTGCTTTAAGAAGCGACTGAAAAAACTCTTAATTTCTAGTCAGTAAAATAACGTGTTTCATTCCTGATTTTTATTTTCCCTTCTTCTCCACCATCCCTTCCTTTTCTTTTGTTTAATGAAATCTCACGTTATATAAAAAATAATGTTTGGATGACTGTCCGTCTTTGTTGGGTTTTGTGGGCATATGTTCACGTATGTGTTTATGGATTTCGTGGGGATTTGAATGTCATTGAATGATTCATGCGACCATGTAACATGCTTCATTTACTATTGTCTGGTTGGTAGGAAAATATTGCAGCCTGGCAATAAGCCCACCAGATTGTATTTGCAATAAAAGTGTTAAATAAATAAAAATAAATGATGAGGGGAAAATCTTTAAACCGGTAGGGTTATACCGTTACATAAAGTGGAATAAACAGTGTTTAATAAAACAAAATACGAATGTTGAATGTTTAGAATTTAGGTATAAATACCATTATAACTATTATATTTTGAAGCAAAACCAAAAAAAGGAAAAACTCTACATCGATTCGTTCTTACAAAAAAATCAAGTTTATTTACAAATTTATGTTTGAAAATCCTGTTAACTTTTTTTTAAACAGACCTAAAATACATGAACAAGTTATGACATATTTATACATTGATCTGTAAAAAATATTAGACAAGATGATTGGGCCGTGTCATGCACATTTTCAGGAAATGTTATGTAACTTGTATATATAATATTTATAAGGTTAATTACTTCCGACTCTTATAAACACACTTTATACCAATTTCCCAAATGAAAGAACGCATCAATCACAATAACGTCATGACACATCAACTGACAGCTGAATGTCAAAACTTTAAATACTTCATTATTTATTCAACACGTGGATAAAAAGACATTATTCTAATTTTATAATTGAATTATTAGTGCGTGCTTCATTTTATTTACAAAAGTGAAATTGTGTGGAATGTGAATATGTTATTTTAATATAAATCAGAACTATTTTAATTATTCCAGACAATGATGTGCTAGTTGAGAGGCATCTGTTTTTAGATTTTTTTCATTTCTAACGAATTTTAAAGCGTGCCGGATGGATCTTGGGAAATATTTTAAAACGTGCCGAATGGATCTTGGGAAATATTTTAAAGCGTGCCGGATAGATCTTGGGAAATATTTTAAAGCGTGCCGGATAGATCTTGGGAAATATTATAAAGCGTGCCGGATGAATCTTGGGAAATGTTTTAAAACGTGCCGGATAGATCTTGGGAAATATTTTAAATCGTGCCGGATAGATCTTGGGAAATATTTTAAACCGTGCAGGATAGATCTTGGGAAATATTTTAAAGCGTGCCGGATGGATCTTGGGAAATATTTTAAAGCGTGCCGGATAGATCTTGGGAAATATTTTAAATCGTGCCGGATAGATCTTGGGAAATATTTTAAAGCGTGCAGGATAGATCTTGGGAAATATTTTAAAACGTGCCGGATAGATCTTGGGAAATATTTTAAATCGTGCCGGATAGATCTTGGGAAATATTTTAAAGCGTGCAGGATAGATCTTGGGAAATATTTTAAAGCGTGCCGGATGGATCTTGGGAAATATTTTAAAGCGTGCCGGATAGATCTTGGGAAATATTTTAAAGCGTGCCGGATAGATCTTGGGAAATATTTTAAAGCATGCCGGATGGATCTTGGGAAATATTTTAAATCGTGCCGGATAGATCTTGGGAAATATTTTAAAGCATGCAGGATAGATCTTGGGAAATATTTTAAAGCGTGCCGGATGGATCTTGGGAAATATTTTAAAGCGTGCCGGATAGATCTTGGGAAATATTTTAAAGCGTGCCGGATAGATCTTGGGAAATATTTTAAAGCATGCCGGATGGATCTTGGGAAATATTTTAAAGAGTGCCGGATGGATCTTGGGAAATATTTTAAAGCGTGCCGGATAGATCTTGGGAAATATTTTAAAGCGTGCCGGATGGATCTTGGGAAATATTTTAAAACGTGCCGGATAGATCTTGGGAAATATTTTAAATAGTGCCGGATAGATCTTGGGAAATATTTTAAACCGTGCAGGATAGATCTTGGGAAATATTTTAAAGAGTGCCGGATGGATCTTGGGAAATATTTTAAAGCGTGCCGGATAGATCTTGTGAAATTTTTTTATATTTGTTAAATTTATTTGGCAAAATCTTCAGATGATTTTTTTAACGTATACAAAAGAAACATTAACATACGTACGAGTTTATCTTTATCTGTCAAAAGTATTCTATTTACTTTTTAAAAATGACATAAAGAGATATAAATATGCTTTGACATATGCGATAAATGGCATTATCTTCCAATGAATTAAATTTTTTTGCCATATATAGTTAGATACCTGTCAAAATATTCCATTGAATTTTTAAAATACTGACTGAAAATATATTAACAAGAGATATCATTATTAGAGCGCCATTGAGGAGACCACTCTCTGAACGGCACTATTGACCTTTGATTATTTATATTTTTTAAACACAGACTTCAAGATGTGACATGTTTACCAGTTATTCAATTTGTGAAAATAAAATTGGGAAAATTGTGGTTAAATTACATATAGTACCCGGCGGTAAGTAATACACATCGGGTTTAAAAAAGAGACTGACGCTTTGTAGAGCGTCGTCTCCGTCACACGATGCGCTAATAGTCCGTGCGACAGAGAGGACGCTCTACAAAGCGACAGTCTCTTTCTTAAGCCCGATGTGTATTACTTACCGCCGGGTACTATACGTAAACCACAAGAAACTTATATTGTGACACATTTTTATGATCAACTTGATAATATAACTATTTTTTGTGTATATTTTAAAAACGTTTTTTAGAGATTTTATGATAAAAGGCTTTTATAAATTAACGAACTTGAAGCTTATTTAATTATTTAACACTTTTATTGCAAATACAATCTGGTGGGTTAATTGCCAGGCGGCAATCTCTTTCAACAAACCAGACAAAAGTAAATTAAGCAAGTTACATGGCCGCATAAATCATTCAAATGCCTAACCATAAACACATACGTGAGGATATGCCCACGGACCCCACAAAGTGAGATATCGTCAATAAAAAAAAAACACTGGTGTAATTAGTAAGTGATATAGACACAAGAGTGTAACCTAATGGAAGAGGAGAACGTGAATGCTATGTGGGGAGAGATAAAGTCGAAGATAAAAACTACGGCAGAGGAAATTATAGGTAAGGAAAGACCCCAAGCAAGGAAGTAATGGATTACCGATGAAATTCTCAATATGATAAAAGAAAGAAGAGAGCTCAAAAATGATAAAAGAGATGAATCACAAGAGAAATACAAAATGCTAAGAAACAAAATAAATAGAGAGTCAAGAATAGCAAAAGAAACATACTATCAGAATAAATGCGTTGAGATAAATGACGACGACGAGAGGAAATACAGAAAGAGCTCACGCTGCGGTGAAGGACTTCTTTGGGATGAGAATCGGAAAGAGCAATGCAATAGAAGGAGAAGACGGCAAAATACTATTCGAAAATGACCAAATAGGAGAGAGATGGAAAAGATATCTCGAAATGCTGTACAATGGCAAGGGAAATATTGACAGTGAAGCATTGATAGAGAGAGAAAATGAGGTAGACGCGGATGATCTGGGAGACCCAATCATTAGAGAAGAGTTCGACCTCGCACTGAAAAACCTCAAAAACGGGAAAGCACCCGGAATCGATGACGTTCCGGCCGAACTAATTAAGGCAGCAGGAAAAGGAATCACAGATGCCCTGTTTAAAATTATACAGACAATATATAAGACCGGAAAGATACCAGAGGACTTCGAGAAATGCCTAATTGTCACATTACCAAAGAAGGCAGGTACGACAAAATGTGAGCAACACAGAACTCTTAGCCTAATATCCCATGCCTCAAAAATACTGACTAATATCATTCTAAAGAGAATTGAACCAAAAGTAGAGAACATCCTTTCCAGAGACCAGTATGGCTTCAGAAGAGGTGTGGGAACCAGAGAAGCAGTACTGTCTCTACGAATACTACTAGAAAATAGAATAAGAAGAAACCAAAACACATACATCGCATTCATAGACCTGGAGAAAGCTTTGGACAAAGTAGAATGGAAAAGACTCTTCGAGATTTTGAAGAGAATTGATATCAAATACAGAGATAGACGTATAATCCAGGCGCTATACAAGAATGAGGCCGCTATAATCAGATGTGACGAAGACACAAAGGAAGCCAATATAAGACAAGGGGTAAGGCAGGGATGCTCTCTGTCACCTGTTCTTTTTAACGCCTATATACAGAGCGCGTTTGACGACTTGAGAGAGAGAATGAGTCACAGAGAAGGTGTAAAGATACACGGGCAAAAGGTGGACATGATAAGGTTCGCTGACGATATTGCTATGGTTGCTGAAAGTGAAGAGGAACTACAAGAGGCCTTAACAACTATGGAAAGCATTCTTCAAAATAACTACAGTATGAAGATAAATAAAGACAAAACAAAGCTGCTGACTGTAGGCCGAGCGCAGCACCAGATGAGAATAGTGATGTCGGGTAAACCACTAAAGAACACCAAGGAGTTTGTCTACCTCGGGAGCAAAATAACATGGGACGGTCGGTCCAAGAGCGAGATCGACAGCCGTATACATCGGGCTAGACTTGCATTTAATAAAAGGTCGAAAATAATAGAATCAAATAATATAGACCTAAAACTGAGAATACTTCTCATCAAGACCTATGTATGGAGTATCTTGATGTACGGCTGCGAGACATGGTGCCTATCCGAAAGAGATAGACGAATACTAGAGGCTTTTGAGATGTGGTCCTATAGAAGACTATTAGGAATTTCCTGGAGAGACCGCATCACAAATGAAGAGGTCCTCCAACGAATCGAAGGAGGAAGGCACCTGCTCAGGATCCTGTCCGAAAGGCGTGCAAGATGGATCGGTCATATAATACGACAAGAGGGCCTCTTGCATGCCATAATGGAGGGTATGACCGAGGGGACAAACTCTAGGGGACGCCCACGCCGAGAGTACCTGGAGGACCTGTTGGTGGACGTGCGCTGCTCAACATATACAGACTTAAAAAGAGCCGCACAGGACAGGGGGAATGGAGGAGAAGAGTTCAAATTGCTGCAAACCAGTCTTAGGACTGCAACCACGGAAGATAGACCTCTCATATATGGGTTAGATATGTAGAATGAATGAATGAATAAATACCAACAAAACTACACTAATATACATATACGGTACAAGCATGTTATGAGTGAGAGACATGGTAGATGTTGACCCATAAAATTATGGTTCGATAATATGGAATTTCATGTACGAGTATTTAAAGGGACAAATGCAAATCAATACGAGGAGTATAAAACTTAAAGAGGTGGTAGATTTATGCTGCAATAGGAAAGTTTGGCAGTCTGCCCTGTTTGCGTACCAACACAGGATTTATGCAAAACTTAGGTATTATTTATTAAAAATATGTTTCAGTTTAGTTTAATCTGTATGTTAGTTTAAGAATAATTCGGGAATTTTAAATAGCAATTATACAAAAATATTCGTAGCTATTATACAAAACATATTCGTAGCTATTACACAAAAACATATTCATAGCTATTGTACAAAAACATATTCGTAGCGATGATACAAAAACACATTCGTAGCTATTATACGAAAACATATTCGTAGCTATTATACGAACACATATTCGTAGCAATTATACAAAAATATAATACATTCATAGCGTTTATACAAAAACATGTTCGTAGCGATTATACAAAAACATATTCATAGCGATTTTACCAAAACACATTCGTGGCGATTATACAAAAACATATTCGTAGCTATTATACAAAAACACATTCGTAGCTATTATATTATACAAAAACATATTCGTAGCTATTATACGAATACATATTCGGAGCAATTGTACAAAAATATAATACATTCATAGCGATTGTACAAAAACATGTTCGTAGCGATTATACAAAAACATATTCGTAGCGATTATACAAAAATATATTCGTAGCGATTATATTATACAAAAACACATTCGTAGCTATTATACAAAAACTTATTCGTAACTATTATACGAACACATATTCGTAGTCATTATACAAAAATTTAATACATTTATAGCGATTATACAAAAACGTGTTCGTAGCGATTATACAAAAACATAGTCGTAGCGATTATACCAAAACACATTCGTGGCGATTAATACAAAAACATATTCGTAGCTATTATACAAAAACAACAAAAAATTATATCGATAAATCAGCTCAAATCATTCGAACGACCGATAAATTATTAAGTTATTTTTTTATTTCTTTAATAAATATAGCCATCATACCCCTTTAAAGTAAGGGAAAACGCAAATGCTTGTGTTGTTTATTAACTGTCAAAATATTTCTTTGAATGCTTAAAACACAGCCCAAAAAAAATAAAAAAACTATGACAAACGAGTATTTATTTGTCTTTATATTTCGTTGAGCATTTTGAGCGCCCTTGAAGAGAGTCTGTTATTTAAACGGCACTATATAATTTGTATTTTGATTAATTATTAAATATTTAAAACAGACTAATCAAGTTATGACATGTTTATTTTCCTATCAAAATATTTTATTGCATTTTTAAAACACATAATAAAGAGAGATTAACAAGTTATAAGTTAAAGGATAAATAAGTTACGACATGTAACCAAATTAAGTATTTCGTATTTCCATATTGATACGATGCACCACATCTCTGAATAGCATCTGCTTTCAAAACTGATTAGATCTGGACTAATCGTGGAAGGGTTGGGGTAGTTATTCTTTCCGACACGACGTAGGGGAAGGTTCGAGGACCCGCCATGCATGGTAAGTACCTGTCTTATAAATTGTTGTGCAACTCTTGAATATTGTTTCTTTGTTCTTGAATATGTCTGGAACATACACTACCGCTTCTCATTTGCATTTCCATGAATGTTTAATAAGCTCTGTTTACATATTTTCCTTCCTTCAATTTTTCTATTTCTTGAAAATTGTAGAAACAATATTAATTTCAATATACGAAAGTATACCATTCAAACAAATGAAAAAATCTCGACAACAATACATATATATATGTTTTATTTATATAGTTTGAAAAATAATTATAAACTAATTTTAACTAAATTAAAGTACATGTTTAATTTAGCTTCGGAGAATAAATATTTATAAACATTGTGTTATAATTCTTTAGGAGCTAGTCCTTAAGGGAAGAGATGATGATGATTTGTTGATAAATAAAACTCGTTAGATCTCAATGCGGAAAGAGAGGAATTTTATTAGTAACGTAGGTATTTATATCATTTTAGAATGTGCGCGGGAATGCGCTCGCGATATGCCTACATCTCGTTTCTGCGAATGCAAAAACGATTAATGTTGTGTGTAGGTATCATTCAAATACGAAACTGGCTAGACAAGCGTGGTGCGTTCTCGCTCTAGTATGGAATGCGGTCCGCTCCGGGCTATGGGTTGAATGGCCGGCGTGTGAACTTTGGACTTGTTTATTTAGATTTGTCGAGGAATGCAAAGGTCACTTCATCGGTCATTGACCGTGTGTATGGACGCTCACAGTGTTCCGAGTGTGCGACTGAGTGTGCGACGACCGCCACAATTCCATAGTACAATATTTAAATATATTCCTAGCATAACATATACAACACAAAATAATTTAAAAAATCTGGTAGTCTCGGCTTCTTTCACACTTTTGGCATTTCGTTAAAAATTTTGTAACCACTGTATAGTAAAATTTTGTAACCACCGTATAAGTTATTTTGACTTTTTGGTTTTTCGGAAGTCGAAAGTCATCGCAAAATTTTGAAATTAATTACTATAAATCGCACCTCTTTTAGTATATTTTGGCATCAAATTATTATGTAACCTAAAAATATAGACATTAACCATTACACTGAAAAAACTCTTCACTTTAAGAGAGTAATATTATTTGTTTCCAAATATTTCAAAATCTCAACATTCTTCCTTTGATAGGCAATGTCTCACTTTTCATAGATATAATTTATATTGTTCATGAATTTCGTAAAATTTTATAATAATTTGAATGATTTTGGCCATCGTGTTACTTCCTTTTTGTCTGGTTGATTGGAAGAGAATGTTCACCGTTCTTCTTTTTTACGTCGTCTTTTTCTGTCCAAGTAGTGAGACTCTAGAACCAGTTACAAACTAATTTTAGACTCGCTCCGTCATTGGCATGCTTTAAAGAGTAACTGGAAAAACTCTTAATTTCAAGTGAGTAATATAACGTGACTCATTCCTGATTTTTATTTCCTCTCCATCGTTCCTTTTTTTTCCTTTGATTGATTATATCCTACTTTTACTTGTACTACGTATTATATATTGTTCATATGAGAAGTAAAGATGAATAATCATTTGAATACTTTATCGACAATGTAACTTCGTTTATTTACTTTTGTTTGGTTGGTTGAAAGAGATTACCGCCTGACAATAAGCTCGTCAGATTGTTATAAAATGAAGTGTTAAATAAATCAACATGTGGTTTCCAAAGTATACTCTTAATTCTAGTTAATTTACTTATTTTTATAAAAGTGTTTATCCCTTTAAAGTTTCCTAAACTGTTTAATTTCGCAGATGCGATGGTTTTTACCAGACAGACAACCCTTCGTTGACTACTTGCTAAAACGATCGAATTGCACTCGGGGATTTCAGGTTCAATTCCAAAAAATAACAATTTCTTTTAACTAATAAATACATACATAGATATTTTGTTTGACTGTCCTCAAGCAAAGTTTTATAACAGTTATAAAAAAATCTGAGACAGAACATGAATGAATAGTGGTTTAATAGCAATTAAATCTAAAGACAGTACATGACAAATGAATAATTGTCTAATAGCAATTAAATCTGAGACAGTACATGACAAATGAATAGTTGTTTAATAGCAATGAATTAACTGTTTTTAATAATATTAATAATCATAGGTCCACGTTTTACTCCCATGGTGTTCACTTCGTACCATCTTAGCAGATTCTGATATTGTCTGGTTCAACTAGACGTATTTTAGTGCCGAATTGACTTTGTTTCCTATCTATAATCAAACCAGATTTCTGATTTAAGATAACTTTCCCAATTTAAAACAAATAATATATGTATAAAGATATCGGACTAAGATCCAAAAAGGGGATAGTATAGTTTATTTCCTCTTTTATTTCGATTTCCGTGACATGTTTAAGGGTTGTATAAATTAGCTATAAAAACGATAAACCACATATTTATACTTTGAATTATGTACACCAGATTTTTAGCTCCGATATCCCTCGTTCTATTCCACCCTCTGAAACTCTTGAGCCCTCCATCGTTCCTCCAATATTAGATTAATTTGTTTGTTCCTTATCAGGTTTCCGTGTCGTTATGTGCCATCTACCATCTCAAGATATTTATATGCAAAAGTGCATTTTTAGTATGTTTTCGGTGACTGAAAGCCAAAGTTTTTTAAACTGTTTTTTAACTATCAAACTTTTAAATGGTACATTTTGTATTATTTATAGTTAATTCATTAACACTGGAGGTTTAAGGACAATGTAATGTTTGTTTAGTCAAAAACTGTTTATTCTTCCACTTTATATGTTATAACGGTATAGCTGGTTTCAAGGTTTTCATCTCATTATCAGGGAGCACAAACAAGCCTGAATTATGTTCGAACTGATGCTGACATACACATTTTTAACTGTAAAAAATCGGGTTGGTGATTGTGGGTGGAGGGAGGCAGGAGACAAATTCAGCAAGCAGCGGTGAGATCTTGGGAGGGTATGTATTTGCTAGATGTTTATCCTAATGCATTGACTTAGATATTTCTAGGGCCTCTTATCGGTCAAATTATTTCCGTTACAACTGATATGAAGAAGTTTGGCCCCATCGATAGAAAATATGGGATTTTTTCCACAAATATAATAAAATACTGTTATTTACTATAGTATTTGGGTACTATCTTTGATGTATGGGAGTGAAACGCGAAAGTGGAAAAAACTAACAATGCCCAATAAATTCCGTAGAGATGCAAATACTTAGAAGCATATTTGGGGTGACAATATATGACATAATGTGCTTCAGGGATGAATTTGAACTTAAGAACTTTGGGATGAAACTTACCTTAATGTGCCGAGGATTTAGAAGAGCAATCTGAAATGGTTTGGGTATACAGAACGAATAAATGAAGAGATACAAACATAACAAATACACAGTGCAAATATGAGTGAAATGCGTGATTTAGGAGGAACAAGAAAAGTATGTTTGTATCAAATTAATGATATTTTGAAGAAAAAAAAACAAACTTAGAAAGCCAGACAAATTGTAGAAATTGTATGAGAAAGTCTGTAGATATATGAGGCGAAATAAGTGTGTCGAGTTAGTGAAGTCTGGCGCTCTGTTCTTTCTGCGCACCATTGCACGGAAACGGCGTGACTATGTGTATATATGACAATGTTGTAATTTTTCTTTTTTTTTCTTTAGACATGTTCAACGAAATATAAAATGAATATTGAGTGTAAATGTGAATAGAAGATGACTTAGTAGTTACATACTGAGGAAAGCATAATTGGACCAAGTAAGTTATATTTCGCAAAAATTAAATATTTTAATTCAGGGAAATCGTATAAGCAATAGTAGAATTGTTGCCACATCGCTCATGTAAGTCTTGTCACATCTCTTAAATCGCCTTCGTTTTCTGCAAGCATAACAAAGTAATCAGCAAACTGGTGTTATGAAAAAGATGTTCTGCAAGCATAACCAAGTCATCGGCAAACAGGTGTTATGAAAAAGGTGTTCTGCAAGCATAACAAAGTCATCAGCAAACATGTGTTATGAAAAAGATGTTCTGCAAGCATAACCAAGTCATCAGCAAACAGATGTTATGAAAAAGGTGTTCTGCAAGCATAACCAAGTCATCAGCAAAGAGGTGTTATGAAAAAGGTGTTCTGCAAGCATAACCGAGCCATCAGCAAATAGGTATTATGAAAAAGGTGTTCTGCAAGCATAACCAAGTCATCAGCAAACAGGTGTTATGAAAAAGGTGTTCTGCAAGCATAACTAAGTCATCAGCAAACAGGTATTATGAAAAAGGTGTTCTGCAAGCATAACCAAGTCATCAGCAAACAGGTGTTATGAAAAAGGTGTTCTGCAAGCATAACCAAGTCATCAGCAAACAGGTGTTATGAAAAAGGTGTTCTGCAAGCGTAACCAAGTAATTAGCAAACAGGTGTTATGAAAAAGGTGATCTGCAAGCATAACCAAGTCATCAGCAAACAGGTGTTATGAAAAAGGTGTTTTGCAAGCGTAACCAAGTCATCAGCAAACATGTATTATGAAAAAGGTGTTCTGCGAGCATAACTAAGTCATCAGCAAACATGTGTTATGAAAAAGGTGTTCTGCAAGTGTAATCAAGTCATCAGCAAACAGGTGTTATGAAAAACATATTCTGCAAGCATAACTTAGTCATCAGCAAACATGTGTTAAGAAAAAGATGTTCTGCAAGCATAACCAAGTCATCAGCAAACAGGTGTTATGAAAAAGGTGTTATGTAAGCATAACTAAGTCATCAGCAAACATGTGTTATGAAAAAGGTGTTCTGCAAGCATAACCAAGCCATCAGCAAACAGGTGTTATGAAAAAGGTGTTCTGCAAGTGTAACCAAGTCATCAGCAAACAGGTGTTATCAAAAACGTGTTCTGCAAGCATAACTTAGTCATCAGCAAACATGTTTTATAAAACATTTGAAATAAAATTTTATAATAATCTTTATTTCTAGAAATAAAAACAACACTATTTTTTTTTACAAATAGCATTAAAAGAGCTTTAATTTACGTCAATTATTTCCATTATTATTATTGGGATTGCATGTTTTTTTCTACACTTTAAATGGAATACTGATGCAAACTTCTTAAATATTATTTTATGTAAAACTTAATTTAACCTTGTTTCAATATATAATTATTTAAAAACACCATTTTGATTTTAAATATTCCGTTTAACGACGTTAACCTACAACGGGATTTGAATGCGAACCCCTTTCTGAAAACCCAGTCAGTCACGATACGGTTCACGCGACTTACTAACAGGGAAAGCTGGGAAATTTTAAATTGACACATGAGCCACTTTTTTGTTGATTTTTATTAAGGTACAGCTTTTATCAAAAGCTTGAAATGCAAGACAAAACGTAGATTTATATATCTATATTTATGGAGAGTCTCTTCATGTATAAAATCTGGTGTTGTAATTTATGTCTAATAAATTAACTACAGATCAGACTTATAGAATTATTTGAGTGTGAATTTTGCGGATTTAAATCATTTGTATAATTATAGATAATGAGCTTAATGTGTAGGTATAAAGTAGGAAAGGATTTGGCCCACTGTATTGATCATTTTGAATAATTAGGATCACCTATCGATGTCGTGGCCAGTGGTTAACATGCTAATATTCATGCACATAAAAGAGTGACAGCGCTGAACACAGTAGATTAGCAAAAGTTTCAGATTAAGGGATTGTTTAGCTCCCACACCCCTTAAAAATGGTCTTAACCCTTCCTTCCTTGTGATGTGTAACTAGTGCACATTGCTTCTAAACACTTTAATATCTCTAGAAATATAATAAATACTGGGTTCAGATTTTAGGTATTCTTCCGTAATACTCGTACATTTACGCGTTGAATGAAAAAAAAATATTAATAATAATTAGCACTTATCAGCCACTTCAGAGATATTTTGTGAAAATCGGGAATAAATTCACCAATACAATCAAACGTGTGCCAGTGTGTGACGTATATATATTAATTCTAAAAAACCGCTATGGGTGAGGAAGCGACGCTATTCACGTGTCACTCTCACTCTACTTCGGTATATGGGAACGCAAGAATTAGAATCTCAGTTTGCTCGCTTTAGTAGCTTTCGATCATCCATGTGAGGTGGTCGCTTCACCCGTTTTGTGAACGTCGGCCGATGTTTTTTTCATGTTTTCAGCAATTAAATTTCAATTATTATCACTTTTGACTTCAAATTTAATTAATTTAAGCAATTGGCTATGAATATTCTTATTTTTCCGATTTAAGCTCTTTTTACATGTGAATGTGTATTGTATCATATTGAATGCACAGCACCGGAACGCGCGGATTTTTTTAACACAGGAAGGGGAAGGTTAAAGAAGTATTTCGAGATTTGACAAGAAGTCTTCAAAGTTAAAAACACATTTTTTTCATGTTGTTTATAGTTAAGGCATTAACGTTGTGGAGGTTTAAGGACATTGTAATTTATTTTTAACAAACACTGTTTATTCCACTTTTTTTATGACGGTATAACCCTACCGGTTTCAAGGCTTTTGAAACCGGTAGGGTTATACCGTCATAAAAAATTTCATTTTTTTCAGAAGCAGTTGAAAACATTTCAGCAAATATTTTCTCGATATGGATGAATTGCATTTTATAGGAAGAACCTTTGATTTGGTGTCCGTCATTATGGAAGGATTGTGTAGTAAATAAGATGTAACTGTTAATTTTAGAACACCTTACTTGGAGCCTCCTTTCTTGCCCCCACATCTAAGACGCAGGTGTTTTATGACCATCCATCATCGTCGACGCCGGGCCTCGTAGTTAAGGATCTACTCCACATTCCAACGTCAATTTAGTTGGTAAGCAAAGCTGTGTCGTGAAGTTTTATGATCTTTTTTTCTTTTTTCTCCTCTTTTGAGTAAGTTGTTGCACACCAGCAAAGTCACCGGTCACACCACTTGAATGGATCCGATGGCATACCTGAAGTGAGACGATTAAAGCACACAGATGATGAGGCAGATGTACAGCACCGAGTTCAAATCGACAACCTTCCGCATGGAAATCCAATGTCTTACCGTGCGCCACGCACCTCAAATGACCATATGACCAGCGAACAGCTCCCTCGAAGGATTTCTGGGTAGTGTGCGTATTGATTCTGGGAGAGTTAAAACTAAAAGCCTGTAAACATGTATACAGCAGTCTTAGTCCCTACCGGTGGGAGACTATCTACCATGGACCACAATAGCTTAATCGCCTACACTTCCACGTAGGTAGATCAATTATTTTTTTTCTCAGATGAAGGATTACTCAAAGGATTCTCCAGTGCAGTGACATTCAATCAACTTCTCATCTGACGGTCTGCCCACTGTATATAGAGCTTTTGACTATTGGAAGAACAGAGGTTTTGACTACGGTTAACCTCTGGTGCTTTGTTGGTAAGACGGTTTATCGGTTCGTGACCAAATGATTAGTATATTTGCTTAGCACCCAGATTCGATTTCTGATGATTTCTGTATTCGTTTTACTAGGAAATGTTGTTTCATCTAAATTAATTATAGTACAGATGCGTATTAGCAGTCTTACATAAATTATTTGAGTGCTATTCTGATAACTAGTGAAACAAACAAACGTTTTTGTTAATCTGGCATAGAAACAATTATGTTATATGATGCCAATTTTGTTTAATAAGATCCCGCTGAATTTGAAGAATTTGAGTAAGGTACGATTGTTCTAGGAAATATTGACACTGGACACCCTTTCTGTTAAAGATGGCTTCAAGATTCTGACTCTGATTACCCGTGGAGGGGTTGGGGTGAGGGTGATACTAACCCCCAAGGCCTGTGACTGATTATGTTTTCATATTATGCTTTTTAATGCTGCAAAAGTTATTTATTTATTATTTTATTCGTTTTGTTGTTGGAAAATGCATGCAAGTTTTTGTTGAAATTAAATTGAAAATATGTATCTTTTCTACGTTTCTGTGCGTAATCTGAAACAGAAACGCAGAAAAGAAAATATTGATATAAGGATACTAAATATGGTGCAAGTTTGTTTGATCCTTAATATTAAAAATATAATAAGCAGGAACAATACTGAAACGAACCGAAAAAACGCTGTAGAAATACGTACATTGAGTGAATGAATGATCATGAGTATCGGGCTGATGTTTTTAGAAGGATGGAAGAGAGAACCCTGAGATGGTTTGGGCATGTAAAACGAATCAATAAAGAAGCCTAATAAAACAAGTGTTCTCGTATCGTGCAAATGTGAGTGGAACGCACGACATACGAACACCAAGAAAAGTTAAGTTGGATCAAGTCAGTGATATTGTAATAGAAGGAAACGTAGAAATTAAGGAAAATTGTAGGAGTTGCATTAGAAGATACATAGGTGTGGAAGAGGTGACAGACGTGTGTCGTGATAGGAAAGTCTAGCACTCCATCCTCTCTGCCTTCCCTGACAAGGAAATAACGTGATAATATGTACATGTACGACTATGTTTTTTTTAAATTTAACAAAGTAATATATTGTACAAATATTTGTCAAGGCTATACCTATATACAAATTTATTACTTACCTAATCTTATTTATATATTATAATTTAAGCACTTATTTAATCTTGTTTTCCTACGTGTCATTTCATTTTTATTTTTTACAATCTCAATATATGATTTCTTAGAAATAATTAACACATACATACTCGTACTACTTATAACTAGATAACAATTCTTACAACTAATTTATTAGCAAGAACATGTCCACTCGTTCAGGCTACTTGTATTCCATCACATTCACTCAGACCTTGGTCGTCCTAGCTAATATTGTAGGTGGACTAGTATGTATGTTTCACTTGATTATGGTTTTCTTATGTAATACGTTAACATTTTTTTTATTTAAATTTTTTTTCTAATTAATTTTATTTTTTTAACAAGTATTACATATGTACGAGTACATGTCTAATACTACGTGTTTGTATGACTATTTTAAAGCCCGTCCCTCCGATTGAAGTCCCAGACGGGAAAATGTCATTAAAAACTACAATACATAATTGCTTTTAATTTTAAGATGAACTTTAGAAGTCAGCATATGATGTGAAGCAGGATGATAGGGCAGATGACTTAAATTCGTGACAATTATCATAAAGGATAAAGTGATGTAACGTCATTAAAATTTCCGCTCTACATTTGAGTCAACTATTTAAAAAGGGCAATAACCTTTACTTAAATAGAGTTAACTACTCAAATTTAACTGAATCAACACGTGTTTTTCATGATTTGGTATTTGCACCCAATGGGTTCATTTATTTATTTAATTAACGACACGGCAGTGTATTTTATATACAAATGAATATATGACAAGTTATATAAGTACTCAAAATTATTGACAAAAAATACAAAACTTTTTCTTAAACTAGCATGGAGATACAAAAAGCAGTAGTAATAATAAATTACAAAGTCATTGTGTAAAATTATTTAACATTAATATGTATAATATTTAAGTTCAATATTTTATTTTATTTTGTTTTATTTGGAAAACACAGTGTTTATGTCGGTATTATTACATATATCTATGGGTTTCGAAACACCATTTAACAGTTTTCGCATATGCTTTCAATATGTACACTTAATTATGTTAGGAGATTGGTAAGAAGGTAGTAGGTAGGCTTTAACTAATGCTGAAAATTGTTAACCAGGAGACAGTCAGGGATGAGACAGTCAGAGATCCACACCAAACCAGTTCCCGCACATGCGCAATCTAATCGAGTTCGTAGAAAAGTTAAATAAATCGAATTCCGGGAAGTCTTCCAGGTTGTTTACGAAGTTAGATGCTCTTACAAAGAATGAAGAATGAATATATGTATGTATATCACAAAAAGCTACCAAATTTTACCAAGTAGACTTACGTAATTGTCGAAGACTTATTTTATAATGGTAAAGAACTGAGATTTGTTTTTAGTGGAACGACGCTTACATAGAACAAAAAGAATTGGATTTTTCGAGAATTGTATGGATAGATCTTGAGATATAGAAAACACATGGGCTCACTATATATTCATATCATTACGCTATTACCCTGCTGGGATAGGCAGATTAGACAAAGTGTTAAATTATCCCATAGCGAAATAATTCTTTACTCCTCCACATTTATACGTCTTCTCATTGAATTCCGTCTGCTTCTTTTACTCCTAATGTTTCCTTTCTTTAAAATTTAAATTCACTTGGTCCAACCATATTTATCATTTCACCAACTTTTCCTTGCATTACAAATATGTTTAGTAAGTCTTTCATTACTCGTACTTTTGACATGTCCAAACAACCCAACGTGTTATTTTTAACACATGGGTCTTTAAATGACATTCTTTATTAAAAATCGTATAATCATTCTATCATACATAGACACACCACATATACTTATCGGTGCACGCATTTCCATTGTTTTTTCTAAGTATATTGTATCAGTTTTACACGTTCACGTCGTGAACTTGCCTGGGTCTTGTGATATTTGAGAAGTGTAATGTATGACATTTATAAAAAAGGAGTCGTATTCAATACAACAACACGTTCAAATCATTGAATTATTTTATGTATTGTAATCTCCGGAAACGGTGATGTTAATTGGCCACCAAGATCGTGTGATCTGACACCGTTGGACTATTTTCTCTGGAGTTACGTAAAAAACCAGGTCTATAAGAATGACCCCCGATCAATTCCTGAGCTGAAGGACGAAATTATTCGCGTTATTGGTGAGTTAGAACCGCAATTGTGGCAAAATGTTTGCGAAAATTTGGACAAAAGAGTGGACATCTGTAGAGCTGCAAGAGGTGGACATTTGGCGGATATTGTTTTTTGTGTTAAAATATCATATGTCATACTTCAATGACCAATAAAAAGTTTTTTGAAATCAAAGCAAATTGTATGTTTTATTCAAGTTTCATTCTGGTTAGCAGTTTTATTATTTTAAAATATATGTTTAATTAATTTATGTCAGATTATTATATCGTATTATTTCTTACCCTTCCACCCACAACAAGTGTTTAAACTTTATAAAATGAAGGATTTAACATTTTAGTGGGCGTATCCATAATTGGGTATTTATAGCCTAAGGGTAAATAGTTTCTAATACAAAGCAAATTTGAAATGTTAGTGATAAGTTTTAATAATATCACACTTACTTTTTCTATTATATATTTTACATCAATATTAATGTTGTATGAAACCAAAATGGATTGAAAACGTGCCGTTATTGACTCATGATGTTGTTACATACACACGTACACACACGTAAACACACACACATACACACGTACACACACGTAAACACACACACAAGCGCACGCACGCACACCAACCCACACATACACACACGCGTGCGCCCGCACACACACACGCACACGCTCACACACACACGCTCACACACATACGCACATACTCACACACGCATGCACGCACACCCACCCACACATACACACACACACCTTTAAAAATTTCTACTCATAAATTCAAATGATTCAACATACGGGTCTCACGTCAGTTGTGTATGATCTAATATTTACTGTCGCTAAAAATACGCGTGTTGTCCGAATGTGGCCTTTGGACCACCGTTTCCTGTCCCCTATTATAGTGAAAATCTTGTTTCATTTTTATTTCACTTTCAGACCTTATTCTAAAGAAATTTGTTTAGTGGTGCTTAGTAAAATGAAGAAAGGAGCATTAAGATGATTTGGTCACGTTGAGAAAATGAATAATGAAAGAATGACTAAGCGAGTATACAAGTCAGAAATACAAGGTGTGCGTGGATGAGGTAGACCGCGGAAAACGTGGCAGGATTAGATTGACCAGATTTAAAAAAAAATGTAAAGAGACAAGTATGAGCAATAAAATATTGTGCATGACGAGATATATGAATGTGGAGGAAATGAAAGTTGTGTGCATGGATAGAAATGTGGAGATACGTTATCTCTGCCCATTCCTCAAGGGACATGACGTGATGATATTTATGTATGTATGAGCTATTTTTTTATAAATTCCAAACGGAGCGTTCTTGAGGTAATATGTTTTTTACAAAATATGTTATAATTACTATGTGTTTATAAATATTGACTGTAGTAAGCGAGTTTGCTCATTAATGGATCAAATAAGCGAATATTTAGATATTGAAAAAAAAATACAAAAATCGATATTTTACAGTCGACTAGTAGTGTCATCTGTTAAAAATCCTTGAAAGCTTTTAAATTTTCGATAAGTTATTGAATATTGTAGAAACCTTCAAATTAATACGTTATAATATTTTTTAACATCCGCCAGGTGACAACACGGCTGGATGAATAGTTTTCTTTAGAAATAAAAGATGGGCCGTGTATCATGATAGAAACGTTTTGTTAGATTTATCAAATATTTATTTAGTCGTTTTTTTTTTAAATGTATACACGAGTTTTTTTTCTTGGTAGTATTGTTGCAGTGTGTGAATGAAATTTGAAGACGATGAATATTTTTTTCTCTATGCGCCAAGAAAGAAGAAGTCATTTTCATTTTGTTTTTGCTGTTCTATATTTATGTTATAAAATTGTTGTTATTTTTTTGTTGTCTATTATAGTAGAAAGTTATTTTATAAGGTAAATAGTTTCAACGATCATACACAGCATAGATAATATTAAAGATTTGGGTGTCTTGTTTCACACCAATCTCACATTTGGTCCTCACATATAAATTATGTGCAGCTCAGCGTATAAAACTCTTGGATTTGTAATGAGAATCTCTAAGTCGTTTGAAAACCAAATGGTGCTCAAAACGTTGTTAATTCATTTATCCGTAGCAAACTAGAAATCAATGCTTGCATTTGGAGCCCGGTGGGGGCGCAGAACTCGCTCATGGTGGAGAAAGTACAAAAAAATATCTACGATATCTCTATATGAGTGAGTTTGGTGTCTCTCCATGGCTTTATCCTACTCAGTTTCTGCTGGGCATGCTCGAGTATAACTCCTTGAGTGTAAGAAGAGATCTGCGTCTCCTGGTATACGTTGTCAAACTCGTTCGAGGAGTTGTGAGCTGTCCAGCATTACTACAAAGATTAGCGTTAAATACTCGCAACAATTACACTAGACTGCGCCGGCAAGAACTGTTCTCAATAACATACGCAAGAACGAAAACGATCCAGCCGCTATGCTTGTTGGAAGGACCTTAACTCTTCTGAACGGGACTGCTTCGGATATTGAAATATTTCATATCACATTACCCAAAGCAAAAATATTTTTTCTTCTAAGATTGAGCGCGTTAGAAAGCACTTCAGTCATCAACGTATTTAAGTGACTTTGAATATACGAGTATAGTATGTGTATGTATTATAACATACGCAAGAACGGGTCTTCCAGTCGCTATGCCTATTGGAAGGGCCTTAACTCTTTTGAACGGGACTGCTTCGGATATTGACATATTTCATATCACATTAGCAAAAAAAAATTTTCTTCTAAGATTGGGTGCGTTCTTCGAATATATGTGTGTATGTATGTGTATATATGTGCGTATATGATATCATACATGTATGCGTATATACATTTATTTTTTATTGTTAACAATTTTTGTATTTTTCAATGTAATTGTGCTAAGCCTGTTTTTAGAACATAAATAAATACAATGAATAGTTTCATCGATCAAACATTTTTCGTTAAGCTTTGAATATGACGATAGCGATGGGCAGTTTGAAATTCTCGATGAAATATAAGATAATATTGACTATGAAAAACTAGATTTAAAAACAGTGGTATTTTAACGGTATAGTGACCCATTTTCTCCGAAAATCCATAACTTCACTGGGTCAACAGGTGTCAAAATAACTGATGGTGCATTGGTGACGGATTATTTAAAAATGATACTGATAATTTCACAGACGATAATGCCAAATGCATTTGTTGGCATTATCGTCTGTGAAATTAAACAAGCATTATCAATACATAAAAAAGAGTTCTACTAAAATCTAATAAAATTCAGTAGTGATACGACCCTTGTATCGAAGAAATGAGGTGAGAGAGAAACAATTTCTTATTCTTTTCGGATCCACTACAGCGCTGGGACTGGTGAGTTTGCTGGTGTGCAGCGGCACACTTATTTAAAAAAAACTTCACGGCATAGCTTTGTTTTACAAATTAATTGACGTTGGAATGGGCGAGGAGATCCTCGACTTAGAGGACCCGCAACGAACGATCAATGAAATGTATGTATTTTTAGAGGTCTGATCTTAGCCACAGCAAGTAATGCACGAAATACAAGATCTACTTATTTTTTATTTATTTATTTCACACTTTCATTGCAATACAATCTGGCGGGCTTATTGCCAGGCGGCAATCTCTTCCAACCAACCAGACAAAAGTAAATGAAGCAAATTACATGGTCGCATAAATCATTCAAATGACTATCCATCCTCACGAAATCCATAAACACATACTTGAGCACATGACCAAGAACCCCATAAAGACGGACAATCACCCGAACATTATTTTTCATATAAAGTGAGGTATCATCAATTAAAAGGAAAGGAAGGGATGGTGGAGAGGAAAGGAAAAGAAAAATCAGGAATGAAACACGTTATTTTACTGACTAGAAATTAAGAGTTTTTTCAGTCGCTTCTTAAAGCATGCCTAGGATGGAGCGAGTCTTATATTAGTTTGTAACTGATTCCAGAGTCTCACTGCATGGACAGTAAAGGACGACGTAAAGAAAGAGGAGCGGTGAACTGGAAAGGCCAATAAATAATCTCTGTTTGAGCGTAGCGCTAATCCATGATTGGAAAGAAGCTGAAAATTTTCGGCGAGATAAGAGGGTGTGGCGGGACAGTTAAGGATGTTATACAATAGAGACAGCATGTGAATTTGGCGTCTATTTCTAACATTCAACCAGTTCAATGCCTTCTGGTATGAAGTTATATGGTCGTACTTTCGTAGGTACTTAAAATACTTATAAAATATTTTACTCCACCGTCCACCATTACATCGTAGGTACTTAAAATACTTACAAAATATTTTACTTTTGTACTTAAAATACTAACAAAATATTTTACTCCACCCACATATTCAAATACCCTACCAAACACCAAATTTTATAATGAATGCAATGATGAAGAGCAACTACATGTTGGCAATTATTAAAAAAAAAAATCTATCGTTTATACTGAAGCAATTCAAGAATAGGTGTAGCCATATCGAAACTTATCTATTTGCAAGAACGTGCTACTCGTCTCATATTTTGTCTAGTGTATACTCTAAAAAATATTCGGAAAAATATTCGGACCCATACAAGAAAATGGATCTTGGAGAGTGAGATATAATGAGGAGTTATATAGCACATACAAAGAGCCCAACATTATAAAATACATCAAAATTGGGAGGCTACGTTGGGCGAGGCATGTAGCAAGAATGGGAGAAGAGAGAATGCCTAACAAGGTACTCTTTTCCAAGCCCCTAGGAAGACGTAGCGTGGGTAGACCAACGCTCAGGTGGATGGATGGGGTGCAGAGTGATACAAGCGTGATTGGTATCAGGGGCTGGAGGAATGCATCCCAGGATAGGTGGGAATGGCGACGACTGCTGGATGAGGCCAGGGCCCACAATGGGTTGTGGTGCCATTGATTGATTGATGCTCTAAAAAATAAGTCGTTTTGATATCAAACTGTGATTTCTGACTGTGTTATCATCATATTGTCGTGTAGCTCATGACTGAGCATTGTTACTATCATGATAGCCTGTGACGACTCCTCTTCATTCATCTCTGCACTTTGCGTCTCGAAGTGCAGTTGTTAAAGGTAGTTCAGTCGCGTCTCTCACTTGGTCAGTCCAACGCATTGGAACTATTTCTCTTGTGCGTCGTTCTTCCACGCTTCCACTAACCACAAGTCTCTTCAAACTGTCTCCTTGGCCACGAACAATTTGCCCAAGGAATCGGAGGACTCGCCGAAGATATATTGTCGACAATTTATCGGGGATTCTCAGTTCTTCGAAAACGGAGGTGTTAGTTCACTTTGCTGTCCATGGAATTCGGATGTGTTTTAAACTTTAAAAATTTGTTAACAGATGTGTTTTAAAGTGTATGATTTATACTGGAATTAGCACCGAATACACCATCCAGTATTTAGTCTATCTGAAAGTGCAGTTATAATACTCATGCAGCCATACATGTATGATGTTCATATGAACATGATACATGAACAGTTGTCTACAAAACGTATATACGTTTTGTAAATAACTGGAACTCCATTTCGTTGCTGTTTCAGGCTTTTTACTGAAAGAATAATAATGTAGGACTGCTAGAAAAACCAAAAAACTTGCCGAAATTTCAACAAAAATGTGAAATGGAAGCATATCACACTGAAACTTTATTCGCTCAGTGTATAAAAAAAAACTTGAAATTTGGACGCTTGGAACATGAACAGTAAAAAGACATTAGCAATTGGACATAAATAAATAATTTTAGATTAGCCCGCAATGAAACCAGAATGTGTGTTGTATTGTAAAAAAAATAAGGGAGCTGTAGATAAACGAAATATTATATTATCCAGAGTGCACTTTTCACAAAAGAAGATTAATTCATTTTAAGAAAATGTTTTTACATATTACCGATGTATGTTTATAAAATGTATTCATAATATACCGCGGAAATAGAGTGAAATTGAAGTCATTTCAGTTAGAGGTTATAAGATAATTATTTCGTACCCATAGGATATCGAATTTTAATCCTCGAGCAGGACCTTGGAGAAAAAGTAATGCTGATTTACCGTCAAGATCAATTGAAAGTCACTCCATACGAAAATTTCCACCAACAGAGAAAGAAAATCCGACAAAAAGATGCATTTTATCTTTGCCTCGTAAAACAAGAAGACAACCTTGGTGGGAATGTTAATAGTGCAAATGTCTATATTTTTTTTAACTGTGTTAAAAAAAATTATAATGTATGCAGGATCCATGTGTATAGATAAACATTAAAAAAATATGTATACTCGTATATATATGTTATCTGTTTCCGGATGTCTAAATAACACTATCTAGAAAAACAAGTATATGAACATCCAAAGCAAGGTGAGGATATACAAGATCTGTGTTCGCCCCACAATGACATACAGCATATAGTCTAGAGCCGACACTATCAGAACCAAAAATCTCCTTCGAACCAGCGAAATGAAGGTATTCAGGAGTATCGCCGGTAAAACCCTTCGTGATAGAGTACGAAACACAGAAATCCGAAGGATGTGCGAAGTTGAAGATATTGTCAGATGGGAACGATAGAGAAGACCGTTCTGGAACGAATCTGTGTCCAGAATGTCGGAACCAAGAACCATAAGAATGGCCAGGGACAGTATCCCCCAAACAAGCAGACCTCCAGGACAACCTCCCAAAAGATGGAAAGACAGCTGGCAGTCGACGTCATAAGAGGGAAACGATGATGCAGGACCATAACAGGCCAACAGGCCTAAAAGAAGAGGAAGAAGAAGAAGACAGTTGATAGTCAACAGTCTTTGAAAGGACGAAAGGTCGACACTTTGTGACGCAAAAAAAACTGTATGAACTGTGAAACATCGTATATGATACTATAGATTCATCTATATTGTATTGATGAATGTAGTTGGAATTATGTTATGACGTGAAATGCATAAAATAGTGTGACTCTTTCAAGAGATTTAGTGTAAGTAAAAAACATTCAAATACATTATATTGTAGGACCTTTATAATAGGTTATCTCACATACTGGTGCACTTCACCGAGTGCATATTCTTAATGGATCCAATCTAAAATTGGGATATTGTCAGATGGGGACGACAGAGAAGACCGTTCTGGAACGAACCTGTATCCAGAATGTCGGAACCAAGAGCCGTAAGAATGGCCAGGGACAGTATACCCCAAACAAGCAGACCTCCAGGACGACCTCCCAAAAGATGGAAAGACAGCTGGCAGTCGACGTCATAAGAGGGAAACGATGATGCAGGACCATAACAGGCCAACGGGCCTAAAAGAAGAGGAAGAAGAAGCGATAGCAACGCCATGAAGGTTAATAATAAGTTGTGGAGATCTGTTCTCCCTGTTTATACTAAAAGGGATTTGAGCAAATCGTATTAGCAAATTAGTACAATGAAATATGGCGGATTTTGTTTCTATCAAATTTTTCACAATTTTTCAGTGACATGTAAATTACGAATATTCGTAAATAAGATAGGGATGTTTTTGCTCTGATCACCATCTGGAATCTAATCAGAAGTCTCCAAGTTGTTGTGTAGGCTGCATACTGCAAAGATTGAACAAACTTATAATTGAAGTCTTGTTTTATCCCAAAAGATTTTTTTTAAATTTGAATATACCTGTTAAAAAATAAACAAGCGTTATATATTTTTTAATTTTATTTTCACAGCAATATGACTCTTGGGACAGCTTTAATTTTTCTCACCCTTTTACATCCACTTACACGGTCATTTAACTCAAAGCCTTTCATCCACCATATAATGTTAAGACCCGTCAGCAAAAGAGACAAAGTTTTTTTCTCTCTTGTTTCACAAATATCATATTTTGTTTGAAACTTTTTGTAAGTGCAGAAGAACCCTCATGGCCAATTTACACCCCCTAGATATATTCTGACACACGCATCTCGATGACGTCATACTAGTTGTCTTTCTACCCTAAAAAACATTTCAACCACTCTCCTTTATGACTAACTTCAGTGGTGGAACGTAATGATTTGAGTGCATCGCAAGTAGTAAAAAACTTTTGTTACAAACCTTTTGTTATATTTTTGAACGTTATAATTTTGATATAAAAGAAAATTTAAATTGTTTAGACAATGAAAGGACGTTTACTTTAAATATGATAACATTAAAATATTATTTTGTTAAAAAGTTTTTTAATTTCAAAAGTGTACAAAAAAATCACCGCAAAATTATAAATCTTTTCAGTTGTTTCAACAATATTTCATTCATAATACATTATTGTATATAACACACACATGTAGTTTCGTATTTCCCTGTTGGATTCGGCGGAGAGGAATGAGTGCCAAATTTTCTTGTCACATTATTCCCTTTGCAACTTCCATACTAATTATTTTGTTTTATATTGGATTTAATAATCGTTGTATACAAAACCACCTGACATGTAATGTCTTTTAACAAGCCATGAATGAAAACCAGAATGAAACCCTTTATAAAAATGTGTACATCAACGGGAATCGAATTCGCAAACTCCGAATTGGAAGACAGCTGTTTTACCAACTAAGCCACGTAATTTTCTAACGACATATACATTTTCTAAAAAAATCTAAAGAGTATCAGTCTGGTTATTACTTTATGCTTCTTTAACATCTTTTTGGTTGGTTCTAAGAGAATACCACATGGCAATAAATACGCTAGGTTATACTTTATTTTTATTTATTTATTTTATTTATTATTACACATGACAAGAAATATAAATAATTTGTGAAAAAACAACAGGTAATTTAATCTGGCCATACAATTTTAATAGATCTGGGTATGTTGCCTTTCATTTGTCGTATCCCCAGTAAACTAGGCTTTTGCCTGTATCTCACTGAGGATATTTAGCATGAAAAAATAAATCGATACTTCTTTACGATTTTTGTTAACACAAAAACAAAACCCAAAAATACTGTACAAAACGAATCCACAAAATTGTAATACAATTTTGTCACGCATTAATTTCCTTTAGTTTTTTTGCTCCCATAGCTTAATTTTTTAACACAAGATACCACCATTTTTCCAACCATTTTTTTAAAAACATATTTGGATTTTTACTCAATTAATTACTTTAATTAATTTACGATACAACAGTGTCTTTACATAACATTTAAACAAATACACTGAAGACAAGTTAATTCAAATACTTAAAATATGTTTCTCTGACTTCGATTTCTTGACATATTGATATCACTGGTATAGAATGTGATGATTTGTTGGTAAAGGAAGGATGTTCTACCTGTTGCCCCCTGTCTGATTTTCACAGCTGGTAACAGACCTTTTAAATAAAATTAAACATGATGTTTGGCGCCGATGGGCTTTGAATTGGGATATAACTGGTGTAAATAAGGGCTCTAGATATAAATCAATCCAACAAACTATCCCTTTAAAACCATGGTTTAATATAAAAAGAATGAATAAGATGGAAATGTCTGCCATATGTCGTTTGTAGACGAACCTCTGCGTGGTTGCTAGCTACATTTACAGAATGGATATTGTGAATAATCCCGGCAGCGAGTGTGGTCTGGATGATGAAACTATAAACCATGTATTTTTCGGTTGTCCTTTGCGAGACATATTTAATTTACTAAAAGCCGTATCTTTGCCGTGTCCAATAAATGTTGCGTTATTTCTTTCTTCGTGGAACTTTTCCACTTATAGATCGATTGTTAAGTTTTGGAAGCTTAATCATCTGAAACTTTAAATTGTCGAGAATTGCCATTTTTTTTAAAATAACTAGTTATATTATATTGACTCATAATAACTTGAATTTGATGACACAAATCATCCTAGTTTAGGATTCTTTATTATAAAAAAAAACACGCAATATCAAAAGTAATAAAAATGACAATACAATATAATGTGCTGGTGGCCACCTTGGTGTATGGAAGTGAAGCTTGGACCTGGCAAAATAAAGATAATGTCAATTCATTCATCTATATCCACATATTTACTATCTCTGTGACTATTAACATTTCGTTATTTCAATATATCATTTACTTTATCCAATAAAACTTTTCTTAGTCTTCCTCTACCACGCCTTGGCGATGTATATTTGTTTTTTTTTTCTTCTTTCATTCGTCCTACATGTCTGAACCATCTCGGAGTGCTCATTTTCGTCTTACTTAATAAATCAGTATTAAGTTCACACTAATCAATAACCACTTTATACCATATTCTATTACACATTTTCACCTTACGTATTATTATTTTGATGCATTTATTTCTACTGTACTTCATCAACTCCTTTTAACATTTTTCCAAGTTCATGTTTCACTGAAATTCGGTAATAAAATGTTTATTTATTTATTATTTAAGGTTATGCTTAGTATATCTGGTGGACTTATTGCTATCAGCCTATCTTGGATAAGTGAAAATTTTGTATTTCATGAGAAATGAAATGATAAAATATTTAAATTCAAGAAAAAAATCTAATCTCTTAAAAATTCTAATATTTGCATGATTTAATTGTTCCATCAATACTTTAGTTGAAACTTGATAATAAGAAGACTGCCATTATTTTAAAGTGTATTATTATTTATAGTTAAGGCATTAACGTTGTGGAGGTTTAAAGACATTGTAATTTGTTTTATCAAACACTGTTTATTCCATTTTTTTGTAACGGTATAACCCTGCCAGTTTCAAGGCTTTCACTTCATCTTCAGGGTAGGACAAACATGACATTCTGACAACATGAATTTCTTTTTGAACTGGTACTGAGATACACGCTTCTAACGATTGACATTCGCTTCTAACGATTGATGGGAGGGATGAGACGATCTCGGCCAGCAGCGGAGAGATTTTTGGGATAACAATATGTGTTTGCCAGATGTTCACCTCGGTACACTGACTTAGAAATTTCTAGGGCCTCCAATCTGTCCAATTTATTTCCGTTACTACTGATATGTAAGAATTTGGCATGTTAGTCGTTAGCAGCGTGTATCTCTGTACTAGTTCAAACATAATTCAGTATTGTTTGTGTTCCCCTGAAGATGAGGTGAAAGCCTTGAAACCGGTAGGGTTATACCATTACAAAAAGTGGAATAAACAGTGTTTGATAAAACAAATTACAGTGTATAAGTCACTTTAAATATTTTTTTAGAAGCAAAATAAGTCAAGTCGTTCGATTTTTTCTTAGTTTTTCTTTGACGTTATATGTTAAACATTCATAAAGGAAAGTACTCGTAGTTGGATGTTACTTGCTGAACGTCGTTATATCAACATTTTTTATTTATCAATGGCTTCAGTTTTAATTTTGTGGAACTCCATATTAGAACATTCAATAATAAATTACTCTTCATGCGGAATAGCACCCGATATAGGTGGTAGAAAAGCGTGTGGGGGTGATTAATGTAATTAATGAAAACACAAAATAATTTATTATAAACGTATTCAATTTTTGTTTGTTTCTGTTTATGCTTCCGATCCAGATAACAAAACATTTTCAATCTCATTGAATTGTTTACAGCTTTGATACAATATGGTGATTTGGACGTTAATAGTTTGCGCTTTTCAATAACATATTATTAAATGAGTTTCGTATTATTTTTTTTTCAAATCAAATAATTAAAATTTAATGAAAAACACATTCTGATCCCACCACTACTCGCGCTGTTATAGGAGACAAATCAAATTACCAGGTTATATATCATAACGTTATATCCCTGTCGTTATAGGCAGAGGACATAGTACGAAGCTTTCCTATCTCGATACACATCCTTCACCTCTTTCACATCCATAACCTTCTCGCACAACTTTAACGATTTTTCTGACTTTCTACGTTTCTTTCTTTCAGAATGAAACGTTAAAAATCTAAGATTATCGAATCATATTTTCTTTGATCTTTCTCTCACACCCCTTTCACTCACATTTTCATTATAAATATGTTTTGTTAATTTTTTCTTCATTCATTCGTTCCACATGTCCAAATAATCTCACATTGCTCTTCTTTCTCTTACTTAACATATCAGGCTTAAGTTCACATTTATCCCTCGTCACTTCAATTTCAGCTCAATTGAATACACATTTAAAATTATGCGAGTCAAACCAAGTATGTAACATGGAAAAATACAGTGATTTTTTTCAACAATGAAACGAATTTAAAGGCATACTTCTCATAATTGTTAGCCTTTCCCTTCCTGTGCTAAAAAAATCAGCACGTTCCGGTGCAGTGTATTCAATACACGTCAATACATATATAAAAATGAGCGATTTAAAATCGAAAAAATAAGAATATTCATAGCCAATCCCTAACATTAATAAAATTTGAGGTCAAAAGTGATAATAATTGAAATTTAATTGCTGAAAACATGAAAAAAAAAACATCTGACGACGTTCACAAAACGGGTGAAATGACCACCTCGAACAAAAACCCGCTGGCTACTAAGCGAGAGAAGCGAGCGAACTGAGATTCTATTTCTTGCGTTTCCATATACCGAAGTAGAATGAGAGTAAGACGTGAATAGCGTCGTTTCCTCACACATAGCGGGTTTTTAGAATGAATATACCTACGTCACACTCTGGCACACGTTTGAGTGTATTGGTGAATTCATTCCCGATTTTCACAAAATATATCTGATGTGGCCGATAAATGCTAATTTTTTCATTCAATGCGTAAATGTATTACGGAGAAATACCTAAAATCTGAACCCAGTATTTATTATATTTATAGAGATATTAAAGTTTTTAGAAGCAATGTTTACTAGTTATGATACACATGCCAGGGAAGGAAGTGTTAACCAGAAATGACCTAACAACAACCCGCAAGGTTCATTTTTGTGGCCAGCGTTGTCATTCAGTGTGATGTCACACGACATACACTACATTAGCGTAACCTAGTAATGCTATGAACAAAATTCTTATTACAGCATATGTTCCACTGTATTTATTTCTTATTATAAAACGAACATTTTCGAATATTTCTTTCTGGAAACGTCTCTAAAGTTTTATTATCGGTCAATATATAATAGAAATGTATATGTTGTTTATAGTTAAGGCATTAACGTTGTGGAGGTTTAAAGACATTGTATTTTATTTTTAACAAACACTGTTTATTCCACTTTTTTGTGACGGTATAACCCTACCGGTTTCAAGGCTTTCACCTCATCTTCAGGGGAGCGCAAACAAGACTAAATGCTGTTCGAACTGGTACCAATATAGACACTTCAACGGTTGGAGGCTGGGGGGTGAGGAAGGCTAGGGATAATTTCGGCCAATAGCGGGGAGATTTTGGGGAAATAACTGTTCAACAGATGCTCCGATCGGTATACTGACTTAATGTATATTTATTGGAAATAATAAGTAATGAAAATGCTTGTGATGTTTATTATATCCAACTCGCATCGTCGTCCATTAGGACATTGTATAATTGCATCATATTTCTGATGTAGAAAATGAAAGAGTATAATGAATTGGGAAACAGTATTTTTATACTGTCGGAACATCCACTAAATGCAACAGCCAGCATCCCTCCATTTATAACAGTCACCCTATTTCCCTTTCAATATCCTCCATACTCTTTAGATTGTCTCTTAGAATATGTCCAATTATTGATGTAAGCTCTCATATAATATGTGTTTAATGAATGTATGAAGGATATTTTGGAATGGGCTATTCATTTCTTCGAAATAATGCAGTACGCCAAGGGTTGATTCACGCAGTACATACCTGTTATTAAGTCTTGAAACTTATCAAATTATTTAGAAATATGTTATGATACTTAAGCGGTCCTTCGAATCAGTTGTAAAATATATTTCGGAGTGTTGTATTCCACTACGTAGGTTGTCTTAACTTCGCCAGCATTCCTTGACAAAGTTGACTAAAAATAAGCCCTGAAGAGGAAATTTGCAACTTTTTGGAACGTCAGTATCATAATGCCATACCACGCGGCACAATACTTCAAAACATCTTATACAACTGAAGTTAATGAGAATTTATGACAAAGCATTTAAAGAATCATTTATAATCGGTTAAATATCAACCTATTTTTTCCATGTTGATATGTCCTCATTAAGAAACGCTTAGTTTACTAAGGACACAATACATTACAGGCAACACATCCGGATTCACATAATGTAAGAGTGCCTATTTTTAAAAGCTTTTTTTTGTATGTCTTGTTTTTCATGTACTATGTATACACATTATAATAATAGCTCAAGACTCGAACCCATTTATATTGTCAGATTGAAAACATAACAAAAGAATTATGTTATGTATAATTAAAGGATAAACATTGTGGAGATTTAAAGACATTGTGATTTGTTTTATCAAACACCGTTTATTCCACTTTTGTAACGGTATAGCCCTAGCGGTTTCAAGGATTTCTCCTCATCATCAGGGAAGTACAAACAAGACTTGTTTGTCCTCCTCTGATGATGATGTGAAAGCCTTGAAACCGGTAGGGTTATACCGTTACAAAAAGTGGAATAAACAATATTTGATAAAACAAATTACAAAAAATTAATACAATATTCATAAATTGAGTGTATGGATAGGAAGGCAGTGGCTGCAGCACTTAAATTAAGAACTTACCTGCATCTCCATTTTTTCAGAAAAATATATGATAAGAAACCTACCGAAAATTTACCAAGGGAAGACGCATTTACAAAGAAACCTTTGTAGATTTTCCGACATGTGATAGTTACACATTTCGCTCTAGGTTTAGTGTAGTGTTCATGTAACGACATAAATTTTGATAAGACCTCTCAAAAAACGTTGACTTAACGTGCTTCCTAAAGTAACACACGCCACCCATATCTCTAATAATAAGAGGCAGATAATTCCACTCCACAGGACGGCAACGGCACCCATTATAGAGCTTTGCCCTTCTATAATAATAAACTACCCTATTGGATCGATTTGGAACAATCAATTTATCAAATGAAGAATAAATCGATGTTGAAGTTCTACGTCTTTCCGAAGGAACATCTCTACGAAACATATTTGTTCGAAAAGTGAAATGGAGACATCTCATTAAGGAGCTTGAATACAAAGAGACAAAAGAGACTTGAACTCAATCCGTTCGCGACACTTAAGTCAGTGTAGACTTTTTAGAAGCGGACTAAGATAACATTTATGACTTCCATGAGTGTGATATTTTTTATTATTTTTTTATAATTATGTGCGGTATATTATGGGATGAACGTGTAGGTCTCTTTGGAGTGATGAAGTGTGAGGAGTTTGATTTCGCGTGATGTATACTATACATATGTAATTGAGTGTCACTGTTTGTTAGGTTGATGAGAATGTGCAACGGAGTTTTATATAATCAAAAATCGGAAAGAATTATGGATTTTTTTTTTCATGCTATATGTCCTTAGTGAGGTATAGGCAAAAGCCTAGTTTACTGAGGGTACGACAAATGAAAGGCAACAAACCCGGATCCATTAAAATTGTGTTACCAAATTAATTTACTTGTAGTTTTTTTTCGCAAATTATGTACATTTCTTGTCATGTGTAAAATAAAAAAAAATAAAAAAAATATATCGGTTTAGTAGCTGCATTAAAAACTAACTAGAGTCTAGAAATTTATGAATTAATATTATATATATTTTAATTCAAATGGATAAATAAATCATATGAATTGTGTTATTTTTTAGAATAATAAAGATAGTTACAAGTAAGTGGCCCTACGTCTGCATATTCATCAATTTGTAGTTCGTCTGTGCTATAAATCCCTAAGAATGGTCTGTTAAACAGGAATAATAACTGTAATAAAGATGCCACGTCGTCACTGCGATGTATAGGTCGGTGTGGAGAATCGTGTCTTGTAAAATGGACTGCCACCCTCTCCCCACTGCAAGAAGCATGTCAGGGGTGGATATTTTCAGTGTACAACCCCAGGCGTGACTAAAGAAGGAACAAGGACCTTCAATGTGATGCCGTGGAATCAAATTATCGGTATAAATTGTGTGTATTTAGGGGCTGTGCTATGATTTGATTATATTGGATTTTAAACGAGTTGTGTTGTGAGTTTAAATGAAGTATAGTATATTTTTTTATTATTTGAAGAATGTCGTAAGGTTCCTTGTTGAAAAGGTTAATTATCTTAATCCCCCTCATCAAAAGTTTGGAATCCACAAGAGGAGTCAGACAAGTTTCTCGTTCCTCCACGTCTTACCCGTTCTGGTACCGAATGTGTTCATCACATATCTTTTTTCTATACAAATTAGTACTTGAATGTATTTTTCGTTATATTCTTTACTGATCTCGGATACAATTATAGATTATTCACCGAAAATACTCATTTTGCAATAGTGTGAGTAACGCTCTCTGTAGTACACAACTGATGTAGTGGTATTGGTTTTAGAATGCCACACGATTGGTTCGCGCAGAGCGCACGTTTGTATTGTTGTTAAAATATTCGGTGATTAGAAAAACACTATTATGTCGAAATTAGGAGTGCAATTTTTGTTTAATGTAATGTATAATTAAAAAAAAATCGAAAGCTTAGAATGTACTTTGCTATAACTTAAAGTTTCCTAGAATTTAGTATCACTCAATCCACTATTATTTTAAAACTTTATTATTTGGCATTGTAATTATGATACATTAATATGTTAAATAATCTTACATTAATTTTATTTTTATGTGCTATAATCTAATTAAAGCTGGCGAACATTTTTACTTTACTTGTACTTATATTTATTTTTAATATTGAAAATTTTCATTCTTGTTATTTAATGTTTCCTAGAATCTGCAATGCCTAAACAATTAATATGTGAAATAAATTTACTTTCATTTTATTTTTATGATTATTACAATTTAAGCTGACATGATTTTTAATTTACAAAATGTGTCTGTCCATTTCAATGTTTGAATATAAAATATTATTTTTATTATATATTTTTTTGCTTTTTCACTTCATTAAAAAAATAAAGTGACAAGTTTTTGTAAACGCACTGTTTGTTACTCACACTATTACAAAATGACTCTTCTGGCTGAATAATCTATATCATATGTTACATGATTTTAAACGTGTATTTTTTTTCTCTCTTCATATTTCTTATTAGTTGTTTTATTTTTGAGAACGATTTAATCTTCATCTAATTAATTGACGTCTTATCAACATTATTGATGGCACATAAACACTACATGCATACACTACACTACACCTAAAGCCGAATGTGGTACTATCACATATCGGAAGATCGATAAAAATATTCTATGAAGTTCGTTTTCCATCGGCAATTATTCCACGGTTTTATCATCAAAAATGTTTTTCTGAACATATCATATGCAGATGCGGTGAAGGGCTTAATCTAATACACTTCTTATCTTCACATTGAACTTAATTTCTAGTTAGAGCGCCCTTTTGGAGAGTGCTCTCTATATGGTGCTGTATAAATTGCCCGTTTATTATTATTATCATTGATTGAAATAATGATTGTATTTTATTACACTACCGTTGTACACAGTACAACCGGGTAGGTTTATTAGCATGCGGCAATCTTTTTCAACCAACCAAAATGATGTAAAAGAAGCCTTAAAGAAAATCAAAATTAAACCCTTTTTGAAATATATTGTTTCTAACGGGAATCCAGCCTGAAATATCCGGGTTTAAAGACAAAGGTATTATAAACTAGAGTATTTCCTATACTACTGTTTAGTTAGAAGAATGCATTAATGTCTTGAACCCGTATTTTCTAATGAAGTGCCCTTATTTTTGTATGTTTTTTGTTATGTTTTTAATCTTCTTGGATGGACGACCTTTCAGTTTGGACAAATAAAAATTGATTTTCAACGTTTTGTCAGACCCTTCTCTAGACATTGTAACATGTCCTATAGTTTTATATAACCTCCCCTAATTGTTAAGACACTTCTCTTCAAATTCGAAGCTTGCGAGCTTAATTCCGGTTGGAATCTATATTTTCAAAAAGGATTCTAGTATGATTTTCCCTCGAGGTCTTTGGACTTAGACGCTGGAGAAGCTAGGGGATCCTTGTCTCCGAGATCCAGCAACGAGGATTATTATATTATCATGCAAACACTCATTCATATCTATAATACCATTTTAATCAAAAAGAAAACCTTGTCCTAGCCTTCATCTTTCTTCCCTCATAAATTTCTCCCTCATATGTAGCCTTATAAACCATTTTTGTGGTGACGGGACAAGTATTCCTGCAGGGGTGCATAGTGCACTATGAAATTTCATTATGGGGAAAAATGTTGGAGAATAAATACATATTTTATGTATATACTTACAGAAAATAACACGCAATGCATTTTACTGAATGCACCATTATTAATTTCTTTATCTGATAGTTTAGATGGAAGATAGGTTAAGTAGCGTACATAATTCCTGCATTAAATTATTGAGGTACACCTTTTTTATTTCTGGTTTACAATACGAGTACATGTATGTTTTCAACTGGTGCATGGCCGCGCGGTAAAGCACTGGACTTTCGTGTGGAAGGTCATCGGTTTGAGCCCCGCACTTTTCTACTACCCTCGAATGCCACAGGCATTTTTCCGCCTAGTATTCGGGGGTATAAGGATACCTATGACTTCGATCATATCTATTCTTTCAAAAAAAAAGGAAAAAAAAAAAATGCTGCTGTGCTCCGATCATCTCACTTCAGGTTTGCCATCGGATCCAGTACACCGATCTCGCAGGTGAGTTTACTGGTGTGGAACAGCTCACTCACTTAAAGAGGAGGAAAAAAAGAAGAAATAAACAAAATCTCCACGGTACAGCTTCGCTTCCAACTGAATTGAAGTTGGAATGGCGAGAGGATCTTCGACTACGAGGCCCAGTAACGACGAATTCCGACTGAATTGACGTTGGAATGGCGAGAGGATCCTCGACTACGAGGCTCAGTAACGACGAATTCCAACTGAATTGACGTTGGAATGGTGACAGGATCCTCGACTACGAGGCCCAGTAACGACGAATTACAACTGAATTGACGTTGGAATGGCGAGAGGATCCTCGACTACGAGGCCCAGTAACGACGAATTACAACTGAATTGACGTTGGAATGGCGAGAGGATCCTCGACTACGAGGCCCAGTAACGACGAAACGATATTTTCAACTAACTAAGAATTACTGAAACATTTTTTATATCATCCGTATATTCATTTTGATACTATCGGGAATATGTCAGTCTTTTAGAGCCCATTAAAGGAAATCATTAAAAAGTCTTTAGTAAAAATCAGGTTGAAATATATTTTTTAAAATCTCTAGATATCAACCAGAATAATATAGGACGAAATAAACTTTTCCTACAGCATTTGTTTTACTTTTTTCAGTTTTTTCCACGGCCGCGTTTCTCAAGCATACATTCAAGTTAATATTAAAAAACTGTCGTGGACTATCATCTTAGCTGATTTTGATACTTTTCGGTTCGATCATATATATTTGATTGCCACTTTGACATTGTTTTCCTATTGCAACACGCCGTTCGATATTTCTCTTAACTCTTCTACCATCTGAAAAAAATACTTCCCAATTAGCAGAAGTCCTCAACTTGCTCCAACGTTTTATTATCCACCCATATATCGCATTCAATTTTATTGTTCACCGATATATCGCATTCAATTTTATTGTTCACCCATATATCGCATTCAATTTTGTTGTTCACCCATATATCGCATTAAATTTTATTGTTCACCGATATATCGCATTTAATTTTATTGTTCACCCATATATCGTATTCAATTTTATTGTTCACCCATATATCGCATTCAATTTTATTGTTCACCGATATATCGCATTCAATTTTATTGTTCAACCATATATCGCATTCAATTTTATTGTCCACCCATATATCGCATTCAATTTTATTGCTCACCCATATATCGCATTCAATTTTATTGTTCACCCATATATCGCATTCAATTATTGTTCACCCATAAATCGCATTCAATTATTGTTCATCCATATATCGCATTCAATTTAACTTTCTCGCTTTTATATCACAGTGACTGGATTATTCGTTTTTAGATCTTTTTTTTTTTACATCTCTTTTACATCAAACTTTGTAATTCATCTTTATTCTATCGTTACATCAACTGAAAGAGTTATCGTTTTTTGATAAATAAAAAAATATATATTATTAATTTAAAGAATATTTAAGTGCTTATAAAAAAGTAAAACGTCTATTGTAAATTTTTTACTGAAGAATTATCAAACACCACTGAGCTATTTGGCAGAAATATGGAATACTGGTAAAGTTATTCCATATCCTGGTAGGATATCATGCTAAAAGGAATAGATAGGGCCATAAGGCCAAAATTCCATAAATATGTCTCCCCAGTGGCGTAGCCTCAGGTTAGTATGATTACAGGGTGTAGTGAATGACCCCCATAACTCGTCAGTGGGGTAACACCAACATACTGCGGATTATTTCCGTGTTCTCCGTACCTTGGCATCGAACCACTCTGCAAATCAAAACCATTCTCTCAAGTACAGGACGAAAATAAGTTTGTCTTTCTTAACGTTATAAAAATTGAAAATAAGTTTTTCAATTTTTAAAACGTTTAGGAAGACAAAGCATATTCTCAAAACAAATAATATCAAGATCAACAAAAACGATGGTTTATAACAGCGTACTCGTGCCAAAATTGATGTATGGTAGTAAAACGTGGACATGAATAATTATACGCCGTAATGCGTCATTATACGCCGATAGTAGAGCATGTAAAGGTGTTTCAAATCGAGCGGTTTTTTTAATTCTTGGATAAAAGACAGATGGCGTCGCAAATTTGCCTGGGGCTTGTAACATTTGAGAAGTGTAATGGATGACATTTATAAAAAAGGAGTCGTATTCAATACAACAACGCGTTCAAATCGGTTATTTTATGTATTGTATAGTAATCTCCGGAAACGGTGATGTTAATTGGCCACCAAGATCGTGTGATCTGACACCGTTGGACTATTTTCTCAGGAGTTACGTAAACAACCAGATCTATAAAAATGCCCCCCGATCAATTTCTGAGCTGAAGGACGAAATTATTCGCGTTATTGGTGATTTAGAACGGCAATTATGGCCAAATGTCTTCGAAAATTTTGACAAAAGAGTGGACATCTGTAGAGCTGCAAGAGGTGGACATTTGGCGGATATTGTTTTTTGTGTTTAAATGTCATATATTATACTTCTATGACCAATAAAAAGTTTTTTAAAATCAAAGCAAATTGTGTATTTTGTTCAAGAATTAAAAAAAATTGAATGATAAAGACTGAGATGACCCGAATAAATGCTGTAGAAATGCGTGCATTGAGAAGAAAACTTGGAGTGACAATGTATGACGTAATACGAAATGAAGTGATAAAGGATGAGTAACTTGATGAAGAGCACGCTGAGGTGTTTTGGGCATGTGGAAAGAATGAATGAAGGAATAATAACAAAACAGATTTATAGTACAAGAGTGAGCTGAAGGCGTGTAAGAAGAGAATCAAGGAAAGCATGGTTGGATCAAGTGAATGATATTATGAAAGAAGGAAATGTAGAAAGTCAGAGAAATCGTAGAGGATGTAGAAGAGGCGAAGGATGTGTGTCGAGATGGGAAATGATGGCGCTCTGTTCTATTTACCAGCCCTGGCAGAGAAATAGTGGAATGACACGTATGTATGTAACTTGTAAATAACTTATAGTTATTCAAAAACACATATTTTGATCGAATATGTGTAATTACTCATTTAATAATGTCTTCTGACCACAGTTATAAGAGTACATCCGTTTAGATATGAAGAGAACATTATTTTCCCTTAATTGGGGAACTTAGTTGACTCACATGCAACTCAGTCAACTTAAGTGTTTAACCTAAAATATATGTTACTTTTAGCATACCCTATAATGCATCTGTCCACAGCTTCCTGCGGTCTAGAGTTATGTTCAGAACAGGTGCAGCCACCACTTGTCATCTCAGCGCTGTGTCGTCAGCCGCACCAGTGCATCTCGCAGACCCCAGGGCTGAGATCCATCACCAACACTGTATGTACTACTAAGGAAATATCTTTCCGCTTCCTTTTCCTTTCAGTGGGGATGAAAAGTCCATTAATTTGGCTTTTAAATTTGCTCTTCTTTTTTGACGACACGTAAAGGTCTTGTCTGAAATTATGACAAATATCTTTTGTTGCAAAATAGACGAATTTTTAGAAATTATTCTGAAGCATTGATAGGATGATGATGATGATGATAGGATGATGGTGTAGTTATGACCAAAATATTATATATGAAATTATGGTATTCGTAAACTAGAGTATTATGAAGAAATTTATTTGTAGTGAAAGACATTTAAAATTATTTAATTTTTTTAAGTATTAAACAAGAACGTGGAACGTTAAAAAAATACTGAAAAGAGTCAAAGAAATGCTGTAAAAATGCGTGGGCTGAGAACATTTGTAAGGTGTATGTCTGCATGGTAACGCACTGAACTCCTGTTCGGAAGGTCGCCTGTTCGAATCCCACATTGTATTACTTCTCTCGAATGATAAAGACATTTTTCGGCCTAGTATTCGGGGGTATAAGGATATCTATGACTTGGCCATATACATTCCTTAAATAAGAGGAAAAAAATGCCGATGTGCTCATATCATCAACCTTCTGTGTGCCATCGAATCCAGTACAGTAATGTGGCTGGTGTGTTTGCTGGTGTGCAATGGAACACTCATTTAAAAAAAACAATTTCCACGGTAAAGCTTCGCTTTCCAACTGAATTGACGTTGGGAAAGCCAAGGGATCCTGGACTATAAGGTCCAACAATGACGACGATGACTGAGAAGAATGAGGGAGGGGGGGGCATTGTATGATAGAATAAGGAATAAAGTGATTAGGACTGTGTGTGACCTTACAGTGTTGACCTTAATTTGGTCAACACATTTTCGACACACTACGAGGGCTGCTACTTAAGTTTTGAGATATGGCAACACCAGTGGTAGATACGTCAAATCTAACATCAGCATCGTAAAGTTTGACGTTTTTAATGGTATACGTGCTCAAAAAGCTTTGTCATACGAGTGCTTTTTGTGTTGTTTACAGTGACTTGAAAAATTCTTCTCGGCCAAAAATGGAATTCAATCGTGAATATTTTCGTGCGATGATTTTTTATGATTTTCGACGTAGACTAACTCAACAACAGTGTGCCAATCAACTCGTTTCGCTTAGCGCCATCCCAGGCCATTGTGTTTCGATGGTTTTCCGAATTCAATCGTGGTCGTAGTTGGCTCGAGGACGAATTTTGTGAAGGTCGTCCAAAATCGGTTGTTGTGCCAGAAAACATCGATGCTGTGCATGAACTGATATTGCATGATCATCATGTGACTTATCGTGAGATTGAGGCATGTTTGGGCATTAGTTTCACTTGCATACATTTAATATTGTATGAACATTTGACCGTCAAAAAGATTTGTTCTCGTTGGATACCGCATAATTTGACAATCGCTCAAAAAAAGGCTCGTCTCGATTGGTCCAAAGAAATGTTGAAAAAATTCGATCGTGTTGCTTCAAAAGACGTCTATAAGATTGTGACAGGCGACGAATCATGAATCTATGCATATGAGCCAGAAACTAAACAGCAATCGACTGTATGAGTCTTTCAAGACGAGCCAAATCCAACAAAAGTTGTTCGCGCACGAAGCACTTCGAAGCAAATGGTGATTTGTTTCTTCGGTATACTATAAATGTACATGTCGCAACAGTGTCTTTAGTGGAACGTCGTACGGTTTTGTAATTACCTCATTCGGAGTGGAAAAAGTGCTTCGAAAATTGGTTCAAACGCATGCAAAAGTGTATTGATCTTCATGGAGAGTATTTTGAAACACAAAAAAGCCATTTTCGATTGAAAATATTTGTTTTTACTTGTCTGTCTCAAAACTTAAGTAGCAACCCTCGTATTATGTAATTGGTTTTATCAAACACTTTATTCCACTTCATGTAATATTTTAACCCTACCAGTTTCAAGGCTTTCACCTCATTATCAGGGGACAACAAACAAGACTCTTTGTGCTCCCCTGATGATGAAGTGAAAGCCTTGAAACCGGTAGGGAATAAACAATGTTTGATAAAAAAAAATACGATGTCTTTAAACCTCCACCATGTTAATGCCTTAACTATAAATAATGCACTATTATGTATTAACATTTTTGATACTGTTGATATTGCACGGTTATTGTAATGGGTGTTTCAAATTGAGCTGTCTATTAATAAAAAAAATTTAATTCTTGAATAAAATACACAATTGGCAATGATTTCATAAAACTTTTTGTTGGCCATTGAAGAATAATGTATGATATTTAAACACAAAAAAACAATATGTATCAATAACGCGAATAATTTCGTGATTCAGCTCAGGAATTGATCGGGGGTCATTCTTATAGACCTGGTTTTTCACGTAACTCCAGAGAAAATAGTCCAACGTTGTCAGATCACATGATCTTGGTGGCCAATTAACATCCCCGTTTCCAGAGATTACAATGCATAAAATAATTCAGCAATTTGAACGCGTTGTTGTATTGAATGCGACTCCTTTTTTATTAATGTCATACATTATACTTCTTAAATGTCACAAGAGTTAAAAATCGTTCTTTACTCAAATCTATTATTATATAACTATCTCTATAATAAATTATTATAGAAGAAATAAATATAACAATTCTTATAAATAATAAAGATATTCAATCCAATAAAATAATGTAAACTAATTTTATAGAATTTAACTAGGCAAGTTCGCGACCCCATCTGTGAATCCCCTTATTCAAGAATTAAAAAAACCGCTCAATTTGAAAGACCCTTTATATTAAAGTACATAAAGTGCTCCATTGACCGTGTTCTCTTTCGCTATCTTTATTTTAATGCACCTTAAATTTCATCCATCACACATAATGTTCCACCCAGATATTTGACCTCTTCAGCCTTCGTCTTTGCTTTCATACAGAGTGTTGGATAATAACTATGCAACAAAATCAAGTTGTAATTTATTTTTATCAAACAATGTTTATTCCACTTTTTTGTAACGGTATAACCCTACCGGTTTCAAGGCTTTCACCTCATCTTCAGTTCGAACAGAATTTAGTCTTGTTTGTGCTCCTCTGAAGTGGAGGTGAAAGCCTTGAAACCGGTAGGGTAATACCGTTACAAAAAAGTGGAATAAACAGTGTTTGATAAAAATAAATTACAATGTCTTTAAACCTCCACAACGTTAATGCCTTAACTATAAACAACAAAATCAGTCTTATAACATGTTCCTACGATGTGTTAAAATTTTGCCTGTGTGTGCGAATAAATATTTATTTTAGCCTTTGTTCAAACGTACGACATCCAATAAATTCATAGCTATAACAAAACCTTAAGTGTGCTAAAGGAAAAAAAATCAATTCCACTGTGGCATTGTTACAGCATGTCGTCAAGTACTTTCATTGAAAAATCTTTCGTTTCGGTTCGGCGTTATGGTGCGGTACACCCATTCAGTCACTTCTTTTACAAGTGATTCCGAAAAAAAAAAACCACCGAGAGTGTCGAACATAGAAGGCAGCAGAGTGGATGGAAGATGGCTGGAGGTTATCAGCGAGATAAAGTTTATGGTTGTAGGCGAGCGCCATAAGGCCTGATCGGTCCATCGATCAACTTTTATCGCGCGCCCTCTAACTTTTTATATGCTAAACACTCGGCACTAAACATTTCATTTTACGATGCCAACGTTTTGCTAGGCATGAGCGCTAGGGATGGGAACAGATCGAGACCTATTTTTTATGTCTTTGGAATAGTTAATTAAATTGTTTTCTTTTGTATCATTCATTTCCTGTCTAGACCACCCCTACTAAAAATATATTCTGTGCTATCCAAGTAGTCCAAGGCAGTTGGTCTCCAGATACCATATTTCACGAGAGATACTTCATTTCGTATGGATACTCTTCAACATATCCTAATAGATAATTCGGTCATACTGAAGAACGTGGCCGGGAGACACAACTGCAACAGACCTATTGAGTTATAGTTCTGTTTAAAGCAATTGAAGTAGGCTAACATCTCGCCATTGCATGTGTTGACTACACTAATATTTGTTCAGGTACAATAACACTTGCACACATACTTGGCGTGACAATATTGTTAATTGACGAATTGTTTTTCCAGACTGGGAAAATATTCTTTTTGGCACCGTCAGGAATTGAACTCGAAACAATCGGGTGGAAATTAAGCGTTGTATCAACTTAGATGACCACTATGGTCGTCATTGTCAAATCGGTAGTTTTTGATAGCGAGTTTGACTCGCATCTTTGGTTTAGAGAGTTCGGAACTAGCGCCGACATGTTTTTGGTCATCTTATTGTAAACGTTAGCGACTGACCGGTCTTGTACTTTTTGTAATTGGCGTATGGGTTTTTTTTTATTTTATGGTTTTGTAAAAACCAAATTTTAGTCTGCGCTTTCGTCAATTCGGTTTTCAAACATCTTTGGAGATTGTTAAGACAGGGTATTTCTCAACGTGAAGTCCCTTTATGGGATGTTTCCGTTGTTCTTTTCGAATCAGTGCCTAAAAGATATTCCTTTAGAGAGGCGTGGCAATTTGCCTTCGTAGAATAAATTGATTGTTCCGAATAGATGGAGCTTTTGCCATTGAATTAATTATGTTTGAGCTTTAGCCGTTGCTAGTCCTGAAGCGTAGAATGGTATGCCTTTAAGTGTTAGAGATATAGGGAATGAATGCAGCTTAAGAAAGCACTTCAATATAACCCTTTTTGATAGGTTTTATCAAAATGAATGAATGTATATTAACACTACACATATGCACCATACTACACCTAAAGCCAAACATGTGAGTATCACATTTCGGAAGATTTACAAAGGTTTCTTTGTTGGTCGTCTTCTTTTGATAAGTTTACTGAGGTTTTCTTACCAAATACGTTTGTTTCAAATTGCACATGTGAGAAAATACCTTATCAAATGGGCCCACCCCCTTCCCATCCTTACACTCAACATGTTTGTTTTAAAAAAAAAAATCTAGCTATAATACTGTGTTTAAATCTCAAATTTCAAGAAGAATGACATTTATATGATAAACTCAAAATATACAAAATAGTCTGTAACTATAATACTGTGTTCAAATCTCATGTTTGAAGAAGAATTACATTTATAAACTCAAAAAACTACAAAATAGTGTATGACTGTAATGTGACTTTCAAATCCCAAGTTTGAAGAAGAATGACCTTCATAAACTAAAAAAAACTACAAAATAGTGTATAACTATAATACTGTGTTCAAATCTCAAGTTTGAAGAATGATTTTTATAAACTCAAAAAACTACAAAACAGTGTATAACTATTATATAATATTGTGTTCAAATCTCAAGTTTGAAGAATAATGACCTTTATAAACTCAAAAAACTACAAAATAGTGTTTAACTATAATATTGTGTTCAAATCTCAAGTTTGAAGAAGAATGACCTTCATAAACTACAAAATAGTGTAAAACTATAAAACTGTGTTCAAATCTCAAGTTCGAAGAAGAATGACCTTTATAAACTCGAAAAACTACAAAATAGTGTATATCTATAATACTGTTTTCAAATTTCAAGTTTGGACAAGAATGACCTTTGTAAACTCAAAAAACTACAAAATAGTGTATAACTATAATACAGTGTTCAAATTTCAAGTTTGAAGAAGAATGACCTTTGTAAACTCAAAAAACTACAAAATAATTTATAACTATAATACTGTGTTCAAATCTCAAGTTTGAAGAATGATTTTTATAAACTCAAAAAACTACAAAACAGTGTATAACTATTATATAATATTGTGTTCAAATCTCAAGTTTGACGAAGAATGACCTTTATAAACTCAAAAATCTACAAAATAGTGTTTAACTATAATATTGTGTTCAAATCTCAAGTTTGAAAAAGAATGATTTTTATAATCTCAAAAAACTACAAAATAGTGTATAACTATTATATAATATTGTGTTCAAATCTCAAGTTTGAAGAAGAATGACCTTCATAAACTACAAAATAGTGTAAAACTATAAAACTGTGTTCAAATCTCAAGTTCGAAGAAGAATGACCTTTATAAACTCGAAAAACTACAAAATAGTGTATAACTATAATACTGTTTTCAAGTTCGGACAAGAATGACCTTTGTAAACTCAAAACACTACAAAATAGTGTATAACTATAATACAGTGTTCAAATTTCAAGTTTGAAGAAGAATGACCTTTGTAAACTCAAAAAACTACAAAATAATTTATAACTATAATACAGTGTTCAAATTTCAAGTTTGGAGAAGAATGACCTTTTTAAACTCAAAAAACTACAAAATAATTTATAAATATAATACAGTGTTCAAATTTCAAGTTTGAAGAAGAATGACCTTTGTAAACTCAAAAAACTACAAAATAATTTATAAATATAATACAGTGTTCAAATTTCAAGTTTGAAGAAGAATGACCTTTGTAAACTCAAAAAACTACAAAATAATTTATAACTATAATACAGTGTTCAAATTTCAAGTTTGGAGAAGAATGACCTTTGTAAACTCAAAAAACTACAAAATAGTGTATAACTATAATACTGTGTTCAAATTTCAAGTTTGGAGAAGAATGACCTTTGTAAACTCAAAAAACTACAAAATAGTGTATAACTATTATATAATATTATGTTCAAATCTCAAGTTTGAAGAAGAATGACCTGTATAAACTCAAAAAACTACAAAATAGTGTTTAACTATAATATTGTGTTCAAATCTCAAGTTTGAAGAAGAATGATTTTTATAAACTCAAAAAACTACAAAATAGTGTATAGCTATAAGAATAATAATACAAATAACGCCGTTTAGAGAGTGGACACTCTTCAAGGTGTCATTCTAATTTGAATTCCATATGAAACATTAACTGTAAAAGGGCATTGTATTGTATTATAATTTATACTAGACCATGTAGGTCATCATACCAAAGTGCATTCTCTTTATTTAGATCAATTATTGTTTCAATAGTCTGCAGTTTGTTTGTGGTGCTTGACTTTCTTTAGTTTCGGTTAGGAATTATATGTTAATAGAAATATTTTCTCAACATAAATCTTTTTGGTGCAGAAGTTAACAAAAAAGGAAGATTTTTTTCATAAAAAAATAAATAAAACAGATGCGTAAGACTCTCGCGCGGTAGAAGTGAAACTTCTCAGCTCCTAGAAAAAGTTGATTTTATGCATTGTTTTTTTCCATTTGTTTACGATTTTTTTTTAGGATTAGTTATGTGGAAATGGTTATATGAAATTTAATTCAAGAAAATCTCTCTTAATTAAATAATAAAATATTATTTTTAACTATAAATAATAATAATTTTAATAATAATATAATACACTTAATAATATTAAATTTATATTTTTTAATATTAAATAAATTAATATTTATATGGTATGTTAATTATTAATTATTTTTAAATAGTTATTTAATTATTTTTTTTGATTATATTATTAATAATGCATAATTAATAATATTATTATATTATAGTATTAATTAATAATACTATAATAATAATATAATTATTACTATTATAATAACATATATTATTATAATTATACATGAAATATAAATTATACATAAAATAAATATTAAATAAAATAATTTAATATAAAATAAAATTAATAATTATGGTATTAAATATATTAATATAAAAAGAATATTTAACAAAAAACATAATTAATTTTTTAAATAATAATGATTTTAATAATAAACAATAATTTTAATTATAATATAATATACTAAATATATTAAAATAATATTAATTATTATTAATAATGAACAATTATTAATATTAAAATAATTAATAATAATTTATTAATATATGAAATATTTAATAATAATTTAATAATAATAAAATAATATTATACACCGTTTCACTTTTCGTGACGTTCAGGCCAAATTGTCCTACCGCGCCAATAGAAGGTTAACTTCAACAGTTCTATTTAAATAAATAAATATAGGTTTATTGATGGCAACATAGTATGTACGTATTTGAATGCATTTTAAAATCACGTATACATATATCTCAAGATAAATAGCAGAAAATACATTTAAAAAAGAAGCCATCAAAAGGTCTAGGTTTATCTCATAATATCCCCCGGCCGAGATACACTACCAATATATGGTAGATTAAGAAAAAAAAATAAAAAAATAGCACATAGAAATAAAAATGTTAACACACAAATACCACCTTAGATTAACTCAAATAATGTTTTTTTGGTAGCAACTTAGTGCGTACATGTATAAATATATTTTTAAATCGATAATCGAAATTTGGATTTAGTTAGTTACCGGTCTCAGTGTTTTGCAAAAGAATAAGAAGAAGTATAAGCAGGAGCTAGTGTTGGGAAATAAGCGCTTACTTTTCATTGTTACTCATTTTAGCATCTCTTATATGGAGTTGTTTAACAATTCGAGCATTTAGTTCAACTCTCTTTTTGGTTCATTTTTAACCCTTTTGCGACGGAATTAAACTGAATAGTTCAAACTTCCTTTCTGATATCGTCGTTTAACAAGGTAACTGGAGCCAGGGGCTGTAAAGTCAAGTTATATCAGGGGCATGGGTAGAAAAGTTAATTTCAGTCCTTGTACGAATTCTGTTCAAATAATAAACATAAATTAAACTTCACTGTACATATTTTATAGTATATACATACAAACCATACCGTTATCATACCGTTTCCCTGCCAGGATAGGCAGAGAGAATAGTCTTAACCTCTTTTGAAAATTCTTTACTGTCTCTCATATTTTTAAAATTAAATATACATACATACAATCCATCACACTATCTTCTAGTCGAGATAGGCAGGGAGAAAAGAACAACATACTTTTTTATCTCGACTTAAGTCTTTTGCCTCTTCCACATCCATACACCTTATCATACAACTTCTACGATTTATCTGACTCTACGTTTCATTCTTCTAGAACATTATTCACTTGAATCAACCATATTTCGTTGGTTTTCCTCTCACATTTGTACTATATCTGATTTGTTAGTATTTCTTAATTTATTCGTTCCACGTGACCAAACCATCTCAACGTATTTTTCTTCATCTTACATAAAAAAGCCTTAAGTTCACATTCATTCCTTATCACTTTATTCTGTATTCTGTCATATATCACTCCATGTATCATATATCACTCCACTTTATTCTGTATTCTGTCATATATCACTCCACTCCATGTTCTTCTCAATGCACGTAATTCTACAACATTTTATTCAGCTCCTCACAGTATTTTCCTCGTCCACGTTTCACTCCCATACATAAAAGTTGTCACCAAAATATTATTGTTTGCTATTTTAGGGAAATGTCCCTTAAAGGTATATGATGATTATGATTGTTGATAAATAAATAAAACACGTTAGATCGCAATGCGGAAAGAGAGAGTGAATTGGTTTATTTTGATAGTACGTAGGTGTTTATAACAATTCAGAATGGGCGCGGGAGTGCGCTCGCGATATGCTTCTATCTCGCTTCTGTCAATGCAGAAATGGTCAATTGTAGTCTTGTAGGTAACAATCTATTTACGGAACCGGCGAGACAGCGTGGTGCGTTCTCTCTCTAGTATGTAGTGCGGTCCGCTCGCTACGGGATGACTGGCCGGCGGGTGATCTTTGGACTTGAATGGCCGGCGTATGAACTTCGGACTGTTTATTTAAATTTGTCGAGGAATGCGAATCTCATCGGTCATTGACCGTATGTATGCGACAATATTCCGCGACGACCGCGGATCCCTACATGACCTTAGCAGATTTTTACACTGTCCGGTTCCGATTTCGTCATAAAGATACAATATATATCAAGACATTTAGAATTCGTTTGCGAGGTTATTGTCGCCTTTCAATACTCTAAGGTTGAACTAATAGTCCCAAAAATCATATGGACGTCGTATGTATATATTAAAAAAGGATAATATTTTTTAGGTTAATTTCATTATATCGAATAAGGATACTTTAAATACGGTTGGATTAAAATAATGGTATTTTTAAAGTAGGAAAAGATAGAAGTAAGAGAAATCGTAGGAGCTGTAACATAATATGTATGGGTGTGGAAGAGGCGAAATATGTGTTTAGACATAGCAAAGCCTTGCCTTCTGTCCTCTCTGCCTACCCCAGCGAGGAAACGGTGTGATGCCATGTATGTATGGATACTTCAATCCCGAACATGTGAAAATATCAAGCCAATAATTTAATAGGGCATGGTTTAAACGTATACGATGTTATGTGATGCTCACTAGATTATACAGAACAGGTAAAATGTCAGTTAGATCCTTTACGAATATTAACGTCCATATCGTCTCCAGGCCACGTTTTTTTCAAATGCCCGTTTAACCAATACAGATTTATTGTGAAGAATCTTACAAATAAATGTATTAAGTATATAAACAATATGGGTAGTTAGCTTCATAACTTTTGTCTTCAACTCGACGATTTCGAGTTCTCAAAATTACCCCTCTGTCTGGTTTTCTGTTCTTACCGACTAGGGGTGCGGAGTTCGACACTGCTATTTGGCAATACTACCGTATGTGAAAAGACAGTAACATTCGTTCAAGTCTAGTGAGCGCGAGTATTGTTACCAGCAATCCATTTCACCAGACGGGACCCTTTTATTCGGGTAATATCGGGAATCAAATTTGAAACCTTCAGGTAGGAATCAAGCGTCTTTCCAACTAGGCCACTACAGTCGTTTAAGTAAGTTAAAAATAATCCATTACCATTAAATTAACAAAATCAAAAGTTCATAACTTATTTATTTGTTTAACACTTTTATTGCAAATATAATCTGGTGGGCTCATTGCCAGTTGGCCAGACAAAAGTAAATGAATCAAGTTACATGGTTGCATAAATCATTCAAATGACTATCGATCCCCACGAAATCCATAAACACATACGTGAGCATATGCCCACGAACCCCACAAAGACGGACAATCCCCGAACATTATTTTTCATGTAAAGTGAGATATCATCAATCAAAAGAAAAGGAGGATGGTGAAGAGGAATGGAAAAGAAAAATCAGGAATGAAACACGTTATTTTACTAACTAGAAATTAAGAGTTTTTTCAGTCGCTTCTTAAATCATGGCAAGTACGGAGCGATTCTTGTATTGGTTTGTAACTGATTCCAGAGTCTCACTGCATGAACAGTCAAGGACGATGTAAAGAAAGAGGAGCGGTGAACTGGAAAGGCCAATAGACAATCTCTGTTTGAGCATAGCGCTAATCCATGATTGGAAAGACGCTGAAAACTTTCGGCGAGATAAGAAGGGTGGCGGGACAGTTAAGGGTATTACACAACAGAGACAGTAGATAAGACTTGACTAGGTAAAAAACAAAATAATGGGATATTATAAAATTTGGTTACCTTGTTATGTAGTTCAACTATAGATGGATGGAACTATAAAAATATTATGCATCTAGATTTATCTGACACGCTCTGAAGTTCGTCCGAATAATATACACGAGTATAAGCTAGTGAATTTTTTTTTTAAATCTAAAAACAGATATCTCCTAAATAGCTCAATTATTAATTTATTTAACACTTCATTGTAAAGCAATCTGGTGGGCTTATCACCAGGTGGCAATCTCTTCCTACCAACCAGACTAAGGTAAATAAAGTACAGTACCCGGTGGTAAGTAATACACATCGGGCTTAAGAAAGAGACTGCCGGTAATAATCAGCTATCTTCGGCTTTGTAGACCGTCGTCTCAGTCGTTCATACACGTGTTCCGTCACGATTTGTCAGTCGTTGTCGAGCATTCTAGGGACAGAGACGATGCTCTACAAAGCCGAAGCTAGCCGATTATGGTCGGTAGTCTCTTTCTTAAGCCCGGTGTGTGTTACTTACCGCCGGGTACTGTAAGTTATATGGGTGCAAACAATATTCAAATGATTATTTACTGTAACAAATTGTATGAACAATGTATACAGTAAAAATATAAGTGATATATAATATCATGAATCAAAGGAAACGAAATATATGATGGAGAGCAAATACATTTTTTTTTGTTTTTTTCAGTAGCTTCATAAAACATGCCAATGACAGAGCGAGTCTAACATTGGTCTGTAACTGGTTCCAGAGTCTCACTGTCTTATGGTTGATTATAATCTACACAGTTCTCATATTCAATTATGGATGTCGCACTATTTTACTTCAGAAAAATAAATTATGCGCGCTGTAATAATTCAATTATAAAATTTAAATCATTTCGTTTTACTCAAGTCCTAAAGCAGTGTTGAATTAGTAATCGTCACGATTGAACACTTTGTAGTTTTGATATTCGGCTGTTTCTTGATCTATCGTTACGGTATTGTTGTGTTTAATGCATTGGCTTACTTGAGAATATGATACAAAATGTGCTTAAATGGTAATAATGGGTTCACCTCGTGAATATTTTATATACAAACCCCATTTAAAAACATACCAGTTCAGAAACGTTTAAAAACAATTACGAAACCTTGCATGGAACGGGTTAATCTTCTAGTAGATGAAGAGTGTATTCGCAAAGAAGATATTGATAGAGTAAGAGATTAATAGACTTAAGACAAGTAATCTTTAGTTGGTTTAGACACATCTGTTCTCTTTTGCTATCTCAAAAAGATTACGGAATTATCGTATATGTTATGTGCATGGATAAATAGAAAGCCTCAATTTAGATTACGATACAAGGGGCATTCATATAATATTCAATAATGGAAATATATATCATATCACACAGGCACAATATAATAATTCTACCACTAGGTTAAGATAATGTTTAGGTTTAAATTTATTATATTTATCATAGTACAAAGTCATAAAATAATAATTCTACAACTAGGCTAAGAGAGCGTCAACGTTTAAATTAATTTATTCACCATAATAAACAGGGACAAGGCAATAATTCTACCACGAAGCTAAGAAGGTTAAGGTTAAAATTTATTTATTTACCATAAAACAGAGGCATTAGACAAAAATCTATCACGAGGCTAAGAAAGTGTCAACGTTAAAATTAATTTATTTACTATAATGCACAGGCATGAGACAATAATTCTACCATGAAGCTACGAGTGTCAGGTAACAATTTATTTATTTACCATAATGTATCGGCAACAGACAACAATCTACCACGAGGCTAGGAAAGTGTCAAAGTTAAAATTTATTTTATTTACTTATTTACCATAATACACACGCACAAGCAATAATTCCACCACGAGGCTAAGAGAGAGAGTCAAGGTTAAAATTTATGTTCTTTATTTACCATAATACACAGGCATAAGACAATAACTCTACCACAAGGCTAAGAAAGTGTCAACGTTAACATTTATTTGTTTACCATAATGCACAGGTATGAGACAATAATTCTATCATGAAGCTAAGAGTGTCAAGATTAAAATCTATTTATTTACCATAATACATATAGACATAAGACAAAAATCTACCACAAAGCTAAGAAGTGTCAAGGTTAAAATGTATGTTATTTATTTATTTACCATAATACAAAGGCATAAGACAATAATTCTACCACGAGGCTAAGAAAGTGTCAACGTTAAAATTTATTTATTTATCATAATGCACTGACACAGGACAATAATTCTACAATGAAGTTAAGAGTGTCAAGGTTAAAATGTATTTATTTACCATAATACATATAGACATAAGACAAAAATCTACCACGAGGCTAAGAAAGTGTCAAGGTTAAAATTTACCATAGTACACAGGCATAAGACAATAATTCTACCACGACGCTAAGAAAGTGTCAACGTTAAAATTAATTTATTTACCATAATGCACAGGCATGAGACAATAATTCTACTATAAAGCTAAGAGTGTCAGGTTACAATTTATTTATTTACCATAATATATCGGCATAAGACAAAAATCTGCCACGAGGCTAGGAAAGTATCAAAGTTAAAATTAATTTTATTTATTTATTTACCATAATACACCGGCACAAACAATAATTCCACCACGAGGCTAAGAGAGAGATTCAAGGTTAATATTTATTTTATTTACATGACAAATAATTGTACGAATACATTATTTATGAAAAACAAGACAAACTAGTGAAAAAACAAGTAATTTAAAATGCACACTCAATTTATATGGATCTGGTTTTGTTTTTTGGGATTTTGCCTGTATCTTACTGAATATATAGTATATAACCATGGAAAAATAAGTTGGTGCTTTGTTGATTATTTAATATATATATTGTCAACTTGATAAGTTATGAGACTTAATTATATGTATGTACCAAATAACATACATACTAAACAGTCAAGCCATTTCCCTGTCGGGGTAAACACAGAGGACAAAGTGCCAGACTTTTCTATTTTACCTAACTGCCATGATTTCTATGACTTGAAACATCAACTTAATTTAAAATATCATTCACTTGATTCGACCAATATCTTTGGTATTTCTCTACCACGCATTTCACTCACATTTGCAATGTACATTTGTTTTATTAGATTTTCTTCACTCATTTGTTTTACATCCCTAAGCTATGTCAGAATAAGAAAGTTCTTTTTCATCTGGCTTAATACATGAACTTTAAGTTCATATACACCCCTTATCATTTCATTCTATATTCTGACATATATTAATATCCAATTTATAAGATAAACTTATTACTAATATGCAATATTGATATTTTTTTACGTATGCCAAAAATACGTCATTTATGGTAAATCGACTCACAAATTACACGGGTCTGGCTTTGTTGCCTTTCATTTGTCGTATAGCCAGTGAACAAGTCTATTGCCTGTATCTTATTGGCTCTATAATAATAGTATAAGCTCTATTATAATATTGCTATCATTGGCTCTTTCTAATTTTTTTAATACATCAGCCTTAATTTCCCATTCACCCCTAATCACATTATCCATATTCTGTCATACATTTAAATCCCTTATATTCTCAGTGCACGCTTTTCATCAATCCATTCGAATCCTATTTTTTCACAACCATGTTTTACTTTTGAGCGGTCGCCCACTCAAATACTGTGGGCATTCATACATACGGTCAATGACCGATGAAATGACCTTCGCATTCCTCGATAAATCTAAATAGACGAGTCCGAAGTTCACCCGCCGGCCATTCAACCCATAGCCGAGCGGACCGCATTCCATACTAGAGAGAGAACGCACCACGACTATCTCGCTAGTTCCGTATTTGAATGATACCTACATACAACAATTAATCGTTTTGCATTCGCAGAAACGAGACGCAGGCATATCGCGAGCGCATTCCCGCGCACATTCTAAAAATATATAAATACCTACGTTACTAATAAAATTGGACTCTCTTTCCGCATTGCGATCTAACGTGTTTTATTATTTATCAACAAATCATCCTCATCATCTCTTCCCTTAAGGACTAGCTCCTAAACTTTCGTACATCTATCCTATTTTTTCATAACTATCTTTTACTCTCATACATCTTTTCATTTGTCCTATTTTTTCATCACTACGTTTTACTCTCATACATCTATTCATCTATCCTATTTATTCACAACCATATTGTACCCTTGTACATCTATCGTATTTTTTCACAACCTTGTTTCACTCTCACATATATTCATCTTAAACTACCCCATTTTTTCACAACCACGTTTTACTCTCATACATCTATTCATCTATCCTATTTTTCCACGAGCATGTTTTACACTCATACATCTATTCATTTATCCTATTTTTTCACGAGCATGTTTTACTCTCATACATCTATTCATCTATCCTATTTTTTCACGAGCATGTTTTACTCTCATACATCTATTCATCTATCCTATTTTTCCACGAGCATGTTTTACACTCATACATCTATTCATCTATCATATTTTTTCACGAGCATGCTTTACTCTCATACATCTATTCATCTATCATATTTTTTCACGAGCATGTTTTACTCTCATACATCTATTCATCTATCCTATTTTTTCACGAGCATGTTTTACTCTCACACATCTATTCATCTATCCTATTTTTCCACGAGCATGTTTTACACTCATACATCTATTCATCTATCCTATTTTTTCACGAGCATGTTTTACTCTCATACATCCATTCATCTATCCAATTTTTTCACGAGCATGTTTACTCTCATACATCTATTCATTTATCCTATTTTTTCACGAGCATGTTTTACTCTCACACATCTATTCATCTATCCTATTTTTTCACGAGCATGTTTTACTCTCATACATCTATTCATCTATCCTATTTTTTCACGAGCATGTTTTACACTCATACATCTATTCATTTATCCTATTTTTTCACGAGCATGTTTTACTCTCATACATCTATTCATCTATCCTATTTTTTCACGAGCATGTTTTACTCTCATACATCTATTCATCTATCCTATTTTTTCACGAGCATGTTTACTCTCATACATCTATTCATTTATCCTATTTTTTCACGAGCATGTTTTACTCTCATACATCTATTCATCTATCCTAGTTTTTCACGAGCATGTTTACTCTCATACATCTATTCATTTATCCTATTTTTTCACGAGCATGTTTTACTCTCATACATCTATTCATCTATCCATTTTTTTCACGAGCATGTTTTAGTCTCATACATCTAATTTCACACTCATACAAGGTTGAAAATAAAACACTGCTGTAGACTAACTTCTAAGCAGATTAAAATTCAATGATAAAATTTGCTTAGGAAATATATTTTATAAAAAAGCAATTAAAAAATTATGTTGAATTTTATAAAAAATAATTCCGCGTATACGGAGCCACGTGTCATTTTACACGTCACCTAATTAAATTCTCTGAAAGAAGATTATTGAAATTTTGTCAAAATGAAAAACGAAACCGTAATGGAGATTTATGTTTTCCGAGAAATGTTTTTCATTTTGTTTCCTCCATTCATTGAAATATCATTAAATTTGTGTAAAATTATTATAAAATAATGCGGCTCTCAGAGATTTGATAATAACCCACAAAGAATACAAATTTCAGGAAAATTGAGATTGATGCCATATTTTCGTGTTCAATTCAACCACCGAAACCTGAAATTTATATTAAAAAAAATACATCAATATAATTATTAAATATTAGCTCTCTTTTGTTTCTAACATCAACTGTTTAGTTAATCAAGTATTATGTCACTTTCAGCCTTCAACTATTATAATCCATATGTTTCTAACCTCAACTGTTAAGCTAATCAAGTATTATGTCACTTTCAGCCTTCAACTATTATAATCCACATATTTCTAGCCTGACTGTTTAGCTTATTAAGTATAATGTCACTTTCAGTCTTCAACTATTATAATCCACATGTTTCTAGCCTCAACTGTTTAGCTTATTAAGTATAATGTCACTTTCAGTCTTCAACTATTATAACCCACATGTTTCTAGCCTCAACTGTTTAGCTTATAAAGTATAATGTCACTTTAAGTCTTCAACTATTATAATCCACATGTTTCTAACATCAACTGTTTAGCTTATTAAGAATAATGTTGTTTATAGTTAAGGCATTAACGTTGTGGAGGTTTAAAGACATTGTAATTTATTTTTATCAAACACTGTTTATTCCACTTTTTGGAATAAACGTGGAATAAATAGTGTTTGATAAAAATAAATTACAATAAGTATAATGTCACTTTCAGTCTTCAACTATTATAATGCACATGTTTCTAACCTCAACTGTTTAGCTAGTCCAATATTATGTCGCTTTCAGTCTTCAACTATTCTAATCAACATATATTTCTACCCTCAACTGTTTAGTTAATCAAGTATTATGTCACTTTCAGTCTTCAACTATTATAATCCACGTGTTTTGTGACATTGAATGAAATAATTATCTTAATTCTTGGTAAACATTTGTTTTTTCGAATAATATCTCAATTGAACCAATATTTGTCCCCATCAAACTGTTCAAGATATAAATAAATAAATATAGGTTTATTGATAACAACATAGTATGCACACATTGAAAGGTCTTATAATTTTTTTGGATGTTATATGAACACTGCAGAAATACACCTAAAACCGAATGTGTTTTATCGCATACGTAAAGATCTACAAAGATTTCTTTAAAATACGAGTACTATTGCTGAGTTGAAAAAGATTGGCATATTGCTATAAACTAGCCAGGTTATACTATAATGTACACAATAAAAGTTTACCACAATATAAAACAACTCAACATTGAAGCGACATTGTTACTTACAATATCGTTGATACCCCGATGTATTGATACAAATTGATTTCCACGCTTCAACTAGAAAAATACGGGATAATGTTGATTATAATAGTTGAAGGCTGAAAATGATATAATACTTGATTAGCTAAACAGTTGATGTTAGAAACATGTGGATTAAAATAATTGAAGGCTGAAAGTAATATAATACTTGATAAGCTAAATAGTTGAGGTTAGAAACATGTGGATTATAATAGTTGAAGGCTGAAAGTGACATAATACTTGATTAGCTAAACAGTTGAGATTAAAGTTTGGAAATCAATTTGTGTCAATACATCGGGGTATCAACGATATTGTAAGTAACAATATCGCTTCAATGTTGATTTGTTTTATATTGTGGTAAACTTTTGTTGTGTACAGTATAACCTGGCTGGTTTATAGCAATATGCCAATCTTTTTCAACTCAGCAATAGTATTTTAAAGAAATCTTTGTAGATCTTTATATATGTGATAAAACACATTCGGTTTTAGGTGTATGCTTGCAGTGTTCGTATAACATCCAAAAAAATTATAAGACCTTTAAACGTGTGCATACTATGTTGTTATCAATAAACCTATATTTATTTATTATTTATATCTTGAACAGTTTGATGGGGACAAAGATTGATTGAATTGAGATATTATTCGAGAAAACAAGTGTTTACCAAAAATTAAGATAGTTATTTCATTCAATGTCACAATAATAAATAAATAAACACGTTAAATTGCACTTCTATACATTTTAAGACCTCCCAAAAAGGGTCTTCTTCAAGTACTTTTTAAAGCTGCACATGTCCCCCATATCCCTAATAATTTAATAAGCCGAAGACCATTCCACGCCACAGGAACAGCAACGACAAAAGATTTATCAAAATACACCACCTTATTGGATCGATTTGCAGCGACTAATTTATTAGATGAAAAAGAATAATCAACCTCTAAGTTCCCTTTCTTCTAAAAGACACATATCCGTAAAATACAATGAAGACACCCCATTAAGGTACCTGAAGGTTGTTAACTCGTTGTTATTAATTTTCTCATTTTTGTCGGAAAGGGATGGAGATTTTTTTCTTCTTGTAATTATAAAATCCTCCCTTATTTATATACTTTTCTACAATGTTCTCGTACGGCATCACTTTGGTGACCAAACATACTCAAATAGTGTTCAATTCCAACATAAATTTTTCATGTGCTCATGGACATATAGTAGTTATATAAAACATATACTTTTGTCTATCCCGATGGGCGGTGTCTTTAGAATCGTAGGCTGTCATCTGTCATCAAACAATATTGTAAAAAAAAAGAGATTAAGTGACATAAAAGTCGACAAACGTCGAATCAAACGTCAAATCAAAGTCAATGTTGTTATATATTTTGATGGAAAATGTCAATATTTTTTTCGTTAAACGGATCATTTCCTAAGCAGAAATACTAAAAACCATATATATATATATTTTTTTTCTTATTGTTCCCTAGAAATAATAATATACCGTTTATGTGAAAATATAGTTTTTTTCTTTGATATGCGAGTTTTGTGCTTATAATAAATATCGTGGGGACCTTATGTGCTCGTATATACAAGTTTTTTAAACAATTTGTAAAATATCTCGGCAAATATATTTTTTTATGGACTAATGCATGTCGACGTCATGGCATTCTTGTTAACACTTCGCTTACTATGCTAAAATCCCGCCAGTCCCGTTGTTGGACTCTAAATGTACAGTAAAAAATGTATGTTTAAAATTCAAAATATGCAAAATCTGCTAGTTTTTTTTTTGTTATTAGCTATAAAAATCATTTTATTATGTATTAAAATGTCGAATAATATAAAATAAGTGCAAGAAATTGTAAAATAAGAGCTGAAACAGAGAGACGACATTTCTATAGGAATTTCGTTTGTACAGTGACAATTATGGTGCGCACAGCTATCATTATCCCCACTCTATCTGCGTACGCGTAATAGGGGTTTCTAACCGTTTAATTTTTTTTTCATAAAATAATACAATAAAATGTAGCGTGTATTTTTCTAGCAATAAAAACAAAATTCGAATTAACACAATAAATGACATATTAACAAAATATAAAATGAATATATAAATTAAAAAATAATAATATGAAAACCAAATTCAAATCAATTAAATATGCAATTTGGATAATATAAACACTACAAAAAGTTTAAAAATAGGACAAACCTACAATCAAAGTTTAATCCTGTGGAGAAAGTTATCGGGGCACGAAATAGCTTTTGTTTCTATTCTATGTACTAAACACACAGGTGTTTGACAAACATTGCAAAATAACCTGGTTCTTTTTCTCGATCAAATTCCTTTTCTCGACCAAATCTTCTGATTCTGATATATTGCCTGTCGCCTCAAAACCCAAATTGATATCGATATTTCCCGCCATCTCAATTATTATTTTTTTGAAAATGAAATAATAAAGAAAAATGTAACAAATATACATTTATCATTAAAAGAATAACGGTACAATAGAACATACCAGATAAAAAATAACAATAGAAAAAACATACCAGATAAAAAATAAAAAAAATAAAAATCAGGATTATAAAACTGGTGACTAATCCTTGGAACGGATGTAAAATATGAACTATCAAAAATGAATGAGCCATGCCCACCTTTTTGGCACACTTCGAAAAATTGTCGATCTAATATAAAATATTCCTTTCTGTGGATATTTATAAATGTTTTTATTTCGTAATGACATCATTCAAATCATAGAGGTTTTGATGTGGAATACATAAAGTATGAAGACCCTGCAAACAGTATATTTAGAGAAATTAAATAAAATATAAGTCCTGGTCACTCGCGTCCTATCATCGTACGGCAAATGTTAAACACCCCAAGCGCCCCGCACTCGATTCTTGAACATGATATCATTTCACAATGCGATTTTTTTCCTTAGAGCAAATTATATCCCTGAAAAAATTACTTCAATACATTTTATGTTTTTATCACATTAAACATTTATAAACTTTCTTTTATACTTAAACCTTAGCCGTGAGATAATTATAAGTAATAGAAACCCATGTATATAAATACGTATAGTTGAAGACACGATGAAAGCTGCGATTTTGAATAGAATGACATCCGTGGCCTAGTTGGTAAGACACATGTCTCCCAGTCTGGTTTTTACTTAAGGCCTTTTAACATCTTTCTGGTTGGCTGGAATATATTGCCACATAACCATAATCCCACCAGGCTGTACTTTATATAACAAAAGTGTAATTTAATATAATATAATTGTAGAAATCTACCCTCTCTGTTAACTCCAAAAATAATATTGTGTGCTATGTTCTTTATTTAAAAAAAATATTGTCCAGTGTATAATATAGCAAGCTTATTGCCAAATGGCAAACTCTTCTAATCAACCATGCAAATGTTTAAGAAAGTCTTGAGTGAAAGGTGGGGGATTTAAACAATTGATATAAAGAAAACATATCCTGTTTTAACCTTTCCCTTCCTGTGCTAAAAAAATCCGCCCATTCCGGTGCTGTGTATTTAATACACATGTAAAAGTGAAGGATTTAAAATCGGAAAAATTAGAATATTCATAGCCAATCGCTTAAATTAATTAAATATGAAGTCATAAGTGATAATAATTTAAATTTAATTGCTGAAAACATGAAAAAAAAACATCGGACGACGTTCACAAAACGGGCAAAATGACTACCTCGAACGAAAACCTGCTGGCTACTAAGCGAGAGAAGCGAGCGAACTGAGATTCTAATTCTTGCGTTCCCATATACCGAAGTGAAGTGAGAGTGAGACGTGAATAGCGTCGCTTCCTCACCCATAGTGGTTTTTCCTTCCTTTATCTTTATTGAATTCGGCACGCCATTATCCGTCATGGGAGCCAAATAAGCATATTGCCTTTGGGGTATAACCAGGTTTTCATTAGAGACTCCATTAATATATTTTTTGTTGATTGGAAGACCTTGTCGCATGGCAATAAATCCTCCAGGTTGTATTGTAAACAATTAAAGTGTAGTACAAAGTATCAATGTTCAACTCTTCACCACACAATCAGCACCGGTTATACTGCTTCTGATATTTGGATAGATTTAAATTATAAGACATTTATCATAATGACTTAAGGGGGTTTGTTTATTGATGATTTAACAAAAAAAAACTGAAAAAAAATGAAAATTCAAGATGTTATCAGCTGTTATATCTTGTAGTAAAAAAATATTTTTGAATTTTTCAAGGTAGATACGATATAAAAATATTTATTTAAGTTTTATACTTAATTTGAAGGTAATCGGTTGGATAAAACTTGAGATTTTATGTCGACCAAGTCGAAAAAAGTAGTTTCGACAAAAACGCGTTTAAAGTTTTGAGATTATTGTCCGAGTCATTCCGGCGCGGCGTAATTGCTGCCTCATTTATAGCTATAACTTCGTAAATATTGAGATTTTTTTGAGAACATATTTTTAAAGAGTTTCCTTTTGAGAACATATTTTTAAAGATTTAAACTTTAAGAATATGCAAAAAACAAAAAAAAATCATTTTTTCAAATTTCTAAAGTAAAATACCCCCTTAAGTTGATAAGTTCAATAGGTTTGATTATGACACACTCCAAGGCAATTTTTTAAGACCGTTGTTGCTTCAGATTACGCGTCAAAAGAGGGATCAATAAAATAATTATTAATCAATTTAGATACAATTTACAATACTCAGGAGACAAAATGACAGAAAAAAGAAAATAAAAAAACATGCCATAAAAAAATTATCTAGGAATCAATTATGCCAACTCTTGCTGAGTCATAAACTCCTTTCTATAAAGATACAGAACAAATCTTCTGACAAATCCGTTTCAATAAAGTCATAGGGTCACCGGACTGTGACGTCCACCCTACAAGATTTGAAACAATGCCAGCCTCTGGAAGCTCTGGCGGCGGACCTTCGAAGCTTTATACATATTACTTTATGAAGAGCGGCTCCACAAAAAACAGCTGTCAGAGGGAACTTATTCGTTTAGTAAAATATTTTTTTGTATGAGAGCGAGATACAGTGTTAAGCCCTTATAGGACAAGATATATTTTATTCAAGATATGTCTCGCTTTATCTCCTTATTTTATTTCTGTTATTAAAATGTTTCTTAAAAAAAACTGAAATATATTTTATTTATTTATTTATCAACAAAATAAACTTTTGTTTCCTTTATAACACAACAAAAATTAAAAAAAAAACGAAAGATCAATATCGTACAAAAAATCTTATTTTTTTTAACCTGGCGAGTTTATTGCCATGTGGCAATCTCTTCCAACCAACCAGAGAGATGTTTGAAAATTGTGGATACATATATAACTTTACGAGTGTTGGGGTAGACAGAGATGATAGAACATCAAACTTTCCTATCTTGACACACATATTTCGCTTGTTCCACATCCATGCACTTTCTCATACAATTCCTACGGTTTTTCTGATTCATTACATTTCCTTCTTTCAAAACATCATTCACTTGATCAAATCATACTTTCCTTGGTCTTCCTCTTCCATGGTTGTTGCTCATAGTATACATAAATCTTTCAAAATATGATGCAATACAACCTAGGAATGCTAATATATGGAGATAACACTCTTTCATGACGAGATCAAATAAATGAGGTAAGCCAAAGGATCTTCTTCAGCCTTCATTATCTTAAAGTGTTGCGAAGATTCCTACCTACTAAAACCAAAATTTTACTTTTACATTATCTGCTCTTTCCGATTCTGTACTATGCGGACGTCTGTTACTTGGATGTTACAGAGGAACATCTGGACAAATTACAGCGTCTTCAAAATGTGTGTCTAAGATTTATTTTCAACCTACGTAAGTACGGTCATGTAACTTCATACCAGAAGGCATTGAACTGGTTGAATGTTAGAAATAGACGCCAAATTCACATACTGTATCTATTGTACAATATAATATCCTGAACTGTCCAGCCGATCCCCTCTTACCTCTTCGAAAATTTTTAGCGTCTTTCCAATCATGGATTAGCGCTACTCTCAAACAGAGATTGTCTATTGGCCTTTCCAGTTCACCGCTCCTCTTTTTTTACGTCGTCCTTTACTATCCATGCAGCAGGACTCTGGAATCAGTTACAAACCAATATAAAACTCACCAGTCCTTGGCATGCTTTAAGAAGCGATTGAAAAAACTCTTAATTTCTAGTCAGTAAAATAACGTGTTTCATTCCTGATTTTTCTTTTCCTTTACTCTCCACCATCCCTTCCTTTCCTTTTGATTGATGACATCTCATTTAATATGAAAAATAATATTCAGGTGATTGTCCGTCTTTGTGGGGTTCGTGGGTATATGCTCACGTATGTGTTTATGTATTTCGTGGGGATGGATAGCCATTTGAATGATTTATGCGACCACGTAACTTGCTTCTTTTACTTTTATCTGGTTGGTTGGAATAGATTGCCACCTGGCAATAATAAATTATATTTGCAATAAAAGTGTTTACAATAAATTAATAAAATAAATTAATGCGTAAACTTTGTAAAGTATAACACGAAAAGTAAAAAAAAATAATGAAATTCAATCAATAACATCACCATAAAATGGTCAAAAAACTCTTATTATAAATCTCAGAACTTGACGGGCAAATTAATACATACTTTTGATATTATAACCGAATACATTTTTACTGTTGAACATGATGTAAAGGTTTTTGATAATATCAATACGCACGATGGTCTGATCATCGATAAAGTATCCCGAGTACTGCTGAGTCTCAGCATTCGAAAAGACACAACATAACCTTATATTTAGAGATATTGGAGGACAGCTTATAAGTTTCACTTTTGGTCTAATCATCGATTAAGTATCCCAAGTACTGCTGAGTCTCAGATTCGAAAAGACACAACATGAGCTTACATTTAGAGATATTGGAGGCCAGCTTATAAGTTTCACTTTTGGTCTAATCATCGATGGTCTAATCATCGATTAAGTATTCCGAGTACTGCTGAGTCTCAGCTTTCGAAAAGACACAACATGAGCTTATATTTAGAGATATTGGAGGCCAGCTTATAAGTTTCACTTTTTGTCTAATCATCGATGGTCTAATCATCGATTAAGTATCCCGAGTACTGCTGAGGTTCAGCTTTTGTAAAGACACAACATGAGCTTACATTTAGAGATAGTGGAGGCCAGCTTATAAGTTTCACTTTTGGTCTAATCATCGATGGTCTAATCATCAATTAAGTATCCCGAGTACTGCTGAGTCTCAGCTTTCGAAAATACACAACATGAGCTTATATTTAGAGATATTGGAGGCCAGCTTATAAGTTTCACTTTTCATCGCTATGGTTATCTGCCTCGTGATTCTTTTTCTTCTCAATTGTATCTTCCATTCTGATACTTTCAATTATTTCAAACCACGCTTTTTATAGTGTTTTTATTCGTTTTCTTTTATGTCTTGATGAATATATGTAAAAAGTTGTGAAATATTCTTACATAACTTTGTTTTATTGCCGATGGCCTGAAGGATTCTGGCATCCCTTATCAGGCTTTGTGTCATTTCAAAGGCATTCTGCCAAATTAATATACTTAACATACTTCCATACAATACTTTTGTACGCAAAACGGAAGCATTCTACTTACTGGACGGAAAATAAATATAACTTTGCATATTACTCGAAAAAATCTTATTGACGAGTTTGGCGTTATAAATCCTATAGCGGCCTTGTTTTTTGAATAATTAAGGAAATTGACAGTAAAAACTTAAATATCCTTCTTTATATTTTCAAAAAAATGTGAAGGATTTTGTTTCAATAAAACAAGAAGGCACTCCTTAAATCAGAGGCTTTCAAAGTGTGCGCCTCGGCGCCTTGAGGTGCTACGATCAATGTCTAGTGACGCTACAGGATATTAAAAAAATAAGGATACGTTGAGGCAATCTTAAAACAATGCGCGTTGAATTTTCTTAAAATTATAACACGGAAAAGTTTACATAGATTCAAGGTAGAGAAAGTCTTTGGTCAGAACATTAAAATCAAAATATGTTAAAATGGAACTTGTTAAGTTTTGGATGAATATTCATTGTTGAGTTCTGAAACTCTGACAATCCTGGTTTCATTTGCATCAACTTACTTTTCATAGTTGAGTTTTCGGGAGCAATTGTAATAAAAAGCTAATATCGCTCAAAATTATAAGTGGAACAGGAAATTAGGGTAGCAGTGTCTCGATTGATTCCAAGATTTGAGTTTATCTGTAAAGAATAACAGGGTTACCCTATATTTTACCAAAAATTTTCAGCTTCTTTCCAATCATGGATTAGCGCTACGCTCAAACAGAGATTGTTTACTGGCCTTTCCAGTTCACCGCTCCTCTTTTTTTACGTCGTCCTTTACTGTTTATGCAGTGAGACTCTGGAATCAGTTACAAATCAATATAAGACTCGCTCCGTCCTTGGCATGCTTTAAGAAGCGATTGAAAAAACTCTTAATTTCTAGTCAGTAAAATAACGTGTTTCATTCCTGATTTTTCTTTTCCTTTCCTCTCCACTATCCCTTCCTTTACTTTTGATTGATGATATCTCACTTTATATGAAAAATAATGTTCGGGTCATTATCCGTCTTTGTGGGGTCAAATTTCTACTCTTCACCGAAGGAATATCTTTCAGATACATATTTAAACCATACAATGGAGACATCGCATTAAGGGACTTGAATATAAATAGAGAAAGTTTGAAATCAATCTGCTCGCTTTACTTAGCCAATGTAGATTTTTTAGAAAAGAACTAATATGACAATGTTTATGACTACCATATAGGTATATCAACTTAACAGCTGCATTGAAAACGTACTGGACTCAATACATTTGTGAAACGTAGAAATAGAATAATAATAATTCAGGCCAATAGCGGATGACCCCGGTCGCGAGGACGTCAGATATTTTTTAGCCCACTTGTGCATGTAAATTAAAAAAAAAAAAAACAATTATTTAATTTGTTTAGTCAAACACAATTTATTCCACTTTATATAATGGTACACCTATTTTCTCTTCATCGTCAGGGGAGCACAATCAAAAGTATTATTGTCGTCTGATGAAGAGGTGAAATCGTTGAAACCGGTAGAGTTATACCGTTATATAAAGTGGAATAAACTATGTTTTGCTAAACAAATTGCAATGTCTTTAAACCTCCACAGTTTTAATGCTTTAAAAATAAATAATATTTAAAAATACCAATGTCAATAAATGAATGGTTGAAGTAAAATAGGCCCTAAGTACCAAAAAAAACTTAGTTTTTTGGTACTTAGTGCCTATTTTACTTCAACCACTCAAATAACCAGTCAATACAATAAATTTAGTAATTTTTTCACCGATAAAAATAGAACGCTAAATATGATATACTTGGATATACATATCCCGCAAACACACACATAATAAGGCAAAGGAAGAGAAAACACATTCAAGAAAGAATCCACTAAAATATCCAGGTTCATCCCACAACAACCTCCCAGCCGAGACACATCTCTCATAGCCGCAAGAATACCAGACATTTCTCTACTCACTCTTTAGAAATATTGGGTCAGAATCGAATGAATTGGAAATCTGTTCTCACTATCTATCCCAATAGGGATGTGACGTGATGGTGATTGTGACAAGGATTTAATGTAATTGAATGAAGTTCCAGCTTTAAGTTTATCGCTTTTCAAATAAATTTATTAATCTGTAAAGTTAAAAGGAAAAGTATACCAAACGATTGTCAGACCCGCACTCCTGTATGGCTCCGAATGCTGGACCATGTATAACTCTTACTCCAGGCAAATAGAAACTGCTGAAATGCGCATGCTAAGATGATCAGCTGGTGTGTCTCAAAGAGACAAAATAAAAAACGAACGCATTCGTGGAAGCCTAGGTGTTACAAACATCCACAGTAAGATGGAGGAGAGGCGATTGAGATGGTATGGGCACGTTGGACGCAGAACACCCGATCACATTATGAACCAGGCACTCTTCATGGATCTTTCTCGAATAACAACCAGAGGAAGACCAAAGAATTCATGGGTGGTGCAAAAAGATAACCTGATGCAGAGGCACGGCCTGAGGGACGTAGTCCGGGACAGAAGAGCATACAACCTGAGGACCAGGAGAGCTAACCCCAACAGTCTTCGCAGACAGTGAGTTGGGATGGAGCCAGGGAGAAGAAGACATAAATGTATTAATCTTCAATATGAAGGTCCGTAGCTGATTACGTGAACAAAATTTATGGTAGTAAAATAGTATGCTTTAGTCTCTCCTTTAAACAAATATATTATATATTGGAGTGTAAACATTTAACCGGAAATTAATGATAAGGCATATTTCATCGTGTATGATGAAACCTATTTATAATCAATCGATCGATTATAATGTTTCCTCGATTTCATGAATACGAAGAGCCTGAAATATTAACATATATGAGCTGTATACAATCCAAGATGACAATATCCATTTTAATCGAAAATTAATGTCAAGAGGAAGAATTAATTTAATTTATTTGTTTGATACAATAACTGATATTTTTCTATCATTAAAAATAGTTGCAATTATTGAATTCATTAGATTTAAGACTGCTTATTAATATAAAATCAACCTGCTACAAAGTTTTTACATTAAAATGACTCGTACATAAAATATCAGAAAGGAATTTAGGTGGAGTGTAATGTATGTTATGTGTGCAGTGTTTATATATAATCATAAAATTTGATAAGGCTTTTCGAAAAGAGTTATCTTCAAGCGTTTCCTAAAGCTACGCACGCCACTAATTTCTTTTACATTTTGAGTCAGATAAAATGTTAATTTAAATGACATCATGATTTCACTTTTTTTTAATGAATACTTAATTAAAACATTTGGTTTTGTTTCCATTTGACATATTAAAACAATAAAAAGAACAAATAATTTCTTCAGCAATATATCTCTTATATTTTGAGCCAGATAAAATGTTAAAATAAATGGCATCATGATTTCACTTTTTTTAAATAAATAATTAATTAAAACATTTGGTTTTGGTTCCATTTGACATTTTTAAACAATAAAAAGAACAATTCATTTGAAATATTTCTTCAGCAATATATTTCTTACATTTTGAGGCAGATAAAATGTTAATTTAAATGACATCATGATTTAACTTTTTTTATGAATACTTAATTAAAACATTTGGTTTTGGTTCCATTTGACATTTTAAAACAATAAAAATAACAATTCATTTGAAATATTTCTTCAGCAATATCTCTTATATTTTGAGTTAGATAAAATGTTAATTTAAATGACATCATGATTTCACTTTTTTTATGAATACGTAAGTAAAACATTTGGTTTTGGTTCCATTTAACATTTTAAAACAATAAAAAGAACAATTCATTTGAAATATTTCTTCAGCAATATCTCTTATATTTTGAGTTAGATAAAATGTTAATTTAAATGACATCATGATTTCACTTTTTTTATGAATACGTAAGTAAAACATTTGGTTTTGGTTCCATTTGATATTTTAAAACAATAAAAAGAACAATTCATTTGAAATATTTCTTCAGCAATATATTACTTACATTTTGAGTCAGATAAAATGTTAATTTAAATGACGTCATGATTTCACTTTTTTTATGAATAATTAATTAAAACATTTGGTTTTGGTTCCATTCGACATTTTAAAACAATAAAAAGAACAATTCAATTGAAATATTTCTTCAGCAATATATTTCTTACATTTTGAGGCAGATAAAATGTTAATTGAAATGACATCATGATTGCTAGTTTTTTTATGAATAATTAAATAAAACATATGGTTATGGTTCTATTTGACATTTTAAAACAATAAATAGAACAATTTCTTTGAAATATTATTCAGCAATATTTCTCTTACATTTTGAGTCAGATTAAATATTAATTTAAATGGCAATGAATTCTAGTTTTTTTATGAATACTTAATGAAAAACTTTGGTTTTGGTTCTGCTAGATATTTTAAAACAATAAAAATATCAATGTCTTGAAATGTTACTTCGGAAAACAAACAATAACCAAAAATAAAGGTGATCAATTTATTAAAAAAAAGCGTATGTAGTTTGAATGTTACAAAAGAAATAAATACGTTCAATAAAAATATATACTTGTATTAACTAAATCTAATCAACAAATAAATTTAATACTGTGCATAGTTTCAGAAATACCCCAATAACAAAAAAAAGACTTGTTTCTGAAATATACTGAAAACAAAAATGAGAATTATTGACATATTTTTTTCCGGACGTAAGTTCTAGTTCTTATATATAAATTAGATTAGTTCTCAATGTATAAATTCTTATACAGGTATAGTCTCTGGAAAATGTTTGTATTAAATATTACTTTATTAAATTAGATAAAGATTTCGGTCCGTATTATTGAATACATAAATCTAATTATTAAACTATTGTATATGTTAATGAGCTTTTTTCAGGTAACAAAGAATCGAACCCGAAACATGAAAGAAATGTTATTTTTGCTAAGTTTTTCTGGCTAGCATTCCCAATACGTATGGCAATGAAAGTCACGAAGACGAATCGGGTGGCTATTCCAATGGTTCTAGCTGAAAAATCAATAAACTGGCCTAAGGCAATATGGTATTCCTTATTTCGTCTTTTGCCAATGCTCTTTTCATTTCCGTATTACAAACTATAGAATATGTAGGTTATTGTTTCGTTTCTCATCAGAAAGTCGTTGGTTACAAGAAGTGTACTTTTTAAGTAATTTAATTTATTATAGCGTTATTTTCCAATCATTACGATCATCTCAAAAATTCCACCTCAATATCACTCCTAATTAGCTCAACAGAAATAATGGAGTATGAGACACAATCAAAATGCCTATAAGCTACATAAAGCATACATTTAGATGTAATATCAGTTCGAAAGTAAATCTGTCGTAAATCAAACCTGAGATTTCTGCTTGCTTAGCACGAATTCTTACCATTAGACTACAGCCACTGGCAAATTGTACAATACTACTGTTTAACTCTCGTAAAGTACAAACTTACGGATTTATAATTATTAACCACATGACAATAACTTTCAGCCAATCAAAGAAGATGTAAAATGGCATTTTGTGAAAAAAAGATATAACCTTCGGAACAGAAATTGAACCTGAAACCCTCGAAAGTGTTTCCCAACTGGTCCTCGAAGGTCATTCTGTTCTTGATAAATATTAGATGTAGTTTAATTCGGAACTTTAATTTGATGTTACACATTTAATTGAGCTTCACTGGCTAAGGTATCCTGAAAGGGTTAAATTAAAGCTCCCTTTATATCATTAAAAGCCTTAAATAGTGTGAATGCAAATAATTAGGCTTTATTTTATTGTGTACAAGAACCCTGTATATACTAGATAAGTCCAGAAAGTAAGTGTACTGAATTTTTGTAGATTACAATTTTTTTATTTCACCAAAAAAAATTACGTGGTTACCGTAGTACATATGTAAGCTATTTTTCGACATAGTCGCCATTCCTCTCAATGCAGTGGGGTATCAACTTTTGATGCCTTCCTCGAAGTAGTTTCCCGCCAACCCCTCCGTCCACTTCTCCACCTCCTCCTTTACCTCCTCGTCGCTTGAAAAACCTTTTTCCACCCATGTGCAGCTTTAGGGAGGTAAAGAGATAGTAATCTGAAGGTGCTAGGTCAGGGGAATGCGCGGGATGGTTCAGGACATCCTATTTAAACGAGGCGAGCAGTTCCTTCGTGGCGTTGGCCATGTGTGGTCTGGCATTATCGTGCAGCAGGCAGACTCCCTTTGTCAGCATGCCTCTCCTCTTGTTCTGAATTGCCCTCTAAATTTTTTTAGGGTCTCATAGTATCTTGCAGAGTTGATGGTCTCCCCTTGAGGCATATATTCAATTAAAATGATGCCTTGACGTTCCCAAAACAATTTCGTCAATTTCGTCAGTCACAATTGAAGGTCTTCCGCTCCTCTGATCATCATGCAAAGACGTACGACCGTTTTCGAACTCGCGACACCACTTGGACACACTCGTACGATTCATAGCTTTATCACCATATGCAGTTTTCACCTCATTATAAAGAGGTTTTCCCTTCCAAACGAGATAACGGATGACGCCGCGTATTTAGCACTTGGCGGGAGATTAGATTTACATTTTTCACGGAGATTAGATTTACATTTTTCACGAAACGTGTTGTCGCGTCGACACTTCTCAACGTGCTGACCTCGAACCCGTCTCGTTGCGGAGGGGAAGGGTCAGGCTACACGAAAGTGTAGCCAACATGTCGAAAATAAAATCCATCCGGTCGTGAGAGCCTCAGTACACTTACTTTCTGGATACGCCTCGTAGTACGAGTATATACGAGTATACAGAACAGGTATTTAGCCTTATATGAAAAAAACAACTAAAAATAAATACAATTTAAAAAATTCACTTGTACCCTTATATGTCTGTTCGGAATAAGTGAAAATTATTACCAATAATTTACTAAAATATTTGCTTAAAAATAATATTTTTTAAATAGAATACGTGGATGTTGCCTAATTTGAATTCATATTCTTGAATGGTTTAATACAAAATCTTGCTGAATTTCTTCAGATCTGTCGTATTTATTCACCAAAGATACCATCAGAATTTACATATTGTTACTATCTGCGATTAATTATGATGTCTTATCCTCTGGGCCAATTCCACATCAAGGGGAAGATCCCATCAACTTAATCCATAGGTTATATATAGATAACGCCGTCTGAAGTTTCTCAGATTAACTCATTAGTACAGGGTAAATATTATTCATATTTTTAGAAATAAAAATTAACCTAGAAAATATCTAGAGTGAGTTTATTTATTTTATGTGACAAGTATACATTATATGCGTATTGTAATTTATTTAGTCAAACATTTTTTATTCCACTTAATATAAATAACGGTTTAACCCTTCCGGTTTCAAGGTTATCACCTCCGAGGAGTTGTGAGCGTCCAGCATTACTACAAAGATTAGCGTTAAATGTTCCTAACAATTACACTAGACTGCGCCGGCAAGAACTGTTCTCAATAACATACGCAAGAACGGGTTTTCCAGCCGCTATGCCTGTTGGAAGGGCCTTAACTCTTCTGAACGGGACTGCTTCGGATATTGACATATTTCATATCACATTACCAAAAGCAAAAGCAAATTTTTTTCTTATATTGAACGCGTTAGAAAGCACTTATCAACATACTTAAGTGACTGTGAATATATGTGTATCATATGTTTGCGTGTATCTACTTGTATGTATGCATATACATTATTTTTTATTTTTTTATCTATGTAATTTTTCTTCTTTTTAATGTCTTGTATTTTCCAAAGTAATTGGGCTAAGCCTGTTTTGAATAAATAAATAAATAAATAAATCATCAGGGGAACACAACAAGTCTTGCTTGTGTTTTCCTAATGATGAGGGGAAAACCTCGAAACCGGTAGGATTAGATCGTTATATTAAGTGGAAGAAACGGTGTTTGACTAAATAAATTAAAACGTTAAAATTAAACCTCCTAAGTGTTAACAACTACAAATAATATAATAATTTGTGTATACATAATATAGATTTATTGCGTGTCTTCTGCTGTGACCCCAGCGAACTAGGTTTATGCCTGTATCTTACTGAGGACACGTGAACATGAAAAATAAGTAAATAATTTTTATTTTATTTATTATAAAGACAGTTAATATACTACATACAAAAACTTGATTGTACATCAACAAAAAACAAACGATGATTCAAAGTATATAAACCTTTAACCTTTTTTTTTAACCCGTGCGAGCTCATTGCTATGTGACAATCTCTTTCAGTCAATCAGAAAGATGTTTTAATGGGCCCTAAGTAAAAACCAGACTGAAATCCCTTTTTTTGTAAAATCTGGGTTCCAGCGGGGGTCGAACCCGCAACCTCCTGATCAGCAGACAAGCGTCTTACCATCAGGCTACGGAGGTCGTCTTTATACCTTAACATGATTTATACAAAATTACAATAAAAAAAAGGCTTTCATACTACCACAAACATAAAGACACAGCAAGCCAAGTCCCAGGGCTGTATCCCATGCATGGCAGGTCTTTCAAAAAACAACATACCCTAAACAAAATCCGTTTAGAAAAAACAGAAACAGAAGTTCACTTGCATAATTCATCTACCCTATTGATAAAAAAAACCATAACAATACGAACCGAAACCCTAATCAATAATTAAAAAAACCACAACAATACGAACTAAAACCCTAATCAATAATTAAAAAAAAAAAACACAACAATACGAACCAACACCCTAATCAATAATTAAAAGAACAATTTGGAAAAAATTAAAGCTCAAAATTCTTACCGATTTTTTAATAAATTTGTTATTGATATTTTATTGATACTTTTTTTGATAAGTTGTGATACCTAATAACGAATACAATAAAAAGATAATACATTAAAAAACAGAAGCTATCGAAAGGTCTGGGCTCATCTAATAACATCCCCCCGGCCAAGATACACCCCACCAATGTAGGCCGAGCCCAGCCACGGGGACACCAGATGTTTTTCAGCCCACCCCCTTGAACATGTAGTACAAGAAGAAAAAAACGACACAGAAAATAAAAAGATGACAAAAAAAATACGTTCAAGAGAGAATTATTAACCACGTGACATACTTATTTATCCATCATATGTATGTAATGTATGTTATATGGTATACCACGTAAGTCAATCCTTGGTATACTGCAACAATTCAAACAAATTAGCAGTCCATCCCACAGTCTCAATATATTCGGTTTGTTCGTTTGTTTATTTTTTTATTAAAGTAATATATGGTACAAACATTTGTCAAAGGCCTATATACAAATTAAAAAAGAACTTATCTAATTTATATATAATATTCGTATTATAATTATGAACACCTACATACTACTTTTAACTAGATAACAATTATTACAACTAATTATTTAGCAAGAACATGTCCACTCATTCAGGCTACTTGTATTCCATCACATTCACTCAGACCTTGGTCTTCCCAGAAGAATACTTATTATACTGTAGGTGGACTAAGTCGTTCGATTTTGAAAACTGTTTTTGTAAACTATAATGCAAAGAAATGAGAAATATTATAGTTAAGTTAAATGAAGAATGAATAAAACACTTCCGATTTTAATGATATACATAAATTACAATTACTTAAAACAATATCAGAGAGTAAAATAAAGCTGATTTGTATCTTTCGTCAATTTGTCATATATCGTCAATCAATATCGCTTATAAATGGGTATCAGTTGATTTTGATCTTGTTGGATTTTTTATCAATATTCATTATTGATCGAGTTCGTTCGCAAATATAAGTTGAACTCAATATCACAAACATTATCATTGATTTAGATTTTTTTTTAAAATAATTTATTTTTTCAGCCTTTTCCAAATGGAGATATAACAAAGTATTTATTTTATAGCAAAATATTAAGTACCAAGGGGTATGTGCTATTGTAGAAATTTTGCCTGTAGCAATACTAACTTACGCTTATGTAATTTATGTCGTGTGACATCACGCTGCATACCTACGCTAGCCACAAAAATGGAACATGCCCGTGGACCGTATTTGGCCCGCGGGAAGTAGTTTGGCTTTGCCTAGTTTTGATAGTAAATAATGTTGGATTCTAGCACAGTACAATCCAATGAAATATGTTTCAAGAGCTTAATAATCTTCCCATTCATGTATCATTTAGATTTAATCCTATGCAAAATGGGCATTTCACAATAAATTGTACGTTCCTCAGTTTATTTCTGGTGTTGTACTTAGTTTGGTTAGAGTATCTAACTTCACGTTACTATTCGAAATTATGCTATTTGAAAGAAGGGTAGCGACAGGTACCACGGTTAACGGGACACTTAATGCTATAGAGAACAAACACGCAATATCAACTGTAGCAAAAGTGACAATGCATGATAGTGTGCTGTTGTCCACTTTTATGTATGGAAGTAAAACTTGGACTTGGAAAAATAAGAATAAGAGTAAGATTAATGCTGTGGAGATGTGTACACTAAGGAAAATTTGTGGAGTGTCAATGCATGAAAGAAAACTGAATCAATGCATCAGAAATGAATGCATGTATAAAATGGATTGTTTAGCCAAAAATAAGACAAGAAGATCATCATCATCATCATCAATGGCGCTACAGCCCATTGTGGGCCCCGGCCTCCTCCAGCAGTCGCTGCCATTCCCCCCTATCCTGGGATGCACTCCTCCAGCCCCTGATGCCAATCACGTTTGCATCATTCTGCACCCCATCCATCCACCTAAGCCTCGGTCTACCCACGCTACGTCTTCCTTGGGGCTTGGAAAAGAGTACTTTGTTAGGCATTTCCTCTTCTCCCATTCTTGCTACATGCCCCGCCCAACGTAGCCTTCCAATTTTGATGTATTTTATGATGTTGGGCTCTTTGTATATGCTGTTTAACTCCTCATTATATCTCACTCTCCAAGATCCATTTTCCTGTATGGGTCCGAATATTTTTCTGAGTATTTTTCTTTCAAATATTAGAAGGGAAGATTCGTTCTTCTTACTCAATACCCAGCATTCAGACCCATATGTGAGGACAGGTCGTAGCAGTGTCTTGTAAATGGTAAATTTTGTCCTTCTGGACAACAACCGAGATATAAGGTGTTTTCTCAGACCAAAGAAGCATCTATTTGCCATGAATATTCGACGTTTAATCTCGATAGATGCATCATTAACACTTGTCACTATGGATCCCAGGTAGGTGAAGGTGTTTACACGTTCTATTGTATGAGAACTTATATTAATCGTGGTAGGTGTCTGGTTATTACGGGGTGCTTTAGTGGCTATCATATATTTGGTCTTATCGGAGTTGATGCGAAGTCCCATTCTGTTTGCGGCCCTCTCCAACTGAACAAATGTCTCCATCATTGCTTGTGGGGATCTACCAATAATGTCAATATCATCCGCGTAGCCCAGTATTTGGCTTGATTTGTAGAAAATTGACCCATTTGTCTGTACTCCGGATTCTCTTACACACTTCTCTAGAGCCATATTAAAAAGTAGACAAGCTAGTGCGTCTCCTTGACGCAGTCCATTCATTGTGTAAAATGGTTCTGAGATATCATTCTGAATCCGGACTCTACATTGTGATTGGTTCATAGTGAGTCTAACCATCCTTATGAGCTTGTTAGGAATACCCAAGTCCTTCATGGCCGCATAGAGTTGAGAGCGGTTAATGCTGTCATATGCAGCTTTGAAATCGATAAAGAGGTGGTGTGTATCGACATTATACTCTAGGGTTTTTTCCAATATTTGACGGAGAGTGAACATCTGATCTGTAGTGGATCTCCCCGGACGAAATCCGCTTTGATATTGGCCAAGAAGATCATGTTTTTAATATTTTTCTACAAATTATAATATAACTGCAAAATCAATTGAAAGAAGGGTAGCGACAGAGACCAAGGTAAACGGAGCACTAAATGATATATATCCTACAGCAACCGCACAATATCAAAAGTAGAATAAATGATAATACGAGTGTGCTATATAATTGTGCACCCGCCTTGATGCATGGGAGTGTATCTTGAACTTGATAAAGGAAGGATATGAGTAAGATCAATGCAATGGAGATGTTGTGGAGTGTCAATGTTTGAAAGAAGGCGGAATGATGACTACAAAAATAAATGCATGGGTAAAATGGATGTTTTAAGAAAGATGAAGAAAGAGGCTTCAAGGTTGTTTGGACATGTGGAGAGAATGAATGATGAAATAATGACAAAGCGAATATACAAACAAGAAGTGCAAGATGTGCGTGGAAGAGATAGACCGAAATGTGGAGTAGGCAAAGTTGTGTCCTTGGATAGAAAAGTGTGCGATCTATTCTTACTGCCTACACCATAACGGACACGATGTGATATGTAACATATGTATGTAAAATCAATATGAAGAATCAAATTTAAAATACATTGGCTTGAGACGTTAAATATTGCGACAAAATTTAATACCATTTATTTTTCATACAACTCCATACGTTTTTTCACTTATTTGTACAAGCTCTTGTTGCCGCCGGTGATAGCGCACTTATGCGAGATTTACTACATCAAATAATTTACTTATTTATCCATCAAATGACAGTGTTTTGAGGAAAAAATGGTGTAATATATTCTAAAAGATGTGCAAAAAACAATTATGTTTGCAGAAAAATACTGCCTGCGACGGTGGTCCGATCGTATCACTTCGGTGTCCTATCGGAACCAATACGACGGTGTAGACGGTGAGTTTGCTAATATGCAATGACCCACTCACTTAAAAAAAAAGCCTCCACGGTACAGTTTCGCTTTTCAATTGAATTGACATTGGAATGGTGAAGGGATCCTCGATTACGAGGCCCAGAAATGGTCGAACGAATAATACGCGTTACCAAAACGTTATCATAAAACTTGGAATGCAGTAAAACTATCCTTAAATGCCAGTAGATCGGAGTAATCAATCTGTCCGACGATGAATCGATGCAATGCTAAATGGAGATTCCTTCCCAAATTATCGACTCGATTACCATCGCAGTACCACAAAGTGTGATATACTGATTCTTTCAGTAGCTTTTTTTCAGTGGGTTTAGTTCTATTCAGCGTTTTTCATAATCTGCTATACCATATCTGCCACCGTTTCCAGCGCGCCGGGACAGCGCGCCGCGTTGCGTATTGTGTGCCGCTCGGCGCAAGCGGTAAATCTTGCAGCAGGACGTTAAGTAGCGGCATCGGCCCTGACATCTCACTACTTATGCCTTCATTTTCCATTTTCCTAAGCTGCGTGACTCTAGTTCTTATCATACGAAGAATAAACCATAAATTGTTTGGCGTTGTTTTCAATTTTAAAATACTGCACGTAACAAAAAAATATTGAATACGTTGTTATTTCTTTAATAAAACACTGTTCATTCCCCTTTTGAGGAGGAGTATATTATTGAGTGAGGAGTATATTATTTTAAATAAGTCAAAATGGAAAAAAAATCCCAAAAGAACTAGATGACGCCATTCTGATCTAGAAAGGTGAGCATTGCAAAAAATAGAATCTTAAAATGTCGTTAATTCTGTGTATTCGCATAGAGCGTGTCAAAATCAATACGAGTCATGATGTTGTGTAACATTCTAGAAGTAATTTCCCGTGATCGAAATAATATTTATTTTTTGAGGCGGCGTGAGAAATCGCTTCAAAGCAATTGATCTTTCCAGACACCGATATCTTGCAGGTGCGCTCGTCTGTCACCAGTACCCCCACCATTCCGAGAGACTATATAGGCTGGGCCTCGCGGAGCGGAGCTCGTCAGTTTTTTGACTTTGCAGAACAATACCGCCGCGAATATCCATTGGAAGCTTGTGGAAGTTTATGGTAGTGATGTGATAAGTTGACAACATGTCACGAAGTGGGTTGGGTTGTTCAGAGAAGGCCGTACCGTATCTCACGACGAGGCAAGGCAGTGATTTCTGACGAATTTGTGCAAAAAATTGAAGAGCAAGTTCAAAATGACCGCTGTGTGACGCTTGACGACCTTCACCAAGAATTTCCTGATATTTCTTAAAGTCTCCTTGGTAGTATTGTGTCGGAAAAACTTGGTTACGGGGATAAGACGTGGGTGTGTCACTACACCCCAACAATTTTCCAACGATCAGAAGGTCGAGAAAGCTGTTAAGAAGTTGTTGAAAGAGCTGGCGGCGGAGGTCTATGACACTGGCATACAAAAGCTGGTGCCCCGACTACAGAAATGTCTCGATATCGACGGCGATTACATTGAACAATAGTTTAATATATTTTTGAAGTATCTTGTGAATTTTAATTAAATACAAGCATTTTTCGATCCTACATAAATGTTGTAACCTTACTTTATGGATGACCCTCGTATATCAAGTACGAAAATTTGGGATCCTCCAAGTCTAATCAAAAACTTAATATTGAAATAAGAACAGTAAGATGATACTTATTATTATGTGATAAAAGTGTTTTAAGTTAAACGTAATACGTATAACTAAACCTGAAGAAAGTTTAATAAAAACTGCTGAAACGCGAGCTATCGGCTAAGACGCCTGCACCCAGTATGCAATACAACCATAAAATATAAGAAATCTTTATTCAAATAATTGATAAGATGCAAGAGAAAAGGGAGATCGAAACTTTTAAGGGTTGAAAATCGACATGAAATTCATGTACATTTTCCTTATATTTGCTTCTTGTTTTCCTTGTATTTCCTTTATTGCCCTCTTCTAGACGTTGCTACTGGTACAAGTCACCCTAAAATATACAAGCAATTAAAGTTTTTAATAATATTGGCACTTATAACAATACTTTTCAGTTGCAGATTTCACTTTTCCAGCCCCTTGACATTGCAGGGATGATATTTATTGCAAAGGTATACGCGGCTCCTTCCGAATTTAAGGGTGACGGGAAGGGGTGGGGACCTGTCCCCGTTTAATTTAAATACAACCCCCAATAACTCTGCTTCTATCACGCAACATTACTCAATTGTTTGGAAAAACTTGAACGATTTCAGTTCGCTATTGAATTTAAAATGATTCTTATAAATTATTTTTATCATTTTTGGTTGCCAATACAATGCTTTATGGCGTAGAAACATATAGCATAAATAAACTTAAATAATTTTTTTTTCTAGATTCACTGGAAGTTCATATTTATTTTTTATATTATTTAAGTATTTGTAATTATTTGTTCATAATTTTTTTTGCCAAATAAATTTAAATAAAGTACGCAGTTTGTAAAACAATGATGTTTGACTTGGGTGTTTCGGGCTCAATTCCGGATAATATTTAAAAAAAATCAAATCTGCTTAGAGAGTTTGTCTGATAATACTGCTCCCGCGTTCTCAATGTGCGAATAACATTTGCTAATTCAAAAGATTCAGTCTGCTTAAAGAGTTTGTTTGATAAATGTGCTTGCACTTTGGATCAGAAATGAAACGATAACGTCTGTCTGTGGTGTTGAAGACATAGTGAGGTGGGGAAGAAGCAGAAGGTGCTTCTGGAGTGATCATGTGAGCCACATGGAGGATACAAGACTGACAAAAATTGACTTAAAACCCTAGCAGCAGGAGATTACCAGGAAGGCCACCGAAAAGGTGGAAGAACAGCTAGACGTCATCATCCCAGGATAGCCCACCGTCACAAACAGGTCATGCGACCTAGACCAAGAGGAAGAAGAAGCTTACACTTTCTATATATGTGATAAATACCTACTACCACAATCGTCTCGGTCTGCTTAAACACTTTCTATATATGTGATGAATACCTACTACCACAATCGTCTCGGTCTGCTTAAAGAGTTCGTCTGATAACTGTGCTCGCATGCTCTAGATGTGTGAAGAATATCTGATATTGAATGGCCTTAGTCTGTCTAAAGAGTTCGTCTGATAACAGAACCCGCACGCTCTAGATGCGAGCGAATAACGTCTGCAATTACAATGGTCTCAGTCTGCTTCAATTGTACTGTCCATGCAGTAAGATTCTGGAACCAGTTACAAACCAATGTTAGACTCGCTCCGTCCTTGGCATGGTTTAAGAAACGACTGGAAAAAAAACTCTTAATTTCTAGTGAATAATTCAACGTGTTTCATTCCTGATGTTTCTTTTCTCTTCCCAATCCTTTCCTTTTTTCTTTGATTGGTGATAACTTACTTTTACTTTAATATGTTTATGTCCATAAATTAAAAAAAAAAGAATATTTTTTTGCGATAACGTAACTTGCTTGATTTACTTTTGTGTAGTTAGTTGGAAGAGATTGCCGTCTGGCAATAAACTCGTTAGATTATATTTACAACGAAGTGTTTAATAAATATATTAGTGGAAATCGAACTGGAATAAATTTTAAAGTCTAGGTTCTAGCGAAATTTGGACTCGCAACTTCCGTGCTGGGAGACAGGCGTATTCCCAGATAGGCCACGGAGGTCGCCTCTTACTTCTCATCCTTAGACTTTACAAATGCTCCGTTTTTCTTTCTTGAAACATCATTTCGAGTTTATTTCATAGGCTTTTTGAGAAGAGTTTGATTTCGAAATGTTATCGTGTAAATAATCTGAAATGAAAAACGTGTAAATCATCTGAAATGAAAAACGTGTTAATCATCTGCATTATTATTAAGTTGTTATGCTTAGGATATATGAAAGCGATATAATTATGTTATGTTAGCTTCATAAGTTTTTCCGTTTTTATTTATTTCGATAAACAGTTATATTATTTTTTCCTTTATTCCACCAGATTTTGCCACTTTGATTTTTGCTTTCATCAGCAGTTTTTTTAAGTCATAAAAATACTGAAAATCATGTCACAAGCTTTTTGTTTGTTTTTCATTCTATTATTTCTCTCGTTCAAACTATATGCCACGTCGGCATTAAGATAACTATAGTGCTTGGTACAATACTCTTTAAGCACAGTTTTAAATATAATTAGAATGATGCGAAAAGTGATTGAAAAGTGTGAATGAAAAGTCAATGCGAATTATGGATAAGCGATGAAATATTAAAGCACCTCAAAGATTCTGCTATTAAGGTTGTATTTTATATTTTTTGAAGAGTTACGAGAGATCTTGAGTAGCGTATGGTGATAAGAAACAAAGGCAACGGGACACTAAAACATATATACACAAATCGGAGAGTGTCAAAATCTACTAGAAGATGGTCTACAACAGTGTTCTAGTACCAACTTGATCTATGGTACATGGACGTGAAAAATACACTAAAAGCAAACGAATAAATGCTTTAGAAACGCGTGCATTGTGAATAATGCATGGGATAATGATGTATGACGGAAGACGGAATGATGGGATCACGGATGAATTTAAACATAAGACTGATGTGTTGAGTAAGATGTAACAGACCACACTGAAATGGTTTGAGCATGTAGAACGAATGAAGGAAGAAATTATAAAACTTATATGTAGTGGATATGCGAGTGGAAAGCGTAGAAGAGAATGACCAAAGAAAGCTTCTTCTCCCTGGCTCCATCCCAACTCATTGTCTGCGAAGACTATTAGGGTCAGTTCTCCTCGTCCTCAGGTTGTATGCTCTTCTGTCCCGGACTACGTCCCTCAGGCCGTGCCTCTGCATCAGGTTATCTTTTTGCACCACCCATGAATTTTTTGGTCTTCCTCTGGTTGTTATTCGAGGAAGATCCATGGAGATTGCCTGGTTCACAATGTGATCGGGTGTTCTGCGTCCAACGTCCAACGTCTGCCCATGCCATCTCAATCGCCTCTCCTCCGTCTTGCTGTTGATGTTTGTAACACCCAGGCTTCCACGAATACGTGAGCTTCTTATTTTGTCTCTTAGGGACACACCTGCTGACCATCTTAGCATGCGCATTTCAGCAGTTTCTAGTTGCTTAGAGTAAAAGTTATACATCGTCCAGCATTCGGAGCCATAGAATGACCAAAGAAAGCTGGCTGCATCAAATGCGTGATAGTTTTAATGGAGATAATTTGAAAGTTGGAGAAATCATAGGAGTTATATGAGAAAGTGTATGGATGTAGAAGAGACGAAGATGTGTGTCACGATAAGAGAGTGTGGCTCACTTTCCTCTCTACCTGCCCCGACAGGGAAATGGTTCGATGCTAAGTATGTATGTTTAAATTGCATTATTCTTTTGAAAACTCGAAAATTCATTGATATTTGTTCTGCAGAATTAAATTTGTAGTCTAGTTAGTAAGACAATTGTCTTCCGATACGGAAGTTTGCACCTATTATACTTATTTAAAAAAAAGGCATCAGTCTAGTTTTCCCTTCTAACGTCTTTAATATATTTTTGTTTGGCTATAAGAAATTACTACACGATAAAAACCAGCTAGCCCAACCTCCGTCGTCTAGTTGGTAAGACACCTGTGACTCTCGTTGGTACTTTTTTTTTATAAAAAAGGTGTAAGTCAAGTTTTCTTCAGGCGTCTTTAACATGTTTTTGATAGGTTGTAAGAGATTTCCACGTAGCAATATATCTGCTAGGTTGCACTGTATGCAACATAACTGCAATACGTGAAATAATAAACCTACCAGGTTGTACTGTTTGCAACAACAGTATAATAAAATATAATTAATATGTTATTCATATTTATTTATGAACAATTAGTTCACCTTGATACAAATGAATATTTTTACATGTTTTGTGGATTTGAAGAAACTCTCGGGATATTTTACTTTTTTTGTTTTCGTTTCGTGTGATAAAATCAAAATCAAGTAGGGGCTCCGGTCCTGGCCGCTCCGTAGCCCAACCCAGATTAGTACCTTATGAAATTCGGTTAAATCAAATATGTATAAAAATATCAATTTGTAGGCGATTTCAGAATTCCGAATAATGAATATAATTTTTAAAGTAAATCAAATTCGATTAAAATTATTTGAACAAGGGTTAGCGTATAACATAAAGATTGGCATAAAATAATTTGTTTCAATATTTATTAAGGAACATTGGTAAATGTTAGTAAAATGATATATACAAATTATACAATTAACGTTATCTTAAAATTAATACGATAATTGTCAGAATGCTATTAAAAACATAAACATCAAGTAAATAGTAAATTGAAAGAAAAGAAATAATAGAAAAATATGAAAAAATTACTTTAAATCTCAGTGACTACGACATTTTCTGTAAATCAACCATTTTGAACTATTCCTTAGGGGGTGTGCAGCGCCAACACGGAGGCGAGCCACGGATCGGCTAGGGCTGAAGCCCCTAGTATAATTATTGTCTGCCTTAAAACAATTATTCATGCCTAATATACACCTATAGCAGCTGTATACTAATTATTAGCATTCACACTACGCATTTGGGCGACCAAGGTTCGATTCCCGACGGATAAACTTTTAAATTATTTTTATACATTTAACAATTTATTTTGCTACAATTGATAGAACAATCTACATATAATACATACGATTCAATTAAAAATTGTTAATTTTTCTTGATGGCAAATAAAACAATTTATTTTCCAAAAAAGGTTTTTTCCCTAGGTTAATTAATATAATTGAAGAATAAAACTCATAAACCACTCAAGAGCCAAAAAATACGTAAAGAGTTACAAGAAAAAAACTGTGCGGCATTTGTGTAAACTGCTTGTGGATATGTGCCCAGTGACATCTTTGGTTGTAAAACAGAATCACTTTTAGTTTGAATTCACATATATGCCATTTATGGGTATATTGTCGCTTGTTGATAGACTGTTTTACAATAAAATAATCAAAATATGGTTGTTATGTAGTTTATGAGTTTTTCTCTTCAATTATAGTTTCTTTATTTTTTGGAATGGCGTATTAAAGCCCTGATGATTATTAGAAGTTTTGTTTGTCCATCTAACGTCAACTTCTATTACTATTTTTAAACAATCCTGGGATACTTAAAGAAAAAAAATGTGTTAACCGCATTTGAGAGATTCTTTTAAAAAATAAACACAATACTTCTTGGCCATTCAAGTCTTTTCATGAAGTAAAAACAATCTTATCGGTCCATGCAGCATCGAGCGATAGAATCTGGCAAATTCTTACATAACAGCGGGGAAGTGAGCACAAAGCGTGTCTTCGTACTTTTGAATGATTAATGCAATCCTTTTATGCCTAGTTCCCTCCCTCCACCCGGGCGACTGTCATCCCTCCCTCTTTCGAATTCCCCCTCTTCAGCGGGCCCATATTTATGCGTCTCGCTCGTCTGGCCCTTTACATAACCCCTACAACCGAAAGGGCTGGGTACAAACGCCTTCTCGACTGCGACGAAATGGTTTGTCCATGCTCAACGAATGGTGATAAAATTAGGGTAGTAAACTTCATGATAAGGAGAAACATTTTTTATTTTTCATTGGAAAAGTACATAATTTATATTTACAAACCATAACAATTATGGGTCGCAAACTTCATGATAAGGAGGGCACATTTTGATTTATTCATTGATAAAATATACAATGGTCCTTTACAAATCATAACATTTAGTTAATTAAAGACAAATTATCAACAAAGTTAAAAAACAGCATAATTCTGAACGCATACGGCACATGAAATCATAATTCTGAACGCATACAGCACATGAAATCATAATTCTGAACGCATACGGTACATGAAATCATAATTCTGAACGCATATGGCACATGATATCATAATTCTGAACGCATACGGCACATGAAATCATAAATGTATAATACTCGTACAAGTACAAAACTGTTTTTTTTTTACTTAAATACGACCAAAGAAAATACAAAGTAAAAAAAAAGACAAAACGTAAATATGCTAACTAGTCTCCCACTCGTGATTGACGAAATGTCAGAGAAGATCCCTCACGAACTTAACTGCACTTGTATTAAAAATATCCACCAAACCAAATATGGAGTTACCCAATTGTTGCATTCTCACCATAGAATATTTACAACATGCAATAGTCGTTATCAATTTGATTTTGACACATTCGAATTGTATAACGTCCATTCTGTTTTTAGCAGTAGTTTGACAAACGATTTCAATCCATATATCAAGGCTATCTATCCCATGTTACTATCGACTCAATTATTTATTTTTTTCCATCTTAGAGTATAAAAAATTATTTCAACATTCTACATGTCGTTGTCTTTGAACAGCACTATTAAAAATATCCACCAAACCAGATATGGAGTAACACAATTATTGCATTCTCACCATAGAATATTTACAACATGCAATAGTCGTTATCAATTTGATTTTGACACATTTGAATTGTATAACGTCCATTCTGTTTTTAGCAGTAGTTTGAGAAACGATTTCAATCCATTTATTAAGGCTATCCCATGTTACTATCGACACAATTATTTATTTTTTTCCATCTTAGAGTATAAAAAAAATATTCCAACATTCAATATGGTGTTGTCTTTGAACAGCACTGGAGAGTTTTGGTACCTGTTTTACGCTCACTTTATTCAATTCTGCAGTTTTGGAAGGCCCTGCTATATTTTTTAAATTTACTCTTTTATATTCTAACACTTGCTCTTATACCAATGTAACTGTTTTTGAAAATACTGTTTTTGTTGGTCTGCCTTGACGAGGGTCATCTTTACCTGCTAAACCTTTCCCTTCCTGTGCTAAAAAAATCCGCACGTTCCTGTGTTGTGTATTCAATACACATGTAAAAATGAGCGATTTAAAATCGAAAAAATAAGAATATTCAAAGTCAATCGCTTAAATTAATTAAAATTGAAGTCAAAAGTGATAATAATTGAAATTTTATTACTGAAAACATGGAAAAAACATCGGCCGACGTTCACAAAACGGGTGAAGCGACCACCTCAAATGGATGACCGAAAGCTACTGAAGCGAGAGAAGCGAGCGATTCAGCGTGTAATGAATAATTTTGAAAATTTGTATACACTGGGAGATAAGCAAAGTCTGGGCGACAACGTGGCCAACCTACGCCAGAAACCATTGATGCAGTGAGGCAGAGTGTTGGTGAACGTCCGTGCACCTCTCATCGACGCCGTGCTCTATTATTTTTACACAACTTGTGTTGTATAGTACGCCCTTTGCTGGAATATATTTTTATTATTATTAACAACAACATAACAGAGTTGGACTACGACATGTTGTTGAAAGTGATGAGGCTTACGATGATGTTTGATCTCCCAACATTGTTGAAGATTTTCAGCTCATATTTCAACAGTCCGGAACTAACTCAGCTTGTCATGTTACACGTTTCTTGTAGGCCCACTCAGCATTTTTTTCTTTAGTGAAGTTGTTGCAACTAATTATTTGTACGACTCTTGCATAAAAAGATTGGGTAGTCAATATGGGTATTGTGTGGATTTTCATAGAGCTTTAGCTATTTACAGGAGTAAAGTGAAGAAGTTGTTCTTGCCGGGATGGATTTATTGAATTGTATAAATTTGCTTTGTTGTGTTGTTCGACTTCCGACCATCTTTTTCCTATTGTACTCGTATAACACTGCTAACGTGCCAATGTTAAATTCTATTTGTTGTTGTTTTTTTTTTAATCTTTGTTTAGAAAATATCATTTAACAGTGAAAATAAAGTAAAACAAAAAATATTTCATAGGACACACTAACACACTTCAATACATATTCTTTCTCCCCCTTCACATTTTAGTGAAAATGATATTTTAATAAAAAAATGTGTTATATTGAAAAAAATAAATGCTTTGTTCAAACATAGTAAACAACCCTGAACGGACAGTAAGCCTTATGAATCCAGTTTTCTTTTTAGTACGTTTTGTGGGACAATTCTTTTGAAAGCTCAGACGGAAGCGCAGCTACATTTATATTATCACCGCCATAGTATTTATTTATTATGTGGGGAATATTATTATACAGCGTTATGTTTTCATGTTAACGACTTCAGTCCCAAATCGTCGAAACGCGAGTCAAGTTGACAAATCGTAGCGGAAGTTGTTGGAATGGGCCGAATCACGTATTAATACGTCTTCATTTGTTTAGTTGTATTTTAAAGTCGTTGAATAAATTGGCTGATAGTGGATTTAGTGTCAAATGCTGAATTCATTTGTTTAACTCCATTAGTTTTCACGGTAAGATTAAGAAATACTATAAATTTGAAGTGACAACAGTTTCCATCATCAGTTTTAAGTTATATCGCATGTTATATATTTTGTTATATCGGAAGATCAATAAAGGTTTATTTGAAGTTCGTCTTTCTTTGGTAAGTTTTTGCAGGTTCATGGAGTTTTCTTAATAAATATTTTTTTATATTTTTAAACGGACAATAACAATGGATTCAAATCAAGGGCAAGAAAGGCGCTTAACCCTCCGTCTTGTGATGTGTAACTAGTACACATTTCATCTAAAAACTCTAATATCTCTATAAATATAATTAATACTGGGTTCAGATTTTAGGTATTCCTCCGTAATACATTTATGCTTTGAATGAAAAAAATAATATAAATAATATTTAGCACTTATCGGCCACATCAGAGACATTTTGTGAAAATCGGGAATAAATTCACTAATATAATCAAACGTGTGCCAGTGTGTGACGTAGGTATATTCATTCTAAAAAAATCGCTATTGGTAAGGAAGCGACGCTATTCACGTCTCATTCTACTTCGGTATATGGGAACGCAAGAAATATATCTAATTTCGCTCGCTTCTCTCGCTCAGTAGCCAGCGGGGTTTCATTTGAGGTGGTCGTTTCGCCCATTTCGTGAACGTCGTCCGATGTTTTTTTTCATGTTTTCAGCAATTAAATTTCAATTATTATCACTTTTGACTTCAAATTTAATTAATTTAAGCGATTGGCTATGAATATTTTTATTTTTTCGATTTTAAATCGCTCATTTATACATGTGCATTGAATACACAGCACCGGAACGCGTGATTTTTATTAGCACAGGAAGGGAAAGGTTAAGAAGTCTTATTTTTATTTTGTATTCACCAGTGTTTTATTTGAGTTTACCATCGGTTTAAAAGACCTTCGTTTTCCTTCAAAAGTTCATATTTACCTAACGAGGAAGACAAAGAACGTTGAAACCAGTAGTGAACTCAAATAAAACGGTGGTGAATCCAAAAAAATAAGTGTTTTATTTATTTTATTAAAAATTCATAATATTTGTAAACTTCCGTTGTATAAAGTATAAGCCATTATTGCAATTGACAATTTTTTCAACCAAACATAAAGAGGTTCTACGTGACCGAAGATTTTTGTGGCTTGGTTGATATGACACTTGTCTTCCAGTCTAGAGGTTGCGGGTTCTTTTGAGTTTATTTACGAGTATATAAAAAAAGTACGTTAGCTGACCGTAACATGGTTAGTAGAGTACATGGCTTCAAAGCACAAAATGTATTTTCTATTGCACACAATACAACCTTGTTAGTTTATTACGACGGTACAATATTTTCCGACCGACCAGAAATATGTTAAGGAGGGTTTAAGTGAAAACCAGGCAGGAACGCTTTTTGAAAATAAATTGGGTTTCGTTTAAAATACAAGGGAATCAAACCCGTATTCTCTGGGCTGAAAGATAGGCACCTTTACCAATTAGTTGATGGAAGTCGTTGGAGACCTGAGTTTATAAAAGGAATGTCTGAGTACAATATTGCTAATAATAATTAATATAAAAAGCAAATTTTAAGAAATGGTAATTTCGTAATATGAAGAATTTCGAAAGATTTTACAGAAATAAGGACGAGAAATATTTAAAGGAGATGAATAAAGCTTCATAAAATGTACCTTAAATATGAAAAAGTACGAAGTATCTTGATTGAGATAGAAATATCGTTTTAAAGTACAGCCGAGACAATGTGTCGAATGATACAAAGTGTTTTTGGATAAAACTAAACTATTCTCTCGTCATCAGATCGGAGGAATTTTATTGCAGAAATATCATAGAAAACTTCGACTGTTCAAAATAAGTTGAGAGCATAGAGATTTTTTAAGGCGTTATTTTAAGTTATTGGAGACTGTTAAGATGTTCTTATGTATGACCATATATTAAGGTTTAAACTAAATCGAACATAGACATTTTACAGTCTCTCCAGTATATTCAACAACTCATCGCTAAGATCGAGATACGAAACACCATGGAAGTCAATTCAGGGGTAAGGGAGGTAGTTGGATAGTGAAGATTTCACAGTTATTCATTCATATGGTACCCTTCAACATTGATAAGAATAATAAAATAATAATGTATATAATGCTATTTAAAGGGCAGAATCTCTTCGAGGAAGGTCTAACTCGGGATTTGAACCCACTATTATTGGCATAGTACAAAAAAAAACAAGGTGAGTGTAATGGTAGGAAGATGGTGACTGCTTTCAATGTATTTGAAACTTCTCTACATCTGTATAAGTGTAGAAAAATATATTTGGATATACAACTGTAGAAAACTTATCAAAGGAATACAAACTACAAAGAAACACATTCTAATTTAGGTGGATTGAAGCGTGTGTGTAGTGTTTATTAATAATCTTTTCTTTATAAACTTTCCTAAAACTGTACACGCCACCAATATCTGTAACACTTATGAGGCAAGCAAATAAATGTTGGTATATTTGCTTGCCTCATAAGTGATTATAGAAAACAAACGTTAGCCAAAAATAAAGGTCATCATTGTAATTTATTTTATTAATCACTGTTTATTGCACTTTTTGTAACGGTATAACCCTACCGGTATCAAGGCTTTCACCTCATCATCAGGAGAGCACAAACAAGAGTCTTGTTTGTGTTCCCCTCATGATGAGGCGAAAACCTTGAAACCGGTAGGGTTATACTGTTACAAAAGTGGAATAAACAATGTTTGATAAAACAAATTATAATGTATTGAAACCTCCACAATTAACCCTAAATAATAAAGGTCATCAATTAATTAATTATTACGCAATAATACAGGACTATCAAATTTTGCTAATATCTCTAAATGAGTTATCTAAAAGTGCTTCTTGAAACTGCACATGGTTCTGATAATTCAAATCTAGCGTTATTTTTTTTATAAATTTTTATCTCTGCTCTTTCCAATTCTGGACTATGCGGACGTATGTTACTTGGATGTTACAGAGGAACAGCTGGACAAATTACAGCGTCTTCAAAATGTGTGACTAAGATTCATTTCAACCTACATAAGTACGATCATTTAACTTCATACCAGAAGGCATTGAACTGGTTGAATGTTAGAAATAGACGCCAAATTCACATACTGTCTCTATTGTATAATATCCTTAACTATCCCGTCGCCCCCTCTTATCTCGCCGAGAATTTTCAGCGTCTTTCCAATCATGGATTAGCGCTACGCTCAAACAGATATTGTTTATTGGCCTTTCCAGTTCACCGCTCCTCTTTCTTTACATCGTCCTTTACTGACCATGCAGTGAGACTCTGGAATCAGTTACAAACCAATATAAGACTCGCTCCGTCCTTGGCATGATTTAAGAAGCAACTGAAAAACCTCTTAATTTCTAGTCAGTAAAATAACGTGTTTCATTCCTGATTTTTCTTTTTTTATCCTCTCCACCATCCTTTTGATTGATGATATATCACTTTATATGAAAAAGAACGTTCAGGTGACTGTCCGTCTTTGTGGGGTTCGTGGGCATGTGCTCACGTATATGTTTATGGATTTCGTGGGGATGGATAGTCGTTTGAATGATTTATGCGACCATGTAACTTGCTTCATTTACTTTTGTCTGGTTGGTTGGAAGAGATTGCTGCCTGTCAATAAGCCCGCCAGAATGTATTTGTAATAAAAGTGTTAAATAAATAAATAAAATAAGGCACGCTTTAATAATTTAATTGTCAAGTTGAAATAATTTATTCTCATTGATCTCTTGATATAGTGTTGAATAAATAATAATCGAGGGTGAATATTTCATAGTTTTGACATTCAGCTGTCAGTCGATATCCTTGGATGGCATTGTTGTGTTTAATGCACCTTTTTATTTGGGAAATTGACAGAAAATGTGTGTAAAAGAGTAGTATCATAGTTAACCCTTTGAATATTAGTTGTAATATTGTGTTACATATTATAGTGCAAAGCGCATATCACAATATTTTTGTACGTAAATGACATATTGGCATGCTGTTTTTGAGATTACATACTAATATTTTTGTTTGTTTGCCATCAAAAATCGTTTTATAACAGTTTAGAAACGTTTAAAAAAATGATTACGCTGATACAGCTGACTGTCTTGTTGAAATGTAATTACTCAATTTTAAAAAAGGCTTTATGAATTTAGTTTCATTAAACGGAAAAATAACACTTAAACAACAATTCAAATGTAAAGGGAATCACACATCCATCAATTTAATTAAAAAAAAAACAAATAATTTAATATCGTACAATAAAAAATAAACAAAGATTCACAAATTGAATTTCTTTTGTTCGAACAGAATAATAAATCCTTTATTCCTCTTGCTTCCAGGGTATAGGCCCCTTATATCAATTGGTTGAATAGAGATGTATTCATAATATTCGTCTGTCAATTGGTTCTTCTTCCTGTCATGCTGAGCGCCTTCTCTTGGGGTGGAAGACTTCCTCGCTTTGTGTACATGGAGCGAAACATTCGCATTTCCGAAAACGCTGAGAGTCCTGCAATAAATTGTAGTTTTTGCTCGGGGGTAAAAATAATAAAACTAAATGTTGACTCTTTGAGTTTTTAAAAGGATTTTGTGTTTCAAAAGATTGTCTTGAATATATATATTTCTTAATGTTTTACTCAATGCCTCTATTAAATTGCTGTACTTTATTGTTAGTCACTTCCGTTGTACATAGTAGTGCAGCCTGAAAATATTTCACCAGCGTCTCTTGCGCCATAGGCTTATTATACACTGAAGTGATCATGTCGCAAATGTCTCGGTTCAGCAACGCTTCAATAGTAAGTCTGTAGAGGTAAAATTGAGACGGATCTGACATGTGATCCTCGTTGTTGCCGGGCCTCGTAGTCGAGTATCCCCTCTCCCCTCCAACGTCAGTCTTGAACCGTTCTCCCACGTCGATCTTCTGTGAGAGAATAGCCCGAGACGCCATCAGCCCGAGAACATACAGCTCTCCACCCCTCACGGTTCCGAGCCACCTGCTTCCAGTCCTCAGGCGCCCCGCACAAAGTAAGCGACTCTCGCAGACTGTCCTTATTGAGCTTCCTCTGCCCGCAAACTCTTCGCTTGCCCACCACTTCCCACGTTTTAGGAGTCTATGCTCGCCCATGCGTAACATATCATATGCCCGGTCCACCGCAATTTCGCCTTTACAACCATATCTTCTATAGGTTTTCAGTTGGAGCGTTTCAGGACTGAAACATTTGTAACATGATCACTCCAGTGGATCCGTAGAATTCGGCGAAGGAAACGTTGGTGGAACATTTCAAGGGTTTGAATGTGCGTTCTATAAGGATCTCAAGTCTCAGATCCATAAAAAACGTGGGGAGGACAACAGCCTTGTAGACTGAATGACATGTGATACGCATGGGTTATTATTACAGGCTCCAAAAATGCGTCTTATACGGAGAAGTAATGGGCAAGCGAAGAGTTTGTGGCCAGAGGAAATGGTATAAGGACAGTCTGTGAGAGTCGCTGACTTTGTGCTAAGCGTGTGAAGATTGGAAACAGGTGGCTCAAGATCGTAGAAACTGGAGAGCTATCAGTTCTCCAGCTGATGGTGCCTCAACTGTTAGACGTGTGAGAAATAGTCAGTGCGCTACGGACATGCTTCAGCATTATCAGTTTTCTCTTATATGTGGTATCTTCGGGAGGGTTTGGGTGTAAAGGATCGAGCTGTTCTCTCACAGAATATCTCATGATCAATGTGGGCAGCTTGAAATTGGCGTCGGAATGGCAATGGGATTCTCGACTATGAGGGTCAGCATCGACGACCACGACAACACAGTTGTACTCAACCACAAGACCCAGCGCGATGACGAGATACACGACTAGGTATAAATGTAAAAAAATATTCTAATCTCTTCAGCCTAAAGACGGTTATAGATTCTGAATCTATATGACCCGTAATATAAAAAATGTTGATAAAAAAAACAATGTGTGCTTAGAGTAACAAAACTTTATTATATAAGACACATATTTATTTATTATACTAAAATAGTCTACAAAAGTATTTAAAACCACTTTTATGTATAAGGAGTGAAACGTGGACGTAGAAAATTATTAAAATGAATTTAATAAATGCTGTAAAAAATACGTGAATTTAAAATAATACATAAGGTGTCAATGTATAATAGAGTAAGATATAGGCCAAAGCCTAGTTTACTCGGAACGCGACAAATTAAAGGCAACAAACCCAGATCCATTAAAATCGTGTGTCCGAATTGAATTACCCCAGTAAACTAGGCTTTTGCCTGTATCTTAATATATAATACAGTAAGATACAGGCAAAAACCTAGTTTTCTCGGGACGCGACAAAAAAAAGGCAAAAAACCCAGATCCATTAAAATTGTGTGTCCGAATTAAATTACCTGTTTGTTTTTTCGCTAATTATGTATACTAGTAACAACCCGTGAAATATTCACTTAAGTAAAACAAATTCTACATTTATAAAAATATATATTCATAAATGTAGAATTTGTTTATATATATCATTTATACATCGTCCCCTTTTACATCGGTTAAAAAATTATTAGCTAGGTATTTAAAATTCGTTCAGTATCACGGACCCACCGAGATTCAAATTTCGAATTACTTTCGGAGAGAATCCAAGTATTCCTCTCTCGTTCTCTTGTATTCAAAATTCAATTCTCGTATTCTTTCTTCGACGACACCCATCGTATGGGATTTGGCCTATTTATACTATGATTTCTTGTCATGTATAAAATAAATAAAAGTAAATAATGCCGGTGTGCTCCAATCATCTCACTTCGGTATGCCATCGGATCCAGTACAGCGGTGTGCAACGGCGCACTCACTTAAAACAAACTCCATAGTACAGCTTCGCTTTCCAACAAAATTGTCGGAGTGACGAGGGGATCCTCGACTACGAGGCCCGGCAACGACGACGATAATAAAATACGTAATGTTGTAGGTAGTGACGCATCTGAACTTAAGGTTGAAATTAAAAGGAGCACTTTGAGATGGTTTGGACACGTAGAACAAATTAATGAAAATATTATGGTACAGTAAGACCAAGAAAACCATGGTTGGATCAGGTAAGTGATATTTAGAAAGAAGGAAATTTAAAAATGAAGAAAATCGTAGGAGCTGTATGGATGTGGAAGAGGCGTTGTATGTTTGCCGAGATAGTAAATTCTGGCACTCCACTATTCGAATAGGGAATGGCGTGAGTTTATAAGTATTTATTTTTATTGAGTATGAATTGTCGATTCCAAACGTCGACTTTTTAATACCGTTTTAAAGTTTTTCAATTCCACTCGGGGTTTGTTTCTTCTTTTAATTCTTCTCCGTACGGAAACCGTTTCTCCGCTTTCTTACAAAATCTGAAAACGTCTAATGAAAGATTTACGTGCCTGGCTCGTCGGAGTCCGATTCTGAAAGAATTACATAACTTTATTGGATTTTCACCGATGTTCTTTGATCTCGAACATGGTTAACACTGTTTTACAATACTTTCTATCGTATTACATTTTCACAGTATATAATACATCCTGGCGGGTTTGTTGTTATGTGATAATCTCCTCAAACCAATCAGAGATACTTTAAACAAGATTTAAGAAAGTCAGACTGACACTGAGTTGGAATGGAAGACACGTGTCTTATCAATTAGGCCACGGAAGTATTCTTTGCTGGTTTGTATAGTATTATACTTTCGTTCTATACAGTACAGCCTGGCGGGCTTACTGTCATGTAGCAATCTCTTCCAACCAACCAGAAAGATGTAAAAGTGGCCTTAAGTGAATAACAGATTGGAATCATTTTTAAAAAATCTAGGTTTCAGTGGGATTACAGAAGTATGATTCTCGACTGGAATACTTTTTTAAAATTTTTAATCTGGGAGCAGGATTTGAACCCGCAATCTCCGGGCTGGTAGATAGGCATCTTATCAACTAGTGCACGTAGGTTATCTTGTTTGTAAGACATCTAGATTTGATTTCCTCTGTAAGATACAGACAAAAGTCTAGTTAACTGGGGATACGACAAATGAAATGCAATAATCCCAGTTCCATAAAAAATATGAGTATTCATTTTAAATCACCTTTTTTTTTGTCGTTGCTTGTCTTGTTTTTATAAACTAAATACCGTCGTCGTCGTTACTGGGTCACGTAGTCGTGAATCCCTTCACCATTCCAACCGCAATTCAGTTGGAAAGTGATGCTGTGCCGTGGAGTTATTTTTTAAACTATGTTTAGGTACAATTATTTGTCATGTAAAGAAATAAAAAAAAGGAAGAAGAAAAAACTGTTCGTTCATTGATAATTTAATTCTTATTCATTTGCTTTTCAGACCTCCTCCGTTTTAATTTTCACTGTTTAAGAATTCGATTAATTTGGATGTGTCACGTTTCCATAGACATCCTAAATTTATAAGTAGTAACGGAAATAAATTGGACAGATTAGATGCCCTAGAAATTTCTAAGTCAGTGCGTCGAGGTGAACATCTGGTAAACACATATGATATATCCCAAGAATCTCTCCGCTGCTCGCCGAGGTTGTTCCAAGCCTCCCCCAACCCCCAGTCCCCAACCCGAATGTATATCGTTAGAAGCGTGTATCTCGGAACCAGTTCGAACAGAATTCAGTCTTGTTTGTACTCCCCTGACGATGAGGTGAAAGCCTTGAAACTGGTAGGGTTATACCGTTACAAAAAGTGGAACAAACAGTGTTTGATAAAACAAATTACAATGTCTTTAAACCTCCACGATGTTAATGCCTTAAACATAAATAATATTGAATATTTGATATTATATTGCATTACGCTTTCGTTGTATATAATACAAACTGGCGGGCTTGTTGCTGTGTGGAAATTTCTTTTAACCAACCAGAATGGTAATTGAAAGTGAAATCTAGTGAAGTTAAGTGAAATCTAGACTGGAATCCTTTAAAAAAATCTGAATTTAAACGGGAAATTAATTCGCAACCCATGGTTTGTGACTCAGGAGTCTTGCTAACTAGGCCATAGAGGTTGTCATTTGTAGTATGTCACCATGGATGTAGTATTGTCACAACTGATTTATCAAATGTTTCTTGTGTTTCTAGCAGGAGTTTGGAAACAATTTTACCCAATGTATCAGTACTTTCAATGTGAATAACCTTGTAAAAAAATACAATTCCTCTTTCAGAGACCAAGAAATTGGAGTTACCAAAAAAAAAATGTTAGCACGAAAAAATATAGGATATATAATATGTTATATTTGTTGACACGTATTGTTTATATTTCGTCCAAAAGATGCAGCAGCGGAAAGGGCTGACATGTTATTTAAACAAACGACGGAAAAAAGGGCGTGAAATATATTTGTAGGGGTTAAGAGATAGGGCACGGGTAAAAGTTTCATAGATATAAGGCGAAAAATACGAAAATGACTCGAGGGTGGATGTAACATGAAGGATAGGGATCCCTTGCCAATTTTGCATCGACCATTCAAAGAATAAGGGTAGGAAAGTGCAGATATAAATCTTTTTGATCGCTCAACAATGCCAGTGATCGCCGTGTCATGTTGGAAATTCAAGCAAGTCGTATTTTTTTGACTGATATGAATGACGTGCAAAAGTTAGCATATCGAAAATATTAATCAAAATTCGATGCATTTCGATGTCGAAAATTACGTTTTGAGGTTTAGAAATATACATTTCACAAAAAAATTATTTCCCTATTTTATCCTTGAACGAATTTATTTCCTCCTAGTCTTACTTATTTTTATTGTTTAGATATTACGTTTTTTTACTCGAATTTAAATACTTTTTTGTTTATTAAATCTTTCATGCATTAAAATGACTTCACCTATCCCAGATAAACTGATTATTGAAATTGATTATAGATATATGAAGAAAATTTACTTTTGCTTTTGGTAATGTGATATGAAACATGTAAATATCCGAAACAGTCCCGTTCAAAAGAGTTAAGGCCCTTCCAACAGGCATAGCGGCTGGAATACCCGTTCTTGCGTATGTTATTAAGAACAGTTCTTGCTGGCACAGTCCAGTGTAATTGTTAGGTACATTTAACGCTAATCTTTGTAGTAATGCTGGACAGTTCACAACTCCTCGAACGAGTTTGAGAACGTATACCAGGAGATGCAGATCTTTTCTTACGCTCAAGGAGTTATACCAGAGCATGCCAAGCAAAAACTGAGTAGGATAAAGCCATGGATAGAAACCAAACTCACTCATATAGAGAAATCGTAGATATTTTTTTTGTACTTTCTCCACCATGAGTGAGTTTTGGGCCCCCACCGGGCTCCAAATGCAAGCATTGCTTTCTAGTTTGCTACGGATTAATTAATTAAACTACGTTTTGTGCACCATTTGATCAAGATAAGTTGATAGCAATATAAGCCCGCCAGATATACTTAGTATAACCATGTACATAAAATAATAAATAAATAAATATTTTATTACCGAATCTGAGTTAAACATGAACTTGGATAAATACTAAAAAGAGTTGATGAAATACAGTAGAAATAAATGCACCAAAAAATAATACGTAAGGTGAAAATGCATAAAATAATGCGGTATAAAGTGGTTATTGATCAGTGTGAACTTAACACTGATTTATTAAGTAATACGAAGAAGAGCACTCCGAGATGGTTCAGGCATGTAGGACGAGTGAATGAAGAAATATAAAAAAAACACACAATAGGCACACATTGGAAGGCATTGTAGAGGAAGACTAAGAAAAGTTTGATTGGATAAAGTAAATGATATATTGAAATAACGAAATTTTTATAGTCAGAGAAATAGTAAATGTGATGATTTAGATGAGATGGAATGAATGAATTGACATTAACACTTGAATTCAATATGGCATTAACATTATTTTTATCTTTCTTTTACCAGGTCCAAGTTTCACTTCCATAAACCATTTTTTATTACTTTTGATATTGCGTGTTTTTTTATAATAAGCAATTCACCCAAACTAGGATGATTTGTGTCACCAAATTAAAGTCATTATGCAAGTATGTGAGTCAATATAATTCTAGACAATTATAAGTTTTGACTGATTGAATAATTTAACTATCGATCTATAAATGGAAAAGTTCAACGAAGAAATAAGAATCGTAACAACGTAAAAATATGGCTTTTAGTAAATCAAATCTGTATCGCAAAGGACAACCAAAAATACATGGTCTTTTGTTTCATCGTCCAGATGACACTCACAGCCGGGATTATTCACAATGCCCGTTCTGTAAAGGTGACTAGCCACCACGCAGTGGCCCGTCCGCAAACGACACATGACAAACACTTCCATCTTGTTTATTCTTATTATATTAAACAATGGTTTCAAAGGGATAGATTGTTGGATTTATTTATATCTAGAGCCCTATTAACACCAGTTACATCCAAATCCAACACCCATCTGTGCCAAGTATCATGTTTAATTTTATATACAATAAAAGATCAGTGAAAAATGTGGCTGTGAAAAATCAGGTAGTGGAAAACCGGTAGAACATCTTTTCTTTACCAGTGATAGCAATATGTCAAGAAGATCGGAGCAAAAGAAACATGTATATTTTTTGACATCAATTGGAATAACTTGGCTTTGATTGAGTAAATAATTTCTTTCTTTGTATGAATAACTCAAACAATTAACTGAAATCGAACGAAGAACACTTAGGAAGAAAGTGTCTTTGTATGAATAACTCAAACAATTACCTGAAATCGAACGAAGAACACTTAGGGACTGGGAGAAAATAACAATTTTACAAAAATTTAATACTTGTAAACTCTAAGAGCCTTTTTTATTGCCACACACTGAGTCGTAAAAACTGAAGAGTAAGGAGAAAGTTTAAAAAAGTGCTTTTGTGTCATTTTTCAGGTTATATACAGCTGCCACACAAGAATCATATTCCTCCATTTTTTAAAGTCTCTATTCAGGATAGTGTTAAAAACCTATTGATAATGTCAGGAGGAATTTTTATTTTTTATTAATTCATAGGCACTCGATGAGCCTAGGGATAATGGATACGGCATTGAATGAGATATACGATATTATATTGTATAAGTGCTTCGTTTACCTTGCTCCCTATCGCTACTCTTCTTTCAATGTTACTTTCAACTCGCCCATCACACGTAAACATTCTGGTCAGAGAACGCAACTCATCTACTATGCGTCTAATTTATTTAATAATATTGATCTCACTAGCTTATATACATTATATTAGAATAAGATATTGTTCATCCTGGTATTTTGTGGAATCCTTACAAACCAAAGATTGTTTGTGTTCGGATTTAGTGGAATTCGGATTATAAGCGGATACTCTTTTGTGGGGGTTCTGTACAGAAATTCCAGCCTGAATCCACAAAGTATATAAGGCCAGGTCCCACCCACAGCCGACCCAAGTATCTCGCGTACTACATAGATTCTGTTCTATACAAAACTATACAATGTTATACCGCGCTATTATTCACCGGTTCATTGGATAACTATCGAGATATTCCAATTTCCGTTGTACAAATTTGATGAATTTGGTTTTTAGTAATGAATTTGGCTTGGATGGCTACGAGTACTAACTTTCTTAATATGTTTTTTCTTTTACGAAAGCAGAGATTCGTCAACTTTTACTTTTACGTATGCAGATATTCGTGAACTTTATACTTTTATGTATGCGGAGATTGGTTAATGTTTTACTTTTATGAGTGCGAAAATTCTTTAACTCACTTTTATGTATGCAAATATTCGTAAACTTTTTACTTTTACGTATGCAGAGATATATTAACTTTTTACTTAAATGTATGCAGAGATTCATTAACTTTTTTACAGTTTATTATTAAACAAACAGTAGGATTTTAACGACGTATGTGGTTTTGAGCTCGATTCATAAAATGATTTCAATCTGGTTTTTACGATTTTTACATATTATTGTTTTACACTTCTATTCTACTCGTACACAATGCAACCTGGCGAGCTTATTGTCAAGTGAAAATTTCTTACAAACAATCAGAAAGATCTTGAAGAGGCCTTACATGAAAATTGACTAAGGAAAAAATGCCCCACGTTCCGAGTATCTGTGCTAGTATTGTTGCCTCTTCGCGTGCGGTGGTGTTGATAAGTGTAAAAACGAACCACGAGTCTCGTTAGTCATTTATCACTTATTATTTTAACAAAATTTACTAAATGCTGCTTATGAGCTGTCTTTTAATATAATACATCAACATAAAACGTTCTTGAGGCGATTATTTTTTCAAACAACGCTATACATGTCGTCTATTTGTTGTTGTTATACACGACCATTAAATATTCAAAATATTGTTTTTTTACTAAATAAATTAATGCCTTGTCGGTTTATTGCAATATGGTAATCTCTTCCAACCCACCAAAAAGGAGTTAAATAAAACTGGAAACCTTTTTAGTATTTTTAAATTATACTGGAATCTTTATAAAGAAATCTGAAAACTTTCTCCTTCTGTATTTGGTCCTAATACAGTGTGTTCTCCAGCCAAGTATCAGCGTCTGGTGTTAGGTTGTGTAGCTCCTGCACGCCTTTAGAAAACGCATACGTGGTCCATGGTCTAAATTGCCACGCACTTATAGAAATGTGACTCCACTATGCACCAGTTGTGCATATTACGTGCAGTTCGCCCACTCCGCATCTAACCCATTTTAGAGTACAAACTACTTTCCGAGATAGGGAAAACCCAAAGAACTTCATTGTCAAGTCACCCACAAGATAAACATCTGTTTTTTACATCACATTCTGTCTAACGGGACTCCCATTTATCAGCGATCGGCTTGTTGTCTATTTGATATAGAGTGTTCCAGATTAGATGACGGGAGATACGACGGATTTACGCTGGTTCTTTTATTTCTGTAATAATAGATGGCCGTTTTGTGACATCCTTTTTCTCTCTTTAAGGGGGTGTTCTCATTTCACACCCCCTGTATTCTCATTTCATGGGCCGAAAAATAGACGATTTTTAAGATTTTTTTTTTCAGTGAACAAATAATTTTTTTTAAATTGTTGTCTGATCAATAAATTTTATAATAAAAAAATTAATAATTTTGTTGTTATTAAGTCGGAAGTAAGGCCACCCGTACATGGAGGGGGGGCATTATGCCCATGATTGGGGCTGTTGTACTAGTCAGAAAAAAAAAAAAACGTTTTACTCAGAAAGCGTGTGGTTATAGCCTTTACCTGAATAATAATTAGAAAAAAATGGCGATTTATTGAAATTAAAAATCGATTTTTTTTTCATTTGGTTTGTCTTAAGAGAAGTGAAAAAAAACCGGAAAAATGAATCGATTGAAATAATTCTGGTACCGGCTATAGAGATAGGTATAAGAAATGAGAATAAGTACTTATTCATTAAAATCGGTTTATTCTTTTTTTGAGTTATTAAGGGGAATATTAAAAAAAAGTGATTTTTCAGGAAACGCGTTTAAAGTTTCAAGTGCGATTTTTACACGAATTAATGAGATTTTATTCACGACTTAAATCCGAAGGTGGAATATTTGATATCATTAAAAGTCAAGATGGATATCGACACGAATCAAATATATAACCCTTGGCTTGGTAGAAAAGTAAAAAAGATTTATTTTCAACCTACGAAAGTACGATCATATAACTTCATACCAGAAGCATTGATCTGGTTGAATGTTAGAAATAGACGCCAAATTCACATACTGTCTCTATTGTATGATATCCTTAACTGTCCCGCCGCCCCCTCTTATCTCGCCGAAAATTTTCAGCGTCTTTCCAATCATGGATTAGCGCTACGCTCAAACAGAGATTATTTATTGGACTTTCCAGTTCACCGCTCCTCTTTCTTTACGTCGTCCTTTACTGTCCATGCATTGAGACTCTGGAATCAGTTACAAACCAATATAAGACTCGCTCCGTCCTTGGCATGCTTTAAGAAGCGACTGAAAAAACTCTTAATTTCTAGTCAGTAAAATAACGTGTTTCATTCCTGATTTTTCTTTTCCTTTCCTCTCCACCATCCTTTCCTTTCCTTTTGATTGATGATATCTCACTTTATATGGAAAATAATGTTCGGGTGATTGTCTTTATGGATTTCGTGGGGATGGATAGTCATTTGAATGATTTATGCGACCACGTAACTTGCTTCATTAACTTTTGTCTGGTTGGTTGGAAGAGATTGCCACCTGTCAATACGCCCGCCAGATTGTATTGCAATAAAAGTATTAAATAAATAAATAAATAAAAGTGTCTTACCATCGAGATTATGAAGGTCGATAAATAAAATTAAAATAACAAAATGTATGGCCATCATTCTTTTTTTTAGTTAATAAATTATACACGATTCTCACACAAATCTTTTTTTTTTCAACTTAAAATGGACCTCAGAATATTTCTTTCTCTTTCCTTTTTTCCCTTTATATACGATACTTCCGTGATTATTAATCTTCGGTAAATGTACCCTATGGTCTCGAGAGTCATAATTTGACCCCCATAATAGGCATATTTTTTCCCGCAAAAACCTCTTAAACCTTACATGAAACCCAGGTGCTCTCGAAGCCTATTCCAAAAGAAGGTTTAGCGTATTTTACATTCCTTTAAATTTATTTTTAATACAAGTATATTTGGATGCTTAAACAAAGGTTTGAAACACCGAGAAAATATTAAAATACTCGTACTATGTTTTATAAAAAAATATGTATTTTCAACCAGGATATTTTTAGGAGTTCCTTGGATATATTATAGAATTGATGAATGGCTTGCGGAGTTTATACAGCTTTTTGTGGCTCAAAGTACAGACGTTTTTGAGAAACTTACAGCAGTTCATATTCAGGGCTTGGCTATTATCAATTTTGTTACCAGTCAGTTGATAGTCTCCTTTGAACCAGCGAAATGAAGGTACTCAGGAGTATCGCTGGCAAAATCCTTCGTGATAGAGTACGAAACACAGAAATCCGAAGGGTGTGCGAAGTTGAAGATATTGTCAGATGGGGACGACAGAGAATAAGGTTCTGGAACGAACATGTATCCAGAATGGCGGAACCAAGAGCCGTATGAATGGCCAGGGACAGTATCCCCCAAACAAGCAGACTAGTAGTTGGAATTATGTTATGACGTGAAATGCATAGAATAGTGTGATTCTTTCAAGAGATTTAGTGTAAGTAGAAAACCTTCAAATACATAATATTGTAGGACCTTTATAATAGGTTATCTCACATACTGGTGCACTTCACCGAGTGCAGTCTTAATGCATCAAATCTAAAATTGGGATGCAAGGATATTTCAGCTTTTATGACATCGATATTTTTAATCTGCTTTTCTTTTTTTCGTGTCCATGACACTACTTCTTTAGCTAAGAATTCTGCCACATGGACAGCATTGGGCGTTCCATGAATTAAGTCTTCTTCAGTGCAAGACACCTTCCTTAGGCACTGCAGCAAGTCTCGCATAGACTACAGCTTTAAACAATTTAAAATAAATAAAATATATAATACATCTTCAGATTCATTTTAATCTCTTCAAACCTGATGTCCATTATAGTGGACACAGATTTCATATATAATTTGTAAACAAATTTGTGGTATATTTCTGTTCCTAATGATAAAAATGAAGTTTTAGATACTGTGTTTTCGACTTGGGACATTTTGGGTGCCGTATATCTAAACATATACGACATGTTGCATTTAGTGTAAATAATCAATCAGTCTAAAGAGGTATAAATAATAAAATATGCGTGTTAAGAATCATATCAAATAAATAAAAATGTATCTAAATATTTATTAAAAATAAATAAATATGTATCTAAGCAACATTATAGTGGACACAGATTTCATATATAATTTGTAAACAAATTTGTGGTATATTTCCGTTCCTAATGATAAAAATGAAGTTTTAAATACTGTGTTTTCGACTTGGGACATTTTGGGTGCCGTATATCTAAACATATAAGACATGTTGCATTTAGTGTAAATAATCAATCAGTCTAAAGAGGTATAAATAATAAAATATGCGTGTTAAGAATCATATCAAATAAATAAAAATGTATCTAAAGATTTATTAAAAATAAATAAATATGTATCTAAGCAACCATTTAAAAATATAATAGTAACATTTTATCTAATGAATCATGTCCGATAAATAATATTTGAATATTAAGAACCATTTAAAATACCGATAGGCTATCCCTCGTAATCAAATATAATTGTGGGCTTACCTGTGTATGGAAAACACCTGGGCGTTGGTTTTTTTTTTTTTTTTTTTTTTTTTTTTTTTTTTTTTTTTTTTTTTTTTTTTTTTTTTTTTTTTTTTTTTTTTTTTTTTGGGGTGTGTGTATTGTGTGTAAGCTGTTGCACTTCAGCAATCTCGTAACATTGAAATATCAAATTCAAAGCTATAATGGTAAGGAATTAAATTTCCATGGCGATCGGCCGATTTAATCTGTAAAAGCCTGCCGTTAGGCAGATATTTGTGTAGCGCTATTTTCGTGTTTGTTTTATAGCGCTTAAATGATTTATGATAAGCAGAGTATAAGCTACAGATAAACATAAATTCAAATTAAGAATTTTCTAAACATAAAACGAGTCCGGAAGTTTATCCGACAGAAATCGAACTAATGCGCCTGCTAGCTTAGCGTGGATGTGAAACGTTAGACCACTGCCCCCGACTAAAGTTTAAAATATTCAAAACTCGATCTTAAAAATCATGTCTAATAAATAAACTATGTATCTTAACAACCATTTAAAATCATAAAATATTAATCTTAAGAAGCATTTACAATAGTAAAATTAGATTTATTTATTATCATATTTAATAAATGAAGCTTGTATCTTATTAAGAACCATTTAAAATAATTAATATTGTTTCTTTAGTATCGTATCTAATAAATAAAATTTGTATCTTAAGAACAATTTAAAATAATTGAAATTGTATGTTAAGAATCATATATAATAAATAAAATATATTTCTAAACAATAATTAAAATGACAAATGCAAATTGATTTAGAAACATTACCAAATTGTGACTCCTTTAAGTATCTTGGGTCACTCATCCCTAGCGATGAAGGATGTGCAGCAGATGTTACACATAGAATTAGTGTGGGATGGATGAAGTTTAGATCAATGACGGGAGTTCTATGTGATCCGAAAATGCCAGTAAAGTTAAAAGGAAAAGTATACCAAACGATTGTCAGACCCGCACTCCTCTATGGCTCCGAATGCTGGATGTATACCTCTTACTCTAGGCAACTAGAAACTGCTGAAATGCGCATGCTAAGATGGTCAGCTGGTGTATCCCTAAGAGACCAAATAAAAAGCTCACGCATTCGTGGAACCCTAGGTGCTACATACATCAACAGCAAGATTGAGGAGAGGCGATTGAGATGGTGTGGACATGTTGGACGCAGAGCACCCGATCACATTGTGAACCAGGCAATCTCCATGGATCTTCCTCGAATAACAACCAGAGGAAGACCAAAAAATTCATGGGTGGTGCAAAAATATAACCTGATGCAGAGGCACGGCCTGGGGGATGTAGTCCGGGACAGAAGAGCATACAACCTGAGGACGAGGAGAGCCAACAGCCTACGCAGACAATGAGTTGGCATGGAGTCAGGGAGAAGAAGAATAATTAAAGTGACAAAATATGTATTTAAATAACCGTTTAAAACTGTTAAATTTATACTTTAAAAATCATGCCTAATAAATAAAATTTGTATCCTTAGAACGATTTTAAACTATTTTAACGGTATTTTAAGAATCGTATCTATGGTAATTAAAAATATAGATATCTTAACAACCATTTAAAATAATATAAAACAATTTGTATCTTAAGATTTATATCTGAGACGAACAACAGGGTTTCAGAAAGAATAGATCAACCACGGACGCACTCTTCGTGATCCGTCAATTAACTGAAAAATCAATAGAGTATAACAAAACAGCATACCTCTGCTTTGTCGACCTCACTAAGGCATTTGATAGAGTTAGACTGGAAGATGTGATAAAGATACTCAGTGAGAAGAATGCCCCTTCGAACTTAATAAAAATCATGCAAGGATTAAAACCCAATAGCTACACCAGGATTATAATAGAGAATGACCTGACAAATGCCGACCCCTGCTCCGATTGGAATTAGACAAGGGGATAGCTTAAGCCCGTAGCTCTTCAATCTAATAATGGACGAACTAATTGAGGAAGTTGCAGACTTGGATAAAGGATACAGACTGGGAGACAAAAAGTCAGTATTGTATGCAAGGCAGATGATGCAGTACTCACCGTAGAATCCGAAGATGACCTCCAAAGTACGTTATATAGACTCTATCAAACCTCACTAAAAAATAACATGTGACTCCATCAATCCACGGACAAAACGAAGAGCCTCACAATATCTAAGGCCCCGGTGAGATGCAAACTAGCAGTGAATAACAAAATAATAGAGCAAGTGATGGAGTTTAGGTATCTTGGAATGAGTATCAGTAGCAATGGAAATCTGGATGATGAAACCTTGAGACAAGTCAATAAGGCGGCTGCAATATCGGGATGCCTAAGAACATCGGTGTGGAATAACAAGCACATGAGAATAGAAAGTAAAGTCAGAATATATAAGACATGTGTGAGACCGATAGCCACCTACGGAATAGAGACCAGAGCAGACACATCTAGAACAAAATCTCTCCTGAGAACCTCGGAAATGAAAACACTGAGATGTATAACCGGAAACACACTAAGAGATAGAATCAGAAACACCGAAATAAGGAGAAGTGTAGTACGGAAGACAACGAAGGCGATACTGGAACGAACATGTAAACAGAATGCAAGGCGACAGACTTCCACGTGTCGCCCTTCAAGGGAACCCAGCCGGAAGAAGATTACCGGGAAGACCTCCGAAGAGATGGCGTGACAGCTGGCAATCCACGTCACAAGAAGGGGAACAAGTGGAACAAACAGATCATGATCTATAGGAAGAGGAATAAGACGAAGATCTATAGTTGATAAATAAAACATGTATCTTAAGAACCATTTAAAATATGAATGGGTGTATATCAATAATCAATACATATCATAATAATAAAATACGTATCATAAGACACACGTCAAATTTCCCATTATCGGGTATTGACCAAAGACCACGGATAAAAACGTCCCCAAAAAATAGGGAAACTACTACAAAATATCTTAAGTTCACCCCCAAAAACATGTATTGTGGGTACGTGTTATTAAATCTCATATTCCTATTCATCAGACCGCCGTAAGTCCCCAACAATAAGATTGATTGCACACAGCGCATACAAACCCTCGCAGCATCCCTCCGGATCCTTCCATTATCTGGATTTGTGTCTAAAGACCCCACTTGTACTCCGTGGCCACCGAATTCATCATTTGCCTTGCATACATATCTGAAATTTCGCAGTTAATAGAGGATATTGACATTAATAGATGTTTTCTCTTTCGCGATTTTTTAAGCTGTATATATTTTATAATCAATTTCGTGAGGGGAAAAATTAATTCCTTTTAGATTGATGAATATTCATTTGTAAAAATAATCCACCCTACCTATTTTTTATTTAAAATATTGAATTTATTTATTCATGTGGTACTTCTCAACATATCGTAATTGATGATTCGCATATGTTGATAAGACAATAATGTATTCGGTCCCAATAATCGAATCTTCTGGTTAAGAACCACTGGAGTAGACAAGTAACTCACATTTTGCTATCATGCGTGCTGGAAATATTATCGCACGTGGACAGGTAATAACGCTTCCACACGTCTATTGGTTGCGAGTATGGAAGTATTGTCCCCAGAAGTAAAATAAGGAAATGTAGAAAGTCAGAGGTATCGTAGAAGTAGTATGAGAATATGTATGGATGTAGAAGAGGCTAAGGATGAGTGTCGAGATAGGAAAGTTTGGCGTTCTTTCCTCTATGCCTACTTAAATTATATTTATTCGGATTGCTTTTTTATTTTTAAAGGACATTTTTATATAGCGCTATTTTATATAGCCTAATTATCATTAACTGATAAGTTGTGAGAACTTATTACTAGTATGCACTAAGTGAATCAATCCTTAGCGTAGTGGGTCAACTTTAATAAAATTCACAGATGCCGTCTATTATATTGCTGACAATGAACTACCCTTAACACACTGATCTTTTATGATACTTTATTACCAAATATTGCATTATTATAATTAATTCATATATTAGGTATTAACATAAGTTGTGTCCGTTTTTTCCAAATTTAAAAATGAGCACCAAAAGTAAAACAAATTGGTAAAGGTTATACGTAATTCGAAATATTTTTTTCTGAACTACAAGATATTGTATTTGTTTTTACGTTACATATATTATTTTATTTGATTACAAGCCTTCCAAATGGAATGTCAAGTAGACGAAAGTGAGTATTTTCGACACCTCCTTCTGTTCGCGTTCAATCGAGGGAATAAAACTGCCAAAGCTGATCACGATATTAGCGAAGTGTACGGTGAAGATGCTATGAATGAAAGGAGAGCTCGTCGACGGTTTTTCCTTCAATAATGACGTCGAATTGCGGACATGGTTGGACGATTTCCTCGAGTCACGACCGGTTGGTGTTCATCGCACAGGCATTGAAAAACTTGTAGAACGTTGGCAAGAAGTTGTAAATAATGAAGGAGAATACAGTATTCACTAATTTGTTGTAAAATAAAGAAGGAAAATACATTATTGACTAATTTGTTGTATTATTTTTTGTTGGGTCCTCTTGTTCTCTTAATTTGAAAAAAAGCGGGCACAACTTACGTTAACACCCAATAATTTTTTTTAATTAAGAATGGTAACTTTAGTCGACTTCCGTGGCATAGTTCGTAAAACGCTTGTCTCCCAGCCCGGAGGTTGCGGGTTCCATTCCCGTGGGAAACCAGATTTAAAAAAAAAATCAAATTTAACTAATTAAAAATGTTACAAAATAAATGCCTATAAGTTGAGTGTGAATATAATAAGATACGAAGTTAGTGGCTGTCATAATAAGATCAGGTACTTTCCTGCTTCTGCATATATTCAGAAAAAAACATATGCTATAAAAAGAAATTATTTTTCCAGACTAAGTCTTTTTTGGGTACCATCGGCAATGGAACCCGGAACACGTGGGTCTAAGACTGGAATCTGGAGAGTCCGGCGTCTTATCAACTATGTCACGCAGTTCGTTATAATCGTCTTTTTATTACAATTGTTGTTACATTTCTCCATCACGGTTAATGCTACAAATAATCTTCGCAGAATCTGAGGTCTTAAACCAAACAAGGGTCCGTTTCCACTGGCTGATTCGGACTATTGATATCTCGAAGGGGTGCAATTGAAAGACTTGGCGAGATATAAAAGAAAGTAAAATAATACCCACTTCTTGGGGTGGATTTTGGCAAACAACCCCGTCTGGCTGGCGTTCATTTGAATATTTCCATCATTCATTTATGAAATTGGGCCAAAAACAAATTTGATTGTTATTCTCCATATATGAGTTTATACAAATAAGTTTTTCTCTAGTCGTGCGTGGAATGAATATATTGTCTTTTTGAGACGACCATCGTGGCTAAGTTGAAATAAACTTGTCTTCCAGCCGGGGATTTTGGGCTTACGTCCCAAAGCAAATGACTCCCAGTGAGGTAAATTACGTAAGACTTAACAAAAAAAACGGTACAAATTAAAATAATAGAGTGCCATTTAAATAGTAAGAGTATTAGACATTAAGACTTCCAAGATATTTTTGCCTAAGGTGGTTTGATAGACATGGATACTTTTCAGAAGCAACGCATATATAGTACAACGCATATATACTAGCGTATGATGCGAACTGATAACGTATTAAATGGAGATGTTAAAATCAACAATTCGTGTTTCACTTCTCTATATGTATTTTTTTGTCACAAAAAATGAAAAATCTGTAGACTTTCTTATTTATTTATTTATTTAACACTTTTATTGCAAATATGGTACAATCTGGCGTACTTATTGCCAGGCAGCAATCTCTTCCAACCAACCAGATAAAAGTAAAAGAAGCAAGTTACGTGGTCGCATAAATCATTCAAATGACTATCCATCCCCACGAAATCCATAAGCACATATACCCACGTTTGCATATACCCACGAACCCCACAAAGACGTACATCACACGAACATTGTTTTTCATATACAGGGAGATATCATCAATCATAAAGAAAGGAAGGGATGGTGGAGAGGAAAGGAAAAGAAAAATCAGGAGTGAAACACATTATTTTATGGTATTTTACTGACTAGAAATTAAGAGTTTTTTCAGTCGCTTCTTAAAGCATGCCAAGGACGGAGCGAGTCTTATATTGGTTTGTAACTGATTCCAGAGTCTCAATGCATGGACAGTAAAGGACGACGTAAAGAAAGAGGAGCGGTGAACTGGAAAGGCCAATAAATAATCTCTGTTTGAGCTAATCTAGCGCTAATCCATGATTGGAAAGACGCATTTGTGTAAAATTTTAATTTATTATCTAAAAGAAAATTTTTAATATTTTTTTATTCCAACCATAATTTTCTATAAATATGTCTGTAGCCTCACTCTGAAGAACTGCATTACTTTTTCTTGGTCAGTTCTGGCGGCATTGATTTGACTTTGTATCTCACGTTCATTCAAGTCCCTGTACATCCATCATTTGTATGGATGGAACTGAAGGTCTGCATTATAAAATTCTCATCACACTCCGATCAGACATTCCCACAGCGGCAGCACACTCACGCACTGAACGTCGCGACGTTTTTTCACTAAACTCACTAGTAAAGTATTAAAAAAATTATGAGAAAACTTGACTATCAACAAAGTGCAGAGAACAAATACGTGCGTATTAGACGAAGGCAATGGTCCAACTACGAGCAAGGCCATGCGTTGGGCACTGCGAGGGTAGTGTCTATTGTTTCAAGCGAAGTCACATCGAAGCTCGGCCACATCCTAAAAGGTTTACAATTTAGATTTATGTCCAGGTTTTGAGGCTAAATACCTATCCGTGCGTCGTGGAGATTTGGTAACGGCCTGACTCACTGCTTCGATGTTTTGTAGTGTTCGAACTCTGTGAATTCTACCAAGCGGTTTATTTTTTAAGCTAAACCTGTGGCTCTGAAATTTGTGACCCATAACCATATGATCTTCCTGTCAGAACCTACAAATATCGTTTTGACCTAGCTGTACGAAGTGCGTACGAAATAATTGCTGTGTTGCGATGACAGAATCGTAATTAAAAAAAGTTTTTAATCATGAATGTTCGATGCTCACCCCTCCGTGCGATAACGGTGACTGAAATTGAATCCGTGTAAAATGATGAATATACTGGATCTTTAAGAATGCGATTCGACAGGAGAGATTAATGTGGAACTTCAGGGAGAGGCTTGTATGGTAAAAAAAGTTCGGCATTTGATTTAATATTTACAAGATAAACAAAATAAATATTTTTATTTTAAATAATTGGCTCTGTCACAACAGCCAACAATTCTCAACAGCTCTAAATAAATTCTTAGATTTATCGACCCCTGGCTTTCAGACTCGATTCCCAATAATACTCAAATAGGCTATTTTAAAATGTGACACTTTCGTTGCAAACAGTACAGCCAGGTGTATTACCATGTAACATTTTATTCCAACCACACACAAAGACGTTTAAAAGATCTTAAGTCAATACCAGATTGTAACACTTTTTAAAAATAAATTTGCTTCCAACAGTAATCGAACGACAGGTATCTTACCAACTAGACTACGGGGGTCATCAATATGTCGTCAGGTAACAATACTCAAAATCGCTAGACGCTCTGTAGAAGTGTTGTTGCTTCCGCACTTACGGTATTTTTCCAATATTTATGACGTCAAAATGTGAGTTAAGTTCCTTCTTCAGAAATTCTAGGTTCAGAAAACTCGATTGAACTGTTTAGTTATATTACGATTTCATTGTACACATCATAACCTGTTGGGCTTATTAACAAATGGCGATCTCTTCCAACTGATCATAAAAGTATTAAACAAGCATAAAGTAAAACTAACTGAAAGTCTTTTTTAAAAATCTAGGTACCAAAGGAAATGGAACCCGTAATCTCTGAGCATGAAGACAGGAGTCTTACCAACCAGGCTACGGAGTTAAAATATTGGAAGACAATTTTATCTCCTCGGCATATTTTTCAACATTAATTTTATCTATTCGACGTATGTTGTGTGACCCAAAAATGCCTATAAAACTAAAAGGAAAGGTATACCAGACTGTCGTTAGACCCGCTATTATGTGTGGCTCAGAATGCTGAACTATGTACAGCTCCTACTCTAGGCAACTTGAAACAGCAGAAGTGAGAATGCTTAGGTGGTCGGCAGGAGTATCACTAAAATATAGAATTAAGAGCTCACGAATTCGTGGTAGCCTGGGAGTCACTGACATAAACAGTAAGCTGGAAGAGCGACAGCTGAGATGGCACCAGACCGGTACGGTAAATCAGGCCATGTCTGTGGACCTTCCTCGACAACCGTCTAGAGGATGGGTGGCCAACCTTTTCAGCCGCCGGGCCAGATTTTAGAAATGAGATTTCCTACCGGGCCATACAACAAAATTTCTTTTATTATTCAAAGCAAACGAGAAATATATTGTTTTTTTAAGAAGATATAACAAAAATGAGAATCAAACATATTTATTAGATTAGAGTTAGGCAATACAAAAAATAATTATAAAAAATAAACCAAATATAATAAATTTTAGTGAGACGTCTGATTTTGTTGAAATCAGATTAACGTTGTGATTGTTTGTTAACACGAATGTACCATAAAAGAAATTGTCACGATAGTTGAATCAATGTACTGAGATACTTCCATATATGGGATATGATACGAACTACGCACGATAGAATGTTCTTTTGGTGGTTTTATGTACACTAAAAGAAAAAAATGTGTGCATATGCTCCGCGGGCCACAAGTAGACACCCAGCGGGCCGCGGGTTGGCCACCCTTGGTCTAGAGGAAGACCAAAGAACTACTGGATAACTCAGTACTCCAAAATCCTGCAGAGAAACGGCATAGATGAGGCGACACCCAGAACCGTAGAACATACAGCCTGAAAACGAGAAGAGCCGACCCCAACAGCCTACCTAGGCAATGAGTTTGGACAGTGCTAGGAAGAAGAAGCAGACATATTTTTCAACATGTCCGCGTCACCGATTTGAGAACTTTTCATAAATTTCTCATTTTTTATAAACAATTTGAAATTGAAAAGCACCCATAATATTCCTATCCTTGCACTCAATGTATGTATATTTATTCTGTAATTTTTTTTTTTTTTTTTTATCCACTTTGCACGGATTTCTCCTGTTACACAAAGAGGGTTTGCTTCTAGCGTTAGCTTATTCGTTAGGAATAATATCAGCCAGGATTCTTCTCATACTGCCAGTAATATTTTTAGTAATATTTTTTATCTGTCAATATATTAAAGTACCGACTTAGAGCGCCCTTGAAGAGAGTTCGCTCTTTAACTGGTGCTATTAAAATTGTCGTTTTTTAATTATAAATTACGAAAATATTTCTTCAAAAATAATCGTATCATTAAATACGGAAATTTTCTTTGAAAAAAAAAATGTATTAAATACGCAAATATTTCATGAAAAAAAAATGTGAAGAGTTTTCACCGATGCTAATAAAATCGTTACAATACTAGACAACCTTACATTTTAATATAAAAATACGTAGACATTGTTACATGCTACATGAGTTGAATATTTCGTCAAATGTTTGAATATGAGATAAAACACACTTTACAAACAGTTTCCATGTTCACTAATTTCATGTCACTAATTGATTCCGCGCTATTGAAAACAATAAAAAAATCACTAATTAACAGCAAGAGAAATAAAATATTAAATAAAATGGAATATAATTTTTTTATACTCCTCCTCATTATTAGATATAATGAGGAGTTATACAGCATATACAAAGAGCCCAACATCATAAAATACATCAAAATTGGGAGGCTACGTTGGGCGGGGCATGTAGCAAGAATGGGAGAAGAGGAAATGCCTAACAAAGTACTCTTCTCCAAGCCCCAAGGAAGACGTAGCGTGGGTAGACCGAGGCTTAGGTGGATGGATGGGGTGCAGAATGATGCAAACGTGATTGGCATCAGGGGCTGGAGGAGTGCATCCCAGGATAGGGGGGAATGGCAGCGACTGCTGGAGGAGGCCGGGGCCCACAATGGGCTGTAGCGCCATTGATGATGATGATGAATATAATTTTTTTAAAGATAATATGAGGTCTAAAAATCCTCGGGTTGAACTGCGCTGTCAAGTCGGTGAGACATCTATCTTACATCCCGGGGGTTACGGATTCAATTTTCATTGGAACCCAGATTCTTTTAAAAAGGTTTAATGTTCAATTTTCTTTTATTTTTTTTAAACCTTAACTAACTTATTTATTTAATACTTCATTGTATAATAATTTTGCGGGATTATTGCTAGCGAGTAATCTTTTACAATCGATCAAACAAAAGAAAAAAAAAGGAAGTTATGGTCACAAAAAAGATTAAAATTATGAGTTATTTGAACAAAATTCATGAGCAATATACATTGTAAACATAAAAATGAGGTATCATCAATCAAAGGGAAAATGAAGGGATGACAATGTCCATGGAAACAAATGTGCCAAGCTTTATTGTACACAATGAAAATATAACAACAATGCAATACAATAAGATACAACGTTGTGTTTCCTATGTACAGTTATTGGTTACAGCCACAGTTCCTTAGAAATGACACATCGCTTTGCAGCCCTTAAGGGAGCGACCCCCTCACACATACATACTCATCACATCGTGTTCCTTGCGGGGTAGGCAGAGAGAAAAGATCAACTTTTCTATCCAAGCACACAACTTTTACATCTTCCACATTTATACCATTCCGCATGCACAAAAATCTATTCGTCATACTTCTCTCTTTACCTCTCCACTAAATCTGGCCCATTTAATCCAGCTACGTTTTTCTCGGTCAAATTCTTCTACGCACACCTGGAACACACTTCTGACTTATACTCACTTTCCTTTCAGCCATCATTCATTCTCTCCACATGTCCAATTTATCTTAAAGCTATTTTCTTCATCTTACTTAACATATCCCTTTCATCTATGCATTCCTATCTGATGTATTCATTCCGCATTCTTTCAAACACTTACTCTCTACAAAATTTCCTAAGTGCACGCATCTTCACAGCATTAAGTTTACTTCTATCCTTCAGCTGCAAAGTCCAAGTTTCATTTCCATACATCATTCCATTCCACCTTATTACAAGGAGTATCATTCTATAATTGAACTCAATTATGTAAAAATACCCAATACACATTTTACGTGTTCTGAGATATCACTAAGGTTAAAAAGTTTCCAGCCTGAACAAGTAAAAATTAATAGTATAGAGTAATATCCCACCAGCCAAAATTAGCGCACGGTGTTACAATTAAAATTTGATAAAAGTATGTCAAATAGAAGACGTATTGTTTCGTTATATTCCGAAATGTAAAAAAATGAATATCGCGCGATAATAAGAATTTAACGACAGTCTTTTCTTTTAAAAAATATATCTCCATACATGCTTTAACTTGTTGAGGTTGAACACTTTTAGACCTTTGTGGTATCATACATGAGTATCTCGAAGCGTGTATGGGTTCGTATGTTACAAAATACTTTAAGGCCTAATTTAGTGAAAAAAAAATCTATTTAACAGGTTTGATATTTTGCACATAATTTATATTTTTAAAATTTTAAATAAATTTAAAAAAATGCTTTGATGGTTATGTCCTTGGTGCATGAATACACGTATGTTCGTATATGGTATGCGTCTTTCTAAATTTATTTTGTTAATGTTTTAACATTCATACATTTTTGGAGGCATTTTATCAACTGGGAGAATATTATGAGATGAACTTTTTGATGTTTGGATAATTTCTCTATCAAATGTATTTTATTTTTAATACTGTATGTGAAATAATTAGGGTACAATGAATTGCCAGCAAGAAAAAAACCCAAAGTAGCGTATCAATCGAATCTAATGGAATCGTATTTATTATATGTAGATTACACTACGTAATCTAGCAATATTATATAAGCTAGGGATTCCGCCTCTGGCCACTCTGCGTCTCCACCCCGTATTGGTGCTGCGCATCCCTTGAAATAGTTCAGAATGGTCGTTTTACAGAAAATAATAAATAAATAAATACAGGTTTATTGATTGCATTCCAAAATCACATACATATCTCAAGATTAATAGCCGAGAAGAGAAGCTATCAAAAGGTCTGAACTCATCTCGTAACAGTCCTCGGCCGAGATACACCAATGTTTTTCAACCTACACCCTTGTATATGTAGATTAAGAAAAAAAAACAGAAATAAATAAATCGCAAAAAAGTAAACACACGAATACTACTTCAGATTATCCCAAATAAATAAACATAGGTTCTTAAATATACAGATATCGTGTTTACTGCGATTTCAAGTAAATTTCTTTACCTATCTCTGTCATTTAATTTCTTTAAGCCTAATATATCCTTCATGGTCATGTTTCAATGAAATTCGGACGATTATTGTACCTGTCTTAAAATAACAAGTAAGTTTTGCTATGATTGATAAATTTGTAAAAGTTCAGATGTATTGGAAGGAGTTAGAACTATAAATTGAAATAGTTATAAAATAAATAAATATAGGTTTATTGATAGCGACATAGTATGTACATAATACATTTAAATATACTTCAAGAACACATTAATTGCAGAGAATACATTAAAGACCGAAGCTATCAAAAGGTCTGAACTCATCTAATAACATCCCCCGGCCAAGATACACCCCATCAATATAGGGTGAGCCCAGCCACGGGAACACCAGTGTTTTTCAGTCCACACCCTTGCACATGTAGAATAAGAAGAAGAGAAAAAAAACAGAAAATAAATAGATGGCCGAAAAATACATTTAAGAGAGTAGATACTGAAAGTTCCGGGCTCATCCCACAAACATTCCCCCGGCAGAGATACACCCCACTAATGTAGGGCGAGCCCAACCGCAAGGACATCGGGGATCTTTTAGCCCACACCCCCGTATGTCTAGATTAAAAAAAACAAAATGTATGGCAGTAAACAAAATAAAAAGTAAACCCACATATACCACCTCAGGTTAACTGTCAGCAAGAACGAAAAAAAGAAAAACCTCAAAAGAGTCCAAACTTTATAAAAGTAAAATGAATTCCAGAAACAGTAAAATGTGAATTGCTAATTTGTGCCTGAAACCTGACGATATGAACTAAATTAAGCTTACGTATATGTACGTCAATTAATGACATCTACTCGTACGTTCACGGATTTGAACATCGCGTTAATCGTCACCACCCATGACGGCTTCAGGTTCAAAGTCAGCAAGTGGAAAGCTGTATATTAACATGGAGAGAATCTTTCCAGTCTTTATGCACGAGTATATTATCTTGCTCTCTGTATTGTCTCCACAGTCCTGAAGACAAAACTCCTTTTGTCTTCAGGACTTAGGGATTTTGGGGAGAATTGTTTGAGAGACTGGATTTAGGAGTTACAATGATTACAATGAGCGATGAGCACCGCTTAACATCGAAGAATGTTTAAAAAATACCGCTTATCTTAAAAGTATAAAATAGTTGGATTTTTTTTTTGAGTGAAGAACTGTTAAATGAATGAATTTTTCCTTTTTGAAAGTTTTGAAATATTGACACAAGGATTTGAAAAAAAATCTTGGATTTAAAGAAAAAGATAATCCAAGAAAATGTATTTATGACAACTTCTGTGACCTAGAGACGCCTGTCTTCCAATCTAGGAAGGAAGGTTCTATAAACGGGAATAGTGTTGACAATATTATCGCACTTGGAAGGAGAAAAAAATGATAATTTATTTATTTAACAGTTAATTAAAATTAAAAAAAAAACAATCTGGTGGGCTTTATATTAGGTAGAAAGAACGTATCATGGTTATTATAAACAATTCAAATTATTATAATTTTTTACAAATATCATGAAAATATCAATAACAACATTTAAAGTAAGACATTATCAACGGGTGGAAAAAGGAAGGGATTTGTGAATCGAGAATAAAACAAATTACATTTCTGACTAGAAATTAAAAGTTTTTTATATATTTATCTAGCGCGTGCAAGTATTGTTACAATACAAACTTGTTAACCAAACAGCAAACATTTTTTTTTTTAATTTTATGAGTATCAACGAAAATCGAACCCGAAAATCGGGTAAATTTTGCCCACACATCGCTATGTTATTTAAAAATATATTGTAAATGAAAATCTTCTGCTGTCTATGTGAAGCTAACAATAATCTGAAAGAAAATTTTTATAAGAACGATTTTCATTTTTCATTTTCATATTGCCTGATTTTTAAATAACAATGTTTATGGGTATTACGAGTCCTCCGAATTTTTCGGTACATTGCTCGTGGCAACGGATACAATTTGGAGAGGTTTGTGGTTTCCGGAGGCGTGGAAGGACGACGCACAAGAGAAAGAATCTCAATGCGTTGGTCTAAGCAAGGGAAATACGCAACAGGACTACCCTTAACTACTGCCCTTCGAGCCACTGAGTGCAGGGATGGCTGGAGAGGAGTCGTCGGAGGCTATCGGAGGCGTGGAAGGACGACGCACAAGAGGAAGAATCCCAATGCGTTGGTCTAAGCAAGTGAAAGACGCAACAGGACTACCCTTAACTACTGCCCTTCGAGCCACTGAGTGCAGGGATGGCTGGAGAGGAGTCGTCGGAGGCTATCGGAGGCGTAGAAGGACGACGCACAAGAGGAAGAATCTCAACGCGTTGGTCTAAGCAAGTGAAAGACGCAACAGGACTACCCTTAACGATTGCATTTCGAGCCACTGAGTGCAGGGTTATATGGAGAGGAGTCGTCGGAGGCTATCATGGGAGTCACGATGCTCAGTCATGAGCTACACGGCAGGATGATGATGAACTATGTTTTTTTCTGATAAAATAAGTATTCAAATTTAAATTACGTATACATTTATCGTAGCTTTATTCTGAAAGTATAATTACCTCATTTAAAACTTAGGAGCGTATGAGATCCGAAATCGAACACAAATCAACCGTAAGGCTAGAATTCAGTATTCAGGCCTTACATACATATATACACCATTACTCCGATTCCCTGCTGGGGTAGGTACAATGGACAAAACGCCAGACTTTGATACGTATTTCACCTCTTCCACATACATACACATTATCCAGGTCCTACAATTGCTTTTACTTCTCGGAAGTCGAAATTTCAATCAAGCATCTTACTAACTAGACCGCAAATGCTTCTATTACAAGAGGTTTGTAGTTATTGGAGGCGTAGAAGAACAAAGCACAAGAGGAAGAATCCCAATGTGTTGGACTGACCAAGTAAGATACGCAACTGGACTACCTTTAACTATATCCTTCGAAACTTATATAATTATCTAATTAAAACCATCAGCTCAAATATAAAAACAATTAAGAACAAATACAAAAAATTCTCAGATATATGGTACAGAACAAAGGTCGGTTATCCAAAATATGCTCACCATGTCGACCTTCTCAAGGTGTGTAACTATACAAGCCTCGAAACAAGAAGGCAAGAATCCTTTGCGATATTCCTACTTAAGGTTTTACAAGGTTACTTTAACTGTCCCGTAAGTCTAGAAGCACTAAGTTTATATGTACCTAATAAATATAGCCGTGCAAGGAATCACCCTCTGTTCCACATACCAACTTACAGGACGAATATCATGGCTAAACACTCAGTCACGCGTGGTATAGAGATATTGAACCAACTGAATGACACTGTTGATATACCCTCGGCACCGCTTAGCAGTATGAGAAGAATCCTGGCTGATATTCTTCCTAACGAATAAGCGAACGCTAGAATCAGACCCTATTTGTGTAACAGGAGAAATCCGTGATACGAGTATATCTTGTACTATGAGTTTTATCCTTTGATAAGAAGATTTTTTAAAGCAAGACTCATTTTCATCTCAACGAATACATACATAAATGAATATAATTGCAAATTCTTAGGTGCTGAAAATCCAATGAAAATACACCTGCGTCACTTACCATATTTTACATTACATATATTATTTTTTAAACCTCTAACTATTTCTTAGTTTAAAATAAAGTTTTACTACTGGTGACAACGATATAATGGATAAGATTTTAAACTTCAGATTCTAAGATCCTTCCAAGATTCTTTTTGTCTCCCAGTTTAGAATTTTTATTGTTCGCTTTGTCGTAAAGCCAGCTTTTGTTTAGGACACTTTTGTCTGTCTGTGTTGAGTCCCTCCGTAGGTTGCAAGGAATAGCCTGCGAACTTTAATATGTAAATGACGTTTCAGTCTTTTATAGTTCAAGAAGTAATTTGGCGAGATTCATAATTATTATAAGTTATAAAATTATTATATTTTCTCAGAATGATATAAAAAGACACCAACGCAGGACATTTCATGGCCTTTAAAAAACACTTTGGTGGAATGCTTTATTTTTATTTCACGTTCCATTCTTCTTGGTCGTGTTCTCGTGACTGAGGACCGTGATCTCTTTCCAACGTTCCTATTCTTCTTGGCTTCTCTGAGTGCTCCTATGGCTTCTCTAAGTGATGTCACAGAAGATCCTGTTGCGTTCTTGACTTGGCAAGTCAATCGAGTTGGTGGTCAACCTTTGCCTCGTTGTATCTCCACACTCATCGTCAGCATGACTCTTTTCGAATTCTGCTCCCCTCTGTATACTACGAGTAGAGGGCCAAATAATTGTTGTACTCTTCGTAGTCTGCTTGTCCTGAATCTCAAGTTGTATGATGGATACATTGGTGCATCTAAGGTTTGCGTCTCCAGGACTCAAGTTTCAAACCCATCCTCCTTGTTATATTAATTTTGCCAGACAGATTTTGAGTTTGCCTTAATCAAGATTAATTTGCTCTTCAATGTGTGATAAACTTTTGTCCATGAAAACATCAAAGTTATTAGACAGAAAGCAAACAGTTTTTTTTATTGAATAAAGTAATCCATACTAGAAACATTTGCCAAAGGTTATACCTACAAGTATGTACACATTTATAACTTAAGAACTAAATAACTAATCTTTATTCTGTATTATAACTATAAGCTAATATTATTTTCATTCCTATTTATAATTTTTATTTTTGATAATCTTAATAGAAACCGAACTTGGTTGATAACAAATACCTTTAATTTACAAATCCACCACTGTCTAGAGGATGGGCATGAAGTGGGCACATAAGCAAATATTTTTGAGGGTTATTTTAGGCAGACATGGCCAATCCGCGGTCCACGAGTTTTTTTTTATAAATCATGAAAGAAATAATAATTAAATATATTTTTTTAATAATAGCGACACACTAGATTTTCGATATAAAGAAAAATACTTATATCAAAATATAAAAAAACTGTTTAAATGTGGCCCAAAATAAAACTACAAATGTAATATTTTACATAAATATATATTTTTTACTGGTTTCCGAGATTGTGTGAGTATTTATTTATTTAGGTTTATATGTAATCTAAATTTATTGTTACTGAAGAAATGGCTGCCTTAATCTCACTAAAAGGTACCACAAAATTAAAGAAATCAAGAGTTTATGGTAGCGTTAGAAGTAAACGATTTGGGAGCAATTTACCTCGTTTTCAGACATTTTAATTATATGCCTATTAATTAAAAAAATACACGTGCGGCCTGCAAGCTTTTACCCGGTTTTGTCACATGTACCAAAAAGGTTGGCCTCCCCGGATTTAAGGCTTCATTAATTAGTAATATTTTTAATAATTCGCTTCTTTTTTTAAAAAAATACGAAACTAGCAGATGTATTTAATCTACGTCATCCCCAATCGAACTCCCATCTCTTTTGGTACCGTGGAAAAGCTGGTTAGAAAATTGAATGAAAAAGGGAGTATGTTGGACAAACCACGTTCTGCACATCCAACCATATAAGCCGAAACGAAGGAACAGCTGGTAGTGAAGAGAAAATGTATCCCTAAGAAATTAACCAGTCAAGCATCCTTAGAACTGGCGCTTGTTTGCAGAAAGATGCATCGTGTAATGTCAATTTTGCAAAACGCGTCAATATGTGCATCGCTAATGAATGGAACAACATTGAACATGTCATTAATTAAATTGAAAATGTCATAAATACAAAATTATACACATTAATCTATGTGTCCAAACTTTATGCCCACATTGTAGAAGCAGCGCCTGCTAAAGTTGGTCTTCGTGTTTTCAATACAAGTTTCATATTTAATATTGTTGGTGATCCGCTAGTTTAAAGTTCGTTATTGACATGCAGGGTTTATCCTGTTTTCTAACCTTAGTTTTGAATTCATAATAATTTTTTAACGAATTCAAGTTTTTTGGACTTGAGATTAGTATCCAAAAATATAAATAATTCTACCAAATTTTTTGAAATTAAAATAATAAAAACATTAATGAAAACCAACCAATATAAAAAAAGGAAGAAAAATCACTAGAACATTTATTTTAATAATAATAATAAAAGTACAATTTATATAGCGCCTTTTAAAGAGGAAATTTACCTCAAGAGTCCTCACATTCATGATTCGAAACCACTTAAAATTAAAGACTACCGAAACGCTAAATTCACGTTTATCTTAATATCACATAACATGCATTCATAAATTATCTATAACTTGTTCAACGAATAGTTTTGATATTCCTGGAAAATTGCTAAAGCGAGCATCAGAAACTATAACCGAACCAAGATGCAAAATTCCAAGCTAACTGCAGCTGCGCATACATCGGTTAGCTAATGGCTATTTGTGTCCATGGTTAGCAAGCTAATCTAATTATTATTTATCGTAGTTCTCAGAAATACGAGATAAGCTTTTACATAAAATATTTTTAGAATTGACTTAAGTGTACTAAAAATAAGATACATTAACATTAAGGGTTTAATATTTTTTTAATATATGTAAAATAATCTGTTATACGAGTACATACCATACACGTAGATAATAAAAATAATCTGTTATACGAGTACATACCATACACGTAGATAATAAAATAATCTGTTATACGAGTACATACCATACACGTAGATAATAAAATAATCTGTTATACGAGTACATACCATACACGTAGATAATAAAATAATCTGTTATGCGAGTACATACCATACACATAGATAAAAAAATAATTTTTAAACGTTGTTTTTATTTATTTATTTAAAAGTTATTCGACACTTATGTGTCTGTTTTAAACCATCGTAATATTAAGACGACCCTACGGCGACATCCGTGGCCTAGTTAGTAAGACACTCGTCTCCCGATCCGGAGGTTGCGGGTTCGATTCCCGTTAGAACCGAGATTTTTTTTAAAAGGATTCCAGTCTGGATTTCACTTAAGATTATCTTTACCATCTTTCTGGTTGGTTGGAAGATGTTATCACATAGTAATAAGTCCACCAGGCTGTAATATAATAATATTTACTAAACTTAATTATAATAAAAGTAATACAAGGACAATTAATACAGCGCCGTTTACATAACAGAATCTACTCAAGGGCGCTCCATCTCGAAATTCGAATCCATTATTATTGACAGATTGAAAATATTACAAATATAATTTATATAAGTTGAGTGCTAAGACAGGAAGGTGGTGGCTGCGGCCATTAGATTAGGTACACCCTACCACGCCTGCATATGTTTATAACAACATATTTGGTAAGAAAACCGTGGAAAACTTACCAGGGAGAGACGAACTACAAAGATACCTTTGTATCATAGATCTTCCGATGTACGTATAATAGTGAAACATTTGACTTTAGGTGGAGTGTTGTGTTCATATATAACCATAAATTTCATAATTTTATAGTTGTCAAGTCGAAGCTTTGCTTACGTATTCTAACAATAGGACTATAATTCCATTATGAACAGCAAGTTTAGTTTCATAGTTACCACATTGTGTACCGCACCATTCACTGTCAAATGTATTTTTTAACTTAGCAGAACTTGAACAAAGATAACGTATTTATTTGTTTATTTTTAAAATGTCTGCGTATATTTTTTAAAAAGCTTTAAAGCGTCTACTAGAAGAGAGTTTCGTATAAGATATTAAGCTTTTTCAAATATTTTTTTTGATTTGTTTTACGGGACATGGGAAGGAATGAGGGGGGACTGCGATAGCTCTTTAAGCATGTACTTACCCTAGGGTGTAAGTTCTAGGGGGATGGGGGTGAAATAAGGTATCGTTTGCCCCCTTAAGAATAATTTCCGGGTAATAATTCAGGATTCTGGGGGGAGTGGCGATTTATTAAATGTCAATGGGTTTCTTTTCTCGTCAATTAAGATGGCGGAGAGTTTAAGCGAAATGCTAAAAATGAACTCGAGAAGAGCTGTTAAATTAAATGTACTGATGAAAATACGTATAAAAAATTTCCGAGGCAAATGTGAAAAACACTTTTTTATGCTTTTAAAATTATTTCTGGCATTTTAAAATTTTAATGCTACTTAGCGCTTAAAGGAGGCCGGGTCTGTAGGACTCGGCGTTTGTAATAAAAGCCAATTTTAAATAAATATATTTTTAGATTTCTAAGTATTAAAAATCATTACAAAGTATGAGAAAATTAAGCAATAAAATGCTTTGTTATTCCACTAATAGTCGTCGTTGCTGGGCCTCGTAGTCAAAGATCCCTTCGCCATTCTAATGTCAATTCAGATGGAAAGCGAGAAGCTGTGCCGTGGAGGATTTTTTTTTAAAGTAAGTGACCTGTTGCATACCAGCAAACTCACCGGACATACCCCTGTACTGGATCCAATGGCACACCGAAATGAGACGATCGGAGCCCACCGGCATGTTTTTATATCTCTTTTTTTTTTAAATAATAGATTAGCCTATGACTTAAGTCATAGATATCCTTATACACTCGAATACTAGTCAGAAGAATTGCCTGTGTCGTAATAATATTAATCCCCACTACGCATGTTTCTTGATTCTATCCCGAGGCCCTCTTCAAGCGAAATAATCCCGATTTGTTATGAGAGCAGTGCTTATATCAGACTGGTATCATGTTACCATACTATGGACCGCCCACATCAAAAGTGTGTGTGTGTGTGTGGTGCTGCAAATATTTCAATTACATTAAATTTTATGAATTCGATAGAATTGTTGTAAAATGAAAAAAGGTTCAAGATGTGTAAAGCCTTTTGCTTTCTTTGGTTATTTATTATATTTTTGATTTTGCTTATAGATTTGTATATCTCGATGTTTCTAAATTCAATGTTTTTATGTAATTCTTGTGACGTATGCAAAACTTCAACTATACTGTATTAAATTATATTTCTAGTATATGGTATGGAAATTATAAAAAATTGTTATTAATGTAAAAAAAAACACATTTATGTTCTTACATTCTAGTGCCTATGTTTCTTTGCATCTTTGCAATACATATACTTTCACAATCACATTCTACATCATTAGGCAATCACTTCCAACCAACCAGGCAAAAGTAAATGAAGCAAGTTACATATTATATAGGTGCTTCTTTCTGATTTAAATGTAGATTGGTGTTTATCATTTTTATGTTATGATGTTTATACTTTTTGTGAAAATAGAATTTTTGTAATAATGCGCACTCGAAATTTTTAATTTTAATTTGAAAATTGTAAAAGTATTGAAATCGACCGTACACTTGATTATACGAAATGAACCGTACTCAAATAGTAGTATGTCGAGATAGAAAAGTTTGGCGCTCTGTTCTCTCTGCTGATCTCAACAGGGAAATAGAGTGATGGCATGAATGTATGAGATAGTCATTATAAGGGAAATTTCACTGTTTCGTATAGGCATGTATTAAACATATATTTAAGACCAAAAAAAAACTAATAAATATTCAGTAAAAGTTGATTTTTTTCATAAACGAAATAAAATATTGTAGATCATTGCTTTTGAAAAAAAAAAGTATTTTTTGGGTTGGATTCTTTTTGCATATATTCGTCCATATGGACACGTATATGATAAGCAAAAATGGTCTAAATAACACTTTACATGTGAGATACACGAGGAACGTATATAACATATATGGATATAGGTTCCATCTCACTTTATATAAACTATAGTTTATTCGAAATATCTATCACACTTACGTATTAATTTACTCCAATGAAAGTCGATTGAGGCAACAGCTAATTTTGCATAATAAAGACATGAGAATTATTTAAAAAAATTTTAAGTAGTTTCAGTAACTAACTTAAAGCTGGACTTTGATTGGTTTCGTTATTTAGAAAGTTGGCAAACTTTCTAAAGTTCAAATGAAAGAGTGTTTTTAATTTAACGCAAAAAATAAGCTTATTGAACTTTGCTGTAAACATACCTTAATACTGAAAAACACTGAAGTTTTAAGGGGTGGAATGTTTTACATTCCACCCCTTATTCATTTAAAATAAGTGTTCAAATTTGCAGATTATTTTAATGATTAACTGTTACATTGCATGCACTAATTTTTCATAATGAAATGTGAGGTTGAAACGCGAGTTTACATTGTTTGAGTATGTCTGTCGATTGAAAAATACAATTCTACACATCTGTGTGCCAATTTGTTAGTGGGAGTGCAATTATTTTCCATCTGTAGATTTTTGGAGAAAGGGGATCACAAATTTGGGGCAAATGTGAATATTGGTGAATATATTGTATGAATGGACTTTTCTTCGTTCGTCTATAATTAAGGTTATGCTTTATAAAAAGGTTTGTGTACGGTAAAACAAATTATTTTATTTAATGTCTTAGTTAATTTTTTTTAGTCACATGATAATGTATTTTATTTTATTTATTTATTTATTATTACACATGACAAGAAATATACACAATTTGAGAAAAAACAACAGATAATTTGATTTGGACATACAATTTTAATGGATCTGGGTTTGTTGCCTTTCATTTGTCGTATCCTCAGTAAACTAGGCTTTTGCCTGTATCTCACTGAGGATATTAAGCATGAAAAAAATAAATCGATACTTCTTTCCGATTTTTGATTACAAAGAAACAAAACCCCGTTGCACGCTCTCATCAACCTGACAGTGACACTCAACTACAACTGGAAACATCTTGCGAAATTCAACTCCTCACACATCATCACTCCAGAAAGACCAAAAATATTCATCCCACACTATACCGCACACAATCACAAATCTCACATAAATCCCTTCCACTCGTCATTCATCCTGAAAGCCCAACTACTAAAAATCCTGTCGCAATAACAATCACGCTCCGATCAACTGTCTAAATGGTTTTCCTACCTTTACCCTTATTGAAGTCGGCACGCCATTGTATGTAATGGGAGCCAAATAAGCATATTGCCTTTGGGCAATAGAGGTTTTAACTCTAAGGATGGTGAACATTTCATTAGTTGCCATGCGTGTCATGTGTGTCTGCTGAGTCTGCATCTTTGTATTGATCAAGGATACCCGTAAATGTGTGATGTACAATAAGGAAGTAAGAACTAACCTTTTGAAAGTTACGATGACTTTGATAAATATATACAATTACGCAGTTTCGACACTGTCAGAACCGAAAATCTCCTTCGAACCAGTGAATTTGAAGGTACTCAGGAGTATCGCCGGCAAAACCCTTCGTGATAGAGTACGAAACACAGAAATCCGAAGGAAGTTGAAGATATTGTCAGATGAGAACGACAGAGAAGAAGGTTCTGGAACGAACATGTATCCAGAATGGCGGAACCAAGAGCTATAACAATGGCCAGGGACAGTATCCCCCAAGCAAGCAGACTTCCAGGACGACCTCCCAAAAGATGGAAAGACAGCTGGCAGTCGACGTCACAAGAGGGAAACGATGATGCAGGACCATAACAGGCCTAAAAGAAGAGGAAACAGAAGAAGAAGACGCAGTTTCCCTGCTGGGGTAGACTGAGAGGACAAAGCGTCAGACTTTCTTATCTCGTCACATGTATATCGCCCCTTTCACACCCATTTACAATCTCATACAGTTCCTACGATGTATTTTACTTCTTACTTTTCTTTCTTTCAAAATATAATTTACTTGATCCAACCACACTCTCCTTGGTCTTCCTAGATCACGCTATCCACTCAAATTTGCACTTTATATATTTGTTTTGTTAGTCTTTCTTCTTTCATTCGTTCCATGTACCAAACCCTCGCTGATTACTCTTATTTATCTTATTCAACGCATTCCTTAATTTCAAATTCATCCCAAATCACATAATTTCGTATTCTCTCATGCATTGTCACCCTATGTAATCTTCGCGATGACTGCCAAAAACAAAAAAGCAATACAAATGTTTAATTTTTGTAACGAAATTCCAAAAAGTATTAAAGAATCCGAGACTTTTCGTTGTTTATATGTCAAGGATATATGATATATATATTTATATGACGACCTCCGTGGCCTGGTGGTAAGACACTTGCCTGCCGATCCGGAGGTTGCGGGTTCGATCCCCGCTGCAACCCAGATTTTTTTTAAATTTGATTCCAGTCTGGTTAACAGTTAGGGCCTATAAAACATCTTTCTGGTTGGTTGGAAGAGATTGCCACATGGCAATATATTTAACGATTGTTGAAATGTAACAAAATATGTAAATGTAAATTCTCGGAAGTAAATTGATGACATGGAAATTAATTTTAAATTTTTTTTTTTAAACTTTAAAAAAAAAAAAAAATATACAAACAATTGTATTTCTCACGCTTCAATTTCTTCTATGTTTTTTTATTCGATACAAACCTATAAAAAGCGATTTTATATTCTTTTTAATATTTCGAAAAAGATTATGTATGGGTTGTATCAAATTTGTGCATTTGTTGATTGATACAACAATTAATGAATAGAATCACATGCGCTGTTTCACATCTGAATAGAATCACATGCGCTGTTTCACAACTGCATCCTAAGAACGTTCCAAAAAACTACCGTTGGGATGGTCCTAATCGTGAAAATAATAAATTCAGATAAGAGAAAACTAACCCTCTAACAACTAGTTCACAGTACTATAAAATAATCCATAATGAGAAAAATGCTACGCCTCTGGTATCGGTTTTTTTTATACTCTCCGCACTTTACACCATTTCATGCCACATAATGCAGGTCTGATTAATTCATATGGAAAAGTATTAAAGAGGATTTTTCTCATAGTGCTAGGCGGTGGTGAGAATATATCTACTGTGTCACTTAATTGGTTCGATATATCTAAACTGCGCTTCACTGAATGTTTAGTCATCACATTGCTTCAGCAAACTGGTACAGTACCCAGCGGCAGGTAATACACATCGTTTGTAGAGCGTCATCTCTGTCGCAAATGCGCTAACCGCATCGTGACTACAATACCGGACTGTTAGCGCATCGTGCGACAGAGACGACGCTCTACAAACGGTGTGTATTACTTACCGCCGGGTACTGTACATAGAATATGCTATGATTTCTTACGTGGTTGCTATTAGCGAGATCATAAATACTAAGCGCCTCTAATTTTGCAGAACCTTTAACAAAAATAATGTAATAGACTATTGCCTTCTTTTTTCGAGGCTTCTAGAATTGCAATATCGGCGAAAGTTCAATATGGTGTACATTTTTTGGATAATGATCCTCCGTATTTCTTCGCAATTTTTCAGCATGCCCGATTATTTATACGTACATATTGAAGAGCGTGACTGGGAGATAAGTTTTGTTACTGGCCTTGTTAACTCAACCTTCGGATTTAGAACTATTGGAGTAGAGGCGTATATTACAATTCGTCATCACATTTTTGACAGTACTACCTCACAAAAAATGGTAGGAAGAACCTTGTGATTTTTTTTTTCGGAACCATCGAGAGTCGGGACTCTAGCATCTTTCCAACCAGGTCACAGAGATAGTAACTTATTGTCAATCTACTTTATAAATAAGTCACTTGTTCACTCATGCTTTCGACATTTCCAAACCATTTCAGAGTGCATTTCTTAGGCCGAGGTCACGCCAAAGTGCTTCGTTAGGTGCTAAGCTAGGTTTTACATGACTCATATATTAGGTGACTTCATGCTTGGCCACACCAAAGTGCTTCGCACAAATTCATTGGACATTTGGGAACGATTGAGTCAACAAACGATGCCACTCTCAAAACTAACCAATTTCATTCCAAATTACTATCTTTATTTACTTCCTGTGCAGCGTGCAGTGTGGCCATTGCGATAGTATGCGGTGCGTTGGTTCGCTAGGATATGTCGCCTAACTCGCAGCGTAACTCTAAGCATCAAGCGATGTTCCTACCTGTGTGACCGAGGCCTTAATTCTACTTGCCACAACAAGTGCTATGGTTGCAAACGTTTGATATTTTCATAGGTTTATAATATTTTAAGTTAAATATAAATGTATACATTTCCTTGGCAATATAATGCACCCCTTTTTATATAATGCTAAGTAACGAACACGTCACTCAACCAGGAAATACACGGAAATATACTTTCATTAGGAATATGGTGGAAGAAAATTGTAGGGAATCGTCGGGATTGTGTGGGGACGCTTAGTGCTTACCTAATTATGTAGTTTAACTCAATCGCTCGGCACTTGCGAAATAACTCTATATTGAAATATTAAGGACGATTTATTTTTACGAGAATATTTTTTTGAAAGATGCATTTAATACACCTCTCTAACAAGAGAACAGAGGGGAGACCTTTTATGACAATTCGTTTTTATGTGTGGAGGGTATGTTTTTGTACTCTTGCTGAAATTCAGGAAAAGGTGAAATGAGGATTTGTTTTTATATTTTTTGAAACAAAACTCGTGCATTAATTTCAGAAAGCTTTTTTTATATCTTCTGCGGATAAATTTAACATGGAATAGGATATCGTTAAAAGTTGAATATAATAGTATTTAAAATTTTGTATTAAATTTTCGTTTTATGACACACTTAACTTCCAGCCCGGGGGTATGGATTCGATCCTCGATGGAACCCAGATTTATAAAATAAAAGTATTCTTCTCTGGTTTTCACTTAAAGTATGTTTAACGTATTTCTGATTAATTTTAAGAGATTGCCACATAGCGATATACCCGCTAGGTTGTACTGTACTCGTATATTACAAAAGTGTAATGCAATACACTACAACCTGGTGAGCTTATTGGTATGTGCCAATCTCTAACCGTCCGAAGATGAACCGATGAAAGGTTGAAAGGAAAATAATAAAAGAATACATCCGGAACACGAGGATGCATTAGAATGCCTCCATCCAAATCGGCTCATAGCCTGGCCCTTCAAATTCTTTAAAGTCGTAATCGAACCAGTTTCGAGAAAGCTTTTCAGAACCTTTAGGCCTCGGCCACACAGGTAGGAGCCTCGCTTGGTGCTTAGAGCTACGCTGCGAGATAGGTGACAAATCGTAGCGAACCAACGCACCCCATACTATCGTAATGTCCACACTGCACACTTCGCGTCACGCTACGTGACTATTATAGTCAGCTAGTAGCGTAGCTCTAAGCACCAAGCGAGGATCCTACCTGTGTGGCCGAGACCTTATTAAATTTTGGTCACTTAGCAAATGTGTCTGATTGCAGATTTTATTTATCACATTAGAAAATCTTTGATGTGATATAAATTCATTTATATCACATCAAAGATTTAGGTACACAATCCTAGAGAAAAGCGCCCTTTTCTCTCACCCATCCCACAACCGTTTGAGCCTCAACTCAAGTCCCGTTTATTTCGAAGGCCATCAATTGGCGATAGCGTCTAATAACTGTCACTGGAACAGCCCTCTCGTGCAATAATTCAACATGGCGATACATTACTTTGGTCGCTACTCAATTGGGGTATATAGTATAGCGTGCTGGTAGCGCGGATTTATGGGAGGAAATTCAAGTCTTGTTATGATGATAGAAACGCATGAGAAAATTATTGAATTTGCTCATATTTTGTATTAAGTTGTATTTATATTTCAAGAACTAAGCTGGTTGATTTGATAAAATTGCTTTAAATCAATAAATTCGTTAGCTGTATTAATATGAATGGGTTAAATAATGAGAAACGATTAATTTGATACCGTTTCTAGGTCTCTGTGGAATAGTTGATAATCACCCTGTCTACATACCCTGAGGGCTGCTGGTTTAATTCCCGTTGGTGCTCAAATGTTTTGAAAAGTTTCTAGTCTGTTTTTGACTTATGGATTTTTGAACAATTTTTTTATTGTAATTTGTTTTATCAAACACTGTTTATTCCACTTCAATCTTTTCCAAGCAACTAAAAAGATATTAAAGTGACCTTAAGTGAAAACTAGACTGGAATCTTTTATAAAAAATAGGGTCCAGCGAGATTTAAACCCACAACCTCCAGATAGGGAGACAGGTGTCTTGCCAACTAGGCCACGGAGGTTATTATTTATTTAATTAACGACACAACAGTGTCTTTATATACAGATGAACATGTGGCCGGTTATACAAGTACTTAAAATTATTGACAAATAATACAAAACTTTATCTTAAACTAACATGAAGATACAAAAAGCAGTAGTAATAATAAATTACAGTCATTGTTTTAAAATTATTTAATAATTATATGTATATTTAAGTTCAATGTATGTTATGTATGTATACCACAAAATATTACCAAACTTCACCAAGCTGACTTACGTTATTGTCGAAGACTTATTTTATAAAGGTAAAGAACTCAAATTTGTTTTTAATGGAATAACGCTTACATAGAACAAAAATTAGATTTTTTGAAAATTTTATGGATAGATCTTTAGATATAGAAAACACATGGGCTCAATTGTAGAACGAGATGCAAGTTGCTTTGCAGAATTGAAACTTTCCAGATGTTGATGCAGGGTTACTCAACTTTAGAGGCAAAGTATTGTCCTTAATGTTTCGTTTATATTAGGTTATTTATATTATTAAAGGAGAGCACAAAGTTAGTAGCTATTTCTAAATATTGTTGTGATTTTCTGGTGAATACTATATACCAGGGCTGTGGAGTCGGATGAAAATTTACCGACTCCGACTCCGGCTTTATTTTATACTCGGACACCGACTCCGACTCCGACTCCAACTCTTGACTCTGACTTCAATTTTTATTTTATTGTATAATTTACTGCGTCTACCTAATGTATTTATATTGACTTATTAATAATGGATACAGGTATAAATAAAAAAATAATTATATTCGTACACAAATGAAACAATTTAATAAAAAAATATATAAACAATACGCATTAAGCAATATCTTCACACTAAAATAATATTAAAAATATATATAATATTAATATTTAAAAAAAGAATTCAATAAAACTTTTAAAATAATTAGAAAAACAACACAGGTAGGTATTAAAAAAAATAAGAAAACACTTTAAAATAAAATAAAAAGGTTGCTTCATTTGTTTTCATACGTTAACTTAATCTTATTTATATTGTTTATTATTTTTTTTATTCAATATTGAATAGAACACAAGATTTTTCAGAACGCCAGAATGCGGCGGCCTCTTCCGAAGTAATGAACGAATATCGTATGCTGATATAATACACTAACAATATTTAGGCATGGACACGCCGCACGTGTTTTGAGCATGAAGCAGATGTTCACATGGACACGCCAGGCGTGTTCTCAGCATTGGATGAGTTAAAGAAAATGTTAAAATAATTAAACGGAGTCGGAGTCGGTCGATTTTTTCCGACTCCGAATCCACCTAAAATGTTCCGACTCCACGACTCCGACTCCGACTCCACAGCCCTGCTATATACACTTATTATGTATAAGTTGAACAAATATTGAGTTACAAATATTTTACTTTGGAATAATACACTTTGCTGTGTGGACCTACAAGGAACCTGTAACGTGACAAGCTGAGTAAGTTTTGAATTTACGAATTGTAAAAATTTCTCTTTTATGCATGGAATTTTTTCTACATGGACATCGTAATGGAATGTCTACTCGTATGTTATCAAATTGTTCTTACCAGAGAAGTTATTTTTTTTAAGATTCCGGCTTAGAAAATTCAATATTATGTCTCAGTATGAAACCAAGTCTGAACAATGTTATATATGTCATTTTAACTATAAGGTGTCCCAGTGCTGTAAACTTGAACTTAAAATGAAGAAAACAGCTTTGACCTCTTTAGACTTGGCGTCCATTATAATGGACACAGAGTTGTACTCTTTGTGGTATATTTATGTTTTCTGATAACAAATAAAGTGTAGGATACTGTTTTGCCGACTTTGAACGTCGTGGACGCCACCTATCTAAACTAACACGACAGAATGTTGCTTTTAGTACAAATAATACACTCACAAGGAATCTTACAATTAATTCAGGTCTGAAGAGGTTAAGATGGTTTGGACGTATAAAGATAATGAATGAACAAAAAATGACTACGCGAATATACTTGTAAGAAGTGCAAGGTGTGCGTGGAAGAGGTAGACCGAAGAAAACGTGGCTGGACTAAATTGACTAGGTTTCGAAACATCGTCAAGTGAGAAGTATGAATAATAGAAGATTGTGTACGACGTGATGTATGAATGTGGAGGAGACGAAAGTGGTGTGCTTGGATAGAAAAGTTTGGAGATCTGTTATCTCTGCCTATCCCGCGAGGGACACGCCGTGATGACATGTATCATTATTATTTTTAGCTAAATAAGCATTCCATCCTTTAAAGTGGATGATTTGTGCCAATAACCATTTCAAGGAAATTATGCAGTATGAGAATATGTAAGAACTACAGTAGCATTAAATATTTAATGAGTTCAAGACAATAAATTAATGGGGAATTGAGTGCCAGTAGGTGGGACATTTACAACTGAGTACGAGTAGGTGGGACATTTACAATTTAGTGCGAATAGGTGGGACATTTACAATTGAGTGCGAGTAGGTGGGACATTTACAACTGAGTACGAGTAGGTGGGACATTTACAATTTAGTGCGAATAGGTGGGACATTTACAATTGAGTGCGAATAGGTGGGACATTTACAATTGAGTGCGAGTAGGTGGGACATTTACAATTGAGTGTGAGTAGGTGGGACATTTACAATTAAGTGTGAGTAGGTGGGACATTTACAATTGAGTGCGAGTAGGTGGGACATTTGCAATTGAGTAAAGATTGTATGCGGTGCACAGAGGACAGTCAAAGAAAACATGGTCGAGGGTCTCTTCACTCATTCCACACGTGCATGTAGGGCTTTCTTTTATATGGATTTTATGAAGGTGGCTTCCTGTCAGACAGTGTCCTATTCTTATCTTGCATATGACAGACACAATTCGTTTGTACAGGTTTATTTTGTGGAATCAAGGTTTAGTGGATATTTTAACCCGAATAATGATATGAATATGCTTTACTGGCAACAAGTAAACAGTTTAAATGCCACAGCTTACACTACAGGAACTTCTGATGATTCAAACCGTCACACTATACGTTCCCTGGCCCGGAATGAATGTGGCCCAGAAATAGCCCGTCTGCTTCGAGAAATTCGCATCTGACTCTCCGCGTGGGTCAATGGTCAGTGATGCAGATATCTGCAACACATAAATAGCCATCCGTGAACTTGTCCGAGTCATTCCACTCGCATCGTCCCAGTATGAAAATAATAATAATTTCATTCATTCGTTTGTAGGGTGATCATCATCATCGTCATCACGGTAATTCTCTATTTGAGTAGACAGAGAGAACATAACTTAACCTCTGCTCCGCCTATTTATTTATTTATTTAACACTTTTATTGCAAAAACAATCTGGCGGGCTCTTTACCAGGCGGCAATCTCTTCCAACCAACCAGACAACAGTAAATGAAGCAAGTTACGTGGTCGCTCAAATCATTCAAATGACTATCCATCCCCACGAAATCCATAAACATATACGTGAGCACATGCCCATGAACCCCACAAAGACGAACAGTCACCCGAACATTATTTTTCATATAAAGTGAGATATCATCAATCAAAAGGAAAGGAAGGGATGGTGGAGAGAAAAGGAAAAAAAATCAGGAATGAAACGAGTTATTTTACTGACTAGAAATTAAGAGGTTTTTCAGTCACTTCTTAAAGCATGCCAATGGGCAGCCTTACGCCAAGTTTAATCAGTCGCTATTCATTCCGCAATCGTCCACGTTTTTGTTGTTGTATAGTTTTGTATTACACTTTCCAAAACGATTTAAAAAAATATCCACCAATCAAATGTTAAAATGTATTCGTGCACAAAGCCATTCGTGGATACAAACATACGAAACAATCATTCGTACCTAGATATATGCATACTTGCAAAACATACACTAATGCATTATATGAATAAAATACATCAATTACACAAATACAGATTTTATAACTTGTGTCAAAAACAAAAAAAATTAAAAGAACGAGAAAGAGAAAAAAAGTAACCAAAGATTCATACGAATACATATATTATGGTAGATCAAGATAATATAAAATATTGACAGTCAAATTATCTTTACTTTTATATACTATCGATAGATGTCACTACAATCGATGTTCTATGCCAAGCGGTATGACGCCGCCGTTTGACTAGTGTCTCGAGATTCATGCTTATTGTTAACTTTGCGCAGTGGCGATATCGTAACCAATGAGGTTTATCCGAGGTGCGATTATTGCTAGTTGAAAACTTTTACCAATACCCCGCCTTGTGGACGTGAAATACCGTCCGTTAAGGCAATTTTTGCAAGCCCGTAACGGGCTCCTTAATATTTCCTTCTTCTTAGATGGTCTAATGACTTAAGGGTCTATAGGACGTCTTAAAAGTATGATGCTGACCCTCAGCCATCTCTCCATCGTTTCGGGGGTCTCCCTGGTGGACGCCGTACATCCGGCACCCCATGCAGAGCTATGTATGGAATTCTTGTGGAATTCATTCTCTGTACATGTTGGTACCAGTATCGTCGACGCTGTCGTCCCCATCTGACCACATCTTGGACCTCACAGACCTCTCGGATTATGGTGTTCCTATCACGATCACGCAAAGTCTTCCTAGCAATAGCGCGCAGAGTTCTCATTTCCGTTGTCCTTAGCATAATTTTTGTCATGACAGTGTCCGCCCTCGCTTCGATACCATATGTGAGGATAGGTGGCACACATGTCTTATAAATGCGTACCTTGCTATCCGTTCTCATATCTTTATTCCTCCATATGACATCTCTCAGACAGCCCGCCACAACTGCAGCTTTATCTACCTGAGGCCTTACTTTTCTGGGGAGGTCATGAGAGCTGAGCAGTTCACTGCCAAGATATCTTCCTACAACAATAAATATAAACTGCAATAACGCAAATTTATTGCTTTCGTGACAACTAAGTTATTTGATTTTCTAGTTAAGTAAGATATATATTTAAACACTATTTCTCTGTATTCACAACTGTCTTCTACCGGTTTCGACAATGCCAACACGCCCCTTCCATTTACTTGCCAATAACCCCTCTTTACCAGTGACAGCATATTTTAAACGTGTAATTTATTTCCTTATCACCTAACAAAGAAAGAATACTGTTTTTGAAATAGGTGGTGTTAATAAAATAGTAGTAAATGCAAAGAAAAATTGTGTTAAATTTATTTTATTAAATTCAATAATCAATATAAAATCTCGAATACAAAAAAATATGTTTTTTTTTGTGAGATTTAATAAACCTTTAATGACTTTTTAAAGTGGATGGAAAATACCGTCCGCAAATTATATGTATCATATTAGTGGGTTTAATATTTTTTTTGCTAAAACTTACAGTAAATAAATATAACAATTCATTATATATTTCATCCAAATGTACAATATTTAATATGTGAACTTGATCAACATTGCAATATGTTGATAAAATATATTCATTCCTACGAGTATAATATATAATCAGTTTAATATACTGACGATAGATGTCACTACAATCGGTGTTTTATACCAAGCGGTATGACGCCGCCGTTTGACTAGTGTCTCAGGACACCACATATTAATTAACTTTGCGCAGTGGCGATATCGTAACCAATGAGGTTTATCCGAGGTGCGATTATTGCTAGTTGAAAACTTTTACCAATACCCCGCCTGGTGGACGTGAAATACCGTCCGCTAAGGCAATTTTTGTAAGCCCGTAAAGGGCTCCTTAATATATTTAAAAAAAAAATTGTCATAACTCAAACGTATTGCTTCTGCAATAACATCTAGTCGAGTTTCAGTAGAGCCAACACACCCCTTCCTTTACTCTCAACTATCACCTCCCTTTACCAGTGACCGCATATTTTAAACAAAAATACCACATAGTTTATCTTTAAACTGCGCGTTATTGAATATTAAGCTATAACATTGGTTCTGTAAGTTGGTACATAGAGATGAGAATGATTTCGATGTCGCCAACATAAAAACTATTACTATGAGTTAATTGGACATTCCATCCTATAAAGAGTATGTGTTTTTCCAGTAAATAAATTTAAGAAAGGAGGCAGTGAGTATATATAAGAAACTACTGTATTGCAGTACCCGGCGGTAAGGAATACACACCGGGCTTAAAAAATAGACTGTCGGCCATAATCAGCTTTGTAGAGCGTCATCTCTGTCGCTTGACAACGACTGCCAATTCGCGACGGAACACGTGTATGAATGACAGAGACGACGCACTACAAAGCCGATTATGGCCGACAGTCTCTTTCTTAAGCCCGATGTATATTACTTACCGCTGGATACTGTACTTAATATTTAAGAAGTTTTGTACAGCAAATTCAGATATGTAACTATAAATTAATTAAGAATGAAGTGCGAGTGGGTGCGACATGTTGAATTATGGGAAACATTTACAATTGAGTAAAGATTGTATGCGGTGCGCAAAGGACGCTCAATGAAACATAAAAATTAAGTGTCTCTGAATATTAAGGGATGGTTAATATTATTGTATTGTACCCATATAATACAAGTATTTTAATACGAATAACGCGATGAACTCTTCGAGGCTATTATAATTGCATACCGTCAAAAGTTCGACATGTTTATATATTTTTGGATAATCACTCTCTGTTGTATACCATAAATATCACATGAACATTTATTTTTGTATTTGTTCTAGCATGAGTTCCAACAACTCATCACATACTATGTACGCCACTGGTACAAAGAACTGTAACAATAGGCGGATGGCTGCTGCTCGATGCTTGGAAAATTCGGCTCACGTTCAGTGGCGTAGAGCGGTGAAAAAGTAGCAGGGTGAAGAGATTCCTCTTAGGCAGGTAGTAACTGGTTTCAAGTAAAAGTCGGTAGGCAGAGTGAACTGAGAATGGTGATTCATTTCGTCTCCAAGTGATGAATATCTCGTTCGGAGTCTCGGTCCAATGGTAGGACGCCTTACTCCTTCATCGGATAAGTTCTGACTGTTATGATATTTGCTTGGATATTTTGGTTTTGTTTTAGGAAACGGGAAATAATAAGAACGTTAAATACTTATATAAACGTGATGATATATAAATAATATTACATACAAATATACATAGATTTGTGGATGTGCTATGTCACACACGGTTATATATATTAAATGGGTGTGAGTGAAAGATAATGGAGGTGTGATGATGGTGAGTAAAATATAAAATGTTGTATTTATGTAGGTATATGGGGATACGTGTGTGACTTTTAAAAAAAAAAATTAATACATATATAGTATATTGATGATAAATATGGGAGATACGCGATTGCCTATAGAGGAAGACTGTCGTCTGCCGATGGAGGTGTCGGTGTCGGTGTAGAGTACGGGGGGCGTTCAGAGTGACGGGGTCGTTAACACTTGGGGGGGGGGGGGGGGGGGAGAATAGATTTCGGACGTGGGGGGCTAAATTTGGTGTTCGCGTTGTAGTTGACGCATACGTCCGATACATACTCGTATGTTACTATATTCACATCAGTAATTTACTTATATATTGGATATGCTGTTTGATTGCTTAAAATAATGCTACCTAATTGAAACTAGACCAAAATAATAAAAATATTGATATTTTACTGCACGAGGCTACGGAGGCTTTGTTATTATAAAGCCTATTCTAATAAGAACATGGCAAATGGAAAAACCCATTTATGATTTTTTACAAAATATCATTTTTTGAATAGGAGAACCCTGAGGGCTAAAAATATCGTTGATTCGTTCCTGTTTTGATTTGCCTCTTTTGCCAGGGCTGGCGCTAGGCTTGATTAGCTGCACTGCACAAAGGATGCTGAAAAACAAAAACAGAAGAAACTCCAAGACTCCCAATCGCTTTTGTGATAAAAGCGGCCGAGAACCACAAAATACAAAGCCTCTTTGTGCTGGAATGCTAATTCTGCTGTTTGTTGCCTTTCCTAAATACAATCTCAAGCATTTTACTTCGCATATACGAGTATCTAAAATAATACTTTCTAATCAGTGTTGCCTTTATACAAGTCTTAATAGAAAACCAAAAAAATGATACTAAAAATCTCCATCTACTGGTTCTTATATCATGCTCCATTGAGCTATATTTTAAAGCAATTTATTAAATATTGCTTGTGTTCTCCAAGCCAGTTGGTTTGGTTCACTTCAGTGTCGTTATTGGCCGGAAAATGTTCACTATACTGTTATGTCCATTCCCTTGACTGTCTATGCAGTGAGACTCTGGAACTAGTTACAAACCAGCAAAAATCTCGTTCTGTCCTTGGCGTGCTTAAAAAAGTAATTTTAAAAAACTTCTAATTTCTAATCAGTAAAATAATGTGTTTCATTCCTGTTTTATTCTTTTCCTTTCCTCTCCACCATCCCTTCCTTTCATTTTGATTGATGACATCTAACTTTATATGAAAAATAATGTTCGGGTGACTGCCCGTCCTTGTGGGGTTCGTAGGTATATGTTCACGTATGTGTTTATGGATTTCGTGGGGATGGAAAGTTATTTGAATGATTTATGCGACCATGTAACTTGCTTCATTTACTTTTGTCTGGTTAGTTGGAAGAGATTGCCGCCTGGCAATAAGCCCACCTTTCCAGTTTACCGCTCTTCTTTTTTATGTCGTCCTTTACCGTTTATTCAGTGAAACTCTGGAACTAGTTACAAACCAATATAAGACTCGCCCCGTCCTTGACATGGTTTATAAAGCGACTGAAAAAAACTCTTGAGTCTCTAGACAGTAAAATAACTTGTTTCATTCCTGATTTTTCTTTTCTCTCCACCATCCTTTTATTTTCTCTTGATTGGTGATGTCTCACTTTTACTATGTGTATTGTTCATAATTATTCGAATAATTTTTGCGACCATTTGACTTCCTTTATTAACTTTTGTCTATTTCGTGGACGAGATCGCCGCCTGGCAATAAGCCCGCCAGATTGGTTTTACAAAGAAGTGTTAAATAAATAAAAAAAAAATTCATTTAAATGTTATTTTTTTAACATATTTTTTATGTACGTTCGTTCGTTTTAACAATGATATTCGTTATTCTAAAAATTTCGTTATTTTGTTATTCGTTTTAAAAATATATGACTTGTATTAGGTTTATAAACTGTATTATCCTAACGAGAAAACGACTTATGGATACTAGGTTAGTCAAAAAGTTTTGAAAGCGGAAATGAAAATACATTTTTTTTGGGGGGAAATCACTTTTATTGCTCAGTATAGTCTCCCATAAGATCAATACACTTGGTCCAACGATCTTCCAACTTTGTTGTCCCATCACGGAAGTGACTTTCTGGAAGGCCTGCAAAATACTCCTCTACGAAGGCTATAACCTCTTCGTTTGATGGAAAAAGCTTTCCACGAAGGAATTTTTTGAGGTGTGAGAACAGCCAGAAGTCAGAGGGAGCTATATCTGGCGAATAGGGTGGATGCTGCAACAATTCGTACCCCAATTCACTGATTTTCGCGATGGGTTTTTGAGCTGTGTGAGCAAGTGCATTGTCTTGATGAAGAATGATTTTTTTCTTCTGCAAACCGGGTCTTTTTTCACAATTTTTTTCATCCAACTGGTCCAAAAGGTCACAATAATAATCAGGGTTGATTGTCTTACCAGTTTGAAGATAATCTATCAATAAAATTCCTTTTGCATCCCAAAAAACTGACGCTAACACCTTCTTGGCCGATTTCTGGACACGAACTCGCTTCGGAGCCAAAGTGCCTGGTTCACACCACTCCTTAGCCTCTTGTTTTGATTCAGGATCATGGTGGTAGACCCAAGTCTTAACCTTCCAAAACAAAGAATTTAATCACTGCACGATATTCGGATTTTTCCATTGTTAAAAAATACACTGACACGTCAACTTCAAATGGCTTGTAAACAAAGAATGAATTGACAAATCGAAATGAAATTTTGAGTACGTTCTTATGAAAGATGAAATATTAAAATGGCGTAGAAATTTTGGTTTTTCTACTGCTCCATAGATGTCGCTTTCAAAACTTATTGACTAACCTATTATTAGATTAACCTTTTGAACTTAACAACATTGTCAGACAAAAGAGCTTATTGGTACTGTATACAATTTTCATTTCTTAAACGATTGTCCTAAGCTTGTTCGATTAATCTGTTCACAAACTCTCTCCAGACCCACGTTATAACATCGATTGTTATACTGCAATCATTAATCAACCAACTATTCCTAAAATTTGTCAATTGTCAGACTACAATACATAATATGATATAAATACTTAAAAAAACTAAAATGATTGTCTTAAAAATGATCTATGGAACAAAGTTGATATTACGAGTAGTTTAGAACTATGGCAATTACCATTATGTTTACATGTTTTATTAATTTTTTTTATTAAACAAAGTAAATTATTGTACCAACATTTGTCAAGGCTATACCTATATACAAATTTATTACTTAACTAATCTGAATTATATGTTATAATTTATGAACTTACTTAATCTTATTTTCCTACATATCATTTTATTTTGTATTTTACAGTCTTAATATATGATTTCTTAGAAATAATTAACACCTACATACTACTTTTAACTAGATAACAATTCTTACATTAATTATTTAGCAAAAATAAGTCCACTCGTTCAGGCTACTTGTATTCCATCACATTCACTCAGACATAGGTCGTCCCAGCTAATACTGTAGGTATGTTTACATGTATTCCTAAGCATTTTATTTCATATTATGTCATACATTGTTACCCCAGGAATTAATTGGACTCATTTTAATTTCTTTTCGCGTCTAAGTTTCGCTTCCATATATCAAAGTTGTAACTAAAATTCTATTGTGGACCATCAATACAATAGATTGTCTATATATTAAACACATGTAAAAGAGTATTTTGATTATTAAAAGATAAATGTAATTTTTATGTTTGTTTTTTTTTATTATCTAAAACAGCTTGGTAAATATTTAGACAATAAATAAAACAACAAAATCAAGTATTTTATTTCCGTCAATCATTTTATATCCAAGAACTTACATATAACTTTTTCACTTCAACTATACTTAATTCTATTAATTTATAAAACACTTCATTGCAAAAATAATCTGGCGGGCTTGTTGCCGATTATAGGCAGTAATCTTTTCCAACTAACCAGAATCTGTCTATCCTGAACACATAATGATAAGTTCGGATGGTCTCGACTACTTTATAACTTTTTAGCATTACGTTAAATTTTTTAAAACCTTTGTACAGTACCCGGCGGTAAGTAATACATGTCGGGCTTAAGAAAAATACTGTCGACTTCGACTTTGTAGAGCGTCGTCTCTGTCATTGTAGATACCGGACTGTTAGCGCATCGTGCAACAGAGACGACGCTCCACAAAACCGAAGTTAGCCGATTATGGCCGACAGTCTCTTTCTTAAGCCCGATGTGTATTACTTACCATCAGGTACTGTACTATGAATTATTTTGATTTTTGGAAGTCGAAACCTATGGAGATGTCTTGAATACTAATTATTTACCTCATTATTGTATGTAAATCACACAATTTTGTATACACTACGGCAATAAATTTTTATGTAACTGGCCTGGTGGCAAGACCTGGTCTGCCGATCCGGAGGTTGCGGGTTCGATCCCCGCTGGAATCCAGATTTTTTTAAATAGGATTCCAGTCTTGTTAACACTTAGGGCCTATAAACATATTTTTATGGTTGGTTCGAAGAGATTGCCACATGGCAATAAACTCGCCAGGTTAAAAAATAAATAAATAACTAAGACATTGTTCTACATAAATACATACATATCAATATACAATCACGTTATTTCCTTGTCGGGTAGGAAGATAAGACGGAACGCAATACTTTCCTAATTCGAATCACATCCTTAACCTCTTCCACATCCATTCACATTTTCATACAATCTCTACGATCACTCATACTTTCTACTTTTTCTTCTTTCAGAATATTATTCACTTAATCCAACGATACTTTCTTTGGTCTTCCACTCCTGTTTGTTTCATCTGCACTGTTTATCTGTTTTGTTAGGCTTTCTTCATGCATTCATTATACATGCTCAAACCATCTCTACGTTCTCTTATTCATCTTAATAATTACACCAGTTTTAAGTTCACATTCATCCCTTATCAATTTATACCGTATTTTGTCACACATTATCACTCTGTGTATTCTTCTCAATGCATCTCTACATAATTTATTTGGGTCCTCTTAGTTTTTTCTCACATTCACATTTCACCCTTATACATCAAAGTTGGCACCAAAATACTATTGTGAACTATCATAATCTTAGCGGACGTTGTTTTATATCTAGTTTGCAAAGTGCATAATTGATTCTAGCGTATTTACTTAATTCAGTGAATTTCGCAAGTATTTCCTTTCTTCTATATAATCGAAACCTTAGTCAGTCGTTACTACTATTCTTTTTAGACTCACGTGTGTCACTACCTGAGGAGGAGTCTCTTTTAGTGATTCTTTCTTCATCATAACGTGATGTCGGGTTCTTCATCATAACGTGATGTCGGGTCCTTCATCATAACGTAATATCGGGTCCTTTATCATAACGCGATGTCGGGTCCTTCATCATAACGTGATGTCGGATTCTTCATCATAACGTGATGTCGGGTCCTTCATCATAACGTGATATCGGGTCCTTTATCATAACGTGATGTCGGGTCCTTCATCATAACGTGATGTCGGATTCTTCATCATAACGTGTTGGCGGGTCCTTTATCATAACGTGATGTCGGGTCCTTCATCATAACGTGATGTCGGATTCTTCATCATAACGTGTTGGCGGGTCCTTCATCATAACGTGATGTCGGGTCCTTCATCATAACGTGATGTCAGGTTCTTCATCATAACGTGATGTCGGGTCCTTCATCATAACGTGATGTCGGGTTCTTCATCATAACATGATGTCGGGTCCTTCATCATAACGTGATATCAGGTCCTTTATCATAACGTGATGTCGGGTCCTTCATCATAACGTAATGTCGGGTCCTTCATCATAACGTGATGCCAGGTTCTTCATCATAACATGATGTCGGGTCCTTCATCAAAACGTGATATCGGGTCCTTCATAATAACGTGATATCGGGTCCTTTACCATAACGTCATGTCGGGTCCTTCATCATAACGTAATGTCGGGTCCTTCATCATAACGTGATGTCAGGTTCTTCATCATAACATGATGTCGGGTCCTTCATCATAACGTGATGTCGGGTCCTTCATCATAACGTGATATCGGGTTCTTCATCTTAACGTGATACCAGGTTTATTATAAATAAATATTCCGATCTTCTAGTGTATGTATAGATTATGCTGAATGGGGAAATATTTTGTTCCCCATAGCCGTGCGGGTATGTGGAACCAGGGTGGTGCGTTCTAACTGAATTGAACTTTATTATTTTAATTTCAAAAAAGTAAAACAAATTACCCTCCCGAAAAATAGGGTTAAAAAAAAAATGTATAATACTTATATTATACATATTTTATTTTATTGTATTATCTTAACTATTTTTTTTTTCTAAAAATGTGTTCACGTTGGTATAATTTTGTTCCTGCGCAACCAATTTATATGAAACGTGTGCCGGATATTATTCAGAGATAAGTTAACATTCTTTTTCCTCTTATTGTATTAAGGCATCTTGTCATTAAGTTATTATTACCAGAATTCTGACAACTTATAATAATAATAATGACAAAATTGTGATTTACGAGTATTTAGCGCCGTTTAAAGAGCCAATTCTCCTGAAGAGGACTCTATTTTTGGACTCAAACCCAGTACTTTTGAGATATCAAAAATATTACAAAATAAAACTCTGGGCGTTCTGGAAATAAATCCTCTTCGGCGCAAGACACCGTACTCTGGACACTGCTACAAGTTTTGAATGTACTGTTTCTCATCCCAGATTTAGAGAGTCGCTCCATCACGTAAAATTCCCAATATGACATGTCCTTGTTTGTTCTCATAATTGCTGTTTGGAGCCCGTTAAAAAAATCCTAGTGTCCCAAGGCAGTTCAGAGTCAGCCAAGTGGTAATGATAGGTAAAATTGAACATCTCAAAGCGTCCATTCTTGGAATATTGCGTGACTTGAGTGTTCAGGCCTCCACACCATTTAAAAATAGAGAAAGCGAGGGTTACGTCTTGGTCTTTCTTAGGATTCTTCAATCATTTCATATCACCTGAAGGTGGCTCATCGCTCTCTAAGCAATGGTTTAATACATCACGCTGTTTCCCTATCGAGGTAGGACGAAACGTGAGAACTCCATACTTTCGTATTGCAACATACATTTTTCACCTTTTTTACATCAACATATCTTCTCACATAACTCACACGGTTTCTGCGTCTTTACATTTTCTTCTTTCTAAATATTATTCACTTAATCGAATCGTACTTTCATGAATTTTCTTATTCCATGCCTTACACTCTCCTTTACACTGTATATTGGTTTTGTTAGTATTTTTCTTTTTTTTTGTTCTACATGGCCAAACTATCTTAGAGCGCTCTTCTTCATTTTACTTAATACACCAGTCGTAAGTTCTCATTCACCCCTTATCACTTTATTTCGTATTATGTTATACATTGTCACTCAGTGTCCATATTTCTACAATATTTATTCAGCTACTTTCAGTCCTTTTCCACGTTTAACTTCCTTACCTCAAATTATCACTTTCTCACAACATTTAATATACCATATATAACGAAATTTGTTTTATTTTTCGAACATTAGCTAAGAATTAAAATCAACAAGATTTCATATTAGCTAAGTATCAAAATCAACAAGATTTCACATTAGCTAAGTATTAAAATCAACAAGATTTCACATTAGCTAAGTATTGAAATCATTTAACCGTAGTTTGTTATTTCAAACTCTTTTCTAAAAACGCGTAATATCTATTTTTAAATAATTATATTTGAAATAATTATATTTAAACAGTACTCAAATAAAATAAACCTTGTAGTCACGAAAAAAGATTTTCCGAATTATAAAAAAAAACACCGCGATTTTTCCCTTAAACAGAAAAAAAACTTTTAAAGATAAATCATGATTTATTATTCTTATAATTGTGGAAGGAACATCTTATTCTTTTGTCCGTTTATTTCTTTTTTATAAAGGGTTTAACCAACGCTAACGGACAAAAAACGTTGGCAAGTAAAAGAAAAAAATTCTATTGTAATTTTTGTTGTTACATCAAACACAAGACGAGAGCTGAAAAATATTTTAGGGGTAGGTACGTCATTGAAAAAGGGGAAGACTGCCTATACGATGAAAATTAGCTTCAATCTGTTTTGTCAATAACTTCAGCACGTTTTTGGGATTTAAAAATTTTGTTTGTAATTTGCTTCGTTAATATTTTAAATACATTTAAATGTATGCTCTTGTTTTTTTGTTCTATCTAAGCATAAAAACTGCAGTTGCTCTCAACAAACCATTTTCAGTCTTCAATATCCTTGTTTCTCTTGAAACTATTACGAGTATCAGACTTTTATCTGTGGTTTACTTGATTTGGTTCATTTGTTAGTGACCTCTTAATATCTTTCCTGGTATAATTCTCGAGGAAACTAGTTTGTAACTCATCAATTCAGACAGAGAAAACTTTCTCTTATACTAGGATATTGACACACGATAATAACGCTTTTCTAGTAAAAAACGTAAAGCTTTTCGTAATATTTGAAAAAATTAAAGCTATTTAATGTTCAACATATTTTAATCATAAATTGGACGTCTTCGTGCAAGAAGTTTTCTTTTTGCAGAGGAGGTTGAATAAGATTTTTTTTCGTCAAGGAACCATGAAAATACAATGTAATTTACTTGCGTGATATTTTACTATTTGTTTTTTGATCTTAAAAATTTACACGTGCCAATAATATCTCCCAGGTTCGACTACGTAAAACGAAACGCAATTCATACAAAACGATACGATTTTATAATTATCTGCGTCACCTCTAATATATGTTACACTCGCACTCCATTTTCCGGCCAGTTAGTGTCCACATAATGGGCGGGGACACGACCAGGTGACTTACTGCGATGCATCCCCCGGGTGCAGTTGTCGTGTTCCCCTAAATGAGTTGTGCCTTAATTGCAAGCAAACTTGCATATCGTGTTATGGAAGTGAATTTTTTTAATCTATTTATTTAATGAACAACACGATAAGCGTAGTGCAATTGTTTTTCATTAATTAAGTTCTTCAAAATTGTCTGATCTTGAATAATATACAAATACACTTTTGTATCAAATCTCATGTAATGCGTTAAATATTGTGATACATACATTAACATATTATGTTTCCTAATTCTCTGTTCACTGTTTCTAACTTACTAAATGACTAGATGGTGTCAGGTTGATTGCTCAAATTACGATTATGTAAAAGAATTTTATATACTTAATTATTGTCGAAATTTCATATAAAAAAATTGTCAACCTGATAATGCAAATGGTCTTATACCACTTGTTACTAAGCACCGATTTGTTTCATGTGACATACTCAAATCTAAAAATTTTGTTACATAATCAGGTGTTCCGCAAGGTTCAATTTTAGGCGTGATTTTTTGTATTGATTTGTGTTGATGCAGTAAAAATATCTAGCGGCACCAAATAATGGATAAAATAAACATTTAATTAGAATAGTAAAAAATATAGAAAAAAGTAATTTATTTGAAAATTATATTTACCCAAAATTCTACAATAAAGACAAAGTAATATGGAAAACTATTTTATGTACTATATCAAAAATATATATAATTATGTCATAAAAACCTCACCTAATAAGATTAAACCAGCGCTCAGTGTATGAAATAATATTTATCGTTCATTGTCTAATAGCAATACTAACAAATATTATATAATTATTTATAGTACCTATAATAACATTGGACTTTACCAGATTAGCTGTAATGATTGTGATGCTGTGTACTTAAGTATGACAAGGAACATCCGTACATGGATTAAAGAACACATTAGAGCAAGAAAAAAACAACATTTTTTTTAGTTCGCTGAACACATAATAATGATATACATGATCACTTATTTTCACATGCAATAAATACAAAAATAATACATATTTTACACAGTAGAAAGCCTAGCCACGATTAAAAAACACAAAGCAAACAAAACAAAAATATCATAAATAATCAATTAAATTTATCCTCTTCTCCGCTTCTAGCCCTATTCCCCCTTTGTACCATAAACAACAAATACTATAGACACTTTTAACCTTTTTAGTTACAGTGTATTTTATATACAAATGAACATATGACAGGTTATAGAAGTATTCAGTTCATGACAAATACATACTCACGTGATGATGATGACACAGCAAGTGTTGAAATGTATTGTGATTATCAATAAATGAAGTGGAATAAAACAGAGTAACCATGTTTTAATTTTATATTAATTATGGAGTTCCACAAAGTGAGTTCCACAAACCAACCACATAAAAGTAAATTAAGCAAGTTACATGGTTGCATAAATCATTCAAATGACTATCCATCCCCATGAAATCCATAAACACATAGGTGAGTATATGCCCACAAACCCCACAAAGACGGACAATCACCCGAACATTATTTTTCATATAAAGTGAGATATCATCAATCAAAGGGAAAGGAAGGGACGGTGGAGAGAAAAGGAAAAGTATTTTGTATTCTTGGACATTATTTTTTAGGCGATAGGCGAATGTTTGTATATGTTAAATACAAATTAGTAACAGGAAACATGGTTGATGAACAGAATCTCGTTTAATATACCTAACAAATAAGTAACAAGAAATATGGTTGATGAACAGAATCTCGTTTAATATACCTGATAAACTAATAACTGGACACATGGTTAATGAACATAATCTCGTTTAATATACCTGACAAATTAGTAACAGGGAACATGGTTGATGAACAGAATCTCGTTTAATATACCTAACAAATAAGTAACAGGAAATATGGTTGATGAACAGAATCTCGTTTAATATACCTGACAAATTAATAACTGGAAACATGGTTGATGAACATAATCTCGTTTAATATACCTGACAAATTAATAACTGGAAACATGGTTAATGAACATAATCTCGTTTAATATACCTGACAAATTAGTAACAGGAAACATGGTTGACGAACAAAATCTCGTTTAATATACCTGACAATTGTTAAATGCCTCGTGATTTAATTTTTTTTTTCGGTGCCGTGTTCATGAAATGAGCTATTAAGGACGTCATCACACTTACACGGAATGATATTGTTAAACGAATTTTTAGATATTGATATGTTTCATATCTCGGAGAATAAATCGAGGAATGTGCTCATTAATAATTTTTTGTAGATATAACTGAACAACTTCGTCGAGAATTATGAGTAATTTTTGTTCATATTGTTAGTATTTTTCAACTAATAGGATACAATATGTTATAATACCACCAATAACCTAAAATGCAATGCATTACAATCCAAATCAATGTACGAGTAGTTGAGTGCTTAGCAATAATACAATACAATGCAATAAGATGTAATATTAGATATAATACAACATAATACATTGCAGAACAGTACAATCAAGTGAATGATATTTTAAAAGAAGGAAATTGTTTGAGTAGCTGCGTTTGTCTCGAAATAGGGAACTCAGGCGCACTGTACAGAGCGCTATGTGCAATATGGTACAATACAATAAAATAGAATACAATACGATGAGTTTGAAGCATTACAACCCTTAAACAGCTTATCTGTTATAAATATTCATTTGGAGAAATGAAACGCACTTTAAGTCAAAATTAAGGTTTTGTTTCGGATCCTTGCTGGCGAAGAAGGAATTGAAAATACAAATTTCCCTTTAAAAGAACCCTTGGGAAGTGAAGAACAAAGGTCCAATCTTGTCTCCTGACTCGCTGAGACTCTTGATTGAGTACCAGGATCTAATATAATCAGCCAATCAGCAAAGGACACTTCACGGAGGACTTTCGACAAATTTCGAAACAAAAATTAATTAACCCTTTGAAGGATGAAATACTAAAGGGGTGACTTCTTTGGTATTGATTTTTGTTGAAAAACCTTTGTCGTTTAGTAGTAGTTGAAAATTAGGTTAAGTGCTATTGTCATGGGATGCATTCATGGTGTGACCAAAGTTTATGACTTGGAAACGAGTCTTTGTCAACCAAATTATTTGTTTCCTAATGGTGAAGCGTAGAAAATGTTTTTATATATATACTTTTTAATGATTTGCAAGGGAGTCTTTGTCAACAAAATTATTTGTTTCCTAACGATGAAGCTTTAAAAATGTTTTATATATATTATATATTTTGCGTACCATAGTTGATAATAACGAATCCATTTATATGGCCACGTTAGAAAGCAGACTCATCGCAAAACGATATGCTTTTTTAGTGTGTTTTGTATTATTATAAAATCCTGATATGATGCTTTAGTGTAATTTTTATTAATATAAAATCCCGACATACTGTTTTGGTGTCCTTTTTATTACTACAAAATCCTGATAAACTGTTTTTAGTGTCATTTTTATTACTTAAAAATCCGGATATGCTGTTTTGATGTCCTTTTTTATTACTACAAATGCCGATACGCTGTTTTGTAAATCTGGAAACGGTGACTTTCTTATATTGGGGTATGTTTTTATTCTTCATAAGATGTTGTTTCTTCTGTTAGATGTCGTATTCTAATGATAAAATCACATAAACTATATAACGTTGTTGATTTGATGGTTTATGGAGATCTAAGTTCATAACTCACCTGAAAACATCAGATTTGAGTGCTATTTAGAAGTAAAGCCAAATCAGTAAACTCAATTTCAACATGTCTTTGTATAAACTATTACCATCTTTCAAAGATATGGTTTTTACTCTATTTATTTATTTGTTTATTTATTTATTATTACACATGACAAGAAATATACATAATTTGTGAAAAACAACAGGTAATTTAATTTGGACATACAATTTTAATGGATCTGGGTTTGTTGCCTTTCATTTGTCGTATCCCCAGTAAACTAGGCTTTTGCTTGCATCTCACTGAGGATATTTATTGAGCATGAAAAACTAAATCGATACTTCTTTCCGATTTTCGATTTCACAAAAACAAAACCCCGTTGCACGTTCTCATCAACCTGACAAACAGTTACACTCAATTACAACTGGAAACATCATGCGAAATTATACTCCTCACACATCATCACTCCAGAAAGACCAAAAATATTCATCCCACAATATACCGTGCACAATCAAACGAATAAAAATAAAAAACAAAAACATACAGAAACACAAAAACATCAAAATTTAAAACAACAAGAAGAAACCCTCACTCACGAGCCCACACAAATATTTTCCACACGTCATTCATCCTGAAAGCTCAAGTACTCAAAATCCTGTCGCAATAACAACCACGCTCCAATCGACTGTCTAAATGGTTTTTCTACCTTTACCTTTATTGAACTAGGCACGCCATTGTATGTCATGGGAGCCAAATAAGCATATTGCCTTTGGGCAAAAGAGGTTTTAACTCTAGGGATGGTAAACATTTCATTAGTTGCCATGGGTGTCATGTGTCTCTGCTGAGTCTGCATCTTCCCTTCCTCTCGATGGTAGTGCCAGAGAATGGATTTGAGATGCAAATTGGCTATGTTAAGGACCTGATATTCTCTGAAAAGCTCAGCCGAGGGATACCGGGCAGGAAGTTTATTAATTATTTTCACAATCAATTTTTGGGAAACCGGCAATATGTGTTTTTGGGTTAAGGTGCATTATGCTATACTCTGAATGAACTTCTGAATCACAGAATATATCGCAAGAGACTTGGGTTCATAAATAGTAGGCCCTTATTTTATCGTATTGGGATTTGGGATACGAGTCTGATAATCTCTCTATTTATAAAAGTCATTTATAATTAGAGAGATTATCAGACCTCTTTACAATGCGCTGTTACATAGCAAATTCGATTGTGAAGCATTTGTGTGGAGCCCAAGAGTAATTCGTATTCTCAACTAGTGGAAAAGGTACAAAAGAAATTTTTCAGATATCTGTACTTGCGGAAGTGTAATTTTTATCCGTGGCTCTATCTTACAATGTAACTTCCATACTATATTTTTAGATACTATATTGTTTGTAGTTGAGATACTATATTTTTAGCGTGAGGAGGGATATCTTCTTATATATTTCGATTGTTGACGTAACCTATATCTAATCTATGTAGGAGATATATTGTTTTATGTTCTTGACAACTATTTGATATACAGAAATAGTAATTTGACTGACAATAAGGACTTATTTGCCAAGATATGTTCCTTTGTTTCAGGGGCTGTTTTTTTAAATCGTGCCTTTAATTTTGACATTTTTTTAAATATCCGAAAATATTTTTATTGAAAGAATATTATACTTTCTTAATCTTTCCCTTCCTGTGCTAAAAATAGATAACTTGATAATGAGTGGTGAGGCCCATTTTCATTTAAACGGGTATATTAACAAACAAAACTGCAGATTTTAGGGTATTGAGAATCTCAGGAAATTACATCAGCATCAATTGCATCCCCAAAAATGCACTGTTGAGTGCGATGTTATGGCTGAAAGAGTTATCGGTCCCTGATTCTTTGAGAAAGAGGAAGGTCAAGCAGAAATAATTAACGGGGCCCTGTATAGGACAATGCTTAAAACATTTTTATGCTGAGCGGTCAAAAATAATTAGGAGGTATGGTTCCAACAGGATGGAGCTACTGCGCACATTGCCAGGTCGACGATGACAGTGTGCGCAGTACAGCAATGTACGTCCTTAAAGCTACGGTTTCCTAAGAAAACGGGTTCGTTATATAGCGCGCGTTACAGACGTGATGCTGGCGCGCCGCCAGATGGCAGAAATGAGAACCCACAACTGTCAGTTTAAAATTTTATTCCACATATTTTGTTCCTACTGGGCTTTTTTCTAGTCTTTGCTCTTCACATTATATAAAGCTTAACTATTTCTTACAAAATCAATCAATATTTCGTCATTTTCGCTGGTCCAAATTAAATAACGTTTGCGTCGCATCCGCTTGGTGCCCCGCCAGACGACAGAAATGAGAACCCACAACTTAATGTCAAATAGCAATGCTGCCATTTGCATGACGGTCGTGATAGCAGAGCAAACAGTCTTGGAACGATTTTCCCGTGTAGCGGATACCGTTTTAAAATAAAAAATGATTGCAAACGTAATTTGTATCAGCGAAAATGACGAAATATTGATTGATTTTGTAAGAAATAATGAAGCTTTATATAATGTGAAGAGCACACTATAGAAAAGCCCAGTTGAAACAAAATATGAGGAATCATATTTGGTTTCCAATGACAGTTGTGGGTTCTCATTTCTGCCGTCTGGCGGCGCGCCAGCATCACGTCTGTAACGTGCGCTATCTAACGAACCCGTTTTCTTAGGAAATCGTAGCTTAAGCCTTTCATGGGCCACCCGATATTAAACAATGGTTCCAAAAGGATAGTTTGTTGGATTGATTTATATTTAGATCTTTTATGTACCCCAGTCACATTCCAATCCAACGCCCATCGGTGCTAAGTATCCTGTTTAAATTTATTTGAAATGTCAGTTACTGGCTGGGAAAAATCAGATAGAAGACTGTTTTTAGAATTCGCATTTCTAGCAACGAATACTAAACAAATATCTTTTTATATGATACATAAAAATGTGTTTCAAAATATATGAGGAATATAAAATATTACGATAATTAAAACGCGTGAAAAAATATGTGATTAAAAGGATGTGCAAAGTTGAAGATATTGTCAGATGGGGACGACAGAGAAGAAGGTTCTGGAACGAACATGTATCCAGAATGGTGGAACCAAGAGCCACAAGAATGGCCAGGGACAGCATCCCCCAAGCAAGCAGACCTCCAGAACGATCTCCCAAAAGATGGAAAGACAGCTGGCTGTCGACGTCACAAGAAGAAAACGATGATGCAGGACCATAACAGGCCAACATGCCTAAAAGAAGAGGAATAAGAAGAAGAAGAATTAAAAAGCAACACGTTGTTTTAAGGTCTTCTCACTACACACCCACACTATCGTAGCTCTCTTCCCTTTATTTTCTATTATAATTATAAAAAGTTCGACTCTGTTTCCGTAGTCCCAATCACTATAGAGTAGCGATTCTCTAACACCGAATCTCAACTTATAAATATCCTAAAAGCCAGAAATTATCCGATGAAGGAGAAAGGGACGACCTTCGTGGCCTAGTGGTAGGACACTTGTCTGCCGATCCGGAGGTTGCGAGTTCGATCCCCGCTGGAACCCAGATTTTTTTTAAATAGGATTCCAGTCTCGTTAATACTTAGGGCCTATAAAAACATCTTTCTGGTTGGTTGGAAGAGATTGCCACATAGTAATAAACTCGCCAGATTAATACAAAAAAAAAGGCGTCCTACCATTGGACCAGTACTCTAAACAGTTATTCACCACTTGGACTAGTTATAAAGCAAAGTTGACTCGAAAAGTTGTCACTGTTCGTGTTTATTATGAACTTGTTTGCCAATATTGGTGATGCGATCCTCATGACAGCTCGGAAACACCGTAAGCAACGATCGCGTGCTAAACTAATTAAACGTGATTGTAGTGCATACGATGTTCTGCGCGGAGATTATTTTAATAGGTGTATTTTGTGATCAAAGTAATAATTTAGCGTAGGAACGTGTATGTGCACTGGCAATTGTATGCGGTTCTCAACATACGGTTTTTTTAAGGTTCAATAATGATAGAACCTCCAATGAACGTTGCGTTTCTTCTTTCTTCGAGGAACTTTTCCACTTATAGATTGATTGTTACATTTTTTAAACTTAATCAGCAAAATTTTTAAATGGTCTATAATTGTAATTAAAATGGTCTAGAATTGTAATTAAATGGTCTAGAATTGTAATAAAGGGTCTAGAATTGTAATTAAATGGTCTAGAATTGTAATAAATGGTCTAGAATTGTAATTAAAAAAAATGTTGTATTATATTGACTCATATAATTGCATTATGAGTTGTTTTTGGTGGCACAAATCATTCGAGTTTGGACGAATTGCCTTAAGTCGTAAATTAATACATACTATATTGGTTATAAATAAAATGTGTATTTATTTACGACTGTATTATGCCGGAGAACACTTTACATGGGCTGTGACCAAAAAGAAAGAAAAATGTCAATAAATAGATTAAGGTGTCAAAAGTAAAAAAAAAAACAGGAATTATTCGTTAAGCCGTAATTTGAAATTGAACCTAAAACTCCCGGTTGAAGCACATATACCATTGATCCACAAAGCTCATAAAACAAAGGCTCAAAAGTTTCCAGGTTGAATAAGTTAGAGCGTGTATGGACAAATACCATGCTAGACATGCCAACCACAAGGTTAGGCGATGTTAGATTTCAATTTGATACCTTTTCCGTCAGTTGTATGTAATAATAATAATAAATACAGGTTTATTGATAGCAACATAGTATGTACATAATACATTTAGACACATTTCAAGAACACAATAGAAAGAGAATACATTAATAAACAGAAGCTATCAAAAGGTCTGGGCTCGTCTAATGACATCCCCCCGGCCAAGATACACCCCACCAATATAGGGCGGGCCCTGCTACGAGGACACCAGATGTTTTTCAGTCCACACCCTTGAACACGTAGAACAAGAAGATAAAAAAAAACACAAAAAATAAATAGATGACAAAAAAAATATATTCAAGAAAGAAGACATTAAAAGGTCCGGGCTCATCCCACAAATATTCCCCCGGCCGAGATACACCCCACCAATAGGGTGAGCCCGACCGCAAGGGCATCGGGGGGCTTCCATCCCACACCCCCGCATATCTAGATTAAAGAATAAATAAAAAAAAACAAAAACGTATGGCGAAAAACAAAAAAAAAGTAAACCCACATATACCACCTCAGGTTACTACTAACTGTCAGCAAGAACAAAAAAAGAAAAGCCTCAAAGGAGTCCAAATTTTATAAAATGACAAATGGGAAATGAAATAGTTGAAACAACATTGAAATAGTTAGGCAGTAATACATTGAAATAGTTAAGCAGTTTTAAAAGAATGAATGAGAAGATAACGCACAAACACGTACCCACAATCACCGATTCACCACCAGCGAAAAGAGAGAAAAGAAAGAAAAAAAAAATCAAATATGATACCTGTCAACTAGAGCCGATAGAAGACGTGTTATTTCGTTATGTTCTGAAATGTAAAAAAATGATTTATAAGTTTCTTTTAAAATAAGACATTTAGATGATTGATACTAAAGATGTTAATATGCAAAGATGTTGTTTACGAGGAAGATTTTCCATAGATGTCATCTAAATGTCTTTTTTTTATGTCTGGCTTTGCCCTCCTTTTGAAAGATACTTCATAACAGCGTGATTTTAAATTATCGACATTTCATAATATAACGAAATAACACGTCTTTTGTCGGCTCTAGTTGATTTACTACTCATAATAGAAGTATCCTATTTCAACAGTTTATCATGCATGCGTTGGCATGCCCAGAGCTGATATCTGTCCATACACGGTCTAATAAGTTCAGGCCTTATACTTTTGGAACTAAGTGGTCAATATTTGTACCATATACAATTAACGCAAAAAAATGGTTATTGAAATTAATAATTCAATTTATCAACTTTCATATTACTCTTGTCTTTAAGATATGCAACAATTTGTTATGAAATATGCAACATTTAATATTATTGAAACTGCAAAAAACAATCGAAGAACCAATTATATTGTAGAAAAAACTTTTTGTAAATTAATTCATTTATTTTTACTTAGGTTTACATTTAATATCCAATGACATCGATAAAAAATTAAATCATGAAGTCTAAACATAGCATAATGACAACAGGAACAATTTTACTCAAACTCTCCTATGAATGACTCAGTTATACCTATAAATTTTAATAAGGAGTTTAATCCTCAATTTTATCACCGAGATTCGGAAAATGTCGATATCAGAAATTTATTCAACAAGGCCATTCCGTGTGCAAATGCTGGCAACGAAGATTGTACGGTAACTGCTAATGGAGAATGCTATCGCAACATACAAATTTCAAGAATACTCGTATATTCTATCAGCAAGGCGTCGCTACGTGTCACACGGCAGAGAGAAATAATATTTTTTTTACATTTGATACAACTTTGATCCGATAACATCAACTCACAAGATTTTTTAGCGATTATGTCAAAATATAGTGATTGTGTCAAAATATAGCGACTATGTCAAATATAGCGATTGTGTCGAAATATAGCGATTATGTCAAAATATAGCGATTATGTCAAAATATAGCGATTGTGTCAAAATATTACGATTGTGTCAAAATATAGCGATTATGTCAAAATATAGCGATTATGTCTAAATATAGCGATTATGTCAAAATATAGCGATTATGTCAAAATAATGCGATTTTGTCAACATATAGCGATTATGTCAAAATACGGCGATTGTATCAAAATATAGGTACAATGTTAATCATGCTCCCCTGTGAAGTGAATCTGTTATACTTACAAATTTACTAAAGAGTTTAATCGTCAATTAATCCACTGAAATGTGGAAGATACCAGTTTGTCAAAATTCATTCAACAAGTCCATTCCGTATTCAAGTGGTGACGCTCTTAACAGCATAGTTCGTGAATACGGTACTGAAAGCAATCCTAATTCACGATGGTGTAAATTATTGCCCAGTTCATTATGATAAACAAAATTTTGCGATTCAACAAAGTGTTTTTTTTTCCGTTGACAATTTGTATATGTATAAACGTGAGCATAGATCTCCTATCATCTCCTTCAGGAGTTATATTCATACACATACATTATAAAAAAAACGTGGGATAGAGCCATGGGTAGAATCCATAATTTTTGTAATAACGGTGTCGAAGAAATCTGTTAATGATTCGTTCAACTCAGGGAATTTCGGATTACTCTCGGGTTCCAAATAATTGGACCGCACTCTAATCTACTGCAAACCAGTGACTCGTAAATATATATAATAACTGTATCACCATCTTATGTCCCAAGACTCGTACCACAAATTCCAGAACTTTATTGGCAGATAAGCACATACTCTCAATATGATAACCGAATGTATAGTTACTGTTGAAAACGACATGTATACCACCACCCAAATATCCAAAATAAACAACCCAAGTCCGTTTCACAATATCCGATGAAGGAGTAAGGTGTCCTGAAATCGGACCGACACTCCAAGTAGAAATTATTCAGTAGACAAGGTAATGTCGACACGCACGATGGGCTGATCATCGATTCTGTAACTTAAGTAGTGCTAGGTACCAGCTCTTGAAAAAGTTATGAGCTTACATTAAGATATGTTGAAGGCTAACTTATTGGTCACACACCACTTTTAAACACCATTAAAATCGACCTGGAGTTCCATAGAGTCTTGGAGAGACTAAATGAATTTAATTAGCTTATTTTATAAGAGGCAATCCACCCAAACTAGGATGATTTGTGCCACCACATTAAATCCATTATGCAATAACATGTAATAAAACCAATAAAAAAAAACAATTCTAGATAATTCAAAGTTTCAACTGATTAAGCTTAAAAAATTGAACAATCGATCTATAGTATAAGTGGAAAAGTTCCACGAAGGAAGAAGAAATGCAACATTCATTGGACGCGTTAAAGACTGTCTTGGAAAGGCCAACCGGAAAAAAAACATGGTCTATAGTTTCATCATCCAGACCACACTCGCAGCCGAGACTCTTCACAATACTAATTCTGTAAAGGTGACTAGCCATCACGCAGTGGCCTTAAATAGCTTTTTTGCATACCAAATTTCTTGGCCGAATTGTTTCCCGACACGGGCGGCGACAAGGTGCTATCTAGATTATCCCCTTGAGGCTTTGTAAAGAACGATCAATCCGCAGTCTATTAATGAGCTCAAGAAGAACTTTCGTTGAGTTATTGATTACATTAGGCTGCAATTGTACGAATATGTAATTGAAAATTTTACCAAACGAATGGTCACTAGTAAGAAAAACCAATGGATACATTTGGCAGATATTTTATTTCTAACATAATTCTAATATCTGTACGCTAAAATTATTAAACTTGCCAGTTACTAAAAATGACGAGTTCTTTTCAAAAAACAAACCCCCAAGTATAAAATAAGACACCCTCTACTTTTTTTATTTTTTTTTATATTTATTTTACACATGACAAGAAATATACATAATTTGCGAAAATAAAACAACAGGTAATTTAATTTGGACACACAATTTTATAGGATCTGGGTTTGTTGCCTCTACTATGTTACATGTTATGCTGTGTTCTGTTACCAACCCTAACGCTGCTGTTTTGTATTGTAAAATACGAGTAAGATATAGTACGACCTGGCAAGTTAATAAAAATGTACTTTTCAAAAATCAAAACCCCAAGTTTAAAATGCGACATCTTTATTATGTTGTGTTCTGTTACCATATATGCTGCTGCTGTTCTGTATTGTAAAATACGAGTAAAACATAGTACGACCTGGCAAGATACTAAAAATATTCTTTTCAAAAATCAAAACCCCAAGTTTAAAATGCGACATCTTTATTATGTTGTGTTCTGTTACCATATATGATGTTGCTTTTATGTATTGTAAAATACGAGTAAAACATAGTACGACCTGGCAAGATACTAAAAATGTACTTTTCAAAAATCAAAACCCCAAGTTTAAAATGTGACATCTTTATTATGTTGTGTTCTGTTACCATATATGCTGCTGCTGTTCTGTATTGTAAAATACGAGTAAAACATAGTACAACCTGGTAAGTTACTAAAAATGTTATTTTCAAAAATCAAAACCCTAATTGATAAGTTCCATATAATCCACAAACCTCATAAAACTCCTATGATTTATCTGGAATTTTAAGTTTCTTTCTTTGAAAATATCATCCCCTCGATTCAACCCTAATTTCCTTGGTCTTCCGCTACCACGCTTTCCACTCATATTAACATTATATTTTTTTCATAAGTTTTTCTTCTTTCATTGGTTTTTCATATTCAAACCATCTTCGAACGATCTTTATAATATTACTCAATACGCCAGTCTTAAATTCACACTCATTCAAAATCATTTCATTAAATATTGTGTCATAAATTGTTACCCTGATTACATAAGATGCATGTTGGGATATACTAAAAGATACCGTAAACGAAACACCTGGATTCGCAATATATGAAAGGTAGAAGACGTTATAAAGGTGTGCAAAAGAATGAAGTGGCAATGGACAGGACACGTAGCCAAAATGTCAGACTCCCGATGGACATCCGAAATAATCCAATGGTACCCAAGAGGCATAAAGAGGCTCAGAAGAAGACCGAAGGTACGCTGGATAGATTAAATCAGGAAGTATGGCAGCATGACATGGCATCAACGAGCAAAAAAACCGAACTATTTGGAGTCAACTTGGGGAGACCTTCATCCAGCAGTGGATTGACCCTGGTTGACAGTGATGATGGCATTGTTACCTAATGTATTTTTTGTACATACACATTTCTACAGCACTTTTTCATTATATTATTATAATTTTTATATTTTACTTTCAACTCAAGAAGACCTGTGTCCGCCCCATAATGACATACAGCGTAGAGTCCAGAGCCGACACTGTCAGAACCAAAAATCTCCTTCAAACCAGCGAAATGAAGGTACTCAGGAGTATCGCTGGCAAAACCTTTCGTGATAGAGTGCGAAACACAGAAATCCGAAGGACGTGCGAAGTTGATCGAAGATATTGTCAGATAGGGACGACAGAGAAGAAGGTTCTGGAACGAACACGTATACATAATGGTGGAACCAAGAGCCGTAAGAATGGCCAGGGACAGTATCCCCCAAGCAAGCAGACCTCCAGGACGACCTCCCAAAAGATGGAAAGACAGCTGGCAGTCGACGTCGCAAGATGCAAACAATGATGCAGGACCATAACAGGCCAACAGGCCTAAAATAAGATAAAGAAGAAGAAGACTTTCAACTCGTTATGAATATACTTTGAACATTTCAATACAATATATCTTCAGCTAATCTCGTTCTTCTATTTCCGTCTCGTGTAACATTATTACTAGAAGGTTGATTAAAATTTATTAAAATTCCCGAATCACGTGACGCCTGTGGAGCGCAAAATAATGCAAAAGCCCTGTAAGCATAATGCAGCTATGCTCGATCTGCTCCATACATCAAAAGGCAGGGGCGTTGCATCGTTAATTACTTTTCATACACCACTTGTCCATTAAATAAAAATAATACTCAAGGATATACTGAAACTTATGAACCTATTATGCATGTTTTAATATATTTTTTATTAACAGTATCAAACGCCTTACAAATATTAAATATTTACGAATATAGTAATTTTAATGTGAAATAGAGAAATGTGTTATAAATTTATTTGTTTTTCTTTCCTTACTCTGCATGTAACTTTTGTTCCAATCAACCCAGTGAAGAAAGCGGTCTATTTAAAATGAACATAATAAAGCGTTAAATATCAATTCGTAAATGTCATCACGCCATTTTTCTGTCGATGTAGGCAGAGACGCAGATTATTTTTATATTTTTATTCTTTGTGTCGATGGTTATTTATGGTCCACCTGACGGACTTATTAATTTACTGCAATTTTTTCCATCCAGTCAACTGATCTTGAATATTTTAAGTTATTTTTATTCATGGCAGATAGATTGGGTTTCACAAGAGTTGGCACTGCTGGTCTAGGATGACCATATTTTAATTTATTTTGTAATATATTATTATATATTTTTAAATAATAAGCGCCGAACTTCTGGACTTTTACCATTGATTTAAGATGGCGGTATACAGTCATGTGACTACAATTCAGTCAAGCTACACTACAATACAAGACAGCCAATTCTACGGTGGTTTGAAGGGGATCTTCATGAATAATATGGTTTAAGAGGTCCTCATCGAAGTCCACTGGTCGTCCGGAACGCTCCATGTCTTTCAGGTCGAAATTATCGTCTTTGAAACGCAAAACCATCGATGAGCTGTCCTTTCATTCATAGCATCTTCACCGTACATTTCGCAAATATCGCGAGCAGCTTTGGCAGCTTTATTTCCTCGATTGAAAGCAAACAAAAGAAGGTGTCGAAAATGCTCACTTTCGTCTACTTCACATTCCATTTTGAAGGCTTGTAATAAAATAAAATAATATATGTAACGTAAAAGCAAACACAATATCTTGTAGAGGCGAAAATTTTCTTTCGAATGACGTATAACCTTTACCATTTTGTTTTACTTTTGGTGCTCATTTTTAAATTAGGAAAAAACGGACACAACTTATGTTAACACTCAATACATTCCGAAATCGCATATATATCTTAAGATAAATGGCAGAAAATACAGTTAAGAGAGAAGCTTTCAAAAGGTCTGGACTCATCGCATAACATTTCCTCTATTGAGATACACCCCGCCAATATAGGGCGAGACCGGCCGCGAGGACGTCAGATTTTGTAAGCCCACACCGTGAAATGACTGTAAGCGACCAATTAAACACTTAAATTACTGAAAGTATTAAAACTACAGTATTTCCGAATCTTCTCTTCCGACTGCGTTACATTTTAGTTGTACACAGTACAACCTGGTGGGCTTGTATCCATATGGCAAACTCTTTCAACCAATTACAAATGTATGTAAGACAAACTTGATCGATTTATTTATTTTTCATTACATCAACCACAATTTGATGTGGCGGTCCTGTGGCAGTCGCCCACTCGGCGTTCATACATACGGTCAATGACCGATGAAATGACCTTCGGATTCCTCGATAAATCTAAGTAAACAAGTCCGAAGGTCACCCGCCGGCCATTCATCCTATAGCCGAGCGGACCGCACTACATACTAGAGAGAGAACGCACCACGCTGTCTCGCCGGTTCCGTAAATAGATTGTTACCTACATACAACAATTTATCGTTTTTGCATTTACAGAAACGAGACGCAGGCATATCGCGAGCGCATTCTCGCGCGCATTCTAAAAAGATATAAATACCTACGTTACTAATAAAAAAGGACAGACTCTCTTTCCGCATTGCGATCTAACGTGTTTTATTATTTATCAACAAATCACCATCATCATCTCTTCCCTATCGGACATTCAGTTATTGACAGGTGTTAATCTATTCCAACCAATTAGACAAAAACATTGATACGTGATACCGCGTACTAAACAATTGTAAGAAAAAATAAAAGTTTTATGTCAAGAGAAACGTCATTAACTCATAGAAAATAAAATTGATGAATTGCATTGTTTTGACTCTTTTGTTTTATATAGTAAAACCTGATGGGTTTATTACTATGTGGCAATCTGTTCCAACCAACCAAACATATGTTAGTGAAAACAAGTCAAGAATCAATTTTTAAAAATCTAGGTTCCAAAGTGAATCGACCTCATAACTCCAGGACTGCCAGAATGTGTTTTAATAACTAGGCCATGAACGGCGTCTATCATATTCAGAATGATTTTGAGGAAAAGCGTGAAGGATTTACTATAATTATAATTATCAATGGAAATGTAGTTAATGTATGGTATATTTAGGAGTACACCTCATATTTTCCTTCCTTGTATTATTTTTGTGTCCGGGTCAATGATAACTTCTAAATTTCAGGAACTAGTTCCACCCCTGCCAGTACCAGGGTTGGGAACTTCTCTCTCTCTCTCTCTCTCTCTCTCTCTCTAATAGTTGTCTACCCTGATACGAAAGAGCGTAGGAGTGTATGCCTGAAATGTTACCTGTGAGCAAACTAATTGCTAAACAAACCCCACTAGGAGAAGTGTACAGTGTTTAGTAACAGGACCGTTAGATATTTCTGTGCAATTTGTACGATGCACGCAGATTATTTATTTACACGGGTGTCATAAATTACTTAATATGATTTGTAAACGAATTGAGAGAGATATTACGTTGATATAGCTGGTTGTATTCGTTATTAATCTAGTGTTTATTGAAAAGATTTACAATATATTTAATACTTAAGTATCCTTCACAAATCATAGCAACATTGACTAAACAGAAAATAAGCAAATTTTAACCATTTTTTGGTTCCCTTAAACGAGCATTTTCATAATGAATTTTAAATATGTAAGTTATAAATTATGAAATGAAATTGTTTTAATTTAGAATATTTAACAACAAATTGCTTCGTTATTACACTAATGTAGTATTGTAGTTGGTAAGATGCTTGACTTCCTGCCGGGGGTTTACCAAAAAATATTTAAAAAAAGGTTTGCAGTCTGGTCAAATACTTCGCCAGGTAACAATACGGACTACATGCCCCTTAATTATTTTATTTTCATATGCGGCAGTTAGCGACATGTGCAATGACTCCAGTGGTTCTAAGCCCGAGAGCTGGATCACTGGAGTTAAAGCCATGACGATTTTGTTTTTGAGTCACGCTTTTCAATATCTTCGAATCACCAACTCTGATAAGATTGAGGGTACTGTACGAAAGAACAAAACATATTTATGTGATTCTACGTCTAATTTTAAATATGGGTGGTCTTAATCCTAGTGTCAGCCCAGTGCAGCACCGTGCTATTGATGTTCATATTATAACTTCAACGCAGCATAGCAAGCCTCTCTGTTCTTCTATGTTCGGGTACTTTCATTAATTTGTCCCTTTCTTCAGACATGCTTTGCATAATGTCCTGAATCTATTATATACGGGATAATGAGATTTAGTGTTCAAAACTTGTATTGAAAAGATGGAACTCGGTGGATTATGAAAATCAATGCACTTTGCTAGCAGTTTTAATTTTGTATAGACCATTTATTTCTTTAGAACCATTTTACTAGGCAAGGCCTGTGACGAAGTAATCTCACTGTTGAATCACTTTTTTTTCCACACAGGCATTTAATTGAATGTCTGGAGTAAATATTTTTAATGGGGTTTATATAATAAAAAATCGGAAAGAAGTATCGATTTATTTTTTCATGCCATATGTCCTCAATGAGATACACGCCAAAACCTTGTTTACTGAGGACACGATAAATGAAAGGCAACAAACCCAGATCCATTAAAATTGTGTGTCAAAATTAAATTACCTGTTGTTTTTTCACAAATGATGTATATTTCTTGTCATGTGTAAAATAAATTTAAAAAAATGTAGTGATGCAAAATAAAAAATTGTATGAAAGATCTAAGAATGAATATTGCGATATCCAAAGTCATGTTTATAAGGAAAGGAATAGAAAATACTATATATGGGTGAGTAATAAAATATTAGAGCGCGTTAAGGAATTCTGTTATTTAAGTTCGATCCCGATGGTACCCAATTTATAACTAGTAAAAGAGTTCGTCTGTTAACAATAGTCACACGCGTAATATGTGTGTGAGTATTGTCTCTTCACGCCTGTTAATATTGCTAACACATACGATTAACGAACTACATGTTTCGTATATAATCTATAAAATGTACTATAGACACTGAAAGTTTTCTAATAAACCATAAAATAAAAATAAAAAAACACAATTTCTATTTTACACCAGATTTTCAGTAGTATTCTGTATTTCCAGTAGATACTTCTTCTCCTCAAAAGTTACTGGATGCGATAGTTGAAGGTGCCGCCCACGCGAAGTCCTGTGACTCCGAAATATCACCGCTGAATAATCTAATCTGTTAGCACTAACTTCAGCAGTCTCTCCTCTCGCACTCTCCCTTAACGGTTTGTTTCTCATTGTTCTGGTGTAGTTCAGGCGAAACTAGTTGGTTTGTTTGTCTTGAATAAATTAACAGCCCTACTAGAATTTCTGGGTTGATATGATTTTTTTTACCAGATCAAAAACATGAAATTCTTCTGGGGTCAAAAGGCACGTAAACTAAATTGAAAAGAAAATTATTTAAATATTTAACACGGAATTACTCAATCGATCCAAAAATAAATTGAAAACGATAGAAGTATTTGTTAAATATTTAAATATATATTTCTACAAAGTTAAAGTCTAGTTCCTCATTGGTTTATGGTGGTAGGTTCAACTCGCGCGGTAGTGTTTAGGTTCACAATTACCAATAATTAGGAAAACATGAAACAAACATCGGCCGATGTTCACAAAACGGGCGAAGAGACCACCTCAAATGGATGCCCGAGAGCTACTGAATCGAGAGAAGCGAGCGAACTGAGATTCTATTTCTTGCGTTCCCATATACCGAAGTAGAGTGAGACTTGGATAGCGTCACTTCCATACCCATAGCGGTGTTTTAGAATTAATATACCTACGTCACACACTGGCACACATTTGATTGTATAGGTGAATTTATTCCCGATTTTCACAAAATATCTCAGATGTGGCCGATAAGTGCGAATTATTATTAATATTATTTTTTTCATTCAATGCGTAAATGCATTACGGAGGAATACCTAAAATCTGAACCCAGTATTTATTATACTCGTATTTATAGAGACATTCAAGTTTTTAGAAGCAATGTATACAAGTTACACATCACAGGTAAGGAAGGGTTAATACGCCTTCCACTCACATTTGCACCGTATATTTGTTTTGTTAGAATTTCTTTATTCATCCATTCTACGTTCCCAAACAATCTGATAATGCACATCTTCATCCTTCTCAATATATCAGTCTTAAGCCACATCCACCCTTTACACATATTCACTACATATTTTATTCTCAGTATACGCATTTATACAGCATTTATTTAGCTCATCACATTTTTTTAAGACCCTATTTTCCCTCTTGAAGTTAATCTCAAACATTTTAATTCTTAATCTAGACGATGAGTTCCAAAAAGCGACCTTTTATAACGTGTAAACAGCACAATTTAGTACTTAGACGTTAAATCAACTATTACCGATGTCAAATCCTTACATTTTCAATGGGTTTTGTCCCATCATACAAATTGCTCTGTACCTATCAGTCGTCAGCTTTAACCCTGTGACCTGCAGGTCAAGAAAAGGCTTGAAAGTGGATCAAGTGTACGGGGAAAAAAATACACAGGCTGCAGACGTAGAGTGAGAATTGGGGGAGCTATTCATAAAGGTAAAATCGATAGGCTTGCGTGCTGGGGGCGAGTTAACGTGCCAACTCCACATAGTCGCATGTTTATGGGAGTAAAGCATCAGCTGATATTTTGTTTAATGCGTCTGTTTATGATATTAACATTTCATGATTATTTTTTTTCAGCGTACGGTCGATTTCGATCATTAAAATAATACACATTCAATTTAGTATTCATTTTGTATTTACAAGATGTTATAAAGTATTAACATTTACATAATTATAACAAAAAAAGCACACACGTGGCCAAGACACAGGGTTATAGGAAGGAAAGAAAATAACACAGGTACGGAAAATCCGTTAAGAAATATCCGAAAGATTTTTTTACTCCCCTTAATATATGAAGAAAAACAAAACGATCCTTTTGAAAATATATATCAAAACTCGAATCATGAATTAAACATTAATAAACAATTCGTAACACACATTTATAAACACGAATATTTTATAATCTAGAAATATTGAATAAATATAAATATTCTGACAAAGATCAAATTGAACAATATACGAGTACATTACTTTTCAACAACTACACGTGATCTCAAAAAGAAGCCCCCAAAACAAAAAAAAATTAGTCAAATAAGCTTAAGTGAAAAATATCCAAAATCATGGAATTCTCGTTTCATTGGCGGTGACGAAGTCTGTTAATCACAAAGTTATAAAAATATCAAAAACGACAGCAAAAAATAGAAAGGAAAGTTGCCAATAACTTGAAGCAGGGACTGTGCAAACGTGCATTTTTCATTGTGTAGAAGGCAGTGCCGACTTCCGTGGCCTAGCTGTCAAGACGAGTGATTTCCACCCGGTGGTTCGGCTTTAATTCTTGATTGTAGGCAAAAAAGAGGATTATTTTAGTTAAAGTAAAAAAATACACAGACTTTCATGGACCGGTTGTTAGTCAGTATGTTACGATAATGAAGTTCGTCCACTCTTATAAATAGCGGAGAGAAAAATATATGTGTTAACTCATTTATAACTGCATCGTGGGATTTGGCACTACGGAGATTCTTATACGAGTATATGACGTTAATAATTATATTTGATATCAAATGTTAAAACATAGATTTAGAGTTTGTTTATTTAATTTGAAAATGATTATTAACTAGTTCTAACCTAATCAACTCACCTTACATTTTACATCCGAGAATTTTATTTACATTTTTTTCACTTCAACACTTCTTAAATCTATCCTTAACATACAGACAACGAAAAGTTCGGACGATTTTGTCTTCTATCCTTAATACATAAAACACATACGCAATAAAAAGTCCGGACGCTCTTGACTTCTATCCTTAATATATAAAACACATGTGCAACAAAAAGTCTGGACGCTCTTAACTTCTATCCTTAATATATAAATCACATGTGCAACAAAAAGTCCGGACGCTCTTAACTTCTATCCTTAATCTATAAAACACATGTGTAACAAAAAGTCCGGACGCTCTTGGTTTCTTTAATACGACATTACTTTGAAAATGTTGTAACTTGTGTCTAATAAATAAATTAATTTGACACTTTTTTATTTTTTAGAAGCCGAAGTCATCGAGATTTCTCGCGGAGTAATTATGGACCTCGTTATGTACGTCATATGACTTAAGACGCTAAATATTATGTAATATATATATTATAAAAATTTAGGCTGAGCCAAAAAAAAATGAACATTAGTTTACCGTGCAAAAATCTAGTTTACAGAGCAAATGCATGTTTTCAGTCTAAATTCATTCATGTTTTCAGTCTAAACGTAAACAAAACACAGAAATTACATTAAAATAAAAACGTTGAGGGATAATAATGCGACGGCAGTTTTCTAAGATGGGCATTCATTGCAAAAATTAATATAGAGCGAGAGACGTAGAATAGATGCATTTGAAATATGATGCTGGGGAAGGATGTCAGGATTGCATGGACAGCAAAGCGAACTAACGCCTCTATTCTCGAAAAACCTTTCAGAATCACCGACATATTGTAGACGTTGGGCCTTCGGCGGGCGGGTTGTTTGATTTTTTTGGGCATTGCTTGTGGCCAAGGATACTGTTTGGAGACGTTTGTGGTTACTGAAGGCGGGGAAGGACGAAGCACAAGATGAATACTTCCAAATGCGTTGAACTGACCAAGTGAGAGACGCAACTGGATTACACTTAACAACTGTCATTCGAGCTGCAGAGTGCAGGGATGGATGAAGAGAAGTCGTCAGAGGCTATAATGGAAGTCACGATGTTCAGTTATGAGCTACACGACAAGATGATGATGTTATATTTGCATCATAACATACTTGTATACCAATTTGGTTGAATTTCAACATAAACTTTTCAGCTAATACAGTTCTCGCAATATATAAATCAAGAAGAACTTTTTGTTATATTTGATTTTAAAAGTATTAATTTTTTTCAGATATAACAATATCGTTCTGTTATTTAGTTAAAGCCCAGCGTAGGCACAAGTTTGGTCCGCGAGCCGTTATCGCTTTAAATTATTGCTTTCTTGATAAGTTTATCATAATTCTTAGTGGCCTCAGAAATTACCTCGGCCACTTTGCTCTGCCGCCATAAGCAAGATATGACGTGACATTTATATTTTCCCCCTTATCTGATTCTGCGCCAATTACAGTCGCTGTCTTCGAAGTCTCCAAATGAGAAAGAATCACTTTTGTACGTTTACCTGGTCATAAAGAGGAGTTGAGAGTTCATATGTTAGTTGTTTAGGCGTCGTTTCAGAGAGAAGTTCTTTTGCTTTCCATCAACCATTAAAATCAATGAATTATTGAGCAACACGAATGAACATGTGTGAACTTTGAAATGACTTTGACTTCTTATAAAAGGGAAGAATGAATAAACCAAATTGATAAATTATTTATTCCACTTATTAAATTGATCCCATTTATACATGTTTTAACTTCCTATCCCGAGACTCTCTTCAGACATTCTCTTAAAGAGAGCTTCGGTATAGGAAGTAGAAACACGTGTTGTGAAGACTGATGTAATTTGTGGAATTAAGTAATTCATTTTTAAATATTTTAATATGGAGTTCCATAAAGCCAAACATAGAAAATTCGAATAAATTGTGTTAGTTTAATTTTCTGATGTACTGTGCTCATCTTGCTTAAAGCTTGCCTTTTCCCATTGTATAGCATATTACTGCTTACATTTTAATACCGATTTTTATTATTATTGTGATATTTTTTGAAAAAAGATCTTTTGACTGTTTAAATAAATAATAATTGATCGATAATCTTCCTATCAGTTAAACAGAAGAATTTTTTTTTCTGTTTTAATATAATTTTATGCTTACTAAATTTGAAGTCGAGGCCATTATTCTATGAATAAAACTCGTTATTTCATTCCTCTTCTCCTTTGGGACAAGGTATCAGTCGCAACAAGGCAGATATTCTCACATTTCGATCTCTGTTCAATTTTTTCTCTCCATTCAATCCAGTTTTAACCCCTCTTCAAACCTAATTCATATTGACAATAATAAAAATGTATGACAGACTACGATTATGAAGTGATTAAATATGAATATAACCTTAAGAAGGAGACTTGTGTTTAGTTAGACGGTGAAAAAGAGCAAAATATAATTGTTTAGGCACGTAGAATAAATAAAGAAGACATACAAACAAATAAAATATACGAGTGTAGCGCACATGTGAGGGGAAATGAAAGAGTAGCAGAGGAAAATCAAGAAAATTTGTTTGGATTAAGTGATTGATATTTTGAAAAAAAAAAGGAAACTTAGAAAGTCAGAGAAATCGTAGGAGCCGTTTTGAGAATCAGATTTGATATATATAAGGGGCGAAATATGTATGTCGTGATTGGAAAGTCAGGCGCTCTATCCCCCACAGGGAAACGGCATGATGGTATATATATATGTATAGTGTATCATAGTATATTCCCTTATCAATATTGTATACATTTTGTTTCTTAATAATCGTAATATATTCTTAATTGATTCCCTATTCAATTCAATTCACCCTTCTTTTAAAGTTCCACAAGGGAGCATAGGGAGGCCACCAGTCCTCTCCATTCAGAGCAGTTTTGGGCGGTGTTGGTAATCTCTCTCTACGACATTTATAACGCTCTGACTTCCTTGTCATAGGAACGATACACCGTGAGAGAGGGTCTTCCAGGCCGTCGGGGCCCCAATGGACAGAAAAACAGCGCTCTCCTTCCATTCCATTCCCTATAACGATACAAAAATCTATTTTTTTACTTGCTGATATATTTTCACAACATACTCGTATATATTTAATAAAAAAAACGAGAATCATGTATTCATGAAATACACTTCACAAAGGACAAAGAACGTGTGAAAATTCAAATTAAAAAAAAAAAAACATTAATCATCATCATGAAACTAAAGTTACAACAAGGGTAAAATAAAGCGTCAAAAACCTTGTGGTGAAAAAACAATAATTTTCAGGAATACAAAAAGGTTATAGAGAAAAATCTAACCGTTACAAAACATGAGTTGGAACAACGATATTTGACGTGAATAAAAGTGAAGTAAATTGCGTGAGGAATGTTATGCTTTTGAAATGAGTAGTTCTTAAACAACAACAAAGAACTCTACATGATGAATTGTCTAAAGCAGCGGTTCCCAACCTGTGGTACGCGTACCACCGGCGGTACGCGAGTGGATAGTTGGTGGTACGCGAAAAATAATCAGTAATGGCGGACATAAAAAGTAAAAAAAAAAAGCTGTCATAAAAATATCATTTAAACTACTATATTTTTCCTATAATTCATAATTTTAATTAATAATATACAGTGCAGTTGTTAATATGTACAGTCGATGATCGAAAATCCAACAATCAATATCGTATTTTTGGAGTGCACTTTTAAATTTAGCGCGGTAGCTATCAGTAACTTAAGATGTCGCCGTCACTGTTATGATGGCGCTGTACTCCATTCACTTGAGTGCGCGGCTTACAAGTGACAGGTGCGTTATTGTTTGTGATTGTATCATATTTGTTTATTAAACTTCATTGATCCCGTGTGTTAATTAACTTTTTTCTTTTTTAATAAGACATGGATCAGTGGTTAAAAACCGGTATGTGCCAAAATATCAAGCAAAACACGGACAGTGATGTATTGCCAAGTTCTACAAATGGCAGTTCTGAAAATTAAATAAATTGAGTTATGGGAAATATAGTCACCCTATAAAATTTATAATGCAAATAGAATAACAAATTTCTCGAAATACAATCATTTTTACGAAGTGGTACAATTAAGCGTGATGTACTACCAAGTGGTACGCGAGCCAAAAAAGGTTGGGAACCGCTGGTCTAAAGCATAGAAATATGGTATACCATACTATTAATTATTGTTCAAATTTATTCAATCGACACATTCTCAAGATATTCATTTGCAGAAAATTATTCGTTAAAAATATGTTCAATCGCAACTTTCTCTAGATATGAGTTTGCCGAAATATAGTAACAAATGAAAAATTGTTACATGTGAGAAATTGTAGAATGGTTCCTGTGACAGTTCACAAATTAGCCCCAATACAAACATATAACGACGTTCAGTAATTTTAATTATTTTATCAACTTTAATATAAGCCTTGATTCTAATACATAGCAAGTTATTTAAGTAAATACACTATATAAAACTAACAATAATGACAAATTAATACATTTTGTTACAAATTAGCAAAAATGTGGCAGTTTGTTAAAATCAAATAATATTTGGTGACGTTTGTCAAAAGTCACTATGTTAGTCTGCATTGTCTAGGGTTATACGATAATTGGATTTTCGATTTTTTATACCTAAAATTAAATGTTCGTAATTAGTATTAATTCATAGTGGATCTTGGCCTATTTAAAGATAGATACAAATCATACAATACATTAGAAAGTCAGTAGAATGAAAATTAGGAATTAAAACGTCATTGTAATTTATTTTTATCAAACACTATTCCACTTTTTTGTGACGGTATAACCCTACCGGTTTCAAGGCTTTCACCTCATCTTCAGGGGAGCATCTTGTTTGCGCTCCCCTGAAGATGATGTGAAAGCCTTGAAACTGGTAGGTTTATACCGTCACAAAAAAGTGGATAAGTGTTTGATAAAAATAAATTACAATGTCTTTAAACCTCCACAACGTTAATGCCTTAACTATAAACAACAATGAAAACGTCAGTTTAGAGAAAAACAATTTTTCGTTTTATGAAAAAACTATTCGATTTGTAAAAAAAAAAACGATTTTACCCCATCCCTTTGAGACACGACATTTCAAATGTCACAGGAACCACCCTAAATTTTCTCAAGTATAGAGTTTGTTCAATCGAAATATTTCCAAGATATTCGTATGCTGAAAAATATTACCAAATGAAAAATTGTAATTTGTTTAGTGAAACAAAGTTTATTTCACTTTGTACAGTGTTTGACTAAACAAATTGTAATGTCTTTAAATATCCACAGTGTTTAATGACTTATCTATAAATAATAAATGAAAAATTATTATAGCTCATTAAATCAAAATATTTCAAGATATATTAATTAGTAAATATTCGTTTGGTTACGTTCATCAAAAGATTTTGAAGACATTAATGTGCAGAAAATATTGACAAATTAATAATCATTAAAGTTAATTAATCAAAATAATCCCAAGATATCGGTATGCTGATAATTATCAACAAAATAGTCCCAAGATATCGGTATGCTGATAATTATCAACAAAATAGTCCCAAGATATCGGTATGCTGATAATTATCAACAAAATAGTCCCAAGATATCGGTATGCTGATAATTATCAACAAAATAGTCCCAAGATATCGGTATGCTGATAATTATCAACAAAATAGTCCCAAGATATCGGTATGCTGATAATTATCAACAAAATAGTCCCAAGATATCGGTATGCTGATAATTATCAACAAACGAAAAATTGTTAAACCTTGTTTAAGATATTAGTTTGCATAAAAATACTTCCCAATAAATAATCAAAACATTTCGTGAAATCAATTTCAACAATCTTCAACCAAATGATATGTTGCAGACATTTTAAAGTAAAAACCGTATATCAGTAAAGAAAAGTCTTTTTTAAAATGTATTCAGTACACGCTCGGGTATTCCGTGAAAGCCTAATCAAATGCCTATTTGTAAAAAAAAAATTTTTTTTTGCTGAAATTGAATACAGCTATTAACCGAAATCCATTGATACGGAGTATTTGAAGGGATATTTTTCTCAACGAACGGAAATACTTTTGATATTTTTCCAACCGTTTTGAAATTAGTGAGATTTTCAACGTAAATTGAGTTTTATTTAATTTCAAAGGGATCGGAAACGAAAGGTTCTGAGAGGAAAATATTTAGGGTTGTTGTGTCTGTTTTTGGATCTTGTTGTTACAAGGTTTCGTATTCGAGGATCCCTTCGCCATTTCAACCCCAATTCACCTTGAAAGTGAAGCTTTGAAGTGGAGATTTTTTAAAGTGAGTCAGCTGTTGTACACTAGTAAACTCACTGGTCACACCGTTGTGCTGGATCTGATGGCATACCGAAGTGAAACGATTGGAGCAGTCCGCCATGTTAAACTCCATGTTTGAATTTGATTTAAAAAACTTGAAATCTTCTTCTTTATTTAGACATTGGATCTGTTGTTTCGAAAATCATTCCTGGGAGACAGCACCAGTAGTCTCCACCTTTTAGACAGCCTTCCTGGCATACGATGTCCTGCGAGGATCTCATGTGTCCTATGTTTGGAATATTGCTTCTGTCCATCCTATCCATGTAGTCTTGCCAATACCGTATTCCCTTCCTGCTCCATCTGACGATATCCTCTGTGCTGCAATATGAGAGTCTCTATCTCCATCTCTTAGTGATTTTCCTTCGATGGTTAGTAATATTATCCTCTAGGATGTTAAAAAAGGCTTTTTTTCTAGTTGTTTCAGCTCTGGTTTCAACATTGTTTGTTATGATAAATGCAAAGTTCAAATATATAAGACACACGTCTTATATATTTGAACTTTGCTTTCGATTCGCATATTTTTATTTTTCCAGATCACATCTCTTAGACATTCAGATATTGCGACTGCCTTATTTTTTATAAACTTAAACTTAATACCAAAAATTGTTATTGTCCTAGTTTTCCCACAATAAAAATGCAAACCACTTCCTTATTTTTTTAATAATTTGATGTTGGAGAGAGTACCTAAGTGAGTCGTCATATTTTTTATGAGACCATTTACATTGCAAGTTCTTTATACTTGTACGAGTATATTGGAGTTTTCCTCTACATTTCCTCTAGTCACATCGAAAAGGGTTTAGAATAAATTTCTGAGACATATTAATTCTCGTCTAGGCCTCCCAACAAAGATGCTTGGCTACGATCTCTTATTGAATGTTACACCCGCCTTCTTAAACTCTCTGAAAGGATTGTATTCGATTTGTATAATTTTATTAACTATATCACTGATATTCCTAATATATTAACTAAACTGGACTTCTACACTCCTACTAACGTATATATACTGGACTCTTTACAATTAAAATGTGTAAACAGCATATTTGCTAACGACAGTTACACGCTATACTTAATTGATCGCGAGAATGCAACAATTGGGAAACTCAGTCTAAATTGTTCAATTGATGCCAAAAAAAGTTTGAACCATGTCACGATATCGATTTTCATGGACCGAACATATAATATTGTTTCATAGGATGGTACAACACGAACTGCAATTTTAAATTTGTAATAAACTTAATCATAAATTACACCTTGTGGTATATTTCTTACAATGTTTCTTTCTAAATGTAATTCGCTTGATCCTAACATACTTTCCTTGGTCTTCCTCTTACACACCTTCCACTCACATTTGCATTGTATAATTGTTTTTCTTCATACATTGCTTCCATGTACCAAAACCATCTCTCAGTGCTTTTTTTCATCTTACTCAACGCATCTGTCATAAGTTCACATTCGTTCCATATTACCTCATGCCATATTTTGTCATATACTATATTATACCTGCAGTTCACATTCGTTTCTTATCACCTCATGCCATATTCTGTCATACATTATACCTCCAGTTCACATTAATTCCTTTTCACCTCATGCCATATTCTGTCATAAATTATACCTCCAGTTCACATTAGTTCCTTATCACCACATGCCATATTCTGTCATACATTATACCTCCAGTTCACATTCGTTCCTTATCACCTCATGCCATATTCTGTCATACATTATACCTCCAGTTCACATTCGTTCCTTATCACCTTATGCCATATTCTGTCATACATTACTATATACCTCCAGTTCACATTCGTTCCTTATCACCTCATACCATATTCTGTCACACATTATACCCCCAGTTATTCTTCAAGTACATTTTTTTCTATACCACATATTCAACTCTTTTCACTATTTTAAATATTGGAAAAACTGGCTCTCATATTCGAAAACAACACTTGCTTACGTATTTTGCCATACGTAGTTATTTATTATAATTCATAATTCATTCGACTTCTTGAAGTCATTTTCCGTGTAACTTAAAATGTTTGAAATTCTTCAAAAGATTTAACGAAATCCTATTGTGTCATTACATTTTTCTTCCAAACATAAGCAATCATCGCAATTGTTTTATGCAATTAGTAAGGGTTTCCACGTATACAATGTAGCCACGTATAATATTTTAAAATGTGTGCCATTAATTAGAGCGCGTGGCCAAACCATGGAATGTTATGCAAAGTTAATGACTGTGAAATTTGGCATAATTGCAAGCCGCTTTATATTATTTTTGCTTGGATTAATATTACAAAATTGTCGGCGTTTTTGCTCTTTTATGACTTGAGGAAATTATTATTCGTATAATGAACGTATACGCTATGTGATATGTTTGCGTAAAGAAATTTTATAATTTGAAATATGTCATTAAAGAAACCGTTAATTTTATAATTCAAAGGGTCGTGTATGTATGTATAAAGGGTTGAAACATGTTTTAATTATATAATCTCTTTTATAGTGAAACCTCTTGTCAGGCAAACGACCTTTCGAATTTTGTCCTAAATGTGGGGTCGGCTTTTTGAGTCCTCCATTTCCAGAGATCTTTGTCGCGGTTCAAGTCTTGATTGACTTACAAAACGTCAAAACTTTATGGTACCACCAAAACTTATAAACTGTCTCGCTACTCCTCAATTTTCTGAAAGAGAAATGGATTTGTAGTGTTATTTTGTATTTAAGTCCTATAATGAAATATCACCACTGTTTCTTCAGAATATGTGTCTGAGATATATTTCTTTGGCGAGGAGAACAACTTTAAGGTTAATTTCGACTTCATCGAATACATCGGTTGCACCGAATCGATCCAATAGATTGGCGTATTAAAACAGCTGTTGCTGGTCCTGTGGATCAGATTAGTTTGACTTATAGTTAGATATATGAGTGACATATGTAGCTTTATGAAGCACTTAAATAACAACCCTTTTTGGTAGGTTATATCTTCTCTTCTCCTTCCTCTTCTTTTAGGCCTTTTATGGTCCTGCATCATCGTTTCCCTCTTGTGACGTCGACTACCAGCTGTCTTTATCTTTTGGGAGGTCGTCTTGGAGGTCTGCTTGCTTGGGGGATACTGTCTCTTGCCATTTTTACGGCTCTTGGTTCCGCCATTCTGGATACATATTCGTTCTAGAACCTTCTTCTCTGTCGTCCCCATCTGACAATATCTTCAACTTCGCACATCCTTCGGATTTCTGTGTTTCGTACTCTATCACGAAGGGTTTAGCCAGCGATACTCCTGAGTACTCTCGTTTCGCTGGTTCGAAGGAGATTTTTGGTTCTGACAGTGTCAGCTCTGGACTCTATGCTGTATGTCATTATGGGGCGAACACAAGTCTTGTATATCTTCACCTTTCTTTCTTTGGATGTTCATATACTTGTTTTTTCCAGATAGTGTTCTTTAAACATCCGGGAAAAGCTGCGGCCTTTTGTGATTGTTCAAGTACTTCGCCATAGAGGTCATTATTGCACATTATGCTAGCACCAAAGTATTTAAATTTTGCAACTTGTTCAATTGGTGTGTCGTTGATCGCCACACTGCATCCAAATTGCTTTCTGGCTAGAGTCATGCATTTAGTCTCGCTGATGGAGATATACATATTGTATTTTTTGGAAGTAGTATGGAATCGATGTAGCATTAGTTGCAGGTCTTCGTCTGCTTCGGTTATGATGGTGGCATCGTCAGCATATCATATGATGTTTAGTATATTGTCACCCATCTTGTATCCCAGGTTAAGGTCGGCAACTTTTTGTATAATTTTATCCATAACCAAATTAAAGAGAAATGGGTTTAAGCTATCTGCTTGCCTTACTCCGGTTGGTGTTGGAACGTCATTAGAGAGTCCTCTGTCTACGCGAATTCTTGTGGAGCTATTTGTATCAAAGTTTTATCAAAGGTTATATCAAAGTTTATAATGTTATTTGAACACTTCACTAAACTTAAAGCCGAATGTGTTACTTTTACATATAAAAAGATCTACAAAGGCTTATTTATAGTTCGTCTTTTCTTGGTAAGTTTTCTGTAGTTTACTTACCAAATATATTATTGTGAATATACGTAGATGCGGAGAAGTACTTAATCTAGTGCCCACAGCCACTATATTTCTGTCTTTGCACTCAGCTTATATATAAATGTTCCACCAACGTTTCCTTAGCTGATTTCTTTGGATCCACTGGAGTGATCATGTCACAAATGTTTCGGTCCTGCAACGCTCTCACTGTAAACCTATAGAAGATATGGTTGTAAAGGCAAGATTGCGGTGGACCGGGCAAGTGATACGCATGGGCGATCACAGACTCCCAAAACGCGTCTTGTACGGGGAAGTGGTGGGCAAGTGAAGAGTTGGTGGGCAGAGGAAGCGCTATAAGGACAGTCTGCGAGAGTTGCTTACTTTGTGCGGGGCGCCTGAGGACTGGGAGCGGGTGGCTCAGGACCGTAAGGGGTGGAGAGCTGTATATTCTCGACCTGATAGCGTCTCAGTAGTTAGACGTGTGAGAAACAGTCTGCGCGCGGCGAACATGCGTCAGCATGGCCAGGCGGCTCAGCAGTGTCCGCATGCCTGTGGCATTTGCGGGAGGGAGTGCGCATCTAGGATCGGGCTGTTTTCTCACAGACGATCATACGATCGACGTGAGAGAACGGTTCGAAATTAACGTTGGAGTGGCGAGGGGATCCTCAACTACGAAGCCCGGCAACGACGACGATATATATTTATGTTGTAGTGCTTTTAATTTGTTAAAAATAGCGGGTCAATTCCGAGTGTGAGCGCTTTGAGGAGAGTCTGCTCTCTTAAAGACGCTGCAAAAATTTTCTTTTTATTATTTTTAATCCTGTATAAAAAAAACTTCGTCTTAACAGTAAACACCACCCAGCAATATTGTTACTAAAAATATGCAGTTCCTTAAGTCATTACAGAGTCCCCCTCCCATGAAGTTGCCAATCAGTTGTCTTAAATTAGTGCGCTCTTGTCTCTTGGGATGTCGAGTCGATACATATTCTGATGATACAGCCGCTTCGTCCTTTGGGGGAGCTGGACCAGAATAGAATTCAAGCCAAGATTGACGAGGGTTTAATGATAAAAAAAACCATGATAGAATTTTTTTTAAACTCGGAAGCTGAATGCTCGTTATTCAATGTTCGTCCCAACACAAAAATATGGCAAATAAACTTGGATGTGTTAAAAAAGTGAGATAAACGCGACATAAATTAAAATGTTGCGTAGAATATGTGGAAAAACAAAGTATGGCAGAATAAAGAATAACGGCATTAGAAATTAATGCAGATTGAAAGAATATGCAATGCTTACGGTGGAGAAAAGAGGATTGAGATGGTTCGGCCACGAAATGAATAAATGAATGGTGAAAGATTTACACAAATAATTTATTCAAGTAGAATAGAAGGTAAGAGAAGGCTGAGAGACCTAGAAGTCTATTTTCTCTTCTATCACATTAGGGGTAAAATGTGATGGGCATTACGTTGATAATATCGCACAAATTATGGAAGAAATTTGTAGGACATGGGTTGTTTATATGCTGTGCATGGATGACACTCGATCAGCAAAGAGTTTGTTTCTGGTCAAACTCTTTGGTCGAAGAAGTGTTGTTTGATCAAAGATAAGATGAAATGACTGAGTGATCGGAATTGGAAAGATGCTGCTGAGGGCCGGAGTGTATGGCAAGAATTGCTGGTTGAGTTTCGTTCAGGGTTTTAGTGAAGGCTACACTATCATTAATATCTCATTAAACTTTCAATAAATTAATATACAAGTTTATCGCGAAATAATAAAAATATTCAGACAGTATAATACTGGAAGAAGGCTTCAGCAAAATTAAAGGGGGCTGACGGGTCTCGAACCCGTTTCTCCTTCGCTTGCTGAGCGAGTTTGTTATTTATTACACCGTCGTTGTCGTTGCTGGATCTCGAAGTCAAGGATCTCCTCACCAGTTCAATGTCAATGCAATTGGAAAGCGAAGCTGTACCATAGAGTTGATTTTTTAAGGGAGTGAGTCGTTACACACCAGCAAACCCACCGGTCAGACCGTTGTACTGGATCCGATGGCACACTGAAGTGAGACAATTAGAGTTCATTGGGATCTTTGATTTCTTCTTTTTTTGAAAGAATATGTATGACCGAAGTCATCAGTTTCCTTATACCCCCGAATACTAGTCGGAAAAAATACCTTTGTCCTTCGAGAGGAGTAGTACAGCGCGGGGTTCGAACCAGCGACTTCTGCATGAAAATCCAGTGCATTATCACGCAGCCATTCATTTTACTATTTATTACACCACGGCTTTCAAAGTTTACACTGACCGACATCCGTCATGATAGACCTCAAAATCAGCATCTCTCTTATTCGTTGTTACTTATTTTTTTTGTCATTATCATTGTACCAGAATTTGTCAGTATCATTGTACCAGAAGTTGTCATTATCATTGCACCAGAAGTTGTCAGTATCATTGTACCAGAAGTTGTCCGTATCATTGTACCAGAAGTTGTCATTATCATTGTACCAGAAATTGTCATTATCATTGCAGCAGAAGTTAAACTGTTTAATTATTATTTTTAATGATATTTAGCAGCTTTGTCAAAATATTTCCATATTCGTACATACATACATATTATCACGTCTTATCTCTTGTGGGGTTAGCATAGAAAACAGATCTCCACATTTCTCTATCTAAGCACACGACATTTGCCACCTCCTCATTTTATATATTTCGTACTAGAAATTTTACTTCTCACTTTATTTTCTTTTAAAATCTGGTCTCCTTGATCCAGCTGCGCTTTAATCGGCCTACTTCTTCCATGAACACTTTGCTCTTCTGAATTGTATATTCGTTTAGTTATCGTCATGCACATCTTCCATTCGTATTATTTATATTTCCCACTTCATTTTCTTTCAAAATCTGGTTCACTTAATCCATCCACTTTTTAATAAGTCGACTTCTTCCACGCGCACTTTGCACTTGTGACTTATATACTCGCTTAATTATCAATAATTCTTACCACATGTCCATCCTTTCTTCACCCTTAAAACATCCCTTTTATCCATGCGTTAATTTCTGGTGTCCTTATTCGGTCTTCTTCATACATGGAGATTTATCTTGCTTTTACCATTTTTCTGTCAAGGGTAAGATTCCCTTCCATGCATCAAAAAGCTATAGAATTAAACAAATATATAAGAAACTAATTACCCTCATCGTAAGCTGAATAACTGCAGCTGGTTCTGTGCCTTATTCAAAAGTTTCTTTCATTCTCTATTGTCCTTCAAATATGTATTTTATGGTTAAATTACCTGTATATATTAGAAAAATGAATTAAAAAATAATCACAGTCAGCACATAAATAACCTGTATATATAAAAAGAATGAATGAAGAAATAATCACAGTCAGCACATAAATTATCTGTGTATATTAGAAGAATGAATGAAGAAATAATTACAGTCAGCACATAAATTACCTGTATGTATTAGAAGAATGAATGAAGAAGTAATCACAGTCAGCACATAAATTACCTGTATATATTAGAAGAATGAATGAAGAAATAATCACAGTCAGAACATAAATTACCTGTATATATTAGAAGAATGAATGAAGAAATAATCATAGTCAGCACATACAAGTTTTTATGTGCTGACTGTGAAAATATATTTCGTGAACACAAATCCGCCTTAACAAATCTTCTAATTTATTCTGAAATGGCTAATCATTGTCCCCGTGAAAACCATACACTTTCTATCGATGATGCCAAATTCTTACATAGCAGTAGTAACGGAAATAAATTGACATATTAGAGGCCCTAGAAATTTCTAAGCCAGTGCATCGAGGTGAACATCTGGCAATCACATATATCCCAAGAATCTCTCTCAATCTCCCCAGTCCTCAACCCGAATGTTAACCGTTTGAAGCGTGTATCTCGGTACCAGTTCGAACAGAATTCAGTCTTGTTTGAGCTCCCCTGATGATGAAATGAAAGCCTATAAACCAGTAAAGTTATACCGTTACAAAAAAAGTGGAATAAACAGTGTTTGATAAAACAAATCACAATAACTGTGTATCTGTTACTTTGTATGTCTGTGGAACAAAAAAAAAATTATTAAATAAATATTTAGTTTTACAGACACACGAAGTGACGTAATGCTTCTTTGATTATCTCAGAAGAGAATAATACTCTTTTTTTAAATGGTTTATTGTAAATCTTACCTTCTTACCCTGCTTTTATCGATCACCTATACCAAGACTCCCACTTATGCTATCATTATAAATGGATAGGTCACTTTCGTCACCTATTCGTTAAATATGTCCAAACCACCTCAACATATATCTTTGAACCCTTCTTTACACATCAGGTTTTAGCGCCCACTTATTTGTGTATCAAATAAAGTGGTTCAAATCGAGATTTTCCAGCTTACAATCTGTAGGACGAAGAAAATTGTTTTTCCTACAAAATAAACAACATCCCGAAGCAAGCAAAGGTATTAAGCTTAATTGCGAATTACCATTATTGATAATTACCCCTACAAATTGATTAACTACCGTCATCTACATAATTCGGCAATAGCCTGATACGCCATTTATCGCCATTTACTATACACACTAACATTTATATACACAACAACCTCTCTTCAATCAGCGACTCCCAATATTTGATTTTTTAATTTTTTTAATTTTCGATACATAAAGTATATGCCAAACATGTTTTAAAAACATATCAACATACAAAACAAGTAAATAAACGATTGGAGAGATTCCATTTTATGATTATACATACAAATATTAACTAACTCGAAAGCGTTGATTGAAAAATTAAATTATATACCATTAAATCTAATAAATTAGATAAAATTGTGTACGCTTTGCACTACGATAAACTTAGATTCTTACAGCAAAACATATAGTTTTATTCATTTAAAAAAAAATCTTTGATAGTTTCAAAGTTTCCTTGAATGGAATCCATATGTTTCATTTTAGATTATTTATTTAAGTGTTAGTTTTTATCAAGAAACAGTAAAATAGAAAATATAAGCCATTTAACTAGCCTCACTGCCTGTTTTGAGAAAGCTGACTTATTACACCCGCGAAAGTTACACATAAATAATTCAACGACAATTCCGTGCTCCAGCTGCTAGTAAAATTTGATAACTCAGCAAAAAATATACATTCTCACATTGTAACAACAAAAAATATACATTCTCACATTGAAAACACCAAAAATATACATTCTCACACTGTAACAACCAAAATCTGGGCATAATTATATTGAGACACCAAAAATCCGGGCTGTGCTTACATTGAAACTCCTAAAATCCGTGTACAATTTCGTAGGAACACCTAAAATCTGCACATAATAATTTATTTATTGAATTAACGATACAACAGTGTCTTTATATACAAACGAACATGTGACAGGTTATAAAATACTTATTGACAAATAATGCAAAACTTTATCTTAAACTAACATGAAGATACAAAGAGCAGTAGTAATAATAAATTACAGTCATTGTTTTAAAATTATTTAATAATTATATGTATATTAAAGTTCAATATATGTTATGTATGTATACCACGAAATATTACCAAACTTCACCAAGCAGACTTGCGTAATTGTCGAAGACTTATTTTATAGAGGTAAATAACTCAGATTTGTTTTTAGTGGAATAACGCATACATAGAACAAATATTGGATTTTTTGAGAATTTTGTGGGAATTTTATGGATAGATATTGAGATATAGAAAACACATGGCCTCATTAGTAGAACGAGATGCAAGTTGCTTTGCAGAATTAAAACCTTCCTACATGTTGATGCAGGGTTACTCAACTCCAGAGGCAAAGTATTGTCCTTAATGTTTTGTTTATATTACGTTATTTATATTAATAAAGGAGAGCACAAAGCTAGTAGCTATTTCTAAATATTGTTGTGATATTCTGGCGAGTACTATATATAATTATATTAAATATATCTAAATTGTTGCAAAACTCGTTTCAAAGTCTTTGCATACGAATTATAGAGGAGTTGATTTTATAATTAGTATAACGATTTTCGGTATAAAAGGGGTTGAGCTGTCTTGTGGATCTAGTGGGAATACGAAATGAAATGCTTGCGAGTAAGTGAGGTGCATCAATCACTGAGTGAATGATTTTGTATAGCAGTACTATATCGGCTGTTTTTCTTCTGTCACACAGCTTCAAGGGTTTCACTGCATTTAATAAGTTGGGATAATTTCTTTCTTCATGCGGTATTCCAAGTTTAAAATTTATGAATCTTAGAAATTTGTTTTGTACAAGTTCTAAAGTTTGTGCATGGGCGTCGTAATGAGGAGACCATATTGATGAGTTGTAATTGAAACAGTTGAAATTCGGGCATCATTTAATTAATACCCGAAATCTGGGGACAATTTCATTGAAATGCTTAAAATCCAGGCATACTTACATTTAAACACTCAAAATCCGGACATATTTATATCTGTCAAAATGTTATAAAAATATCAGTGTAATTGTCCCTGCGCCGCGATCCAACAAATATAAAGTTAACAAACTCACCTGTCATACACATCTTAAATTAACATTTCACATTTAAAAATATTTACACATTTCCTAAATTAAAACACAATTCGTCAAAATTTAAAATATGTCATAGTCACAGCGCCTTTATTACAAGTTTTTTTTTCGTATGCTACCCTCCAATATATTCGGATTATTGTTTCAGACATATTGAAGGGCATGGCTGGGTGACAATATTGTTTTCAACCCTAGGAGGCGAGCTTTCGGGTTAAGAACCTCTGCAGTAGCCATGGAACTCGTAGTTCGTCATTGAACGTGTTAGCGATATTACCGCTAGGCGTGTGCGAGTATTGTCACCAGACTGGCACTTTTTTTTATTAGGTATCATCGGGAATTATACCTGAAACTCCCGGGTAGAATTCAAAATTGTTACTACAAGGCTACGGAAGTTGTCATTACAAGACTTATTTCTCAAAATAAGTTAAGTTTTAAAGTTTATTTCCTACTAAGATACTATAAATTATGTAGAGAAATGTGTTTTCGAAGTAAACATTTCCTTTAGATTATCAGTTTGTCCTCACATTTGAGAAACACTAACCTAGATAGAGAGGCTGCGTCTCAGAGGGGTGCAAATTGTGGCTAATTAACACCCTCTGGGACGCAAATAAATCAGCGTAGCTCAAAGGGTGGGGGTATAACCTTACGTCATGTATACATGCCCACACATACACACCCGGAGGGGAGGTCTGAAAACCCACCAGAATACACCAACTTATGCTGTGCGTGTGTTAACATATTGATATGACTATTAACATGTGTTCATATTCAAATTTAAATTAAATATGGACAGAGTATATCTTTAATGCCAGTAAAAGTTAAATAAAACTTCTCGTACATATACATATCATCACACCGTTACTATGGTGTGGGGGTAGGCAGAGAGGAGAGAACTCGACTTTCCTACTGCGGTAAACATCTATCGCCTCTTTTATATGCATACACCTTCTCATTCAACTTCAACGATTTTTCTGACCTTTTACATTTCCTTCTTCGAAAATATCATTTACTTGATCTTACCACACATTTGCACTGAATATTTGTAATGTTTGTTATTCTTTATTCATTCGTTCTTCATCTTACTTAATATGTAATCAGCCTTAAGTTAACATTCATCCTTAATAACTTAACTAAGTATTCTATCATATATTGTCACTCCAAGTTTACCTCTCAATGCACGACCGCATTTAATTTTAACATAATTTCTTTAGCTCGTTTCAGTCTTTTCCACGTCCACGTTTCACTAACATACATCAAAGTTCTTACTAGAATACTGTTGTAGAGTATTATCTTAACAGATTTTGATATTGTCATTTTTGAGTACACACTCGTGTGTTATAGTACCCCATTTACTTTATTTACTATCGCTACACGTTGTTTGATATTTTCTTAAGTGTCTCAGAGTATGGACATTATCTCTGGCTTTATCCAAGTGGCTTCTTACTGAGGATGTTTAGTTACAGGTCATAAGAGAGTGGCAGAGTCTCTTCGTTTGGGTGTCTACTCTTTTGTTTGCTCAGGGGTAATTTAGTTAACCCATCCGTTCTGAACAGTCATGGTTTGTATGTTCCGGATAATTATTTGAGACAACGCACCCATAGATTGTTCAATCTTTAAGTTGAATCCACTTGCCTTTGGAAATACCGGTAGGTAGAGCGATCACACTTGTTTACTGTGTGTCCCCTCATATAAACGTATTTCACGTGTCGTTCAGCTCCTTCAGGAAAAATCTCTTAAATTTAATGTTATACTTGAAATAATTTCATTTTGTTGCATTATATACATTGTTATATTTTGTCATAATATTTGAGAGTAACATATATATTTTTACTATTATTTTTATCAAATAAGTCTTAAAATGTTCAACTGTTCAATATATGTTTTTTTTGTACTTGTTATGTTAAGTTCTTGTACGAATTAGGGAACAATAAATTAATAAATAGAGTTTAAATCATCTGAGAAAATACTACCTATATAGTAGAATTCCTTTATTTGCTCTAATCTTTCATTGCTCATCCATGAAAAAGCGTATCGTTTAAGTCTATATTTTCTCATTTTGACTATTTGTAATAATCGAGGCGTAGACACTGAACTAAGAAGCATTCCGCAAAGTGATAATTTTGAGATGTTAATATACATACTATATTCCTTGAGATGTGAATATATAGACTATATTCCTTGAGATGTGAATATACAGACTATATTCCTTGAGATGTGAATATACGTACTATATTCCTTGAGATGTGAATATACATACTATATTCCTTGAGATGTGAGTTATACAGATTATATTCCTTGAGATGTGAATGTATAGACTATATTCCTTGAACGAATCATGCCACAAAGATACATCATAAAAAAGTGGAATTGATAAAGTCGATTAATTGCTATAAAAATATTTTATTATAATTGGACTGTGTAGAAAAACATGATATATGCGATTATAGAAAATCTTGTATCAGCCTACATTAAAAAGGGCATGTTGGTATGATGTGTAAGGTGTGTTGGTATGATGTGTAAGTTAATTACAAAGTCACAACGTTTCAAACAGCGACTCAAAAAACATCATATTTCCCTTTAGTAAGGTAGCATTTTTTCTTGTTCCCCATCATTATTTTCCCAATGTCGTCTGCTGTCTTCTAGACGCATATAAAGTTTTTATATCTGTTTTATTCAAATCGTTAAACGTTTCATTACTTCGGTATTCGCAATCCTTTTTTTATCATTTTATTTTCATTAAATATACCTCAAACGTGTACAACAATCACGCAACATTTATTTTACAATTTTTATAGTTAGTTGGAAAATTGCTCTTTGGTAATAAAGTTGTGAAATTTAAGGGTTAATATGATAGGCGAACTATACGCAAAATATATAGTTAAAGGTTTGAAAATGAACGTTGGGAAATTAAGGTTGTGATTATAGATCGAAGTGTGGTAAAAAGTGTGTGCGATATATTAGTTAACTCAGAAAAACTGGAGCAGGTTGATGAATTCTGTTATTTTGGGAGTATGTTAATGGGAAATTTGAAAGGGCATCAAAATAAGGTTAGCGACAGAAAATAAGGTAAATAGAGCACTTAACGTTACCTAAAAGGTCTTACAAATTGAGCGTTTTTTTTTTATTCTTGGATAAAACACAGATGACGTCGCGAACTTGCCTGGGTCTTGTAACATTTGAGAAGTGTAATTATTTATGTATTGTGATCTTCGGAAACAGTTATGTTAATTGGCCACCAAGACTATGCAATCTGACACCATTGGACTATTTTCTCTGGGGTTACGTGAAACACCAGGTATATAAGAAGGACCCTCAATCAATTTCTGAGCTGAAGAACGAAACTATTCGCGTTATTGGTGAGTTAGAACCGCAATTATGCCAAAATGTCATCGAAAAATTTGACAAAAGAGTGGACATCTGTGGAGCTGCAAGAGGTGCATATTTGGTGGATATTGTGTTTTGTGTTTAAATGTCATACATTATACTTCAATGACCATTAAAAAGTTGTGTGTAATCTAAGCACATTGTGTGTTTTATTCAAGAATAAAAAAAAATAGTATTAAAAAAATCGCTCAATTTGAAAGACCCTTTGTACAACAACCACACAACATCAAACTACATTACAACACATAATAGTGTGGTGGTGCCCACCTTGATGTATGGAAACCAAATTTGGACATAGCGGAAGACGGATAAGAGTAAAATGAGTGATGTAGAGATGCGTCCACTAAGAAAAAATTGTGGATTGTCCATATTTAAAAGATGGCGGATAAAAGACATCAGAAATTAATGCATAGATAAAATAGATGTTTTAACAATTGCCACCCTGTGATGGACAGCGAGTGACCAGAACTTATATTTTATTTGATTATTCGACGTTTTAATACATAATAAAATGATTTGTATAGATAATTACAAAAAATAGCCTGGCAGACTGCATAATTTTAATTTAAAACATACATTTTTCACTGGACGCTTAGCGTCCAGCACCGTGGCTGGCAGAATGTTTTAGCACAGTAAGGCAAGTGTTAAGTAAGATGAAGAAAATTTTTTAAGATGGTTTGGGAATGTGGAGAGAATGAATGATGATTTAATGACTAAGCGAGGATACATGTCAGAAGTGCAAGGTGTGAGTGGAAAACGAAGACCGAGAAAAACTTGGCTGAACCAAATGGACCAGATTTTGAAAGAAGATAAAGTGAGAAGTATAAATAATGGAAGACTGTGCATGATGAGATGTATGAATGTGGAGGAGACGAAAGTTGTGTGCTTGGATAGAAAAGTTTAGAAATCTGTTATATTGGCTTGGGACGCATGATGATATATACTCGTATGTTATGTAATAAATAAATAAATAAAATAGATATTCTTAGAAGTTTTATATTACTTTTTATTAAATTTCAATGTTTTTAAGAGACTTACATTTAAAACAGCTGAAAAACCAAAATTAGCTGAAATTCTGAAAACGTTCATCAGGAATCCGATTCAGATACGGAACGAGAGAAAGGATTTGTAATAATGGAATTGTATTAACAAACACGTGTTTTTGGACTAATCCCACCCAAATGAAAGTAGGTTACATCGTTGTTAAATAATACTCCCGAAAGGGTTGAAAAGGATGACTACACTTTCAAAACTCAAATTATTTTCTACAATACAATCAGTACACATACAACAATGTGTATGAACATGATATAAGCTATTTAAGTTGAATGATGTAGACAGCTCTTTCAGAACATCCACCCTATTGGATTGATTCGGAATAATTAATTCATCTAATGAAGATGAAATTTACCTTCAAGTTCTACTCCTCTCCGAAGGGGCTTCTTTCAGACATATATTCGAAAGATACAATGGAGACATCCCATTAAGGGACTTGAATACACAGACACAAAGTTTGTATCATTGTAATGAAGTCCTTAATTTTTTTATGAATTTAAAAGTCAATTTGTTCATGACACTTGAGCCAATGTTTTTTAGGTTGTTGATATTTGTCAAAACACCTGCTCCGTAGAACATTGTTGATTTTTTTCTATGAAGACTGCTCAACCCTAAGATTTTCAGAGTTTTTTTTAAATTTGTCTATTTCTAAGGGGCTGAATAATATTATAAGGAAAAATAATGAAAAAAATATATATAACTTGAATAGACAACTATTTTCTTATTGAAAATCTACTCCAGCAGTCTTCATTTTTCAATTCACAAAAAAATATATATCAGACGTAATATTTGGGCTTTGAATTAAGGATAACACGTTTACAATTCAATTGGGTCAGGCTTTTCTGTCTGTTAATATTGAAAGAAATCTGTTTAATTAATTAGTTTACGATTATTCACATTTATAAAGAATGACGGTTGATACATCTTTTATAATAATTTCTGCTAATTAAATTTGAAATCTTTGAAAATAAGTGAGCAGAAAAATATTATCCATCCTTCTATTTTTGCGATTTCTGTTTATTTCAGTTTACTTTAACGCGGTTACGTTTCTGAACTGAAACATGGAAATCAGTCATGCATCATGCTTTAGATACATAATATTATACGAGTATATGGTACATATACTAGTAAGTTATCGACATCTACGATTCACTGAACACTACATATTAACATTTTTTTTTCTTTCGTATGGCACGCTTATCTGAATAAGTGATTTGAACATATTAAAGAGCGTGACTGGATGAGTATATTGTCTTCAGCATAAGTGATTGGATTTAGAACCACTAGAAGAGGCACGGAACTTGCGGTTCATTATAGAAACACTGCACATGAAGAGACAACCTCACTTAGTGCGTGTGTGTATTGTGACCAAATAATAACACTAAAATAATAATTTATTAGGTTAACATAAGTTGTGTCCGTTTTTTTACAAATTTAAAAATGAGCACCAAAAGTAAAACAAAATGGCAAAGGTTATACGTCATTCGAAAGAAAATTTTCCGCTCTACAAGATATTGTGTTTGCTTTTACGTTACATATATTATTTTATTTGATTACAAGCCTTCAAAATGAAATGTCGAGTAGACGAAAGTGAGCATTTTTGACACCTCCTTCTGTTTGCGTTCAATCGAGGGAATAAAGCTGCTCGTGATATTTGCATAGTGTACGGTGAAGATGCTATGAATGAAAGGACAGCTTATCGATGGTTTTTTTTCAATAATGACGTCGAATTGCGGACATGGTTGGATGAATTTCTCGAGTCAAGAACGGATGGTTTTTATCGCACAGGCATTGAAAAACTTGTAGAACGTTGGCAAGAAGTAGTAAATAATAAAAGAGAATACATTATTGACTAATTTGTTCTAATTTTTTGTTTTGTTGTGTCCTCTTGTTCTCCTCATTTGGCAAAATACGGTCACAACTTATTTTAACACCCAATACGTACCGTTCAGAGATTAACTCTCCTCAAGGGCGCTCTTACTCATGATTTGAATACGCTAATAAATTTTGATAATACCTACTGAAAAGGATTGTCTTTAAGAACTTCTTGAAGCTGCACATCTCTCTAATAATAGAAGACAGACTATGTCACACTGCAGGATCATCAACAGAAAAAGCTCTACCATATTAACCACCCCATTGGATTGATTTGGAACAACACATTTATTAAATAAAAAACAAATCTATCTTAATGGTGTACTTCTCTCCGAATAAACATCCCTCAGACACAGATTTGAAAGATACAATGGAGATATCCAATTAAAGGACTTATTCAGAACCTAACACAATCTTTAAACTAGATCAGAACCGTTTTTATTTTTTGGGGTATCATTGAGAATCGAACCACAAACCCCTATCTGGATATTAGTCGCCTAAACAATTAGGTCACGAAGGCCGTCAATAGTATAATAACAATGGATGATTCTTACAGTTACAGAGTGACTTACAGAGTGACTTGGAATGAAAAGGTACAGCAAATTGTAAGTTGTATATTTTTTTCTTCGTATAAATTAATTGTTTAGCTGTCATAAATATGTGTGTATTTGTAGTTATTAGTAACTATTTTTAGAGATAGATGTGTTTGAAATATAATTTAAAGTTTTTAGTAAATAAAGAATAGAATTTAGAGAACATATAGTAGGAAAAGCAAGCCTCTCTGTGCTTCTATATTCGGGTACTTTCATTAATTTGTCCTTTTCTTCAGACATGCTTTGCATAATGTCATGAATCTATTATATACGGGATAATGAGATTTAGTGTTCAAAACTTGTATTGAAAATATGGAACTCGGTGGATTATGAAAATCAATGCACTTTGCTAGCAGTTTTAATTTTGTAAAGGCCATTTATTTCTAGGCAAGGCCTGTGATTAAGTAATCTCACTGTAGAATCACATTTTTTTCCACACAGACATTTGAATGAATGTCTGAAGTAAATATTTTTAATGGGGTTTATATAATAAAAAATCGGAAAGAAGTATCAATCTATTTTTTTCATGCAATATGTCCTCAGTAAGATACAGGTCAAAACCTAGTTTACTGGGGACATGACAAATGAAAGGCAACAAATCCAGATCCATTAAAAATGTATGTCCGAATTAAATTACCCGTTGTTTTTTGGCAATTATGCCTGTTTATTGTCATGTGTAAAATAAATATAATAAAAATAGAAATGCTCACGAATTTTTAATGGAAGAAGGTGGACTGAATTATCCAGAAATTAATGCATGAATAAAATGAATGATTTAAGTATGGTGGAGAAAGGGGCAATAAACAAATAAAAATAGGTTGATTGATAGCAATATATTATGTAAATACGAGTATATACATATATCCTGAATGTATCGTATTTTAATACAATATCTAAGAAAATAGGTGTACATTCAGGTGAGAAGCTACCAAAAGTGTTCTACTATACTCGTATGTATGCATTATTCCACTAAAAACAATTTGTTCCATGTATGCGTTATTCCACTAAAAACCAATCTGAGTTCTTTACCTCTATAAAATAAGCCTTCGACAATTACGTAAGTCTGCTTGGTGAAGTTTGGTAATATTTTGTGGTATACATACATAACATATATTGAACTAAAATATACATATAATTATTAAATAATTTTAAAACAATTACTTTTTGTATCTTCATGTTAGTTTAAGATAAAGTTTTGTATTATTTGTCAATAATTTTAAGTACTTATATAACCTGTCACATGTTCATTTGTATGTAAAGACACTGTTGTGTCATTAATTAAATAAATAAATAAATACAAAAGGTCTGCTCATTTCATAAACATCCCTCATGTCGATATACAGCCCCATCAATAGAGGTCGAGCTCTGCCATGAGAACATAAGATATTTTTCAACACCCTTGTATGCATATAAATAAAATAAGCAATAAATAATTAACGTAAATGCAATAATAGGTTCGTCGATAAAAAAAACAAACAATAATATATATTCCGTAGTCACACACACTTTCCAAGGCAATGGAAAAAAACCCACCAAAAGGTTCAGGCTCATCTCACAACACCCTCCCAGCCGAGACATATCATCTCAGATTGGTTAGCTCTGCTTAAACAGCAAATAACACGGTTTTACTCGTATGCATCATCTACATAGTATTAATAATTTGATGTGTAAAATATTACCACGTGGTAATACAGTTTCGTACAGAAGGTCGTCGGTTCGAACCCCGCACTGTGCTATTCCCTTAGAATGACATGGCCACTTTTTCCGCCTTCTATTCGGGGTTATAAGTATACCTGAATTGAAATATGCATGTTTATTGTCATGTGTAAAATAAAATTAGAAATGCTTGAATTGAATGGAAGAAGGTGGACTGAATTATCCAGAAATTAATTCATGAATAAAATGGATGAGGTCATTTAAAAAAGGTCATTTAAAAAAAACATCCCGATGTACTTCAATCGTCACACTTCAGGTGTGTTATTGGATCACATACACTGGTGTGGCCGGTGAGTTCGCTGGTGTGTATCTGCTTACTCATTTAGGAGGAGGAGATAAAATAAGAACGAGAAGAGAAATCACACAGCTTCGCTTTCCAATTGAATTGACGTTGATCCATGATTACGAGGCCCAGCAACGATGACGACATAGCATTAAATGACTCCATTATGATAGTTTTCATTTACACGCTGTTTTCATAGAACCTGTAAATGGCGGGATAACTAACATTTACTAAGATAATGACCGAAAAACCAAAAATATCCAGAAAATCTGATAGTGTGGTTAGCTTAGTGGTGCGGGATACAGACATACATCCATAATTCAGCTCGTCATAGATGTTTAAAATCCCATTTATCTCCTTAGATCTGATTAGTCCTGCGGGAATCGCAGGTAATTTACATACGCTCAGCATTCCTGATCATCTCTGGCCCTCACTGATAAATGGTAAGTTTACTTTACGGTACGATTTTGTGGTTAAATTTAGGCATATTTGAAAATACTCGTGTTTTGTGTCTTAAAATACTCGTGTTGTGTGTATTAAAATAGATCGATCTATGTTTCTACAACTTTATAAATAAAAAATCAATCATAATATTTTATAAAAAGGTGTATAAAGGTTTCTTTGAAGATCGTCTTCCTTTATTAAGTTATGTTTTTCTAAACATATTTAGATGTGGGAAAGTTCTGAATCTAACGAATCTAATCTAATCTTAATCTGAATCTAATCTAATAATTAAACTTAAGAAAATGTAGCAATTTTTTTACAAATCGAATCGTTTTTTCATAAATCGAATCATTGTTTTTCTCTAAACTGACGTTTTAATTCCTAATTTTCACCATACTGACTTTCTAATGTATTGCATGATTTGTATCTATCTTTAAATCGGACAAGATCCACTATGAATTAAATACTAATTATGAACATTTAATTTTATGTATAAAAAAATCGAAAATGCAATTGTCGTATACCTCATCCCTAGCCAATGCAGACTAACGTAGTGACTTTTGACGAACGTCGCCAAATATTATTTGATTTTAACAAACTGACATATTTTTGCTAATTTGTATCAAGATGTATTCATTTGTCATTATTGTTAGTTTATGTAAAGTATTTACCTAAATAACTTGCTATTTATTAGAATCGAGGCTTATATTAAAGTTGATAAAATAATTAAAATTACTGAACGTTGTTACAAGGTTGTATTGGAACAAATTTGTGAAATGTCACAGGGACCATGCTACATTTTCTTTAGTATAATGTAAATATTATTATCTGCATAAAATAATGGTTTTGTACCCCAAATTGCAACACCCTTGAGAAGAGTTTACTCTCTAAACGGCACAATATAAATTGTTATTTTATTATTTTTATAATGGTCTGATATATTCTAAATTTTTGTGGTTATTTTTTTGAAGTCGTTACCGTGTGGAATTGGCTTGAATGATGGTCGATGTTTCGTTGGCGTTGATGTCTTCATTTTCAAGGAGATGTCAAAAAATAATATTGACAGAGTCAAGCTCCGCGACCTAGTTGGTACGATGCATGGTCCAACCAAGGGTAGCGGGATCCATTCCCGTTGGTATTAAATTTATAAAAAAGGTCCTTATTTTTTTATCCACTTTGCACGAATTTCTCCTGTTACACAAAGAGGGTCTGCTTCTAGCGTTAGCTTATTCGTTAGAAATAATATCAGCCAGGATTCTTCTCATACTGCTAGACGGTACCGAAAATATATCAACAGTGTCATTCAGTTGGTTCAATATCTCTATACTACGCGTGACTGAGTGTTTAGCCATGATATTAGTCCTGTAAGTTGGTATGTAGAACAGAGGGTGATTCCTTGCACGGCTATATTTATTAGGTACATATAAACTTAGTGCTTCTAGAATCGCGGGACAGTTAAAGCAACCTTGGAAAACCTTTATTAGGAATATCACAATGGATTATTGCCTTCTTGTTTCGAGGCTTCTATAGTTTACACACCGTGAGAAGTTCGACATGGTGAGCATATTTTGGGTAATCGCCCTTTGTTCTGTACCATAGATATCTGAGGATTTTTTTTGTATTTGTTCTATATTTGAGCTGATGAGGAGCCCAAACCGTAGATGCATATTCTAATCTGGTTCCAATTAGATAATTATTATCTTTTTTCCTTTAACTCCTGTTTTTTTTTGGAAGAGATGGTTACACATTTATTAATCCACCAGGTTCTATTTGTTTATTGACACTTCATTGGGAAAAAAACAATCAGGTGGACTTGTTGCCAGGCAGCAATCTATTCCAACTAACTAGACCAAAGTAAATAAAGCAAGTTACGCAAAAATATTCAAATAATTATTCATCTTTATGAAATTTATGAACATAAACCTAATAAAATTAATAGTGAGATATCATTTATCAAAGGAAAAGGAAGTGATGACGGAGAGGAAAGAAAAATCAGGAATGAATCACGTTGTATTACTGACTAGAAATTAAGGGTTTTATCAGTAGCTTCTTAAAGCATGCCAATAAAATACCCAAATTGGATAGTATCAAAAACTATTAGGAATTGTGCTGCTTTAGGACGTGCTCGAAGGCAACTCTTTTAGGGAGGTCTTATAAACTTTTATGATTATATATAAACACTACATGCATACACCACACTCCACATAAAACATAATCTGTCACTATTATTAGAAGATCTACAAAGGGTTTTTTGTATTTCGCCTTGTCTTGGCTAGTTAACTGTGGTTTTTTTTACCAAATATGTTTTTATGAACATATACAGATGCAAACAAGCACTATCTAATGACCGCAGACACCGCTTTCCTATTCCACACGTAACTTGTTTTTTTTTAATGTTATATTTTTAATCTGTCAAAAATAATGGGCTCGAATACCGAGTTAGAGCACTCTTGAGGATAGTCTGCTTTCTAAACGACGCTTTATGATTTACTTATTTTATTATTATCGCCACTGAAGTCTGGCAATATAAGAAATTTAAATATCGATACAAGGTAAATGTATATATTTATTTCTTTTATTATTATCGCCACTGAAGTCTGGCAATGTAAGACATTTAAATGTCGATACAAGGTAAATACTTTGATTTATAATGTACATATTTACTTCTTTTATTATTATCGCCACTGAAATCTGGCAATTTAAGAAATTTGAATGTCGATACAAGGTAAATACATTGATTTATAATGTACATATTTACTTCTTTTATTATTATCGCCACTGAAGTCTTGCAATTTAAGAAATTTAAATGTCGATACAAGGTTAATACTTTGATTTATAATGTACATATTTACTTCTTTTATTATTATAGCCACTGTAGTCTTGTAATTTAAGAAATTTAAATGTCGATACAAGGTAAATACTTTGATTTATAATGTACATATTTACTTCTTTTATTATTATAGCCACTGAAGTCTTGCAATTTAAGAAATTTAAATGTCGATACAAGGTAAATACTTTGATTTATAATGTACATATTTACTTCTTTTATTATTATAGCCACTGTAGTCTTGCAATTTAAGAAATTTAAATGTCGATACAAGGTTAATACTTTGATTTATAATGTACATATTTACTTCTTTTATTATTATAGACACTGTAGTCTTGTAATTTAAGAAATTTAAATGTCGATACAAGGTAAATACTTTGATTTATAATGTACATATTTACTTCTTTTATTATTATAGCCACTGAAGTCTTGCAATTTAAGAAATTTAAATATCGATACAAGGTAAATACTTTGATTTATAATGTACATATTTACTTCTTTGATTATTATCGCCACTGAAGTCTGGCAATCTAAGACGTTTAAATGTCGATACAAGGTAAACACTTCGGTTTATAATGTACATATTTACTTCTTTTATTATTATCGCCACTGACGTCTGGCAATGTAAGGCATTTAAATGTCGATTCAAGGTAAATACTTTGATCTATAATGAATATATTTACTTCTTTTATTATTATCGCCACTGAAGTCTGGCAATGTAAGACATTTAAATGTCGATTCAAGGTAAATACTTTGATTTATAATGTACATATTTACTTCTTTTATTATTATCGCCACTGAAATCTGGCAATTTAAGAAATTTGAATGTCGCTACAAGGTAAATACATTGATTTATAATGTACATATTTACTTCTTTTATTATTATCGCCACTGACGTCTGGCAATGTAAGGCATTTAAATGTCGATTCAAGGTAAATACTTTGATCTATAATGAATATATTTACTTCTTTTATTATTATCGCCACTGAAGTATGGCAATATATGACATTTAAATGTCGATACAAGGTAAATGCTGAGATTTTTTATGTTCACTTGTATGAGTATTTTCTTTCAATGTTTCTCTTATTTTAAACGTAGTAAGATTCGTGTTTCCCCGTTTTAAAAGTAATCGTATCGTATTCGTATAAATCTTGTAGAATTAACCAAATTCCACATACTCGTAGATGTAATAGTTTCCCAAAGACACATGGAGCCGATATCTCTTTCCAATAAATAAAAGTCCAATCTTTTACATCTCCGTGACCCTGTTTTCGTTTAGATTTGTTTTGTTGAAATTGTATTTTCTCTTTTAACTTCGGAATTGAACGATTTGCATTTTGGAATTTCGATGAATGAAGAATGCCGAAAAAATATATGACTGGAAAATTTCAAATACTTTATAATATTTTTTTTGCACAACAGTAGGATTTTTGAAACAGGACATATTTAAAATATAGAAATAGATGCTTCTTTTTCTTTGTTATTCCATTAATTTGAACTGGATAAATAAAGCTACACGTTTAAAAAACCACCGTTTAAAAACTACAGAAATATCGTAAAGAAGGAATCGCTTTTATTGGAAGAGGTGAGATTAAAAATAAGCAGGGTGAAAAAGATATTGCATACATAAATACCATCACACCATTTTCCTTTTGGGTGAGACAGAGAGGAGAAAAATCTTCATCTCATAATTGTTATTCCACTTTCATTGTAAAAAGTACAACTGGGTGGTTTGATTGCCATTTGGCAAATGTCTTTCAACCGACTAGAAATATAAAGACGCGACCTTAAGTGAAAACCAGACTTATCCCATTTAAAAAAATAGATACCAACGGGAATCAAACTCCCGGGTTCAGATACAAGCACCTTTCCATCTAGGCCACGAAGGTTCGCCATTTTGCTATCACCACAAACAGTATTTGCCCCATACATACTCCTACAAACTCGTTATATGCGCTCTTTGGTATCTCGTACTTGTTTTCTTTCCCTCAGTCGAAATTTCTCCACCTTTATCCAATCCTTTCCCTGGCCCACTTCGACCTCACGAGCAATTAACTGCAAACATATATATTTGTTTTTTAATCACATTGTAAACCAGGCATTTCTGATCACATTGTGAACCAGGTAATCTCCATGGATCTTCCTCGAATAACAACCAGAGGAAGACCAAATAATTAATTGGAGATGCAAAAAGATAAACTGATGCAGAGGCACGACCTGGGGGACGTAGTCCGGGCCAGAAGAGCATACAACCTGAGGACGAGGAGAGCTGATCCCAACAGTCTTCGAAGACAGTGAGTTGGGATGACGCCAGGGAGAAGATATATATTTGTTTATTAAGTCTTTCAAAGCTCATTTCCTCGATATGTCCAAATCATGTCAACAGGGCTTTCTGTAAACTGTTACAAGAATATTTTTTCAGGAACCATTCGGGAATCTAGCCAGAAACTTCCAAGTGAAAGTCAAGCATTATACCAACTAGACCACGGAGTTTGTACCATTAAATTGCATACTTACTAATAAACTAAACTAATAATTTTGATTTTCCTATATAAATACCATCATGCTACTTCTCCCTTGGGAAACGACGAGAGTATAAATTGCTAAAATATCCATCACTAAATATTTCCTTCACATATATTCATCTTCTCATATAGTTCATTTTCGGTTTCTTATATTCCTTACTTTCCATTCTTTTAAAATTTCATTCACTTGCCCTAACCATACTTCTACGGTTGCCGTTTACAATGAATACCACTCATGCTTGCAATGTAAAAGTAAAAACCACCCCAACGTGCCCTTTTCACCCTTCTTGAACCACCACTTTTTACCTCATATTTATCCTTAAAAATTATATTCCTTCTTCTGTCATACATCGACCACACCACATATTCCCCTAAGTGTACGCTTTCCACACCATTTACCAGTCAACATTTATACATTTTCCACGTTTCACTCCCATACTTGTAGCAAAGATGTGAGCTGTTGATTGAGGTAATTTTTTTTATGATTATGTGCGGTATATTGTGGGATAAACGTTTTGGTCTGTCCGGAGTGATGAAGTGTGAGGAGTTTGATTTCGCGTAATTTATATAGTACATATGTAATTGGGTGTCACTGTTTGTCAGGTTGATGAGAATGTGCAACGGGGTTTTATATAATCAAAAATCGGAAAGAAGTATCGATTTATTTTTTCATGCTATGTGTCCTCAGGATACAGGCCAAAACTTAGTATATGTTAGCAAAACTTAGTACAACAAACCCGGATCCTTTAAAATTATGTGTCCAAATTAAATTACCTGTTGTTTTTCGCAAATTATGCATATTTCTTGTTATTTGTAAAATAAATTCAAATAAAAAAAATACATCAACGTCTATAAAAATACATCAACCTTAAAGCCCTATTTTGGACCATTATATTGGCAAAACTAACTATGCATTGGTTTGAATACATTTTAGTGCTTCTTTAACTTTGTTTTCTATTGTACCTTACCGTTCAATATTGTTTTCTGCGTATTTTTTTTTGTAATATAAAATCACTCGTTAATCCGTATGTAAGCCCTACGTTGGATCTTTAAATTGTCAACAATAAATAAAACACATCACCTTTGACGTATCTCAACGAGTGATTCGGGCATATTAAAGATGGTGTCCGGGAGAAAATATCGTTTTCGATCTCATTAATCGAAACTTTGGGTTAAGAAATATTCTAGTATGAATGAAACTTCCGGTTCGTCATTGCACGCGTTTGTAATATTACTCCGCACGTGAAGAGACAAAAACTACCCCGCACGCGAAGAGACAGGTGGTGCGCCGATTTGGAGATATAGCAGACGACCACGACGCTCAGCATTGAGCACGCGATGGAGAAGACATTATTTAGTAATGATTGTTTTATCACGTCATGTCAGATTTACTTAGTCATAGTGTAGCAAAGTATTTATCTTAATAATGTAAATATTTAATTACATTTTTATTGTATGCAGAAAAATTCGACGGTTTTATTGCTATGTGGCCAATCTCTTCTAACCAACCAGAAAGGTTTTAAACAAGTGAAAACCTGTACCATGAAACTCAGCATTGGGCACGCAATGAAAAATATAATAAACCACAGTATAATCACTGGAATTGATCATTTTCATTGTATCATATCACTTTATGTCATGAATCAATAAATCACCGTCATTTTGAATGATTGAATTAACGCGATGCGATTTGACGCGTAAACGTTATCTATCGGTCGAATGGGTAATATTGGCAAAGTAATTATTTGTCTTCCGCTTAGCGGCTGCCGTTGGTAAACCAATGCTGTTAATGTTACTCTCCCCCGTGTCCAGAGTCGTGTTTGGGTGAATTCACATTTATTAATTAAATTATAAAAATAATAGAAAATGATAAATTCTGATAATAATAATATGACAATAAAAAAATCTAATTGAAACACTGATTGTTCTATATCCTTTATTGATTTACTTATTGACAGCTGTTTCAGTACAATAAAGGAAACATATTGTAATTTTGTTTAATCAAACACTGTTCTATATCCTTTATTGATTTACTTATTGACAGCTGTTTCAGTACAATAAAGGAAACATATTGTAATTTGTTTTATCAAACACTGTTCTATATCCTTTATTGATTTACTTATTGACAGCTGTTTCAGTACAATAAAGGAAACATATTATAATTTGTTTTATCAAACACTGTTCTATATCCTTTATTGATTTACTTATTGACAGCTGTTTCAGTACAATAAAGGAAACATATTGTAATTTGTTTAATCAAACACTGTTCTATATCCTTTATTGATTTACTTATTGACAGCTGTTTCAGTACAATAAAGGAAACAAATTGTAATTTGTTTTATCAAACACTGTTCTATATCTTTTATTGATTTACTTATTGACAGCTGTTTCAGTACAATAAAGGAAACAAATTGTAATTTGTTTTATCAAACACTGTTCTATATCCTTTATTGATTTACTTATTGACAGCTGTTTCAGTACAATAAAGGAAACATATTTTAATTTGTTTTATCAAACATTATTTTTTCCACTTTTTGTAAAGGTATAACCCTATCGGTTTCAAGGTTTTCACCTCATCATCAGGGAAGCATAAACGCTTCCCTGATGATGAGGTGAAAACCTTGAAACCGATAGCGTTATACCGTTACAAAAAGTGGAATAAACAGTCACAATGTCTTTAAACCTCCATAGTGTTAATGCCTTAACTATAAATAATATATAAAGGGAACATATTGCACCAGATAATACTGTGGATGACAAAAGAAAAAAACGAATTCTGTTAGTTAACCCTGAGAGTGCTACGAGAAAAAAATATAATTGTCTATCTAGTGCCGAGATATATTTACGATTCGGACGTTCGTGATAAATATTTATTTTAAACAACAAAAAAACAAAAAAAATATATTTTTACAACATAAATATATTTTAGAATATGTACCCCTGTATTCTAAATGAATAATATTCATTTAGAATACAAGGGTAGAACAAATTTCTTCCACTGCTATAGCAGTGCGCCGATCTCTCAGGGTTAAGAACGTTTTCTTTTTAAGTTATGTTTGGTAAACTTAAAATATAACCAATGCTTTGAAGGCATTACTACTGCCTTATTTAACAAATAAACAATAAAAATGTACCACATATAGCACACACTATGTACGTATTCGTACTCTACCCACACTAGCGACCGTAACGTGAACAACCAATAGAGTCACTCGCTTTCGAGAATTTAATGTGTAAACAATTGGTGGCCAACACAGGCCACTGGTGAACGCAATTTAGTATAGTCTATTTTAAAGGTATTCATTTAATTTCACATCCATTTTCCAATGACTGTAGTGGTTTTCACGTGACACCCTACACAGGACCGCGCCGGTCCTGGAATATCCCAACGCCAGTAATTAAGTGGTTGTTTCTGAATTAAGGAATATTTGCGTTGACCGGTCAATCCTCACTGCATAACCACAGAGTGTCGGATGCGTCCAATTCAATTCACATTCACTGCAGTCCAACAACTTGCAATAGGGGATACTTGAAATAGAGGATATTTAGTTAAAGATCATTGTCATTATTAAATAAATGAAGTTGTTAGACTGAATTTTTTTTTTGATTCATGTTAATGTTTCAACATTAACATTGAATGATTTTTTTTTGTGTTTGAGAGATACTTTTACGTAGAAATATTGATTTATTTACAGTCCTGCGTGTTGACATGGGGATGATATTCATAATTTGTATTAAGTATTGCTTCTTGGTGTTTTTATTTAAAGTAGGTTCTCTTTCGATAAGCACAGAATCTAACATTTATTTTCAACCTACGAAAATACGATCATATAGCTTCATACCAAAAAGCATTGAACTGACTGAATGTTAGAAATAGACGCACAAATTCACATACCGTCTCTATTATATAATATCATTAACTGTCCCGCCGCCCCTTCTTATCTCAGTAGTTTAGGAATATTTGAATCTGTACCTTCCTTAACAGAGAATTAGTTTTATGGCACGTATGTATGTAACATTTTAAATTAAATATTTTTCTTCCAATGGTTGTTTCAGCCTGCCAAAGTTCACCCCTTAAGTTCGAAATTCTTTATTACTACCAAGCTTATTCGACGTACCACGTTCAACGCAAATCAAGACCGTATTTTGGAAGCAATATTAATTATTTCCCAATTACTCGCAATGTTTATACCACCACTCGATTGAGTTCTCTAGTGGTGACAAAGCCCTCTCAAACCCACTCAACCTCTCGCCGATTGAATGTGCCTCCCATTGTCGGTCTCCCCTATTTACTTTAAATTAAACTTTTCAGCTGAGTCAGGAATTTTCTTTATGTTCGTCCGGTTTTGTATATCAGAATGAAAATAATAAAAAAAATTGAAAAAATCAACACTCATTCATTCACATTTTGGTTTTTAAAACTTAAATATTTTTATGTTTGATGATTTCGTTTAGTAGTAAGCGCTCTTGTATAGTATTTTTTGACTCATTTATTTTATAGTTTGAACTACATTAACCCTTCCTTCCCTGTGATGTGTAATTAGTACACATTGCTTCTAAAAACTTTAATATTTCTATAAATATAATAAATACTGGGTTCAGATTTTAGGCATTGCTCCGTAATACATTTACGCATTGAATGAACAAAATAATATAAATAATAATTAGCACTTATCGGCCACATCAGAGATATTTTGTGAAAATCGGGAATAAATTCACCAATACAATCAAACGTATGCCAGTGTGTGACGTATGTATATTCATTCTAAAAACCGCTATGGGTGAGGAAGCGACGCTATTCACGTCTCACTCTCACTTTACTTCGGTATATGGGAATGCAAGAAATAGAATCTCAGTTCGCTCACTTCTCTCGCTTCAGTAGCTCTCGGGCATCCATTTGAGGTGGTTTCTTCGCCCGTTTTGTGAACGTAAGCCTATGTTTTTTTCATGTTTTAGGCAATAAAATTTCAATTATTATCACTTTTGACTTTAAATTTAATTAATTTAAGCGATTGGCTATGAATATCCTTATTTTTCCGATTTTAAATCGTTCATTTTTACATGTGTATTGAATACACATCACCGGAACGCACGGATTTTTTTAGCACAGGAAGGGAAATGTTAAGTACCTTCTTGATATAAATTTAATACAGGTTTATGTTTTTTTAATTAATTTCTGGTAAACTTTTTGTCATTTTATTAGTTATTGATGCGAAGTGAGGTCTATTAGAATGGTATCCGGAATTGAAGTAAGACAATAAGCTGATCTTCAACATCTCTAAATCTAAAAGTAAAGGTAGGAAAACCATTTAGACAGTCGATCGGAGCGTGGTTGTTATTGCGACAGGATTTTGAGTACATGGGCTTTCAGGATGAATGACGAGTGGAAAGGATTTATGTGAGCTCGTGAGTGTGGGTCTCTTGTTGTTTTAATTTTGGTTGTTTTTGTATTTGTGTTTCTGTGTGTTTTTCTTTTTTTTCTTCTTTTTTTTGTTTTGGATTTGTTTTGGATTTGTTTTGATTTTTATTCTTATGATTGTGTGCGGTATATTGTGGGATGAATATTTTTGGTCTTTCTGGAGTGATAATGTGTGAGGAGTTGAGTTTCGCAAGATGTTTCCAGTTGTAGTTGAGTGTCACTGTTTGTCCGGTTGATGAGAGCGTGCAACGGGGTTTTTTGTGTTATCAAAAATCGGAAAGAAGTATCGATTTATTTTTTCATATTAAATATCCTCAGTGAGATACAGGCAAAAGCCTAGTTAACTGGGGATACGACAAATGAAAGGCAACAAACCCAGATCCATTAAAATTATATGTCCAAATCAAATTACCTGTTGTTTTTTCTCAAATTGTGTATATTTCTTGTCATGTGTAATAATAATAATAATAATTATAATAAATTCATATCTTGAATGGTTGAAGTAAAATAGGCACGTACCAAAAAAAAAAACAAAAAATACGTCATAGTTTTTTTTGTTTTTTTTTTTGGTACTTAGTGCCTAGTTTACTTCACCCATTCACTTATTCAAGAGCTTAGATACAGCAGTAATTAAAACATTTGATCGATGATTATTTGATCGATGATTAGCACATTCAAAAGTAAATATACATTTGGTTATCACATTGAGAGAATATGTTTATCTGTTAATACATTTCAGAGATTTGTCTCCAGACTGTTTTTTAATGGTGCTACAAGTATTATGAGATATATTTATCATTCACTGGTTTGTAGTAGACTAAACCTTATGCTTAACCAAATCGAAACCGAGATAATTCCTATGAGAATTAAGCGAGTGTATAATACATTTCTGCGACACTTTTAATGCTTAGATTTTATAAATGCTCACATTTTTTATAGAGGTATGCTGTATTACTACTTACAAATGACTAGTCTCACATTTTTTTATAGAGGTATGCTATATTACTACTTACAAATGACTAGTCTCACATTTTTTTATAGAGGTATGCTATATTACTCCTTACAAATGACTTGCCTCACATTTTTTATAGAGGTATGCTATATTACTCCTTACAAATGACTTGCCTCACATTTTTTATAGAGGTATGCTATATTACTCCTTACAAATGACTAGCCTCACACTTTTTATAGAGGTATGCTATATTACTCCTTAAGCGTTGTACGAAATCTACACATATGTTTATATATGTACAAATCACTAACAAAAAAATGGTTGACTCTACCATATGTTGACTGAACAGTTTTTGTTTAACGTACCGGACAATTATTAATCCCATCGTGAATTAAGATTGTTTTCTGTGCTGTATTCATGAACTGAGCCATTAAGAGAATAATCACTGGTATACGGAATGACCTTGTTGAATGAATTTTCCGATTTCGATAGTTTCCATAACTCGGTGAACAAATTGTAGATTGAACTCCTTGATGAAGTTTGTAGGCATAACTAAGACACTTTACAAGAATACATAAGTAATATTGTTCCTATTATATTTGACAAACATATGAACAACATTTTCAATATCTCGCCGAAAATTTTCAGCGTCTTTCCAATCATGGATTAGCGCTACGCTCAAACAGAGATTGTTTATTGCCCTTTCCAGTTCACCACTCCTCTTTTTTAATTTCACGTCAGTAAAATAACGTGCTTTATTCCCGATTTTTATTTTCCTTTCCTTTTCACCATCCTTTCCGTTTCTTTCTATTTATGATATCTCACTTTATATGAAAAGAACGTTCGGGTGATTGTCCGTCTTTGTGGGGTTTGTGGGCATGTGCTCACGTATGTGTTTATAGATTTCGTGGGAATGTATAGTCATTTGAATGATTTATGAAACCACGTAACTTGCTTCATTTACTTTTGTCTGATTAGTTGGAAGATATTGTCGCCCGGCAAAAAGTGTTAAATAAATAAATAAATATTTATCATGTTTTCTGTGTAATCATATACTCAGCTTGATTAGATCGTCGGTTCGAATCCGGCGCTGCGCTACTTCTCTCGAATGACACAGGCATTTTTTACACTTAGCATTTAGAGGTAGTAGGAAACCTATGAGTAAGGGTCATATATATTCTTAACAAAAAATGAAAAAAAAAAACATGTTGGTGTGTTTTAATCGACTCACTTCGTTAAGTCATCATATCAAGTATAATGGTGTGGCTAATGAGTTCGCTGGTGTGCAACGGCTTACTCACTAAAAGCGAAAGGAAACAAAACTCCACGGCACGGCGACTTGACGGTGGATTGGCGAAGGGTTTCTTGACTACGAGCCCCAGTAATGATAATGATGATGACAAATTATGACATTGACCTTACAAAGTAAGTAAGTAGACGACATTCGTCGGAAATGTATATTTGATCTAATGACCCAAACGATTTTTAAGTGGTGTTATAGTGTAGTGGTGAACGAATACAAAATAAAAAATAAGTGTTTCATTTATTTTATTTACAAAATATAAATATGACACCACAAAGTTGAAACATACGTCTTTTCTAAGATTCAAGAACCATGAGTGGTTTTTATAATGACTGTTTTATTTTAACACGTGTCTTAATGCATTACTAATATTTTTCCATATTGAGGAGCGAATAATTTTTGAATTATGTTCAATATTTTTTACTGTGTCATTCATCATCATCATCATTGTCAACTAAAGTCGATCCACTGCTGGATGAAGGTCTCCTCAAGTTGACTCCAAATAGTTCAGTTTTTTGCTCGTTGATGCCATGTGATGCTGCCATGCTTCCTGATTTCAACTATTCAGCGTACCTTCGGTCTTCTCTGGGCCTCTTTATGCCTCTTGGGTACCATTGGATTATTTCGGATGTCCATCGACTACGTGTCCTGCCCATTGCAACTTCATTCTTATGCACACCTTTATAACGTCTTCTACCTTTGTTTTATTGCGAAACCAGGTGTTTCGTTTATGGTCTCTTTTAGTATATCCCAACACGCATCTCTCCATGCCCCTTTGTGCGGTCTGGAGCTTTTGTGTGTTCTTTACTGTAAGCGTCTATGTCTCGCAGCCATACGTAAGTATTGGGAGAATACACTGGTTGTAGACCCTTCGCTTCAAGGATATTGGGAGATTACTTTTGAAGATGTTGTTCAAACGTCCAATCTACGCTAGTTTTGTCCTTTGTGCTATTTCCTCCGATATGCCACCTACAAAGGAAATAAGTTGGTCCAGATACGCATATTCCTGGACAAGTTCTAGCGGCTTTTCATCTACGTTCATTGGTTTTGGGGTAGCAAAGCTGTTCATCATATATTACTGTGTAATGGCTGATAATGAAAATTCGTATAATTTCAATTAGTTGTTTTGCCATCTACTTCAATGTGTTCTGTATTTATTGTTAAATGAAAGGGATAACACTCAGATCATAAATATAAGATAATGATTATAAAGAATGTATTAAAAAAACAGTGAAACATTCTTACACTGAAAACATGAAATGAAATTGAAACTCTTGTCGGTGTACCATACTCACATACCGATGCTTTTTTTCCCTTCAAATGCAATCAAGTATATGATTGAATTGAGCACAATAATTTTTCGATGTAAGCGAATCAGATTCCCATCTCACAGAATGGGAATCAAATGTTGAGCCACTACTCCGATGGGAGAAATGTTCAACGCAGGGGAAAAACCAGGGCCTCTTTATGTCCATGATAATAAATTAGATATTTTTTTAAAAGCAAGGTTTTGTAATGAAACATTATCCCAATGGCGTCTTGTTTATATAAAGAATATATGTGAAATCTAATTATTTGTGTGGTTTTACCAGTCAAAATGTATTTTCTGATCTTTGTTTCTGCACTGCTGTGAAGTTCAGACTTTATTGTTTTTATTTAACTCTTCATTGTAAAACAATTTGGTAGGCTTAGGCCGACCCCGACAGCCTACCTTGGCAATGAGTTGGGACAGTGCCAAGAAGAAGGAGAAGGCTTATTGTCAGGTGGTAGTCTTCTAAAATAAATACAAGGCAACATAAAGTAAACTGAGGAAGTATCTGAAAATCATGTATAATACCTTTAACCTTTCCCTTCCTGTGGTAAAAATAATTCGCTCGTTCCGGTGCTGTGTATTCAATACACATGTAAAAATGAGCGATTTAAAGCGAAGAATGAGCGATTTAAAGTGATTTAACCGAAGAAAGCCATAGTTCAGTTCAGTTGGCTCTCTTGACTTAAAAATATCTTGATTAAGTCGAACCTTGCAGTTCAAGGGTTGTTTTAGTTTGTGACTTATTTCGACAAGTGTTGGATAGCGTCGGTGGTTGTATATATTTTAAAAGCACATACAATACACATAATGTCAATCGCTATAGTCTGGAAAGAAAGTTAGTGTCACAGACACTTCATACCGAATCGTAATACCTGGTCAGTTATTAAGTCACAAAAATAGTAGAAGCTGTATGAAAAGGTGTATGGATGTGAAAGAGGGGAAAATACGTGTTACTACAGAAAAGTCAGGCACACTGTCTCTTTTATTGTAGACTTTCTTAGTCTAGTTAGAAAGGTGTTAAACTTACATTTGGAGGTTATGAGTTCATTTACTAATGGTAAGAAAAAATACAGGCCCCAGTTGCGGAAAATACTCGCATGCGGTAGACGTGTGAGTGTTGTTGTACCTTCATGTGTGGTAGTATTGGTAATACGTGCAATGACGAACTGTGAGTTATGTGCATAGTCTAGTGGTAATGCGCTTAAAGATAAATAATGACTCCCAGCCTCACCTTTCAATATGTCTAATGCCAGTTCAGATGTATTGAGGAACATCAAAGGGATGAGTTGAGAGAAGTTGTCATGGGAGTAACCATGCTCAATCATGAGCTACATGGCAGGTAATGATGAAAGATGAATTTATGTATGTATGTTTTTGCACAAAGGCGCCAGGTTCCCTAAGAATGCCCCTGAATAATGTAAACATGGCCCATTCTTACCACCGATTTGGGGAAACTTTACCGAGAAGTTAACCCCCGAGGCCGCTTTCAAGCGCACTCCGATAAGATTTATACGCTTTAAATGTGTTCATGATTTGAATTTATCGAAATGTAATCGCGTCTACCGATTGATATATGGAGAAATGTTATTTTTTTACATACCATTTCTTTATTCTCTAAAAATATGTAATATATCCCCCTTCAAGCAAAAGAAAGAAAACCACTATATTTTTTGAAAGTTTGTTATATTATTTTTGTATTTCAATTCATTTCATAGAAAATAAATTGAAAGTTTAAGAAACTTTGTTACGTCGGAAATAACTTTTTTTATTAACCCTTTATTGGTAAAATTATATCTAATGTGGGAAAAAATATTTGAATTAATCTTTTCACTTAAGAGGTGACAGATTGGGAAAAGTTAGATGATTTTTTTTTTTATTATTAAGGTACATACATGCGTACATACCATGACGTCTTTTCCATGTTGGGATAGGCAGAGAGGATAGAGGGCAAAACTTCCCTACAACGACATATTTTCTTCGTCTCCTCCACATTCATACATCTTCTCGTACAGCAAGAGTTTAGGAAAATAAATTTGTTAAGGAAACCACAGAAAACTTACCAAGCAATGACGAACTGCAAAAAAACGACTGTACATCTTCCAATATGCGATAGTAACAGATTCAGTTTAAGGTGCAGTGTAATTTATTTATTTATTTTACATATGACAACAAATACACATAATTTGTGAAAAACAACAGGTAATTTAATTCGGACACACAATTTTAATGGATCTGGGTTTGTTCCCTTTCATTTGTCGTGTCCCCAGTAAACTAGGCTTTTGCCTGTATCTCACTGAGGACAGTAATGTATTGTATTATTTTACACTTTCATTGTATTATTGCTACATACCAATTTCTTCCAACCAACCAGAAAAATGTTACAGAGGCCTTAAGTGAAAACTGGAATATTTTATAAAAAATCTGGGTTCTAGCGGGAATCTACCCGCAACCCCCGGGTTGGGAGACAAATATCTTAATAACCAGGCCACGGAAATCGTCCGTATGTGTATTATGTTTATATACACATATAATCATAGATTTTGATAAAATCTTCCAAAAAAGGATATCATCAAGTGTGGGCTGAAAAACATCTGGTGTCCCCGTGGCTGGGCTCGTCTATATTGTTGGGGTGTATCATGGCCGAGGGGATGTTATTAGATGAGCCCAGACCTTTTGATAGCTTCTGTTTTTTAATGTATTCTCTTTTTAATGTGTTCTTGAAATGTGTCTAAATAAATGTATTATGTACATACTATGTTGCTATCAATAAACCTATATTTATTTAAGTGCTTCCTTAAGCTGTATACGCCACCCACATCGCTAAAACTTACAAGCAGACCGTTGCACACCACATAAATAGCAACGGGTAAAGCCCTGTCATAATATATCGCCCTATTGGATCGATTTGGAACAATCAATTTATTTAATGAAGACGAAATCGATCTCAAAGTTCTAATCATTGCGTTATCCTCTTTGATCTTGTATTTGTTTATTTTTTTTTCATTATGTTAGAACAAAATTTGTAATTCTTTTTTCTCTTATGTTTGGCGTGTGGTATCTTATCTGCAGGACAGCTTGTTTTGAGATGGTGATTTCCAGATATACATCCATCTTTTAAGGGGTCTACCTGATGGACAACTGACATCGAACATTCCATATATTATCATGTCGAGAATTCTCGAATTATCCATGTTTGCAAATGACGTAACCAGTATCTCTTCGGTTTATATGCCGCAATCTCACAATATCTTCTTCTTATTTTTTTCTTTCTTAAAACCTTGCGATTTTATTGCCATGTGGCGATCTCTACCAACCAACCAGAAATATGTTTTTATAGGCCCTAAGTGTTAACCAGACTGGAATCCTATTTAAAAAAAATTGGGTTCCATCGGGGATCAAACCCGCAACCTCCGGATCGGCAGACAAGTGTCTTACCACCAGGCCACGGAGGTAAGACACTTGTCTGCCATCATGTTTGTCTAAGATACAGAAGTTTCTAACTATCTCTACTTTCCCTTTCAGGTTGTTTTTCATTTGAATTTGTTAGATTACTGGTATTTAGTAGAAGCCTTACATAGATTCTCGTAAAAAGAGTGTCTTATGAGACAGCACTATCTTATCAGTTGATACTTTTTACAAAATATAAAATTTTTTATATTTTTTTATCTCCATGGCTTTGTTGATAAGATGCTTGGCTTCCAGGCAAAGGTTTCTTGTTTGATAAATTATGGTATTCAAAGAAAATAAATAAAAAAGGGCTTCAGTTTGTTAAAAGCAAAAAGGGCTTCAGTTTGCAAATGGATGGAGAAAAATTACCAAATTGTGACTCCTTTAAGTATCTTGGGTCACTCATCCATAGCGATGGAGGATGTGCAGCAGATGTAACACATAGAATTAGTGTGGGATGGATGAAGTTTAGATCAATGATGGGAGTTTTATGTGATCCAAAAATGCCAGTAAAGTTAAAAGGAAAAGTATACCAAACGATTGTCAGACCCGCACTCTTATGACTCTATGACTCCAAATGCTGGACGATGTGTAACTCTTACTCTAGGCAACTAGAAACTGCTTAAATGCGCATGCTAAGATGTCCAGTTGGTGTGTCCCTAAGAGACAAAATAAAAAGCTCACGCATTCGTGAAAGCCTAGGTGTTACAGATATCAACAGTAAGATGGAGGAGAAGCGATTGAGATGGTATGGGCACGTTGAATGCAGAACACCCGATCACATTGTGAACCAGGCAATCTCCATGGATTTTCCTCGAATAACAACCAGAGGAAGACTAAAGAATTCATGGGTGGTGCAAAAAGATAACCTGATGCAGAGGCATGGCCTTGGGAACGTTGTCCGGGACAGAAGAGCATACAACCTGAGGACGAGGAGAGCTGACCCCAACAGTCTTCGCAGACAGTGAGTTGGGATGGATCCAGGGAGAAGAAGAAGTTTGCTAAAAGCTTTCGGTCTCGTAATACGCACTAGAAGCGTGCGATCGTTTTTTCACGCAGAAGTGATATTAACGACGATGTAATAACACTAATTATAAACTATAAGGCTAGTATAGCGAGAACGAAGACAATGTTGCCTTTCAGCCACGCTTTTAATATATGTGAATCACCAATTTGGATAGGTTGAAAGGTAGCATCCGAATGAATGCATTTATGACTCAACAAATAATCATCACCTAAAGGTACCCACCTTTACTTAGAACTAAATCTAAACTAATTACCTATATGTCCTTCCACATGTGTGCACGAATGTTATCCGCAGAACACATTCTGTGGTATTGCGATGATAATCGAGTTAATAATAATTAGCAAAGGAAATTCCACTCAGCATTACATCAGTTCATCGTCGGACCGATTAGTTACTCCTATCTAGTGGCGTTAAAGGATACTTTTGCTGCATTCGAAATTTTCTGTGAAAATACTTTGAACTCCAGGTCTTAAGTCACTTTATAAATATATTTACTGTGCTGCGAGTCATTTTTCTTCTCCCGTGATGTCGGACATTAAATCCATTCAAACTAATTGTGTCTGTACCCAAAGGCAATATGCCTATTTATCTCCCATGACATACAATGGCGTGCCAAATTCAATAAAGGTAAAGGTAGGAAAACCATTTAGACAGTCGATCGGAGTGTGGTTGTTATTGCGACAGGAGTTTGAGTACTTGGACTTTCAGGATGAATGACGTGTGGAAAAGATTTGTGTGGGCTCTTGAGTGTGGGTTTCTTTTTGTTGTTTTATATTTGTATTTCTATATATTTTTGTTTTTATTTTTATGATTGTGTGTGGTGTATTATGGGAGGAACATTTTTGGTATTTTTGGAATGATGATGTGTGAGGAGTTTGATTTCGCATGATGTCTCCAGTTGTAATTGAGTATCACTGTTTGTCAGGTTGATGAGGATGTGCAACGGGGTTTCGTTTTTGTGTAATCGAAAATTGGAAAGAAGTATCGATATATTTTTTCATGCTAAATATCCTCAGTGGGATACAGGCAAAATCCTAGTTTACTGGGTACACGACAAATGAAAAGCAACAAACCCAGATCCATTAAAATTGTATGTCCCAATTAAATTACCCGTTGTTTTTTCGTAAAGTGTGTATATTTCTTGTCATGTGTAATAAATAAATAAAATAAAAAATATGCAGGATAAGAATAGACCACTGTCTGATTGAAAGCCACTTTCATAAAATATTTATAAAAGAAAGTCCTACATGCACGTATAGAATGACTCAAGTGACCCTCGACCATGTTTTCTTTGAGTGTCCTCTGCGTACCGCATACGACATTTACTTAATTGTAAATATCCTCGTCCGTTCAACATGCCCCACCTATTCGCACTCAATTCCCCATAAGTTTATAGCCACATATCTGAAGTTATTATGCTAAACTCTGAATATTTAGCACTACAGTAGTTCTTACATATTCTCATAGTGGATACTTTCCTTCAAATTGTTATTAGCACAAATCATCCCCTTTATGGGATGGAATGCCTAATTAACAAATAATAATAATTAAGTCCGTTGTCACTACTATTCTTTCCACACTCAGGTGTGTTCGGAAAGTTCTTTCTTCGTCACTTCGTGACGTCGCGCTCATGAAGGAAATATAAAGATTTCGATCTTCTAGTGTAGATCGCACTGGACGGGGACTTATTTTGTTGATCGAATTGAAAAGCTGCATTTTATGACTCTTTTAGAAATATAAAATTGACGATATTCGACCATTGACGGTCTCATTGATAAGACGCCTGTCTTTCGATTCGGAAGTTGCGAGATCGATTACCGGTGGTACCCAGATTATTTTAAAAAGCGTTCTTGTCTGGTTTACACTTAAGGCTTGTTTGAACGACTTTCTGTTTAGTTTGACGAGATTACTACATGGTAATAAACACTGTTTGTACTGTACACAACGAAAGTGTCATACAATACATCACCTTTGATCAGACAAAGAGATGAAGGCTAAAGTTTATAGGTATATGTTTTATTTCGTTAGAGACGAAGAAAAAAATTATAGCAAAACATTATTTCTGTTCTTGACTGTCTGTAAAGTTTTCAAATAAATAAACTTTTTGCCTTGGATCATCTTAATTTTTCCGAGAAGACAGACTTGAATTTCTTGTGAAAAGTTTTAATTTTAAATTATGATTATCAACATTTATTAAGACATTTCTTCACATTAAAATTCAAACAAGATATCCTCGTATAAAGGCAATATATTTTAAATTTCCGAATAAATTTAAGGCTTTCGCATTTACCATAGATGATGAATTTATAAACAGAGTTTTACACATTATGGAGGTTTCATGGCATTCATATATACGAGTCATTTGAGATTTGCAGACGATATCGTTATGTTCTCACAAAACCCGAATGATATTCAGCACAAACTACAAGAATTGGCAGAGGTCAGCAAAGGAGATGGTTTAAAAATAAATATTTCAAAAACCAAATATATGGTGAACGGCTTTGCTACCCCAAAACCAATAAACGTAGATGGAAAGCCGCTAGAACTTGTCCAGGAATATGTGTATCTGGGCCAACTTATTTCCTTTGTAGGTGGCATATCGGAGGAAATAGCACGAAGGACAAAACTGGCGTGGAGCTCATTTGGACGTTTGAACAACATCTTCAAAAGTAATCTCCCAATATCCTTGAAGCGAAGGGTTTACAACCAGTGCATTCTTCCAGGACTTACGTATGGCTGCGAGACATGGACGCTTTCAGTAAAGAACACACAAAAGCTCCAGACCGCACAAAGGGGCATGGAGAGATGCATGTTGGGATATACTAAAAGAGACCGTAAACGAAACACCTGGATTCGCAATATAACAAAGGTAGAAGACGTTAAAAAGGTGTGCAAAAGAATGAAGTGGCAATGGGCCGGACACATAGCCAGAATGTCAGACTCCCGATGGACATCCGAAATAATATCCAATGGTACCCAAGAGGCATAAAGAGGCCCAGAAGAAGACCGAAGGTACGCTGAATATATGAAATCAGGAAGCACGGCAGCATCACATGGCATCAACTAGCAAAAAACCGAACTATTTTGAGTCAACTTGGGGAGACCTTCATCCAGCAGTGGATCGACCCTGGTTGACAATGATGATGATGATGATGACATACATACATACATACGAGAGGTGGTCAATAAATTCGCGGATTAAAGGGGTTACGGGAGGGGGCTGTAGTATCCATGCGCATGCTCCGATAGTATGACTCATTATTGGCATATTCATTAAGTTTTAGCCAAATTTTGACAGAATTGTTGTAGATATCGTCGGTAGAGTATGTCAAACGTTAATAACATCCCAAGTATGGAATAATTGAGTATTGCGCCGACATTAAGTATCTCACAAAACAAGGGAAAATACCTCAAATTATTTTGGAAGAAATGTTAGCAATTTACGGGGACTGGTGCCCTGGAGAAATGATGGTTTACAAGTGGCATATCTTTTTAAACGTGGGAGAGAATCGATTGAAGACGACCTCCGACCAGGACGGCCTGTTGAGACCACTTCATCAAACATCGTCAAAAAAATAGAAAATCTTATGTTGGAAGATGCCCACCTAAACAAACCACAGCTTGCAGAGATTGTTGAAGTAACACCTACTCGTTCAATCGTTTTGAATATCCTCTATCAGCATATAGGGTTGTTAAAATTCAGGGCAAAGTGGGTACCCAGAATGCTCACGCCACTTCAAAAACAACAACGCGTCTAATGTTCACGAAAGTCATCTAATAACAAAGATGAGATTTTAAGCCGAATAGATGTTAGAGATGAAACTTGGGTTCATCATTATGAGACCGAGTTGAAGCGGGAGTTTATGCAGTGGCATAAAAAGGACACAGATCTCCCGAAGAAGTTCAAAGTGTCGCAATCAGCTGGAAAAAAATATATATTATACTGCTGATGGATTACATGGATAATGGCATCACAATAACTGAAGAGTAGGGTAGTATTGGTTTGCTGATGCAGTTAAAAGAAGCTGTGTAAGAGATTTTTTCCCTCAACTTTCCTATCATTGTCCTTTCTGGCATGGTTTAAATTATGTTTGAATCCTTTTCCTACATATTGTCGAAAACTTTTGTTAATTCTTTAATGCTAGAGACTTTGGTGTGCCTTGTTTTCCATTGGATATGAATCATTTACCTTCACACCACAACTAGAACACATCTTTCTTGTTTAATTCATAAAATACTAACAAATTAACTGAACGGTTTTTTTTTTCCGACGGAGATTCCATTAAACGGATTTTACTTTTGAATTTACATCTCGAACTTACATAAATTCTACAAGGATTATTTCAAAAACTAAAGGCCGTTTTCAGCATCATCCTGTTAGAGTTAAAAAAAAATTGACGCTATGAAATAAGCAATACTTCATGAAAGTCTGTAGTTCCGGACTATGAAAAGGCTTATGGAAAGTATCAGATACAAAACTGGTGCACTTATTTAAGGGAATCCCCGAGAAATTTATTGGCCCAATATCGGGCTTAGTCCTACACGACGCTTTTATTGGGCCCATTGACAAATTTACGGGCCGGCCAGTTGGGTCCACAGGATAATGTGGAGTAATGCTACACGAAGTTTTTGCTTCGTGGATTGAACATCCTAAAGAGGAAGTAGTTAGATTTGATGTTGATCTTTCAATAAAAATCTTAATTTTTTCCTTGCATCAGGGTGCGCCTTAGTTTCTCGTAGGTATATCCAAGGCATAACGGTCCTAAGCATCGAACCATTCGGTCCTATTTACAAACAACCTCCGTAGTTTAGTTTGTAAGACACTTTTATTTTAGCCCATACCTTACGGATTCGATTCCCTTTGCAGCCAAGATGTTTCATGAAAAAAAGAGTTTGAGTCTTCTTTTTACATAAAGCATTTTGACACATTTCTCGTTGGTTGGAAAGTTTTACCAATGGCATTAAACCTGCGAGATTTTACTCTATATAATGAAGTGTATTACGACACTTAAATGCAAACATTTTTTTATGATTATTTGCGGTACATTGTGGTATGTCTGGAGTGATGAAATGTGAAGGGTTTGATTCCTGCGATAAATTCATTAATAATTGACATGATAAGAATGTGCAACGGGGTTTTATATAATAAAAAATTGGAAATAAACATCGATAAATTTTTTCATGCTATATTTTGTTTTATATCATTGTTTTAGTATGTCTGGAGTGGTGAAGTGTGAAGGGTTTGATTCGCGTGATATATTCATTTATAATTGAGATGATGAAAATGTGCAACGGGGTTTTATATAATCAAAAATCGGAAAGAAACATCGATTTATTTTTTCATGCTATATTTTGTTTTATATCATTGTTTTAGTATGTCTGGAGTGATGAAGTGTGAAGGGTTTGATTCGCGTGATATATTCATTTATAATTGAGATGATGAAAATGTGCAACGGGGTTTTATATAATCAAAAATCGGAAAGAAACATCGATTTATTTTTTCATGCTATATTTTGTTTTATATCATTGTTTTAGTATGTCTGGAGTGATGATGTGTGAAGGGTTTGATTCGCGTGATATATTCATTTATAATTGAGATGATAAGAATGTGCAACGGGGTTTTATATAATCAAAAATCGGAAATAAACATCGATAATTTTTTTCATGCTTTATTTCGTTTTATATCATTGTTTTAGTATGTCTGGAGTGATGAAGTGTGAAGGGTTTGATTCGCGTGATATATTCATTTATAATTGAGATGATAAGAATGTGCAACGGGGTTTTATATAATCAAAAATCGGAAATAAACATCGATAATTTTTTTCATGCTTTATTTCGTTTTATATCATTGTTTTAGTATGTCTGGAGTGATGAAGCGTGAAGGGTTTGATTCGCGTGATATATTCATTTATAATTGAGATGATAAGAATGTGCAACGGGGTTTTATATAATCAAAAATCGGAAATAAACATCGATAATTTTTTTCATGCTTTATTTTGTTTTATATCATTGTTTTAGTATGTCTGGAGTGATGAAGTGTGAAGGGTTTGATTCGCGTGATATATTCATTTATAATTGAGATGATAAGAATGTGCAACGGGGTTTTATATAATCAAAAATCGGAAATAAACATCGATAATTTTTTTCATGCTTTATTTTGTTTTATATCATTGTTTTAGTATGTCTGGAGTGATGAAGTGTGAAGGGTTTGATTCGCGTGATATATTCATTTATAATTGAGATGATGAAAATGTGCAACGGGGTTTTATATAATCAAAAATCGGAAAGAAACATCGATTTATTTTTTCATGCTATATTTTGTTTTATATCATTGTTTTAGTATGTCTGGAGTGATGAAGTGTGAAGGGTTTGATTCGCGTGATATATTCATTTATAATTGAGATGATGAAAATGTGCAACGGGGTTTTATATAATCAAAAATCGGAAAGAAACATCGATTTATTTTTTCATGCTATATTTTGTTTTATATCATTGTTTTAGTATGTCTGGAGTGATGATGTGTGAAGGGTTTGATTCGCGTGATATATTCATTTATAATTGAGATGATAAGAATGTGCAACGGGGTTTTATATAATAAAAAATTGGAAATAAACATCGATAAATTTTTTCATGCTATATTTTGTTTTATATCATTGTTTTAGTATGTCTGGAGTGATGAAGTCTGAAGGGTTTGATTCGCGTGATATATTCATTTATAATTGAGATGATGAAAATGTGCAACGGGGTTTTATATAATCAAAAATCGGAAAGAAACATCGATTTATTTTTTCATGCTATATTTTGTTTTATATCATTGTTTTAGTATGTCTGGAGTGATGAAGTGTGAAGGGTTTGATTCGCGTGATATATTCATTTATAATTGAGATGATGAAAATGTGCAACGGGGTTTTATATAATCAAAAATCGGAAAAAAACATCGATTTATTTTTTCATGCTATATTTTGTTTTATATCATTGTTTTAGTATGTCTGGAGTGATGATGTGTGAAGGGTTTGATTCGCGTGATATATTCATTTATAATTGAGATGATAAGAATGTGCAACGGGGTTTTATATAATCAAAAATCGGAAATAAACATCGATAATTTTTTTCATGCTTTATTTTGTTTTATATCATTGTTTTAGTATGTCTGGAGTGATGAAGTGTGAAGGGTTTGATTCGCGTGATATATTCATTTATAATTGATGATGAAAATGTGCAACGGGGTTTTATATAATCAAAAATCGGAAAGAAACATCGATTTATTTTTTCATGCTATATTTTGTTTTATATCATTGTTTTAGTATGTCTGGAGTGATGAAGCGTGAAGGGTTTGATTCGCGTGATATATTCATTTATAATTGAGATGATAAGAATGTGCAACGGGGTTTTATATAATCAAAAATCGGAAATAAACATCGATATTTTTTTCATGCTTTATTTTGTTTTATATCATTGTTTTAGTATGTCTGGAGTGATGAAGTGTGAAGGGTTTGATTCGCGTGATATATTCATTTATAATTGAGATGATGAAAATGTGCAACGGGGTTTTATATAATCAAAAATCGGAAAGAAACATCGATTTATTTTTTCATGCTATATTTTGTTTTATATCATTGTTTTAGTATGTCTGGAGTGATGAAGCGTGAAGGGTTTGATTCGCGTGATATATTCATTTATAATTGAGATGATAGGAATGTGCAACGGGGTTTTATATAATCAAAAATCGGAAATAAACATCGATAATTTTTTTCATGCTTTATTTTGTTTTATATCATTGTTTTAGTATGTCTGGAGTGATGAAGTGTGAAGGGTTTGATTCGCGTGATATATTCATTTATAATTGAGATGATGAAAATGTGCAACGGGGTTTTATATGATCAAAAATCGGAAATCAACATCTATTTGTTTTTTTATGCTACATATATGTCCTCAGTGAGATATAAATGAAAGCCTCGTTTACGGTGGACACGATTAATGAAAGGCGACAAACTCAAACCCGTTAAAATTGTGCATTCAAATTAAATTACCTGTTGTTTTTTTTTTTTTTGCAAATTGTGTATTCATAGATTTCTTGTCTATTTCTCCGATAATGATTATTTCATATGACTATTTACCCGTATTTTTTCATTATTTTTAATCTCGCTTTTTGCAAAATGCTGCGTGCCGTGAAACAACGGATTTTTTACAAGCACAAAAGGACAGGCTCCAAGGATTTGAATGAAATATTTCACGAAATCTTTTCAATTGTAGATACTTGCAAATGAAAACGTAGGACGTTACAATATGTTTTTTTTTCTGTTTGGAATTCATTCTTTACCAAAAGGGAAAGTATTTATGGAGATTTTTTTTCTTTCTTCCCGAATTATTTTAGAAATAAAATGGATATTTTGCTGTATTATGTAAATTTACTTATTTACATTGTCATTTTTATCTCTATTACGCAATGCCATTACTGGAGTAGGTAGAGAGAACACATATTCATTTCAATCTTTCCTGGCATACATCAATTTTAACTAAAATCAGTAAAAACACGATTTAGTTGAATGATAGCATTAAATGTGCTAAGATAAAAGTCCCTATCAGTATTTTAATACTAATTTAAATATATGGGAATGAAAAGTGGATGATGAAAGAGACTGAAAGTAACCGAATAAATGCTGTTGAGATGTGAGAAATACATGGGATGATAATTTGTGACAGAATACAGTATGAAGGGATTAGGGATGAATATGAAATTAAGGCTAATGTTTTGAGTAAAATGAAGAACACTCTGAGCTGGTTTGGACATGTAGAACGAATGGATTTTGAAAGACTACATAACAAACGCTAATGGTACAGGAAACCCAGGAAGAATGCTTGGATCCAGCGAATAACATTTTGAAAGAAGGTAATATATAAAGCCAGACAAACCGCAGGACTTTTATGAGAAGGTGTATGAATGTATAAGAAACTTAATTCGTGTGGCGCGATTGGAAAGTAAATGGCGCTGGTGCTCTGCCCTTTTAGCCTAAACTCGACAGAGTAACGGCGTGATTTTTTGCGATTGTGTATGTTATTGTACATAAAAAATAAATCAAATATATGACAAAATGATCGATCAGCGTTCAATTACAATCGATAAGCGTTGAATTACAATCGATAAGCGTTGAATTATTACGAACTCGAGTATATAAAAATAATAGAAAATAATGAGAAATATACATTACACATTACATAAAAAAGAAATCACTAATATAACATAACGATCGATAAGAATTTAATTATTACGAACTTTAGCATATTAAAATAAAAGAAAAGAATGAAAAATATACATTACATAAAAAAGAAATCACTAATTTAATATAACGATCGATAAGCATTTAATTATTACGAACTCTAGCACATTAAAATAAAAGACAAGAGTAAAAAATATCCATAATATGTTATATTATATCAAAAAGAAATCACTAATATAACATGACAAACGATAAGCATTTAATTATTACGAACTCTAGGACATAAAAATTAAAGAAAATAATGAAAAATATACATAATAGTTTAAATAAAAAAGAAGTCACAAACATTAGAAAACGATCGAATTATGATCGATAAGCATTTAATTAAGGTCGATAAGCAGTGAATTACGATCGATAAGCATTAAATTAAGATCGAAAAGAAAAAAAAGTTATTACGAACTCGTGTTTAAAATTAAAGAAATGATTGAAAAAAACACTTTATATTTTACATTAAAAAATTACGAACGTGACAAAACTATCGGTTAGCATTGAATTACGATTGATTAGCATTTAATTATGACCGAAATGTATAGAATTATGATCGAAAATCATAGAATTATAACTAAATAACTAAAAGTATTGCCTTTAAGTACTTCCTTAAGCTGCACGCGCTACATCTCTGACACAAGTAAGCAGGTCATTCCACGCCAAATAACCAGCAATGGCAAAAGTTGTATCATAAAACAGTGAATAAAATATAACTTGACTAAAGTAATCAGTGAATGAGGAAGAAATCGTTCGTTTAATAATATTAAACCCCAATTCACTAGTATTGTATTCTCTCACTAGTGCTTGTTTACTTTTACTAATTTGGGTTGAGGAAAGTTGTCTTAAAATAAAACGTTAAAAAATATTTTAACTTCCGAGATATGAAACTTCGACTTACATAAAGTGCCATTTAAGTGTTCACACTTCAAGTCTCGCTTTTCAGGGATTCGTACTGTAGAACGTTCAGTAACGACGAGCAGTGGAAGTATACTATACTTAAACGAATGTACTCGTATATGAATAGTTAATTCTGTAGTACACATTTACTGTTTGCTTTGGTGAAGATGTCATTCACTAGTAATAGTTTGCTTTCAGAGGTACGCTTCCACTGTAATTTTGATGTAAATTTTGGCGCTAGGTGACTCTTGTACCAGAAATACGGCAACAATTTCCACCACAAAAAGTTTAGGAAAAGTTAAACCTCTGTTACTCCTCGAATTAGATCAAATCCATATTAGAATTTACAGTTTAAAGCCACATTTGTGGTTAGCCCATATGGGAAGATAAAAAAAGTTTCTTTGTAGTTCGCCTTCTCTTGGTCAGTCATCTGGTTTTTTTTACCAAGTTGAGTGCAAACTTACAACAGTGGTAGCTGGTATTACCCCACATCTGCATATCTTTATAAAAAATATATTTAATGTTAAAACAGCAGAAAGCTTACCAATGGAATATAAAATACAAATAAACCTTTATAGATCTTCTAATATATGATAATAACACTTAACGTAGGGAGTAGTGTACATATGTGTGAAGTGTTCATATTTATTCATAAATTTTAGTTAGACCTTCCAAAAAGGGTTGTCTCCAAGCTGCATCGGCAAACCATTCTTCGTCACAGAGCTAGCAACCACTCAAACCCTGGTCTTTTGTATCGATTTGAAATAATCAATAAATATATCGGCTGCATTAAAAACAGGCGTCTAGAAATTTGCAAATCAAACAGACCAGAACAATTGGAAATATAATATGACAATTGAATTTTTGAGTTTTAATCCCTTTTGTGGGAGACATTGACAGTTCGGATAATTGATGGTTCAGATAAGGAAACTAATGAATGAACGTTTTGTCAATTTATTCATCAACGGTACAACGTACCTTGCAAAAAATTGTTTCATTTACGGTATTAGCCCGACTATAAGGCGAGGTTTTTATTTAAAAAGGCGACACGTAAATAGAGGGATTGCCTGATATTCGAGTTTTATTTTTCATAATATTATAATGGTGAGGGAAATGTTTTTTTTCTCCAAAAAGCAGATAAAAAAAGGGGTCGCCTTATAATCAGGGTCTCCCTATAGTCGAGTCAATACCGTAATATCATTAACAACAAAAGACAATTATTAAAACAAAGGAAAAAAAAACAATTGCATTCAATTCAAGTAAAAATATAATATCACAATAAATCAATTTCAACAACACAAAGGTATGTATACACGAAAACAAATCTTACGAAAATTAATCATTATATACAGTCAAGAATACTATACGGGAAAACCTCGAGACGTGCAATCCGCACCGTACCACACCGGACGTTATTCTTGATATTCGTACGGAAAAAAGTACAGTTGTACATAAATATATAAATTATTAAAAAAATCAACCTTGAATCAAAAGTATAAGGTGACTCCAAGATGCCAAAATGAAGAAAGAAATCAGAAGTGAGAGAAAGCACATCCAGCGTCAACTTTAAAAATCGTCATTGTAGATTGACACAATATGCTAAAATGAAGAAAGAAATCAGAAGTGAGAGAAAGCACATCCAGCGTCAACTTTAAAAATCGTCATTGTAGATTGACACAATATGCTAAAATGAAGAAAGAAATCAGAAGTGAGAGAAAGCACATCCAGCGTCAACTTTAAAAATCGTCATTGTAGATTGACACAATATGCTAAAATGAAGAAAGAAATCAGAAGTGAGAGAAAGCACATCCAGCGTCAACTTTAAAAATCGTCATTGTAGATTGACACAATATGCTAAAATGAAGAAAGAAATCAGAAGTGAAAGAAAGCACATTCAGCATCAACTTTAAAAATCGTCATTGTAGATTGACACAATATGCTAAAATGAAGAAAGAGATCAGAAGTGAGAAAAAACACATTCAGCATCAACTTTAAAAATCGTCATTGTAGATTGACACAATATGCTTTAAAATATTTGTATACCCTTAAGATATAAAAAAGTTAAACTCCAAAAATACTTCAACCATTCACAGCAAATTAAAAAAATTTATCAGACTTATTTTATGATTCAACAGATTGCGGGTTAGTTTAATTAATTATATTTTATTTTATTGTAGGTTATGGAAGCAAATCTCATCTCAACGTATAATTTATACTACGCGTATTCCAAATTTACTACAAGTCTAGTAAATTCCCCAAATTATATTCTCCTTGGTGTGAAGAGAAAAGAAAACTGAAATCGAGGAATGAAAATGAGAATGGAGCGGCGTGATTGTATGAGGAACAAACTCTTATCCATTTGCCCCTATTTAGTTTCACGGGCGATGTCATTTGAAACATTCATAACTCGGTATGAGGGACCGAAGAGAGATGCTCGCAAATTTCCTAACATTGTAATGTATCGTTACGCTTGTGATATGTCTATATTGCACCATACTACCCTGCAATTATTTATTTAACACTTCACTGTAAAAACAATCTGGCGGGTTTATTGCCAGACGGCAATCTCTTGCAACCAACCAGATAAAGTAAATAAAACTAGTTACATAATCACAAAAAAATGTTCAAATGGTTATTCATCTTTATGAAATTTATGGACATATATAGTACATAATAAAGTAAAAGTGTATATGTTATGGCCTTTTGCAACGAAAACACTTTTAGAATTTCATTTGTGTAATTTTATTTGTATAATCGTTGAATTACATTGAAGTATAATATTAACAATATTGTGGAAGTAATATTAACGATGATGTTAACATCGTAGTGGTTTTAAGAATAATTATTCTGTCTCTGATATGACGTGCTATTTAAAGCAAAGATAACGTACGCACGACCCTTAGATAATTAAGAGAGAATTGGTCGGGTATGTTATCGTTGCCCTGAAGGTTAAATCGATATCAGGCGATTATTTGGAATGTTTCGTTCGCTGTTTACTTCCATTTAGTGATACCAAATCTTTATTGAATTTGGTTAGTAAACCGCTCCTGATAATTCCAACAAGATAATAAATTTAAACATAATACTTTGAGTTAAGTTTGACATACACGTGTAACACTAATATTTATTGGATGTAGATAACATAGTACATAATATGGTTAACATTGATAAGCTAAACATTGGTTTGAATACGTTACATGATTACTTATAATATTTATTGGATGTAGATAACAGAGTATATGATAAGATTAACATTGGTAGGGATACATTACATATATACCATATATGTTATAGGTACCATCCCCATGAAATCCATGAACATATACGTGAGCATATGCCCACAAGCCCCACAAAGACGGGCAATCACCCGAACATTCTTTTTCATATAAAGTGACATATCAATGAAAGGAAAAGGAAGGGATGGTGAAGAGAACTAATTTTATTGCAAATACAATCTGGCGGGTTTATTGCCAGGCGACAATCTCTTCCAACCAACCAGACAAAAGTAAATGAAGCAAGTTACGTGGTCGCATAAATCATTCAAATGACTATCCATCCCCACGAAATCCATAAACACATACGTGAGCATATGCCCACGAACCCCACAAAGACGGACAATCACCCGAACATTATTTTTCATATAAAGTGAAATATCATCAATCAAAAGGAAAGGAAGGGATGATGGAGAGGAAAGGAAAATAAAAATCAGGAATGAAACACGTTATTTTCTGACTAGAAATTAAGAGTTTTTTCAGTCGCTTCTTAAATCATGCCAAGGACGGAGTGAGCGTAACATTGTTTTGTAACTGGTTCCCGAGTCTCACTGCATGGACAGTAAAGGAGGACGTAAAAAAAAGAGCGGTGAACTAGTAACGCCAATAAATAATCTGTCTGAGCGTGGCACAAGTCCATGAACAGAAAGACGCTGAAAATTTTCAGCGAGATAAGAGCGGGTGGCGGAACAGTTGAGGATATTATAAAATACAATAGAGATATTATGTGAATTTGGCGTCCATTTTTTACGTTCAAACAGTTCAACGTCTTGTATGGATGAATTATGTGTTATATGTAATGTTTATTTAAGCACTTAAAATGAGAAAATAATTTTTCACAATCAACTTTAAATTAAAGTGACACGCCTATTTGGTTTTACAAAAGCATTGTTAAACTGTTAGAAGCAAAGCAGAAAAGGTCTGTCACTTGAAGTTTATTATGTAGAACCCTTTTCACGCTTAAGTGTTAAATTTGTTTGTTTAAATGTTAAAAATGGAGGTCTATAATATAAATGTCAAAATAATTCACATTTATTCTATAATAGTAAACATGATGCCGAAAATATATTAGGTCCTTACATATGAAATTGGCGTTTTGTTTGGGAGGAACATATAGTTGATTTTTTTTTTATATAATATATTTATTTAATCAAAGTATGTACCATTGCTATCTATGCACTTTTGCCATCTCATAGGTAGTTCATCGATCCCTTTACTAAAAAAACCATTCGGACGGGAATCAATAAAATCTTTGAAGTCGGTTTGGACTGCCCCATCGGAGTTGAATTTTTTCCCTTGCAAGAAGTTATCCAAATTTCGAAAAAAATAGTAATCTGTTGGGGCAAGGTCCGGAGAGTACGGTGGATGTCTTAGACATTCCAATTGAAGCTCTTCTAATTTGGTAGCCGTCTGTTGTGCAGTGTGTGGTCTAGCGTTATCATGAAGCAGCAGTGGCCTAGAGCGATTAACCAGCCTCGGTTGTTTAGCAGCTAGCTTTTCCATCATGGTTTGCAGTTGCTGACAATAGACATCTGCCGTAATCGTCTGGCCAGATTTAAGAAAGCTGTAGTGAACGACACCAGCACTAGTCCACCAAACGCTCACAAGTAACTTTTTTGGAGTCAATTTTCGCTTGGGGCATGGTTTGGCTGGTTCGGCAGGGTTCAGCCATTGCGATGAGCGCTTCCGATTATCATACAGGATCCACTTTTCATCACAGGTAATGATTCGATTCAAAACCCCTTCATTATTGTGCCGGTTGAGTAATGCAACGCAGCAGTCAACGCGCGTTTGTTGATTTGCTTCACTCAATTCGTGAGGTACCCACCTTTCAAGCTTTTTCACCTTCCCAATTTGCTTCAAGTGGATTAAAACAGTTTTATCACTAACACCGCAGCCTGCAGCTAACTCGGACGTGGTTTGCGATGGATCCGCTTCCACAATAGCCTTCAATTCTTCATTATCAACTTTGGTCTCCGGCCGTCCACGGGGCTTATTCTGCAGGTCGAAATTTCCAGAACGAAAACGTTGGAACCAAAAACGCACTGTGTTTTCTTTTGCGGCACCGTCGCCATACACATCATTAATCCTTCGAGCCGTTTCTGCAGCACTGGTGCCACGGTGGAACTCGTACTCGTAAATAACGCGATATTTCAAGTTTTCCATTTTGTAAACTGAGTGACGCAAAGAAAAAAAACAATTGAGGAAAAAACAAATGAGTTATAATTTTCGAAACACAAATACTTGAGTAAATAGCTGTATAAATTTGAATTTGAAATTCCTAACCAAAGAGAAGATATCTGAGATCAAAGTTGCCAGTACGGCAAAACGCCAATTTCATATGTAAGGACCTAATATTATTTAGAATTTTTTTTTATTTACGGTCGATTTAGAGCATGTATAGTTGAATAATATTCGGTAGTATTTCCACAGATTATGGAAGAGGTACGAAGAATATGAAACGGCATGTATCCAAAGGAAATAATGTCAAAGGAGCACTATAAATGTATACTCGAACCATAATACAGTATCCAAACCTGTTTAGATGATAGCACACATTATTCTAGAAATGAATTTGATTTATGGGAGTTAAACGTGGACGCAGAAAGTACTAAAAAGAGCCGAATAAATGCTATAGAAATGCGTGCACTTAGAAGAATATATGCGTCGAAAGGAATGAATGAATGAATATGGAATATTGTGATGAGGGTTGACTGTCATCTTAAGACGTTGAGTAAAATGAGATGGTTTGGGCACGTGGAAAGAATGAACAACGAAAGATGATCAAAACAAATATAAGTGAAAGGCGTGGTAGAGGAAGATCAAGGAAAGTATGGTTGGATCAAGTGAATGCTATTTTAGAAAAAGGAAAAGTAAGAATGAAGTGAAAAAATATTTCAAAGTGAAGTCTTTATCATAGGTAAGTATGAATGATGAGATATATGGACAGAAACGAAAGATGCTTATCAAGTAAGAATGGAGTACGAGTCTGTTTTTTTCTACCTATTTAAAAAGGAACAGGTAGAAAGTCTCGAAAATATCGTAAATTTTATAAAATCTTTGATCTAAAATCTAATATAAAAATCAAGAATTAAAAAATATCAAAATTAAATCAGGCGAAATTATAAGTTAAGGTATTTATTTCTTTGAAATTTTTATCGAAAATTTTCAGGAAATGAATTAATGAAATTCAGGCGTTGATACCCCTTGACCACAGGGTGTGCACATCCTGCGGAAATTAATATAATGATACGTTCTATGGCTAACGTGGACATTTCTGTCATAGCCGGCTACGGCCCCTTTATGAAGCTTGACACACCGTTACACTGGGTTCGGGGTGCAGAAGTACTCTACAAAGGTGGAATGTTTCTTTATAATATTGAATGTGACCTGTCACGTCCTTATTGCAAATTGTTAAAGGGACACAACGTACCCTTAGCGTTTTGTCTACTTTATAACGTTAGACATTGTATAATACATGGACATATATATGCAAGTATGACATCTTGAAACGTAATGATATCTTGAAACGGAGGAATAAAAACCAGAAACATTATTAACAATCAAGAGAAGAAGTTACAGTATGTTAGATATGTGTATAATATGAGGAGAAAAGTATGAGATCCTTCAACTGACATTACAGTTGACAGCTCAATGCAGAAGAGACGGGAGTGATATTGTCGTAGCGTGTACAACTTTAGGAAACACTTCAAGATAACCATTTTTGGGATGTCTTATCAAAATGTGTGATGTTATATGAACACTTCATATACACTACACTAAACCTTAAGCCGAATGTGTAACTTTTGTATTATATTACACTTTAACCTGGCGTGTTTAATGGCAATATTTTCCAATCAACCAGAAAAATGTTAAAGAGGACTGAAGTGCACATCAACCAGAAATCTTTTATTGTGGAAAAAAAAAAATTGGGTTCAAGCGAGGTTTGAATACGCCACCTTCAGGCTAGGAGACAGGCGTCTTACCAATTAGGCCACGGAGATCGTATCTATCACATATCGGAAGATCTACCAAGGTTTCTTAGTAGTTCGTCGTTTCGTGGTAAGTATCTGCAGTTTTTTTAACAAATATATTTTTTTGAATATGTGCAGATGCGGACAAGTACCTAATGACCGCAACCATTACTTTCCTATTCTCACAAGCAACTACTTATATTTATTTGTACTACTTATATTTATTTGTATTTTTTTAATCTGTCAATAAAAGTGAATTTGAATTCTAAGTTAGAACGCCCTTAAAGATAATTTTTCCTTTTAACGGTAATGTATGCGAGTAAATTATATTTTATTATAATTATTAATACTTTATATTCGTTTAAAGATTTTACCTTAACAATCTTCATTATAATGAAGATCACCATCGACGAGATGAGAAACTGCGTACAAGAAAAATAATAAGAATCACTTTATTAAATAACTCAATAGGTCGAGAAAAGTCCTCGTCAACCTTGGAAACCACAGTTAACCCCTGAAGAGATGTGGAACCTTTTTTTAAGGCATTGAAATTTGCACATTCTGTTAATGTATTCTGCGCGCATGTACAATGTGATTAATGTTGTGAATTGGAGTGAACATTGCCTTGACTGAGTGATTTGATATTACGAAAGGGGCGAAGTAGGGATGTGTAATATCACCCTTATTAATCAAACTGTCGGCAGCCTAACAGTTAGCATTCACGCTAAGCAAGCGAGCACTTTACGTTCGTGTCTTGGCGGATTTACTTTCAGGCCGGTTTTACTCTTAAACTGTTTTAAAACTGAATTCATGTTTTTTTTGCTGCTTATCATTAATAACTATAGTGCTATTAAGTATATGAAACACTCTGCTTAAAAAAATAATGCAGTATATTAAGCCTGCAGATCATCATGGAACTTTGATTTTTTTGTAATCGGAACTTTAGTTTGAACTGTTAATATATATATATAGTACTCATCTAAGTGAAACAGCTTATATACATAAAACCAATATACACAAAAGGGGGTTTCATCCGCTGGACGACTGACAATTATACTTGATCACAAGTGATCATATAATCAATCAAACTTAATACACTTATTTATTAAAACAATGTAGAGGGGGTGGTGGATTAAAAATATTAAACTGGAATGTACGAGTATATACACTAATGATAAGATAGCGCTACTGGAGAAGGACCATAAATGACACTGTATCATATCTTACTTGTATGAGAAATGTGAAGGAAAAGATCTGATGATATATTTTACGAAATCGAAAAAAAAAATTGAATGAGATAAAGAATTTGGGAAATTATTTATCAGTTGATAGAAGATTAGAATGATATATTGAACAGTAAATTGCGATAGGCAAGTGAGTAAAGGAAGCACTAAATGCAATGTACTCAAACTATGTATTGTCTATATCTGCTAAATTATCCTTCACATTCTCGTATTAGTGCCAATGTTAATAATGTATGGGACTGTAACGTGAACAATGAAAATGTACAATAGAAGCTTCATAGTATAAACGAATTTTTGTTTCCTCAAATTAGGTAACACGTGGATTGGATCATTTTAAAACGCAATCTGTGTTCATTTTACTAGTTTGCATCTTAAAGGAAAGAAGTCTTTGGGAAGAAATATGGCAACCATGATAACGAAAGCTTTTTGCGGGGTGTGCGAAATGAATTTTAGGGAAAAAATGTCTCTAGGGGAAAAATTCTCAAATATACCAATAAAAAATTTACTTTCATATATCAATCATATGTATCATTAATAAGTTGATATTCATCAAAAATGTATTCGCATATATCAATCGTAAACATAAAAAATATGTTTAATTTATTTGATCGTGTATGTAAAAACGTACAGGTATGTACGAGTATAAAAAGTGAACTCGGATATTTTTATTTATTTAACACTTTTATTGCAAATATAATCTGGCGGGCTTATTGCCAGGCGGCAACCTCTTCCAATCAACCAGACAAAAGTAAATGAAGCAAGTTACGTAGCCGCATAAATCATTCAAATGAACATCCATCCCAACGAAATTCATAAACACATACGTGAGCATACTCGTATATGCCCATGAACCCTATAAATACGGACAATCACCCGAACATTATTTTTCATATAAAGTGAGATATCATCAATCAAAAGGAAAGGAAGGGATGGTGGAGAGGAAAGAAAAAAAAATAAGGAATGGAACACGTTATTTTATTGACTAGAAATTAAGAGTTTTTTCAGTCGCTTCTTAAAGTATGCCAAGGACGAAGCGAGTCTTATATTAGTTTGTAACTGATTCCAGAGTCTCACTGCATGGACAGTAAAAAAAGAATCGGTGAACTGGAAAGGCCAGTAGACAACTTCAGTTTTGAGCGTAGCGCTTATCCATGATTGGAAAGACGCTGAAAATTTTCGCAGAGATAAGAGGGGGTGGTGGGACAGTTAAGGATGTTATACAAGAGAGACAGTACGTGAATAGAGACAGTATGTGAACTCTATTTCTAACATTCAACAAAAGTGCAATAAAAGTGTTAAATAAATAAATAAAATAAAAAAAGCAAACCAGAAACGTAGAAACTTCTTGAAGAAAGAAATATACTCTTTTATTCAGGAAATTTCGCAGCACACTTGAAGAGAACTAGTTTAATGGAAAAGTGGCATATATCTCGCTCAAAGCTACTGTAAGCTGAAGTACATTTAGAAAAGGAGTTGATTACACAAAGTGCATGTGCAACAGTGCGTGAAGCAGGATTCGAAATTGTTGGAAAGTTTATTACACATATTTTTCAGTTTAACCCTTCCAGAGCGACGGGACTTCGATAGCGTAATTCCTTTATTTAAAAGCTTCAATTTAATTTTGTATACATTTTTGTCGGACAAGACTTAACTCTAAATTCATAGCCCGAAATAAATATTAAATGCTAATTTCTAGCCCTCAAATTTTGTGATATGTATTTAGAGTCGGACCTCATACGTTCCAAACTTTAAAGGGGTGAAACCACGTGACTGTTTATTTAACACTTGCCACCCTGTGATGGATGATAGCGAGTGACCAGGACTTGTATTTAATTTGATTATTCGACGTTTTAATACATAATAAAATTATTTTTATAGCTAATTATAAAAAATAGCCTAGCAGATTTTGCATAATTTTTATTTAAAACATACATTTTTCACTGGACGCTTAGCGTCCAGCACCGAGGCTGGCGGAAATTTTTAGAACAGTAAGGCAAGTGTTAAAGACAGCTGTATCTGTCGTAACAAATTTCTATTAAATTGAAGTGATAATACTAAATTATTTAGTTAAAATTTAGCATCTAGTGTTTATATCGAATTATGAATACTGACCTTAATGACATCCTTACTCATAAAGCTACGACAATATAATTAAAATACTTATATACGAGTACAATCATGCCGATTCCCCGATGGTGTAGATAAAGAGGATGGGGTAGGTGGAGTCGCCAGACTTTCTTATCACGACACAAATCCTTCACATCATCTACGACTTTACGTCTTCACGTAAAAGTTCTTCGATTTTCTGATTTTCTACGTTTTCTGCTTTCGAAATATTATCATTTGATCCAACTATACTTTTCTTGTTCTTCCTGTACTTTTTATTGAAGTGACACTTCTATAGGCGCGGTAGGGCAAATTGGCCTGAATGTCACGAAAAGTGAAATATGTTATAATTATTAAAGTATTATTTATTATTATTAAATATTTCAATACATATTAATAATTATTTATTATTAATAATAATTAATATTATTTTAATATTATTAAGAGTATTATATTATTATCATTTATTATTAAAAATTAAAAAGTCATATTTTTTGTTATATATTATTTTTATATTAGTATATTAAATACTATAATTATAAATTTTACTTTATAATATTTTATTTTATTTAATATTTATTTTAATATTTATTTAATATGTAATTTATATTTAATATATAATTATTATAATATAAACATACGAGTATATGTATTATACTCGTAATATAAAATTATTATACTCGTAGTATATTATACTCGTAATATAAAAAAAAATATTATTATTATATTATAATTAATTATAATATAATTAATTAATTATATAATAAAATAATATGTTTAAAAATATTTTAAAAACAATAAAATAATAAATAAATGTTAAAGTAATTATTAAAAATTTATTGATTTGATAACTAATAATAACATAAAAATATTCATATATTTAATATTAAAAAATTAACATTACTAAGCTAATTATATTGTTCTTAAAATTATTATTTATTATTAAAATTATTATTATTCATTATTAAAATTAAAAAAAAATATATATATATATTTGATGAAGAGAGATTTTCTTGAATTAAATTCCACATAAACATTTTTTTATTAAATTAAGAGAGATTTTCTTGAATTAAATTCCACATAACCATTTCCTAATCCTAAACAAAAAAGAATCGTTAACAAATGGAAAAAAAGCAATGCATAAAATTAACTTTTCCTAGGAGCTAAGAAGTTTCACTTCTACCGCGCGAGAGTCTCACGCATCTGTTTTTTTTTATTTAACTAAAAAAAAAACACTCAAACGGAAATGAATCCAGATATTCACACAACACGGATCATTTACCAATAATTAAAATCTCAATTACATGTATTCATCTCATGCACAGTTCCGTCATGTCAGCAAGTGAAAATGATAGAAATAATGTACAAACTTAATCACGTATTCCACTCACATTTGGACTGTATATTTGTTTCGTAAGTTTTACTTCATTAATTCATTATACTATATATGACCAAATAATCTCCGAGTGTACTTTTGCAAGTTTACATTCATCCCCAGTCACTTCGTTCCAAATGCTTTCACAGATTGTCACACCCTCTTTCGTTCTCAGTGCACGCATTTTTACGTTTCGTTTCAGTCATTTGCCACGTCCACGTTTTCCTACATGAAGGTGGTTCTAAAGTACTAGCTTCTATTTTAAATTAGCTATTACCTACATGCGGACGCGTGATATTTTTTACGGCAGATTTTTGTGTTTCATAAAAATACGTTTTATGACAATTTTACTAGAATAGAAAATTCTCGTGCTTTTGTTATCAATATAACATACGCCAAATTTTTTACGGTTTTTAAATTGGGTACTACCCCTTAACTGCATTAAAAATAAAGATGTTTTAAAATTTATTACATTTAGGTTGTATACAGTAAATCTTGATGGGATTATTGCCAGGTGGCAATTTGTTTAAACTAACTAGAAATCTAAACCTGATTGCCTTTTTATATTTCTTCTTTGTTGTTTTATTATTTTAGTTAGATAAAAAATTATAAACGAATTTTTACAATTTTTTCAAAGGTTTCGGCGTGAACTTGGTGAAACTCTGTATAAAAACGTTAAACAGTAAATAACAACCTGTTCCTACAAGTGCTTCTACCTTATATCTTGAGGATCGTAAAGCACTGCCCTCATAATAGACTGGACTCATTCTGTCTGAAGAGAGCCTCGGGATAGGAGGTAAGAACACGTGTAGGGGAGATTAATGTAATTTGAAGAATAACAAAGTAATTTGTTGTTAAATATGTAAATTTTCACTTGAATCAATTCTTAATACATAAAACACACACACAACGCAAAGCCTTGATACGAGTACTATACTAAAAACAAGTCTTCGACAATTCGATCATCCAGTTCATTACTCAGACAACTCCAAATAACCTGTTTTGCGATAGTGAGAAAAGCAATATTATAATCGTCACCATAAATCAAACACTATAATCGTTACCATAAATCACTTTTGCCCGAGTTTAATATATTTTATCAATAGATGTTGATAAAATCTATTGATAAAATAGATGTTGATAAAATCTTTTGATAAAATATATAAAACTCGGGCAAAAATTTATAGTATTTGATTTATGGTGACGATTATAATATTGCTTTTCTCATTATCGCAAAACAGGTTATTTAGAGTTGTCTAAGTAATGAACTGGACGATCGAATTACGTAAGTCGTAAAATTTGGTAATATTTTATGATATACGTACATATATTGAACTTAAATATACATATTAATTAATATTAAATAATTTTAAACAATGACTTTGTTATTTATTTTTATTACTGCTTTTTTTATCTCCATGTTAGTTTAAGACAAAGTTTTGTATTTTTTGTCAATAATTTAAAGTACTTGTATAACCTGTCACATGTTCATTTGTATATAAAAGACACTGCTGTGTCGTTAATTAAATAAATAAACAAAATATTTTGGGCTGTTCATGAAAATTTTGAAACATTGGTAGTGAAAACTTTTTTACTTTTCGTTAATTTTGGATATTGGAAGCCGAAAGTCGTCGCGAATTCTCGCGGTGTAATTATAGACGGCCTTATTATAATTATAATGCAATTTAAATTTTCGACGAAAACATTAAAAGTTATCTTTTTATGACTTTACCGGGAACCAAATCCAAAATTACTGGGTAAAATACAGACATTATACTACCTAGTCTACAGAAGTCATTACAGCTCGTGAATTTTATTTAATATTCAAGACAAATAATATTCTTAGTCCTGTGGCGTGAAACTACCTAGCTCTTAATATTTCCAGCATTTTTGTAAGAAAATAGGTCTTTTGTTAGTAAAAAATAGCCAAATTAATTTAATATGCAAAATATCGACTCAAATGAACGAAAGATTGCCAAAATGACTGTAAAGGACCAAAAACACGTAAACTTTATGAACAAATAATAATTCTGGGCTGATTTTGTACATATATATCGTAAACTTAAACGTCAATGGCAATTTTTCGAGTGAAAAGTGTGAACTTTCCGCCTATTTCTAACAAATATTCATACCTATTTTGCAGGTTTTTTTGTTTTAAACATAATTTTTAACAAATGTGTTTAAATCACTGGTCTGTCTTGATTTATTAATATTTCCAGCATTTTTGTACGAAAATAAGTATTTTGTTGGAAAAAAGTAGAAAAATTAATTCAATATGCAAAATATCGAGTCATATGAATGAAAGATTGCAAAATTAACGGTTTAGAACCAAATACACGTAAACTCGTTGAACAAATAATAATTCTGTCGTTATTTTGTACATATAAATCGTAAACTTAAGCGTCAATGGCAGTTTTTCGAGTGAAAAGTGTGAACTTTTCCCCTTTTACTAACAAATGTTCATACATATTTTGCAGGTTTTTTCGTTTTTTGTCATAAATTTTAACAAATAACTTTTAATCACTGGTTTGACTTAATTCATTCTTAATTACAAGATATTTGTACGAAAATAGGTCTTTTGTTCGTAAAAAGTAGAAAAATTCATTTAATATACAAAATATTGGCATAAATGAATGAAAATTCACCAAATTGAAGGTTAAGGACCAAAAACACGGAAAATCGTTGAACAAATAATAATTCTACCGTGATTTTGTACATATATATTGTAAACTTAAGCGTCAATGCCAGTTTTTCGAGTAAAAAGTGTTAACTTTTCACCTTTTACTAACAAATGTTCATACATATTTTGCAGGTTTTTTCGTTTTTTGTCATAAATTTTAACAAAGGTTTTTAAACACTGGTTTGTCTTAATTCACTTTAAATTACAAGATTTTTGTACAAAAATAGGTCTTTTGTTGGTAAAAAGTAGAAAAAATAATTAAATATGCAAAATATCGACTCAAGTGAATGAAAGATCGCCAAATTGACGGTAAAAGGACCAAAAACACGGAAAATCGTTGAACAAATAATAATTCTGTCGTGATTTCGTACATATATATCGTAAACGTAAGCGTCAATGGCAGTTTTTCGAGTGAATAGTGTTAACTTTTCACCTTTTACAAACAAATGTTTAACATATTTTGCAGGTTTTTTTCGTTTTTTGTCATAAATTTTAACAAATAACTTTTAATCACTGGTTTGTCTTGATTCATTAATTATTACAAGATTTTTGTACGAAAATAGGTATTTTGTTGGTAAAAAGCAGAAAAATTCATTTAATATGCAAAATATTGACTCAAATGAATGAAAATTTGCCAAATTGACGGTTTAGGACCAAAGACACGAAAACTCGTTGAACAAATAATAATTTTGCTGTGATTTTGTACATATATATCGTAAACTTAAGCGTCAATGGCAGTTTTTCGAGTGAAAAGTGTCAACTTTTCACCTTTTCAAAACAAATGTTCATACATATTTTGCAGGTTTTTTTCGTTTTTTGTCATAAATTTTAACAAAGGTTTTTAATCACTGGTGTGTCTTAATTCATTAATAACTACAAGATTTTTGTACGAAAATAGGTATTGTGTTGGTAAAAAGTAGTAAAATTCATTTAATATGCAAGATATTGACTCAAATGAATGAAAATTCACCAAATTGACGGTAAAAGGACCAAAAACATTGAAAATCGTTGAACAAATAATAATTCTGCCGTGATTTTGTACATATATATCGTAAACTTAAGCGTCCATGGCAGTTTTTCGAGTGAAAAGTGTCAACTTTTCATCTTTTACTAACAAATGTTCATACATATTTTGCAGGTTTTTTCGTTTTTTGTCATAAATTTTAACAAATATTTTTTAATCACTGGTTTGTCTTGATTCATTAATAATTACAAGATTTTTGTACGAAAATAGGTATTTTGTTGGTAAAAAGCAGAAAAATTAATTTAATATGCAAAATATTGACTCAAATGAATGAAAATTCGCCAAATTGACGGTTTAGGACCAAAGACACGAAAACTCGTTGAACAAATAATAATTTTGCCGTGATTTTGTACATATATATCGTAAACTTAAGCGTCAATGGCAGTTTTTCGAGTGAAAAGTGTCAACTTTTCACCTTTTACAAAGAAATGTTTATACATATTTTGCAGGTTTTTTCGTTTTTTGTCATCAATTTTAACAAAGGTTTTTAAACACTGGTTTGTCTTAATTCACTTTAAATTACAAGATTTTTGTACAAAAATAGGTCTTTTGTTGGTAAAAAGTAGAAAAAATAATTAAATATGCAAAATATCGACTCAAGTGAATGAAAGATCGCCAAATTGACGGTAAAAGGACCAAAAACACGGAAAATCGTTGAACAAATAATAATTCTGTCGTGATTTCGTACATATATATCGTAAACGTAAGCGTCAATGGCAGTTTTTCGAGTGAATAGTGTTAACTTTTCACCTTTTACAAACAAATGTTTAACATATTTTGCAGGTTTTTTTCGTTTTTTGTCATAAATTTTAACAAATAACTTTTAATCACTGGTTTGTCTTGATTCATTAATTATTACAAGATTTTTGTACGAAAATAGGTATTTTGTTGGTAAAAAGCAGAAAAATTCATTTAATATGCAAAATATTGACTCAAATGAATGAAAATTTGCCAAATTGACGGTTTAGGACCAAAGACACGAAAACTCGTTGAACAAATAATAATTTTGCTGTGATTTTGTACATATATATCGTAAACTTAAGCGTCAATGGCAGTTTTTCGAGTGAATAGTGTTAACTTTTCACTTTTTACTAACAAATGTTCATACAAATTTTGCAGGTTTTTTCGTTTTTTGTTCATAAATTTTAACAAATATTTTTTAATCACTGGTTTGTCTTGATTCATTAATAATTACAAGATTTTTGTACGAAAATAGGTATTTTGTTGGTAAAAAGCAGAAAAATTCATTTAATATGCAAAATATTGACTCAAATGAATGAAAATTTGCCAAATTGACGGTTTAGGACCAAAGACACGAAAACTCGTTGAACAAATAATAATTTTGCTGTGATTTTGTACATATATATCGTAAACTTAAGCGTCAATGGCAGTTTTTCGAGTGAAAAGTGTCAACTTTCCACCTTTTACAAAGAAATGTTTATACATATTTTGCAGGTTTTTTCGTTTTTTGTCATAAATTTTAACAAAGGTTTTTAATCACTGGTGTGTCTTCATTCATTAATAACTACAAGATTTTTGTACGAAAATAGGTCTTTGGTTGGTAAAAAGTAGTAAAATTCATTTAATATGCAAAATATTGACTCAAATGAATAAAAATTCGCAAAATTAACGGTTTAAAACCAAATACACGAAAACTCGTTGAACAAATAATAATTCTGTCGTGATTTTGTACATATATATCGTAAACCTAAGCGTCAATGGCAGTTTTTCGAGTGAAAAGTGTTAACTTTTCACCTTTTACTAACAAATGTTCATACAAATTTTGCAGGTTTTTTCGTTTTTTGTCATAAATTTTAACAAATAATTTTTAATAACTGGTTTGTCTTGATTCATTAATTATTACAAGATTTTTGTACGAAAATAGGTATTTTGTTGGTAAAAAGAAGAAAAATTCATTTAATATGCAAAATATTGACTCAAATGAATGAAAATTCGCAAAATTAACGGTTTAAAACCAAATACACGAAAAGTCGTTGAACAAATAATAATTCTGTCGTGATTTTGTACATATATATCGTAAACTTAAGCGTCCATGGCAGTTTTTCGAGTGAAAAGTGTCAACTTTTCATCTTTTACTAACAAATGTTCATACATATTTTGCAGGTTTTTTCGTTTTTTGTCATAAATTTTAACAAATATTTTATAATCACTGGTTTGTCTTTAATCATTAATAATTACAAGATTTTTGTACGAAAATAGGTATTTTGTTGGTAAAAAGCAGAAAAATTAATTTAATATGCAAAATATTGACTCAAATGAATGAAAGATTGCAAAATTGATGGTTTAGGACCAAAGACACGAAAACTCGTTGAACAAATAATAATTTTGCCGTGATTTTGTACATATATATCGTAAACTTAAGCGTCAATGTCAGTTTTTCGAGTGAAAAGTGTTAACTTTTCACCTTTTACTAACAAATGTTCATACATATACTGCAGGTTTTTTCGTTTTTTTGTCATAAATTTTAACAAAGGTTTTCAAACACTGGTTTGTCTTAATTCATTTTTAATTACAAGATTTTTGTACGAAAATAGGTATTTTGTGTGTAAAAAGTAAAAAAAATAATTTAATATGCAAAATATCGACTCAAGTGAATGAAAGATCGCCAAAATGACGGTAAAAGGACCAAAAATACGGAAAATCGTTGAACAAATAATAATTCTACCGTGATTTTGTACATATATATTGTAAACTTAAGCGTCAATGCCAGTTTTTCGAGTGAAAAGTGTTAACTTTTCACCTTTAACTAACAAATGTTCATACATATTTTGCAGGTTTTTTCGTTTTTTGTCATAAATTTTAACAAATATTTTTGAATCATTGGTTTGTCTTGATTCATTAATTATTACAAGATTTTTGTACGAAAATAGGTATTTTGTTGGTAAAAAGCAGATAAATTCATTTAATATGCAAAATATTGACTCAAATGAATGAAAATTCGCCAAATTGACGGTTTAGGACCAAAGACACGAAAACTCGTTGAACAAATAATAATTTTGCCGTGATTTTGTACAAATATATCGTAAACTTAAGCGTCAATGGCAGTTTTTCGAGTGAAAAGTGTCAACTTTTCACCTTTTACAAAGAAATGTTTATACATATTTTGCAGGTTTTTTCGTTTTTTGTCATCAATTTTAACAAAGGTTTTTAAACACTGGTTTGTTTTAATTCACTTTAAATTACAAGATTTTTGTACAAAAATAGGTCTTTTGTTGGTAAAAAGTAGAAAAAATAATTAAATATGCAAAATATCGACTCAGTGAATGAAAGATCGCCAAATTGACGGTAAAAGGACCAAAAACACGGAAAATCGTTGAACAAATAATAATTCTGTCGTGATTTCGTACATATATATCGTAAACGTAAGCGTCAATGGCAGTTTTTCGAGTGAATAGTGTTAACTTTTCACCTTTTACAAACAAATGTTTAACATATTTTGCAGGTTTTTTTCGTTTTTTGTCATAAATTTTAACAAATAACTTTTAATCACTAGTTTGTCTTGATTCATTAATTATTACAAGATTTTTGTACGAAAATAGGTATTTTGTTGGTAAAAAGCAGAAAAATTCATTTAATATGCAAAATATTGACTCAAATGAATGAAAATTTGCCAAATTGACGGTTTAGGACCAAAGACACGAAAACTCGTTGAACAAATAATAATTTTGCTGTGATTTTGTACATATATATCGTAAACTTAAGCGTCAATGGCAGTTTTTCGAGTGAATAGTGTTAACTTTTCACTTTTTACTAACAAATATTCATACAAATTTTGCAGGTTTTTTCGTTTTTTGTTCATAAATTTTAACAAATATTTTTTAATCACTGGTTTGTCTTGATTCATTAATAATTACAAGATTTTTGTACGAAAATAGGTATTTTGTTGGTAAAAAGCAGAAAAATTCATTTAATATGCAAAATATTGACTCAAATGAATGAAAATTTGCCAAATTGACGGTTAAGGACCAAAGACACGAAAACTCGTTGAACAAATAATAATTTTGCTGTGATTTTGTACATATATATCGTAAACTTAAGCGTCAATGGCAGTTTTTCGAGTGAAAAGTGTCAACTTTCCACCTTTTACAAAGAAATGTTTATACATATTTTGCAGGTTTTTTCGTTTTTTGTCATAAATTTTAACAAAGGTTTTTAATCACTGGTGTGTCTTCATTCATTAATAACTACAAGATTTTTGTACGAAAATAGGTCTTTTGTTGGTAAAAAGTAGTAAAATTCATTTAATATGCAAAATATTGACTCAAATGAATAAAAATTCGCAAAATTAACGGTTTAAAACCAAATACACGAAAACTCGTTGAACAAATAATAATTCTGTCGTGATTTTGTACATATATATCGTAAACCTAAGCGTCAATGGCAGTTTTTTGAGTGAAAAGTGTTAACTTTTCACCTTTTACTAACAAATGTTCATACAAATTTTGCAGGTTTTTTCGTTTTTTGTCATAAATTTTAACAAATAATTGTTAATCACTGGTTTGTCTTGATTCATTAATTATTACAAGATTTTTGTACGAAAATAGGTATTTTGTTGGTAAAAAGAAGAAAAATTCATTTAATATGCAAAATATTGACTCAAATGAATGAAAATTCGCCAAATTAACGGTTTAAAACCAAATACACGAAAAGTCGTTGAACAAATAATAATTCTGTCGTGATTTTGTACATATATATCGTAAACTTAAGCGTCCATGGCAGTTTTTCGAGTGAAAAGTGTCAACTTTTCATCTTTTACTAACAAATGTTCATACATATTTTGCAGGTTTTTTCGTTTTTTGTCATAAATTTTAACAAATATTTTTTAATCACTGGTTTGTCTTGATTCATTAATAATTACAAGATTTTTGTACGAAAATAGGTACTTTGTTGGTAAAAAGCAGAAAAATTAATTTAATATGCAAAATATTGACTCAAATAAATGAAAGATTGCAAAATTGACGATTTAGGACCAAAGACACGAAAACTCGTTGAACAAATAATAATTTTGCCGTGATTTTGTACATATATATCGTAAACTTAAGCGTCAATGTCAGTTTTTCGAGTGAAAAGTGTCAACTTTTCACCTTTTACTAACAAATGTTCATACATATACTGCAGGTTTTTTCGTTTTTTTGTCATAAATTTTAACAAAGGTTTTCAAACACTGGTTTGTCTTAATTCATTTTTAATTACAAGATTTTTGTACGAAAATAGGTATTTTGTGTGTAAAAAGTAAAAAAAATAATTTAATATGCAAAATATCGACTCAAGTGAATGAAAGATCGCCAAATTGACGGTAAAAGGACCAAAAATACGGAAAATCGTTGAACAAATAATAATTCTACCGTGATTTTGTACATATATATTGTAAACTTAAGCGTCAATGCCAGTTTTTCGAGTGAAAAGTGTTAACTTTTCACCTTTAACTAACAAATGTTCATACATATTTTGCAGGTTTTTTCGTTTTTTGTCATAAATTTTAACAAATATTTTTTAATCATTGGTTTGTCTTGATTCATTAATTATTACAAGATTTTTGTACGAAAATAGGTATTTTGTTGGTAAAAAGCAGAAAAATTCATTTAATATGCAAAATATTGACTCAAATGAATGAAAATTCGCCAAATTGACGGTTTAGGACCAAAGACACGAAAACTCGTTGAACAAATAATAATTTTGCCGTGATTTTGTACATATATATCGTAAACTTAAGCGTCAATGGCAGTTTTTCGAGTGAAAAGTGTCAACTTTTCACCTTTTACAAAGAAATGTTTATACATATTTTGCAGGTTTTTTCGTTTTTTGTCATCAATTTTAACAAAGGTTTTTAAACACTGGTTTGTCTTAATTCACTTTAAATTACAAGATTTTTGTACAAAAATAGGTCTTTTGTTGGTAAAAAGTAGAAAAAATAATTAAATATGCAAAATATCGACTCAAGTGAATGAAAGATCGCCAAATTGACGGTAAAAGGACCAAAAACACGGAAAATCGTTGAACAAATAATAATTCTGTCGTGATTTCGTACATATATATCGTAAACGTAAGCGTCAATGGCAGTTTTTCGAGTGAATAGTGTTAACTTTTCACCTTTTACAAACAAATGTTTAACATATTTTGCAGGTTTTTTTCGTTTTTTGTCATAAATTTTAACAAATAACTTTTAATCACTGGTTTGTCTTGATTCATTAATTATTACAAGATTTTTGTACGAAAATAGGTATTTTGTTGGTAAAAAGCAGAAGAATTCATTTAATATGCAAAATATTGACTCAAATGAATGAAAATTTGCCAAATTGACGGTTTAGGACCAAAGACACGAAAACTCGTTGAACAAATAATAATTTTGCTGTGATTTTGTACATATTGTATATATCGTAAACTTAAGCGTCAATGGCAGTTTTTCGAGTGAATAGTGTTAACTTTTCACTTTTTACTAACAAATGTTCATACAAATTTTGCAGTTTTTTTCGTTTTTTGTTCATAAATTTTAACAAATATTTTTTAATCACTGGTTTGTCTTGATTCATTAATAATTACAAGATTTTTGTACGAAAATAGGTATTTTGTTGGTAAAAAGCAGAAAAATTCATTTAATATGCAAAATATTGACTCAAATGAATGAAAATTTGCCAAATTGACGGTTTAGGACCAAAGACACGAAAACTCGTTGAACAAATAATAATTTTGCTGTGATTTTGTACATATATATCGTAAACTTAAGCGTCAATGGCAGTTTTTCGAGTGAAAAGTGTCAACTTTCCACCTTTTACAAAGAAATGTTTATACATATTTTGCAGGTTTTTTCGTTTTTTGTCATAAATTTTACAAAGGTTTTTAATCACTGGTGTGTCTTCATTCATTAATAACTACAAGATTTTTGTACGAAAATAGGTCTATTTGTTGGTAAAAAGTAGTAAAATTCATTTAATATGCAAAATATTGACTCAAATGAATAAAAATTCGCAAAATTAACGGTTTAAAACCAAATACACGAAAACTCGTTGAACAAATAATAATTCTGTCGTGATTTTGTACATATATATCGTAAACCTAAGCGTCAATGGCAGTTTTTCGAGTGAAAAGTGTTAACTTTTCACCTTTTACTAACAAATGTTCATACAAATTTTGCAGGTTTTTTCGTTTTTTGTCATAAATTTTAACAAATAATTTTTAATCACTGGTTTGTCTTGATTCATTAATTATTACAAGATTTTTGTACGAAAATAGGTATTTTGTTGGTAAAAAGAAGAAAAATTCATTTATATGCAAAATATTGACTCAAATGAATGAAAATTCGCCAAATTAACGGTTTAAAACCAAATACACGAAAAGTCGTTGAACAAATAATAATTCTGTCGTGATTTTGTACATATATATCGTAAACTTAAGCGTCCATGGCAGTTTTTCGAGTGAAAAGTGTCAACTTTTCATCTTTTACTAACAAATGTTCATACATATTTTGCAGGTTTTTTCGTTTTTTGTCATAAATTTTAACAAATATTTTTTAATCACTGGTTTGTCTTGATTCATTAATAATTACAAGATTTTTGTACGAAAATAGGTACTTTGTTGGTAAAAAGCAGAAAAATTAATTTAATATGCAAAATATTGACTCAAATGAATGAAAGATTGCAAAATTGACGGTTTAGGACCAAAGACACGAAAACTCGTTGAACAAATAATAATTTTGCCGTGATTTTGTACATATATATCGTAAACTTAAGCGTCAATGTCAGTTTTTCGAGTGAAAAGTGTTAACTTTTCACCTTTTACTAACAAATGTTCATACATATATTGCAGGTTTTTTCGTTTTTTTGTCATAAATTTTAACAAAGGTTTTCAAACACTGGTTTGTCTTAATTCATTTTTAATTACAAGATTTTTGTACGAAAATAGGTATTTTGTGTGTAAAAAGTAGAAAAAATAATTTAATATGCAAAATATCGACTCAAGTGAATGAATGATCGCCAAATTGACGGTAAAAGGACCAAAAATACGGAAAATCGTTGAACAAATAATAATTCTACCGTGTTTTTGTACATATATATATTGTAAACTTAAGCGTCAATGCCAGTTTTTTGAGTGAAAAGTGTTAACTTTTCACCTTTTACTAACAAATGTTCATACATATTTTGCAGGTTTTTAATCACTGGTGTGTCTTAATTCATTAATAACTACAAGATTTTTGTACGAAAATAAGTATTTTGTTGGTAAAAAGCAGAAAAATTCATTTAATATGCAAAATATTGACTCAAATGAATGAAAATTCGCCAAATTGACGGTTTAGGACCAAAGACACGAAAACTCGTTGAACAAATAATAATTTTGCCGTGATTTTGTACATAATATATATATCGTAAACTTAAGCGTCAATGGCAGTTTTTCGAGTGAAAAGTGTTAACTTTTCACCTTTTACTAACAAATGTTCATACAAATTTTGCAGGTTTTTTCGTTTTTTGTCATAAATTTTAACAAATAATTTTTAATCACTGGTTTGTCTTGATTCATTAATTATTACAAGATTTTTGTACGAAAATAGGTATTTTGTTGGTAAAAAGAAGAAAAATTCATTTAATATGCAAAATATTGACTCAAATGAATGAAAATTCGCAAAATTAACGGTTTAAAACCAAATACACGAAAAGTCGTTGAACAAATAATAATTCTGTCGTGATTTTGTACATATATATCGTAAACTTAAGCGTCCATGGCAGTTTTTCGAGTGAAAAGTGTCAACTTTTCATCTTTTACTAACAAATGTTCATACATATTTTGCAGGTTTTTTCGTTTTTTGTCATAAATTTTAACAAATATTTTTTAATCACTGGTTTGTCTTGATTCAATAATAATTACAAGATTTTTGTACGAAAATAGGTACTTTGTTGGTAAAAAGCAGAAAAATTAATTTAATATGCAAAATATTGACTCAAATGAATGAAAGATTGCAAAATTGACGGTTTAGGACCAAAGACACGAAAACTCGTTGAACAAATAATAATTTTGCCGTGATTTTGTACATATATATCGTAAACTTAAGCGTCAATGTCAGTTTTTCGAGTGAAAAGTGTTAACTTTTCACCTTTTACTAACACATGTTCATACATATTTTGCAGGTTTTTTCGTTTTTTTGCCATAAATTTTAACAAAGGTTTTTAAACACTGGTTTGTCTTAATTCATTTTTAATTACAAGATTTTTGTACGAAAATAGGTCTTTTGTGTGTAAAAAGTAGAAAAAATAATTTAATATGCAAAATATCGACTCAAGTGAATGAAAGATCGCCAAATTGACGGTTAAGGACCAAAAACACGGAAAATCGTTGAACAAATAATAATTCTGCCGTGATTTTGTACATATATATCGTAAACAAGATTTTTGTACGAAAATAGGTATTTTGTAAGTAAAAAGCAGAAAAATTCATTTAATATGCAAAATATTGACTCAAATGAATGAAAATTTGCCAAATTGACGGTTTAGGACCAAAGACACGGAAACTCATTGAACAAATAATAATTTTGCCGTGATTTTGTACATATATATCGTAAACTTAAGCGTCAATGGCAGTTTTTCGAGTGAAAAGTGTCAACTTTCCACCTTTTACAAAGAAATGTTTATACATATTTTGCAGGTTTTTTCGTTTTTTGTCATAAATTTTAACAAAGGTTTTTAATCACTGGTGTGTCTTCATTCATTAATAACTACAAGATTTTTGTACGAAAATAGGTCTTTTGTTGGTAAAAAGTAGTAAAATTCATTTAATATGCAAAATATTGACTCAAATGAATAAAAATTCGCAAAATTAACGGTTTAAAACCAAATACACGAAAACTCGTTGAACAAATAATAATTCTGTCGTGATTTTGTACATATATATCGTAAACTTAAGCGTCAATGGCAGTTTTTCGAGTGAAAAGTGTCAACTTTTCACCTTTTACTAACAAATGTTCATACATATTTTGCAGGTTTTTTCGTTTTTTGTCATAAATTTTAACAAAGGTTTTTAAACACTGGTTTGCCTTAATTAATTTTTAATTACAAGATTTTTTTACGAAAATAGGTCTTTTGTTGGTAAAAAGTAGTAAAATTCATTTAATATGCAAAATATTGACTCAAATGAATGAAAATTCACCAAATTGAAGGTTTAGGACCAAAAACACGGAAAATTGTTGAACAAATAATAATTCTACCGTGATTTTGTACGTATATATATTGTAAACTTAAGCGTCCATGGCAGTTTTTCGAGTGAAAAGTGTCAATTTTTCATCTTTTACAAACAAATGTTCATACATATTTTGCAGGTTTTTTCGTTTTTTGTCATAAATTTAAACAAATATTTTTTAATCATTGGTTTGTCTTGATTCATTAATAATTACAAGATTTTTGTACGAAAATAGGTATTTTCTTGGTAAAAAGCAGAAAAATTCATTTAATATGCAAAATATTGACTCAAATGAATGAAAATTCGCCAAATTGACGGTTAAGGACCAAAAACACGAAAACTCGTTGAACATGTAATAATTTTGCTGTGATTTTGTACAAATATATCGTAAATTTAAGCGTCAATGGCAGTTTTTCAAGTGAAAAGTGTCAACTTTTCACCTTTTACAAACAAATGTTCATACATATTTTGCAGGTTTTTTTCGTTTTTTGTCATAAATTTTAACAAAGGTTTTTAATCACTGGTGTGTCTTAATTCATTAATAACTACAAAGATTTTTGTACGAAAATAGGTATTTTGTTGGTAAAAAGCAGAACAATTAATTTAATATGCAAAATATTGACTCAAATGAATGAAAATTCGCCAAATTGACGGTTTAGGACCAAAGACACGAAAACTCGTTGAACAAATAATAATTTTGCCGTGATTTTGTACATATATATCGTAAACTTAAGCGTCAATGGCAGTTTTTCGAGTGAAAATAGTCAACTTTTCACCTTTAACAAAGAAATGTTTATACATATTTTGCAGGTTTTTTCGTTTTTTGTCATCAATTTGAACAAAGGTTTTTAATCACTGGTGTGTCTTAATTCATTAATAACTACAAGATTTTTGTACGAAAATAGGTCTTTTGTTTGTAAAAAGTAGAAAAATTCATTAGAACTATTGGCCTATTTCAAAAAAATATTCATACAAATTTTGCAGGTTTTTTTGTTTTAAATCATAATTTTTAACAAATGTGTTTTAATCACTGGTCTGTCTTGATTTATTAATATTTCCAACATTTTGGTACGAAAATAGGTATTTTGTTGGTAAAAAGTAGAAAAATTTATTCAGTACGCAAAATATCGACTCATATGAATGAAAGAATGCAAAATTAACGGTTTAGAACCAAATACACGTAAACTCGTTGAACACATAATAATTCTGTCGTTATTTTGTACATATAAATCGTAAACTTAAGCGTCAATGGCAGTTTTTCGAGTGAAAATTGTGAACTTTTCCCCTTTTACTAATAAATGTTCATACATATTTTGCAGGTTTTTTCGTTTTTTGTCATAAATTTTAACAAAGGTTTTTAATCACTGGTTTGACTTAATTCATTCTTAATTACAAGATTTTTGTACGAAAATAGGTCTTTTGTTTGTAAAAAGTAGAAAAATTCATTTAATATACAAAATATTGGCACAAATGAATGAAAATTCACCAAATTGAAGGTAAATGACCAAAAACACGGAAAATTGTTGAACAAATAATAATTCTACCGTGATTTTGTACATATATATATATTGTAAACTTAATCGTCAATGTCAGTTTTTCGAGTGAAAAGTGTTAACTTTTCACCTTTTACTAACAAATGTTCATACATATTTTGCAGGTTTTTTCGTTTTTTTGTCATAAATTTTAACAAAGGTTTTTAAACACTGGTTTGTCTTAATTCATTTTTAATTACAAGATTTTTGTACGAAAATAGGTCTTTTGTTCGTAAAAAGTAGAAAAATTCATTTAATATACAAAATATTGGCACAAATGAATGAAAATTCACCAAATTGAAGGTTAAGGACCAAAAACACGGAAAATCGTTGAACAAATAATAATTCTACCGTGATTTTGTACATATATATTGTAAACTTAAGCGTCAATGCCAGTTTTTCGAGTGAAAAGTGTTAACTTTTCACCTTTTACTAACAAATGTTCATACATATTTTGCAGGTTTTTTCGTTTTTTGTCATAAATTTTAACAAATAATTTTTAATCACTGGTTTGTCTTGATTCATTAATAATTACAAGATTTTTGTACGAAAATAGGTTTTTTGTTGGTAAAAAGCAGAAAAATTAATTTAATATGCAAAATATTGACTCAAATGAATGAAAATTCGCCAAATTGACGGTTTAGGACCAAAGACACGAAAACTCGTTGAACAAATAATAATTTTGCCGTGATTTTGTACATATATATCGTAAACTTAAGCGTCAATGGCAGTTTTTCGAGTGAAAATAGTCAACTTTTCACCTTTTACAAAGAAATGTTTATACATATTTTGCAGGTTTTTTCGTTTTTTGTCATCAATTTTAACAAAGGTTTTTAATCACTGGTGTGTCTTAATTCATTAATAACTACAAGATTTTTGTACGAAAATAGGTCTTTTGTTTGTAAAAAGTAGAAAAATTCATTAGAACTATTGGCCTATTTCAAAAAAATATTCATACAAATTTTGCAGGTTTTTTTGTTTTAAATCATAATTTTTAACAAATGTGTTTTAATCACTGGTCTGTCTTGATTTATTAATATTTCCAACATTTTGGTACGAAAATAGGTATTTTGTTGGTAAAAAGTAGAAATATTTATTCAGTACGCAAAATATCGACTCATATGAATGAAAGATTGCAAAATTAACGGTTTAGAACCAAATACACGTAAACTCGTTGAACGCATAATAATTCTGTCGTTATTTTGTACATATAAATCGTAAACTTAAGCGTCAATGGCAGTTTTTCGAGTGAAAATTGTGAACTTTTCCCCTTTTACTAATAAATGTTCATACATATTTTGCAGGTTTTTTCGTTTTTTTGTCATAAATTTTAACAAAGGTTTTTAAACACTGGTTTGTCTTAATTCATTTTTAATTACAAGATTTTTGTACGAAAATAGGTCTTTTGTTCGTAAAAAGTAGAAAAATTCATTTAATATACAAAATATTGGCACAAATGAATGAAAATTCACCAAATTGAAGGTTAAGGACCAAAAACACGGAAAATCGTTGAACAAATAATAATTCTACCGTGATTTTGTACATATATATTGTAAACTTAAGCGTCAATGCCAGTTTTTCGAGTGAAAATGGTTAACTTTTCACCTTGTACTAACAAATGTTCATACATATTTTGCAGGTTTTTTCGTTTTTTGTCATAAATTTTAACAAATAATTTTTAATCACTGGTTTGTCTTGATTCATTAATTATTACAAGATTTTTGTACGAAAATAGGTATTTTGTTGGTAAAAAGTAGAAAAATTCATTTAATATGCAAAATATTGACTCAAATGAATGAAAATTCGCAAAATTAACGGTTTAAAACCAAGTACACGAAAAGTCGTTAAACAAATAATAATTCTGTCGTGATTTTGTTCATATATATCGTAAACTTAAGCGTCCATGGCAGTTTTTCGAGTGAAAAGTGTCAATTTTTCATCTTTTACAAACAAATGTTCATACATATTTTGCATGTTTTTTCGTTTTTTGTCATAAATTTTAGCAAATATTTTTTAATCACTGGTTTGTCTTTATTCATTAATAATTACAAGATTTTTGTACGAAAATAGGTATTTTCTTGGTAAAAAGTAGAAAAATTTATTCAGTACGCAAAATATCGACTCATATGAATGAAAGATTGCAAAATTAACGGTTTAGAACCAAATACACGTAAACTCGTTGAACAAATAATAATTCTGCCGTGATTTTGTACATATATATCGTAAACTTAAGCGTCAATGGCAGTTTTTCGAGTGAATAGTGTTAACTTTTCACCTTTTACTAACAAATGTTCATATAAATTTTGCAGGTTTTTTCGTTTTTTGTCATAAATTTTAACAAATAATTTTTAATCACTGATTTGTCTTGATTCATTAATAATTACAAGATTTTTGTACGAAAATAGGTCTTTTGTTATTAAAATGTAGTAAAATTCATTTTAAATGCTAAATATTGACTCAAATGAATGAAAATTCACCAAATTGGCGGTAAAAGAACCAAAAACACGTAAACTCGTTGAACACATAATAATTCTGTTGTGATTTTGTACATATAAATCGTAAACTTAAGCGTCAATGGCAGTTTTTCGAGTGAAAAGTATGAACTTTTCCCCTTTTACTAACAAATGTTCATACATATTTTGCAGGTTTTTTCGTTTTTTGTCATAAATTTTAACAAAGGTTTTTAATCACTGGTTTGACTTAATTCATTCTTAATTACAAGATTTTTGTACAAAAATAGGTCTTTTGTTCGTAAAAAGTAGAAAAATTCATTTAATATACAAAATATTGGCACAAATGAATGAAAATTCACCAAATTGAAGGTTAAGGACCAAAAACACGGAAAATCGTTGAACAAATAATAATTCTACCGTGATTTTGTACATATATATTGTAAACTTAAGCGTCAATGCCAGTTTTTCGAGTGAAAATGGTTAACTTTTCACCTTGTACTAACAAATGTTCATACATATTTTGCAGGTTTTTTCGTTTTTTGTCATAAATTTTAACAAATAATTTTTAATCACTGGTTTGTCTTGATTCATTAATTATTACAAGATTTTTGTACGAAAATAGGTATTTTGTTGGTAAAAAGTAGAAAAATTCATTTAATATACAAAATATTGGCACAAATGAATGAAAATTCACCAAATTGAAGGTTAAGGACCAAAAACACGGAAAATTGTTGAACAAATAATAATTCTACCGTGATTTTGTACATATATATAATGTAAACTTAATCGTCAATGTCAGTTTTTCGAGTGAAAAGTGTTAACTTTTCACCTTTTACTAACAAATGTTCATACATATATTGCAGGTTTTTTCGTTTTTTTGTCATAAATTTTAACAAAGGTTTTTAAACACTGGTTTGTCTTAATTCATTTTTAATTACAAGATTTTTGTACGAAAATAAGTATTTTGTGTGTAAAAAGTAGAAAAAATAATTTAATATGCAAAATATCGACTCAAGTGAATGAAAGATCGCCAAATTGACGGTTAAGGACCAAAAACACGGAAAATCGTTGAACAAATAATAATTCTGCCGTAATTTTGTACATATATATCGTAAACAAGATTTTTGTACGAAAATAGGTATTTTGTAAGTAAAAACCAGAAAAATTCATTTAATATGCAAAATATTGACTCAAATGAATGAAAATTCGCCCAATTGACGGTTTAGGACAAAAGACACGGAAACTCACTGAACAAATAATAATGTTGCCGTGATTTTGTACATATATATCGTAAACTTAAGCGTCAATGGCAGTTTTTCGAGTGAAAAGTGTCAACTTTTCACCTTTTACAAAGAAATGTTTATACATATTTTGCAGGTTTTTTCGTTTTTTGTCATTAATTTTAAAAAATAACTTTTAATCACTGGTGTGTCTTAATTCATTAATAACTACAAGATTTTTGTACGAAAATAGGTCTTTTGTTGGTAAAAAGTAGAAAAATTTATTCAGTACGCAAAATATCGACTCATATGAATGAAAGATTGCAAAATTAACGGTTTAGATCCAAATACACGGAAACTCGTTGAACAAATAATAATTCTGCCGTGATTTTGTACATATATATCGTAAACTTAAGCGTCAATGGCAGTTTTTCGAGTGAATAGTGTTAACTTTTCACCTTTTACTAACAAATGTTCATACAAATTTTGCAGGTTTTTTCGTTTTTTGTCATAAATTTTAACAAATAATTTTTAATCACTGGTTTGTCTTGATTCATTAATTATTACAAGATTTTTGTACTAAAATAGGTATTTTGTTGGTAAAAAGAAGAAAAATTCATTTAATATGCAAAATATTGACTCAAATGAATGAAAATTCGCAAAATTAACGGTTTAAAACCAAATACACGAAAAGTCGTTGAACAAATAATAATTCTGTCGTGATTTTGTACATATATATCGTAAACTTAAGCGTCCATGGCAGTTTTTCGAGTGAAAAGTGTAAACTTTTCATCTTTTACTAACAAATGTTCATACATATTTTGCAGGTTTTTTCGTTTTTTGTCATAAATTTTAACAAATATTTTTTAATCACTGGTTTGTCTTGATTCATTAATAATTACAAGATTTTTGTACGAAAATAGGTATTTTGTTGGTAAAAACCAGAAAAATTTATTTAATATGCAAAATATTGACTCAAATGAATGAAAATTCGCCAAATTGACGGTTTAGGACCCAAGACACGAAAACTCGTTGAACAAATAATAATTTTGCCGTGATTTTGTACATATATATCGTAAACTTAAGCGTCAATGGCAGTTTTTCGAGTGAAAATAGTCAACTTTTCACCTTTTACAAAGAAATGTTTATACATATTTTGCAGGTTTTTTCGTTTTTTGTCATCAATTTTAACAAAGGTTTTTAATCACTGGTGTGTCTTAATTCATTAATAACTACAAGATTTTTGTACGAAAATAGGTCTTTGGTTTGTAAAAAGTAGAAAAATTCATTAGAACTATTGTCCTATTTCAAAAAAATATTCATACAATTTTTGCAGGTTTTTTTAACATAATTTTTAACAAATGTGTTTTAATCACTGGTCTGTCTTGATTTATTAATATTTCCAGCATTTTTGTACGAAAATAGGTATTTTGTTGGTAAAAAGTAGAAAAATTTATTCAGTACGCAAAATATCGACTCATATGAATGAAAGATTGCAAAATTAACGGTTTAGAACCAAATACACGTAAACTCGTTGAACACATAATAATTCTGTCGTTATTTTGTACATATAAATCGTAAACTTAAGCGTCAATGGCAGTTTTTCGAGTGAAAAGTGTGAACTTTTCCCCTTTTACTAACAAATGTTCAAACATATTTTGCAGGTTTTTTCGTTTTTTGTCATAAATTTTAACAAAGGTTTTAAATCACTGGTTTGACTTAATTCATTCTTAATTACAAGATTTTTGTACGAAAATAGGTCTTTTGTTCGTAAAAAGTAGAAAACTTCATTTTATATACAAAATATTGGCACAAATGAATGAAAATTCACCAAATTGAAGGTTAAAGACCAAAAACACGGAAAATCGTTGAACAAATAATAATTCTACCGTGATTTTGTACATATATATATATTGTAAACTTAATCGTCAATGTCAGTTTTTCGAGTGAAAAGTGTTAACTTTTCACCTTTTACTAACAAATGTTCATACATATATTGCAGGTTTTTTCGTTTTTTTGTCATAAATTTTAACAAAGGTTTTTAAACACTGGTTTGTCTTAATTCATTTTTAATTACAAGATTTTTGTACGAAAATAGGTCTTTTGTTGGTAAAAAGTAGTAAAATTCATTTAATATGCAAAATATTGACTCAAATGAATGGAAATTCACCAAATTGACGGTAAAAGGACCAAAAACACGGAAAATCGTTGAACAAATAATAATTCTGCCGAGATTTTGTACATATATATCGTAAACTTAAGCGTCAATGGCAGTTTTTCGAGTGAATAGTGTTAACTTTTCACCTTTTACTAACAAATGTTCAGACAAATTTTGCAGGTTTTTTCGTTTTTTTTCATAAATTTTAACAAATAACTTTTAATCACTGGTTTGTCTTGATTCATTAATAATTACAAGATTTTTGTACGAAAATAGGTATTTTGTTGGTAAAAAGTAGAAAAATTCATTTAATATGCAAAATATTGACTCAAATGAATGAAAATTCGCCAAATTGACGGTTTAGGACCAAAGACACGAAAACTCGTTGAACAAATAATAATTCTGCCGTGATTTTGTACATATAAATTGTAAACTTAAGCGTCAATGGCAGTTTTTCGAGTGAATAGTGTTAACTTTTCACCTTTTACTAACATGTGTTCATACAAATTTTGCAGGTTTTTTCGTTTTTTGTCATAAATTTTAACAAATAATTTTTAATCACTGGTTTGTCTTAATTCATTAATAATTACAATATTTTTGTACGAAAATAGGTCTTTTGTTGGTAAAAAGTAGAAAAATTAATTGAATATGTAAAATATGGACTCATATGAATGAAAGATCCCAAAATTAACGATTTAGAACTAAAAACACGGAAACATGTTGAACAAATAATAATTCTGTCGTGATTTTATTCATATATTTGTTAATTTGGTCGTGAAGGCAGTTTATCAAACAAATTTTCTTACATATTTATTAGATTTGAACGTTTTATGTCATAATTTATGGAAAGTATTTCTTTCTCAATTTCTTCTCGATCATTGATAATTCGATCATTTTTGTACAGATTTGTGTGTTTACAAAGTGGCAGATTTGTTGGTTTATACTGTCTAGCTGTCCATTCATACCAGACATATCTCTATAAGTCTTTCGTGAATCAGTCTCTTAATGGGGCCAAACCACCTTAAGATTATTTTTTTGTATTTTTTCACTCATAACGTCCATCTCTAATAGTTACTTTTCAGCCATTTCTAACTTTTTAAACATTGAAATATCGAATATTCTACACATGTTGCGCATTTATTCTGATCCCAAATCACTTGAATTCATTTATGAACTATCTGATACAGATAGATCGATGAATTTATTGGACGACTGCTTACTTCCAACGTGATGAGGAACGTTGAGAAGATCTTACATAGGTTAAAAAGTTATGACTTAATTTAAACTTTATAACAAGAAAATTCATTTGCGACCTCCAATTCATTTGCGACCTCCAATTCATTTGTGACCTCCAATTCATTTGCGACATCCAATTTATTTTCAAGAATTTCATAAATCTAAATTTATATTAATTTTTGTTTGGTAAAGTTTAAACCTAGCAATAAATTTCCTCTTCCTTAACTCATATTTAAAAAAAAGTATTTATTTTAAACCTACGAAAGAACGATAATATAACTTCATACCAGAAGACATTGAACTGGTTGAATGTTAGAAACAGACGCCAAATTCACATACTGTCTCTATTGTATATTATCCTTTACTGTCCCGCCGCACCCTCTTATCTCGCCGAAAATTTTCAGCGTCTTTCCAATCATGGATTAGCGCTACGTTCAAACAGAGATTGTCTATTGGCCTTTCCAGCTCCTACTGCTTCTCTTTTTTTACTTCGTCCTTTACTGTCCATGCAGTGAGACTGTGGAATCAGTTACAAACCCATATAAGTTTCCCTCCGTCATTGGCATGCTTTAAGAAGCGACTGAAAAATGTCTTAATTTCTAGTCAGTAAATATTGTGTTTCATTCCTGATGTTTCTTTTCGTTTCCTCTCTACCATCCCTTCCTTTCATTTCGATTGACGATCTCTTACTTTATATGAAAAATAACGTTCGAGTGATTGTCCGTCTTTGTGGGGTTCGTGAGTATATGCTCACGTATGTGTTTATGGATTTCGTGAGGAGTCATTAGAATGATTTATGCAACCACGTTACATGCTTCATTTACTTTTGTCTGGTTGGTTGGAAGAGATTTCCGCCTGGCAATAAGCCCGCCAGATTGTATTTGCAATAAAAGTGTTAAAAAAATCAAATAAAATAAATTAAAAAAAAATTGTTTTCTTTAACTCTTTCACTGCTGAAATAATTTCTATGAGAGCCGATGAGTGCGCAATATAGTTGCATCCCGTGATATTTTCACGAAAGTAAAACAAATTTTACATTTAAGAAAATATATATTCATAAATATAGAATTTGTTTATATATATCATTTATACATCGTCCCCTTTTACACCGGTTCAAAAATTGTTGGCTAGGTATTTAAAATTCATTCAGTATAGTTTCGAGGCCATGCTGTAAAGGTGGGGCTACACATGTAAAAAATATTCTCAAATAAATTAAAAATTTTCAAATATTTTTTTGTCCTTTTTCAAATGTGTTTATTTTTATGCTATTTTTATTTTGTCCATTGGTAATTCGGCGCAAAATGAGATACCCAGTCTTTTTTTATTTTTATCAAACGTACTTGAGTGACTTTTTTGTGTGATAAGAGTGATGTCGGTATTTTGACGCATACCGTAATGGTATTTGAATGGAGGTTTTTATGACATTTTTCGAACAACATTATATTACAAAAAAAAACAATATTTTATAAAAACTAACAGAAAAATATACTTACTAATTAGGTGTACACAATATTTTTTTTTAAATAATTTAATATTTGTGGTAAAGTTGGAAACAATGATCCAAACAAAGACCAGGTTGTGTGGGGCAATCTGGACAAAAGAATAATGAAGCATTTCTTTTCTTAGCTGTATCCCAGCATTGCCTACATCTGCGTCTTTTGATTTTATTATCAGTGTCTTTTTCACAAAACTTCGGCAGATGTATCTTGGTTTTCGATTGTACTGTTTGTCTCGGAATTGATGATGGAGGTGGACCTAGTAATTTTTTTATTATAAATAGCCTGAAATCATACAACGGCATTTTCTGTGAATTGTCTGCATTGTATAAATGCCAAGAATTCAATAACATCGTCTGGAATAGATGAATGGCCAACTTTTTGTAGCAACGTAATGTTTTCCTTTTGCATGGGTAGTAAGCTAACATCTGGTCATGATAGTCTATACCACTCATATGATTGTTGTAATTTATTACCATATTTGGTTTGGTGACCACTTGACCATGTCGGTTTTTACTATCAGACAGCTCCCCATCAAATTCAGAAGAAATCATAAAGACTTCTCGGCGGTCTTTCCATTTGGTAACACATATACCATTTTCTGTGTACTGACTCACACTTTCTCCTTTCTTTAGTTTTTTATTTATAACATCGATCGGGTTTTCTTTTCTATTTGCTCGTAGTGTTCCTGTGACATATGTGTTTTGGTTCAATAAATTTTTTGTAAGAGGAACGCTATTATAGAAATTATCCATGTAAACTGAATATCCGGCTCCCGTCTTCCCCTCTAGCAATTTCTGAACGACTTTATTAGTGTGGCCTTTGCCACCTAACTCTTCATCTAATGATCCACTATATACAATTATTTTTACGGCCAATCCACTTGATTCCCCTAATATGTAAAGTTTTATACCATACTTGGCCTTTTTGCCTTTTATATATTGGCGAAAAATCAATCGGCCTCTCCAAAGAACCAATGATTCATCTATCGATAGTTGTCTGTGTAGATCATAAATTACTTCCATCCTTCGATTGAAAAAATCAATCAATGCCCTGACTTTTGCCAAGCTCGACAGATCTTCTTCATTATTGTTAAAATGAAGTGCCCGTAAGATGAGCAAAAATCTATCTCTTGACATAAATTGTGAAAATGCCGGTAAATTGAATAGGTAGTCCGTATTCCAGTAGTCACTCAACCGGTTCAAACGTATTGTTCCGGTGTGTAGTAGTAAACCCAGCCACACCCTCATTTCGTCTTTAGTGACATTTTTCCATCGCGTGATTCTGCTTGTATCACCTTCTGATTTCGACAATACTTCAACAGCATACAAATTAGTTTGGGTTGTCACAAGATTGTGCAAATCTTCATTGAAAATCAAATCAAAATAATCTATTGGTTCTTTACTTGACATCTCAATTTTCAACCCGGGTATTTTTGAAAATGGTATAGAGGCTGGTTGTTTTTTTATATTCGACCATTGCGTAGAGCTAACATCTGGTGTTCTAGATGTTTGTGAAACAGTTTGAATTTGAATATTGTCATCATTTTCAATATTTGACTCAAATTCAGAATCGTCCTCGATGATGGTGAATTCCTCATCACTAACGTCACTAAATGAATCATCCATATCATCCTCAATCTTTTGTCTTTTAGAGCTCGATGGGCGATCCATTTTTCAAGGTAAACGTATTTTTTTTCGTAAAATCAAAAAGGAAACTTATATGATACTAAATATCACTATGTATACACCAATTACCATAATATATTTTTCAAAAGGCACTTATTTTTGCTCACAATTCACTATGTCACTCATTCAAAATTGAAAATAACTAGAAAACATAAACAAAATATCCCTTGCAGTGAGTGACCTTTTCACAAAACAGCGCTAGAGAAATAGTCCAATTATTTTTATTATCAAGTCTCACAATGAAAACAAATGGAATAACTAGAAAAAATATTATTTAAAACTGCGGGTGTAACCTCAACTTTACAATGCGTTGCACATGCGCAAACGCCCGAATGCTCGGAATCTTCCGAAATAATGACGAATATCATATGCTGATGTAATATACTAACAATATTTAGGCATGGACATGCCGCGCGTGTTCTGAGCATGAAGCCGATGTTCACATGGACACGCCACGCGTGTTCTCAGCACTGGACGAGTTAAACTTTAAACTAAATCTCAACCGCTTTAGATGCAAAGAAAGTTAAATTACATATAACATATACAGACTGACTTTGAGACTTCACTACGTAGCTGCTACAATGTACAGAAAATGGGCCAATTCATCAGCAGCTGTCTTTTATATGTTTTTCCCGGAGGACTTCAGATCTTCTTCCTTGCCATGGGAGTCAGGTTTCCCTTACGAGGAAGATATTTTTAATTTTCTTTAAGTGAGACACTTGGTGCAATATTTTTAGTCGATTTAAAAAAAATTATAGGATAAAGAATTATTCTTAGAGATGATAGTTATTATTTTAATTAGGAAATGAATCCTTGAGATGGGTTGGTACAGTGAAAAGAATGAGTTGCATAAGAGAGAGTTGGAGAAATTTTAACTGAGGAAAAGAAAGAAAGTATTTTAAATAGAAAAGCACGTTTTTTTTTTTGAATAGAAAAGCACGTAAGTTTTGTTTATTTATTAAATACTTTAATGCAAATACATCTGGATTTGTTGCTTTAAAGAATCTTCTAATCTACCTGTTTTTTAAGTGAAACTTCCATAGGCGCGCATAAACTTCCATAGGGCAAATTGGCCTGAACGTCACGAAAAGTGAAACGGTGTATTATATTATTATTATTTATTATATTATTAAATATTTTATTTATTAATAAATTATTATTTTATATTACAGATCGGAGAGACAGTTCATGAGTAGAAAGAAAATTTAAAATTTTCACTCAGATGCTGATAGTTCAACACAATAAAGAGGGTTGACATAACGTGTATAATTTATTCGCTGTCATATCTTAAGCCATTTGGAGTCTGACATAATAAATATCATCATATTTATATATGTATTTAATCGTTTATAATTTCTCATAATCATTCATAAAATCAAAACATTTGCCACAAACCTATCCTTTCCCGATTCCCAAAAAGATCCAAAAATTTCCAATAAATATCTTAACAGTCAGAACTTATCCGATGAAGGAGTAAGGTGTCCTACCATCGGACCGAAACTCCGAACAAGCTATCCATCACTTGTGTGGCATATCTGTCTACCTTAAAAAATACTTGGCGTGACGGAAGTCTTGATTGATTTCGATAAACTTGTTTGTAACTTAATAAAAAAGAGGAAGGATTGAGTTGATAAAAAAATAATTTAGGGAAGGGTAAGAAGTGTGAGAGTAGTGTGTATGAGTTAAAAGAGAATATTAAGGTTTAGTTTGAAGTTAACTTTAACTCAAGCATTAAACTGTTTACTCTTCACATGAAAAAGTCTAAGAAGTCTCTTAACCGTTAACGAAATGCTTAAAAGTTGCTCTCAAATGAAATACATGCATCAAATTATGTACGAGTATGTTAGAATAAAGACGAGTCGCTTGCAACGTTACTTAACAATCCGTTTCAAATTATGTTCAATATAATTTGTTTTAAACAACGTTACTATGCGATCCGTTTCAAAGTATGTTCTACAATAAATTTCAAACATGATTGTTTGAAATTGATATGGGTATTTGAAATTTTACTATGCGGAGTTTCAATGGAAATTTGAAATTAAACTATGCATAGTTCTAATGGGTATTTGAAATTAAACTATGCATAGTTTCAATGGGTATTTGAAATTTAACTATGTATAGTTCCAATGGGTATTTGAAATTTAACTATGCATAGTTCCAATGGGTATTTGAAATTTAACTATGCATAGTTTCAATGGGTATATGAAGTTTAAGTATGCATAGTTTCAATGGAAATTTGAAATTTAACAATGTATAGTTCCAATGGGTATTTGAAATTTAACTATGCATAATAACAATGGATTTTTGAAATTTAACTATGCATTGTTCCAATGGGTATTTAAAATTTAATTATGTATAGTTACAATGGGTATTTGAAATTTAACTATGCATAATTACAATGGGTTTTTGAAATTCAACTATGCATAATTACAATGGGTTTTTGAAATTTAACTATGCATAGTTCCAATGGGCATTTGAAATTTAATTATGCATAGTTTCATGGGTATTTGAAATCTAACTATGCATAGTTCCAATTGGTATTTAAAATCTCAGTATTTGTAAAGTAATATTTTATTGAAAAACACTTTAACGTTTCTTAAACTGAATTTTAAAAATATAAAAAAAATATGTTTTTCAACGTTCGACTGAATGACAATGGTTGTCTAAAGAAAGACAATGGCTGTTTAAATAAATAAAAAACGAACAAATTACTGATCTCGATCGATAATTGTAGAACTAGAAAAGAGAATTTTTTAAAGACAAAGAAGGGTTGGTTGGAAGAGATTGCCACATGGCAATAAACTCACCAGGTTAAAATAAACAAAAAAAGGGAATCAAAGAAAAATTAGGATGAAAAGGTGTTCTGAGTAAAAGAACCAGTTTTAAATTTTCTCTTAAACGTAAATAAGGAAGGTGCACATCTGGTAACTATTGGAAATTAATTCCACAGTAACGCCGAGTGATCCACAAATGAAGATGTGTTCAATTCATTGTGTTTTGTTAGTATAAACAGGAGTCTATCATCGCCTGACGGAAGAGAACGTCCGTATTCTGAAAGAAACTGGATTGCGCAACATTATGAAAAAGAATTTGGATAGTTAATACCGTAAAAGTATAATAAATTATATTTCAATGCATCAAAGTGCAAAATTATGTCGTATCATCGCTCACACGTCTTGAAATTCCATAGATATACACTATGTTAGAATCTATACGTTTACCCCGCACAGATAATATTTAAGAACTAGGTGTCTTGTTCCACAGCAATCTCGCATTTGGTCCTCACATAGAAATTATGTGCAACTCAGCTTGTATTTTATTTATTTATTATTTATTATTACACATGACAAGAAATATACACAATTTGAGAAAAAACAACAGGTAATTTGATTTGGACATATAATTTATATGGATCTGGGTTTGTTGCCTTTCATTTGTCATATCCCCAGTAAACTAGGCTTTTGCCTGTATCTCACTGAGGATATTTAGCATGAAAAAATAAATCGATACTTCTTTACGATTTTTGATAACACAAAAAAACCCCCTTGCACGCTCTCATCAACCTGACAAACAGTGACACTCAACTACAACTGGAAACATCTTGCGAAACTCAACTCCTCACACATTATCACTTCAGAAAGACCAAAAATATTCATCCCACAATATACCGCACACAATCATAAGAATAAAAATCAAAACAAATTCAAAACAAAAAAAAAAGGAAGAAAAAAAGAAAAACACACAGAAACACAAATACAAAAACATCCAAAATTAAAACAACAAGAAGAGACCCACACTCACGAGCTCACATAAATCCTATGTATGACTCTAGGATTTGTAATGAGAATCTCTAAGTCGTTTGAAATTCATTGATCCGTAGCAAAAGAGGAAGTAATGCTTGCATTTGGAGCCCGGTGGGGGCGCAGAGCTCACTCAGGTGGAGAAAGTACAGAAACAAAATATCTACGATATCTCTATATGAGTGAGTTTGGTGTATATATCCTACTCAGTTTTTGCTGGGCATGCTCGGGTATAATTCCTTGAGCGTAAGAAGATATCTGCGTCTCCTGGTATCCGTTGTCAAACTCGTTCGAGGAGTTGTGAGCTGTCCAGCATTACTACAAAGATTAGCGTTAAATGTTTTTAACAATTATACTAGACTACCCCGGCAAGAACTGTTCTCAATAACATACGCAAGAACGAGTCTTTCAGCCGCTACGCCTGTTAGAAGGGCCTTAACTCTTTTGAACGGGACCGCTTCGGATACTGACATATTTCACATCACATTACCAAAAGCAAAAGTAAATTTTCTTCTCAGATTGAGCGCGTTAGAAAGCACTCATCAACGTACTTAAGTGGCTTTGAATATATGTGTATGTTTGTGTGTATATGTTATATTAAATGATTTTTTATTTTATACAATTTTTTTTATTCTACATAATTGTTTTTATTTTTAATGTTAACGTTTCTTGTATTTTTCAAAATAATTGTGCTTAGCCTGTTTAAATACAATTTCGTCTCAGGTAAACTGTCCCATACGCCTGTACATCTATAAAATATGGTAATGCACGAGTAACGAGACGAAAGTGTTTGCAGAAGTTTGTAGACTGCTCCGGAGGCTTGCAGCCGTCAGATTAGTGCATCACTACCATCTGCTACCTGAATGCAGCATCAGTAATTTTACTTCTCCTCCCTGTTTTATAAATATAACTCTTAAGCCTTAAAAACATTAATCATAAGAAAATATAATATACCGTATTAATCCGTCAATTAGGCGAGATTTTTATTTAAAAAGGCGACATGTAAATAGGGGGGTCGCCTTATATTCGAGTCACAAACATAATGGGTAACAATAAATTCACTACTCGCGATTAGTGAAATGGCAACATTGGAATGAAAGCGTTCAAAAGGCGTCATTGTTTACACATATCCTGTGCGTAGTAATTTCTGATAGTTTTTTTAGGTGTTTTTGTATTGTGCTTCGTTTTGCATCTTTGCTACCTAAAAAAATATTATGACTGACCATATTTAAAGACGAAAAGCTCGAAAAAATCAAGTGAATTAAGGAATACGCAGAAGCTATGATTCCAATTTTAAGGTTATGGTGGTGCGCGCTGCAGAAACAACCAACAACTGTGCGGTTACCAGACAATTTGGTATCACGGAAAATAATGTTAGATTGGCGTTTACAAAAACATGACTTGATAAATGCCCATTCCTAGGGGTCGCCTAATAATCAGGGTCGCCCTATAGTCGGGCCAATAAGATTTTGTAATTTGACTCAAAATTGTAAGCATTATTATACAATTGTAGGCATTATTATTATAATAAATTATTATTTTTACGATACGTTTTTTTTTTAGTATTCAAATATCTAACAGTATAACATAATACGAGTACAAGCAGGTTAGATGAGGTAATTCAATCGAGCCTTAAAAGATAAAGACAGGTGCCAAAATGTGGATGTACACTAAGAACTTAGTGTTGAACCCCTAACTGTAATGCGTTGTATTACACTTTTATTTAAAAATAATACACTTTGGTGGACTTATAACGTTTAAACAATTTATTCCAAGCAACCAGAATACAGTTAAAAGGTTTTATAAAAACCCAAAGTAGATAACATTCTTGGTTCGAAAATTGAGCCCCTAAATCCAGGGTTGATCGTTCTAAGAACTACATTAATCTTGGAAATTTTAATTATCATTTGAAAGTGGTACTTGATGTAGTCCATTTTTACAGCAATGAACCTGTCAGGAGTTGCCGTGTTGTAGAGTTAATTTCTAAATTGTGAAAGGAAAAGTAAATGTGACAATAGGATGAAAGATGAAAAACTGGAGGAAATGGGAGAGTTTTGCTAACTAGGTAGTATACTACCAGATAGGGGAAAAGTAACGAAATATATTGAGTGACTTCTTGTAAGAAAGTGAATGGGGCTTCAATATTCGAACAAAAAATATCACAATCATCTAAGAAAATGATTCACAGCTTGTGATAGTCAAACGTTCTCTTGTAAGTTTCTCGTCAAATTTGTCACGAAATATTAATTTTTATATCAAATTGACAGCTTACGAGTATATAGCTAAAACCTCTTTTGCCCAAAGGCAATATGCTTATTTGGCTCCCATTACATACAATGGCGTGCCGACTTCAATAAAAGTAAAGGTAGGAAAACCATTTAGACAGTCGATCGGAGCGTGGTTGTTATTGCGACAGGATTTTGAGTACTTGGGCTTTCAGGATGAATGACGAGTAGAAAGGATTTATGTGAGCTCGTGATGTGAGTCTCTTCTTGTTGTTTTAATTTTGGATGTTTTTGTATTTGTGTTTTTCTTTTTTTCTTCTTTTTTTTTTGTTTTGAATTTGTTTCGATTTTTATTCTTATGATTGTGTGCGGTATATTGTGGGATGAATATTTTTGGTCTTTCTGGAGTGATAATGTGTGAGGAGTTGAGTTTCGCAAGATGTTTCCAGTTGTAGTTGAGTGTCACTGTTTGTCAGGTTGATGAGAGCGTGCAACGGGGTTTTTTTGTGTTATCAAAAATCGGAAAGAAGTATCGATTTATTTTTTCATGCTAAATATCCTCAGTGAGATACAGGCAAAAGCCTAGTTTACTGGGGATATGACAAATGAAAGGCAACAAACCCAGATCCATTAAAATTATATGTCCAAATCAAATTACCTGTTGTTTTTTCTCAAATTGTGTATATTTCTTGTCATGTGTAATAATAAATAAATAAAAAATAAATAAATAGCCTTCTTTTTATATTTGCAATATCACTTCCGTTTTAAGGTAAAAGTAGACCGTATTTAAATCAGCTAGGAAAGGTTTATTTAGAGAAATGTTTGACAAAAATACAATTATAATTGACAGGAAAAGAATAATGATAAAAAAGCAATAAATAAAGTCCCGTTGAAAGAGCAAATTCTCCTCAAGGGGTCTAACTTATGCGACCACGTAACTTGCTTCATTTACGTTTGTCTGGTTGGTTGGAAGAGATTGCCGCCTGGCAATAAACCCGCCAGATTGTATTTGCAATAAAAGTGTTAAATAAATAAATAAATAACTCAAACCCACTGTTACTTTTTCTTCCTTCCAGTGTCATGTCAGGTCCCCCCAACGTTGAATATCACCTGAGAGAAGGCATCTTTGTCCCCGGCAGCCGGAAAAAGATCCCCAACGCTCCTTATACCAGTCCAATCACGTATATTGCGGAGCCAGGAGATTTGCCTCCTGCCAACACCTCTTCGACCCCCTATTTTGCCTTGAATGATCAGGTGCAGTAATTGTTACTGAAAAATGAAAATTACTATAGAATGCGTGCGAAAGGGTATTCCTTGTGATTGATTATGATTGTTAGTAATTCTGTGGAAGAAAAATCCCTGTGTTTTATGTGAAAGCTGTTACATTCCAGCAAGCACGCAGTCTTGATAAATCCAACCAATAGTACCTACTTCATGGAGATCCAAGTTTCAAGACGATTGGCAGATTTAAATTCATGAACCCTTTCGGTAGACAGAGTTTTATGAAGCGCTTTTTTTTGTGTTACTTATTAATACTTTATGAATTTATGAGAAGCAGCATATAAGTCACAAAGAAGCACTTAATTAAATGTAAAATGGTATAAGACTTAAACCAGTCCGGAAATGATTCCAATAGGAATCGAACATGGAGTGCCCGCTTGTTTAGTGTGAATGCTAAACGTTATACCACGACCGCCGATAAATGCGTGCAAGGAAAATAAAACATGGGAGGAAGACATGTGTTCAATGGTGAAATGAGTTAAATAATGGCTGGCCATGTCGTTTGAAATATACTTTACCTTAAGTAAAGGAGGGCAGATGGTATAGAGGCTTCCAAGAGGTAAAATATTCGAAAATATGGCGACTTTCATGGTCTTTGTAAGACACCTGACTTTTAGCCTGAAGTTTACAGGTTCAATCCGTGATTTTAAAAAAGGGTTTCAGGTAGGTTTTTACTTAAGGGGGTATTCTTCTATTCTTGTATTTTATAATTCTACTCGAGAAATTTGAAAAAAATAATTTTTTTTTTGCATAAAGTTTAAGTTTATACTTAAAAAATATGCTCTCATAAGGAAATTTTAAAATTCTTAATATTTACGAAGTTATATCTATAAATGAGGCAGCAATTACGCCGCACCGGAATGACTCAGACAATAATCTCAAAACTTTAAACGCGTTTTTCTCGAAACTACTTTTTTTGACCTGGTCGACATAAAATCTCAAGTTTTATCCAACCGCTTGCCTTCAAATTTGGTATGAAACATATAAAATATGTCTTTTTATCGTTTCTACCTTGGAATATTGAAAACTATTTTTCTTACTATTTTAAAAAAAATTTAATATTTGAAAAAAAAGGGAAAAAAATAAAAAAATTTTCAGACAGCCGCCATTTTACTATTTAAAAAAAAAAATTTTTTTTGGTACCAACTATAACGACATTATTGCTTATTAAGAAACTGATTTACGAAAAGGCTTTAATCATGTCGACCAGCTTACCCCTTTTTTTACGACAAGATATGACAGCTGATAACATCGTGAATTAAAACTATTTTTTTCAAAAAATTTTCTGTACATTCTCAAACCACCAATTAACAAACTGTAAAAAATGCATACCAAAAATGTTTTTAGTTTTTTTTTATTAAGTCTGAAAAAACGCCCGAAATTCACGCTTCTAAAGTAGAATACCCCCTTAAGGTTTCTTTAATATTTTTCAGGTAGGCTGAAAGGGATTGTTACATAGCAATACATTTGCCAGATTGTGCTGTTCACAAAGAAAGTGTTATATAAATAAAACAATGTGCATACTTAAGAATAATTATTTTTCTTAATGAATCTGTCCCCCGTTTACCCCGTATTATACTCGTAAAATGTAATGCAAACTTATTCGCAAGTAAACAATACTGGGGCGGGTAAAGTTTGGAGTCCTCGTTCCACAAAGTTTTGCATACCGATGGCAGTTTCTTCCAACCAGATTAGCAATTCAATATGCCGTGAAATTTAAATGTGAGTACTTTTGTTGCGAACTTGTTGGCTCGAAGTGCATTTTGTTTTGTGCTGTTTTTGTGTAGTTTCTCTTTGAAAGAATCTTTATTTTGTTGCATTGAATATTAAATTGAAATTATTTTATATCTACTAACGAAGAAGTTTGGTTTCATGACCTTATATACTTGATCTTATATAGTGACGACTTCTGTAGCCTAGGTGGTAAGACGCCTTATTTCTAATTTGGGATGGCGGGTTCGATTGTCGTTAAAACCTAGATTTTTTTAAAAGGATCCCGGTTTGGTTTTAGTTTTATCTTAAACATAGTTTTGTTACAAATAGCACGCCATATTGTACTGTATACAACGAAAGGGAAAATATTAACAAAAACAATACAATAAAGAAGTGTATGACGTCATAATTTTAATGACAAACACAAATAATTACAGCAGTCAATTAAGAACTTATACAATGAAGAAAATATATTTATATAGTCTATCCACTAATAATAAAGGATAATTTATGGTGCCGTTAAGATAGCAGAAACTCCCAAAAGGCGCTTGCACTCGGAGTTCGAACACACTTTTATTGACGAATTAAAAATTAAAAAAAAAAACAAGTTTAGATAAAGGGTAAAAATATGGAAACTGAAGCCAACACATAAGGAACTTTCGCACATCTGCATTTGTTTAAAAAATAAATATTTGGTAAGAAAACCGCAGAAAACTTGCCAAGGGAAGAGGAATTCCAAAAAACCTTTATACTTAACCCATTTTTTGGACTATTCAAAATATCAAAACTCCGTAAATATATTATTTGATTCTGTATACGTAAAAATATCAAATTGCTTAAATGGCGTTTTCATCGTTGTTTTCTGTTTTGAAAAAAAAAACTTTCCATACTACGAATAGCCCATACAGACAACCTCGGTAGCCTAGTTAACAAGACCCCAACTCCGGGGTAGCGGGTTCCCATTGATACCTATGTTTTTAAATGGTATCTGTCTGCCTTTCACTTTCTGGTTGGTTGGAAGAGATTGCCACTAAGCAATAAGCCCGCCAGGTTGAACTGTGTTAAACGAATGTATAATACATCATCATCACTATTACACATTGTCTCTATCCGGGTAAGTAAAAAAATCTCCACTTCATTCTATCCTGGCACACATATTTCACTCTCGCCCCATTCATTCACTTCGATATGCATACTTTTCTATTATAAATTATTTTTTACTTCTCTCTTTCAGGATTTGGTAGTACCACGTTTTTCTAGGTCATCCTAAACTTCTCGTATCTTTAATACTAATTGTAAAAAACGGCTTAATGCTCCCTCTATTATTCAGAACAGTCCTTATGTCCGAAGTAAGAAATACTAAAGTCCTTATGTCCGAAGTAAGAAATAATAAAGTCCTTATGTCCGAAGTAACAAATAATAAAGTCCTTATGTCCGAAGTAACTAATAATAAAGTCCTTATGTCCGAAGTAAGAAATAATAAAGTCCTTATGTCCGAAGTAACAAATAATAAAGTCCTTATGTCCGAAGTAACAAATAATAAAGTCCTTATGTCCGAAGTAACAAATAATAAAGTCCTTATGTCCGAAGTAACAAATAATAAAGTCCTTGTGTCCGAAGTAACTAATAATAAAGTCCTTATGCCCGAAGTAAGAAATAATAAAGTCCTTATGTCCAAAGTAACAAATAATAAAGTCCTTATGTCTGAAGTAACTTATAATAAAGTCCTTATGTCCGAAGTAAGAAATAATAAAGTCCTTATGTCCGAAGTAACAAATAATAAAGTCCTTATGTCCGAAGTAACAAATAATAAAGTCCTTATGCCCGAAGTAACTAATAATAAAGTCCTTATGTCCGAAGTAAGAAATAATAAAGTCCTTATGTCCGAAGTAACAAATAATAAAGTCCTTATGTCCGAAGTAACAAATAATAAAGTCCTTATGTCCGAAGTAACAAATAATAAAGTCATTATGTCCGAAGTAACTAATAATAAAGTCCTTATGTCCGAAGTAAGAAATAATAAAGTCCTTATGTCCGAAGTAACAAATAATAAAGTCCTTATGTCCGAAGTAACTAATAATAAAGTCCTTATGTCCGAAGTAACAAATAATAAAGTCCTTATGTCCGAAGTAACAAATAATAAAGTCCTTATGTCCGAAGTAACTAATAATAAAGTCCTTATGTCCGAAGTAAGAAATAATAAAGTCGTTATGTCCGAAGTAAGAAATAATAAAGTCTTTATGTCCGAAGTAACAAATAATAAAGTCCTTATGTCCGAAGTAACTAATAATAAAGTCCTTATGTCCAAAGTAAGAAATAATAAAAAAAAAAACAAGAACGCTAATTTAACAAAAGTTCCACTAGAAACGTTTAAAAAAAAGTTATAATAGTGTTGACATGTATTGTTTATATTGTTTTGAATTTATTTTACTATATTTGTACATAGCAGCACAACACGGTGAGTTTATTGCCATGTGACCATCTCTTACAACCAATATCAGAAATATCTAAAAGAAGCCTTCAGAGAAAATGAGGCTTAAACCCTCTAAAAAAAGGTGCCAACCAGTATCTGACCCGTTATTTCCGGATCGGAAATCACGTGTTATACCATAAAGGTCATACTATCCTATACAGATCTTTTTCAATTATCTCTAAGCCTTCAATCGTCCAAATATATTGTGATAACATGAAATGTAAGAAATATAGTAACAACAAAAAAAAAACAAACATAGACAAAAACAACAAAACTAGTAAAAAAAAAGCATTTAACTGGAAAAGTTTTAATAAAAAAAAGTTGAAGCGGAGATGACAGTTCGCGGGATATATTTTCATTTCTCGAAGAAAAACTTTCTCGAATGAGATCATTTTTTGTCAAGGAAAACTTTAGGATCGGGGAACATTTCAATATCAAGTACTTCACAGTTGAGTTAAAGTTGAATCACATTTCGAACGAACTATTTCGAGCTCATTTTCAAGTTCGTTCTTTTATTTTGTTCGTATGAATTTTCGTCCGTACGATCATCTGTTTAAGAGATTTTTTTTTCATCGATGCGAGATTAATACAGGGTGGATTGTAGAAACTTGAGGAGATTTCAAGTGCAAGAGTTTGACAACACTGATATTTAAACAGGAAGTGGAATCGTCACGTTTTTTCTTAACTTGAGGAGATTTCAAGTGCAAGAGTTTGACAACACTGATATTTAAACAGGAAGTGGAATCGTCACGTTTTTTCTTAACGGAGTGGACTGATGTTCACCATGGATTGTAGAAACTTGAGGAGATTTCAAGTGCAAGAGTTTGACAACACTGATATTTAAACAGGAAGTGGAATCGTCACGTTTTTTCTTAACTTGAGGAGATTTCAAGTGCAAGAGTTTGACAACACTGATATTTAAACAGGAAGTGGAATCGTCACGTTTTTTCTTAACGGAGTGGACTGATGTTCACCATGCGTTTGTTATGAAAACGTTTTTTTTTAAATCGTGACTGGCGTGATTTCTCCTCATTGTGTGCTCAATGCTGAGTGTCGTGGTCCTCTGATATATCTTGAACTCGATCTGTATCCTTCCCTCCCGATCATAGAGCAGGTTAAATACAGCGCTTAACCCTCTGCTGACAGAGAGCGCTTAACCCTCTGCTGACATTGCGCCTGAGCGCAATACAAATCCTAGCACGTTTGGGCGCAACTCATCTGTGAGATTAAAAATTAAATAACTAATTACGCTTAAGGAAAAGCTTATCAAACTGAACTTTTCACTCAAACATGATTATATAACATTTCTTTATACTTTTCAATAACAACATTTTTAATTTTCTCATATTGTTTTTTCTTAAAATAGAAAATAACTAGTTTAAAACATTCTCAGTCTTTTGTTGTTAGCTTATCAACACGACTAATGCAATTCAGTAACATCAAAATTTTTTTCAGCCATTTAATACCCACAATAAATTTGTAAAAAAGATTTAGCACAATCAAAAGTATGTGGAATTAACTGTCACATCTTCATGAGGTAGGTGTTCATGTGACGAAAATAAAAGCAATAACTTAACATTAGAGAACACTTTGCTAGCACTTTTTCAAAAATAATTTAGAATGTAAAATTCAAATTCACTTGTGATCATAAAACGTCTTCACAAAAACAAAAGGGAGTAATCAAAATATGATTGGAAAGTTATTCCTGATCAGGCTCACTCTGAACATTTTCCAAAACATTCTTATGACAATTTTCACACACCATGCGTGCATGTTCGTATTCGTATAATAAATAACGATCAATATCATCGAATAAGGGGCTAGAACATAAATATACAAACTATTGCAGGTAAATAAAAAGAAATTTAGAGAAAAAAATATAAATTTCGGAAATCAAAAATACTTACGTAATCGGGCGTAACTCATCCAGCAGATTAAAAGGTTCATCACGGAGACCAACGGTGCACTAGAGAAATAACAAAGATACCCTTTTGTTAGGGGTAGGGAGTCAGGAAGCTACTATAAGCCTCACCTCTTTGTCGGTAAACCTCGCCCATTGACACAAAAAAAACAAGGTACCTCATCCCACAGACTCGAGGCCTGCCCAAGGGTTAAAGGGATCCTGTTAACTCTTTTATTTGATTTGACCGTCTCACAAGACACCTTGTTCTATCCATCTCATAAGACACATTGGCCTTTTCTCAACTGTCCCAGTAATCAACAGCTTCTTTAGACCTTTATATTTGTTTCTAGGAATTTCCTAGTAACGCGCAGCGATTATTATATCGTCATTTCAACATTTCACGTCATTATTATTGTGCATACCGTGACAACCTTACCATGCAGTGAGGCAGGCAAAACATCCATAGCTGTTATCAAAGTCATGCTGTTTTCAGAGGAAGAAATGTTTCATTGCTGGCGGGTTCTCCAGATATAATATGCCAGTAAGTGATCACCCACTTTGAGGTTATATCAAGTCTCAAGTGCACATTAATGAACTCAAGTTAGCTAGAAAACTAAACCTGAAAACATCGTACAAGCAGCGTGACAGACAATGATAAATGGCGGAGAACATTTGACAAATGTGCTGTTTGAAAAATTGGTGAAATGAAGTATTACAGGTCAATCTCATTACAACGAATACTGAAATAACAAAATTATCAGTATAACGAATATTTTTTGTTGAATGAAATTAACTTATTGTACTTTAAATAATGTTTTTACCAATCCCGTTTGAACGAGAATATAGAATATTTGTTGGCCGAGAGAGGATCAGACCAACAGGCTTTTATGAAACAAGTATTATTTTTTATTTATTTATTATTACACATGACAAGAAATAAACACAATTTGAGAAAAAACAACAGGTAATTTGATTTGGACATATAATTTTAATGGATCTGGGTTTATTGACTTTCATTTGTCGTATCCCCAGTGAACTAGGCTTTTGCCTGTATCTCACTGAGGATATTTAGCATGAAAAAATAAATCGATACTTCTTTCCGATTTTTGATAACACAAAAAACCCCGTTGCACGCTCTTATCATTATATAACAAACTGTTTATTAATTTTAATGTTCAAATGAAAAGACAAGCTAACTGATATAAATTACATACATTAGGCTTCATTCTGTTGTTCTGAGGAGGTGTTTCGTTCTTACAGAGTCTGCTCTTACTTCGATTCCGTAAGTCATAACAGGTCTTATGCATGTTTTGTATATTCTGACTTTGCTTTCCACCAACATGTGTTTATTGCCCCAAACAGTGTTCCTCAGGCATCCGGAGATAACGGTTGCTTTATTGGTCTGTTCTTTGACTTTATTATACAGATCGTTGCAGTAAGATATCTCCACACCCATTGTAACATTGAGGGCATCGTGAGATGGAGTAGACAGAGAAAACGATTCTGGAGGGACTACGTTGAGAGGATGGACCCAGCGAGAATACCTAAGATTGTAATGCACGAGATTCCGGAGGGTCGTCGACCACCGGGACGTCTACCAAAGAGATGGAGAGAAAGTTGGACATCTTCGTCACAGAACCAAAACTGAAATCCTGTTTAAACACATCGCAAGATCTAGAAGAAGGCTTAATTCATTTAAGGAAATATTTTATTTAAATGATTGCGAACGAGCTGATATTTTTGAAAATTTGCTGTCATCCACGAGCACGTCGAATGCAATATTAACATTGGAGAGCGAGGAATATGACAATGAAAATAAAATGATGCCTCCATATAAAGGTTTCGCTTTTGAATAGATTGAAAATGTTTGGATTTGTCTATCCTTTAGCACTGATTTAATAATTATGTAATATTGAAAAAGCAATCATGAATGATGCTAAGAAAAGTTCAGTACAATCAAAATAACATTAATTTGACTGGAATTTTTTTTTGTGTATTAATGTTACTTTTTATTCTGAAATAAAATAGTTTTTTTTATACCATATTCACCATAATGAGATATTTTTTTATGGTCCCATGAATTTCGTTATATTGAGATTTGATCTGTATACTCAAAGGCCTATCATATTATATAGCAAGAAATAAATATTTTATTTCATATTATTAATTTCCTTTTTAATAGCCCATTCAATGTGTAATTTTTAATTCAAATTACTGCAAAACTAACATTTTTAAAATGTTCACGTTAGTTTAATTTTATACATTATAGTTTTTGAACCTGGAGTTTATTTTTTATGTTTTGGTTTTTCAGGTTCGGTAAAGTTTGTTATAAAATTGTTCGCACTTGAAAGTTATTTTTAATTTAAAATGAAAACATGTTAGAGATAATTGGTCACAGTGCGCTTGATTTATATGAATAATTTCGCCAACCAACAAAAAACTCTAATCAATTTTAATTTTTATCACATAAAAATCGATCGAAGTGTATATAGTGGAGAAAGTACAAAAAAAATATCTACGATATCTCTATATGAGTGAGTTTGGTGTCTATTCATGGCTTTATCCTACTCAGTTTCTGCTGGGTAACTCCTTGAGCGTAAGAAGAGATCTGCGTCTCCTGGTATACGTTGTCAAACTCGTTCGAGGAGCTGAAAGCTGTCCAGCACTACTACAAAGATTAGCGTTAAATGTTCCTAACAATTACACTAGACTGCACCGGCAAGAACTGTTCTCAATAACATACGCAAGAACGGGTTTTCCAGCCGCTATGCCTGTTGGAAGGGTCTTAACTCTTTTTAACGGGACTGCTTCGAATATTGACATATTTCATATCACATTACCAAAAGCATAAGTTAATTTTCTTCTAAGATTGATTGCGTTAGAAAGCACTCATCAACGTACTTAAGTGACTTTGAATATATGTGTATGTTTCTGTGTATATATGTATGCATGTACATTATTTTTTATTTTATATATTTTTTACTTATTATGCATAATTTTTCTTTATTTTTAATGTTAACACCTCTCGTATTTTTCAAAGTAATTGGGCTAAGACTGTGTTGAGAAAATAAATCAAATACCTTGGATACGCCAACAATCAACAGTCTTCAAGACTCGACTGTTTTTTTTATGACAAAACATGGAATTATTTGATTGGGGATGAATATGAATTTAAGACTGATGTATAAAGTAAAACGAAAAAGAATGATCTAAGATACTTAAGGGATGTAGAACAAATGAATCAATATGGGCTAACAAAACATTATGGTTAGATAAAATATTATAGTTAAATCAGATGAAAAATATTTTTGAAAAAAGAAACATAAAAGTCAAATAAATCTTAGGAGTTGTTTAAGGTGTAAGGTTGTAGATGAGATGAAAGATGTGTGTTGAGATAGGAAAATCTGAAACACTGTCCTCTTCCTATCCCGATAGGGGAATGTCATGTTGGTAGTATGTATGTGTAAAGGTTATTTTTGTAGTTCGTTTTCTTTTTGTAAGATGTGTTTCGTTTTTCTCAGCAAAAATGTTTTTTTTTAAAACATATGTAAATGTATAAAAAAGTATTCGAACTTTTCCACGTTTATTTCCCATCCGAATACTTAAATTATTTTATTTGCATAATTATCTTAGCCGATTTGTATGTTGTCCGGTTCGAACATAGATTTTAATTCCCCTTTGACTATCTTTTTACTCGAATTATTGCACTTAACAATATTTTTTCAGAAAAAAAAAACGTAAAACCAAAATTACTCACAAATCTACTTTTTTTTTAATTTTTTATTCTCGTCTGACATTTCAAAAATATTATCTTCCGACGTCTAAGTAAATTTGCAAGAAATAAGTTAAAAAGTGATCACAATCAATAAAACAATTTTAAAATGCAAACTTTAGAAATTGAATGATAAAGTTGGGGAGGAAAAAGTTAGTACTCCGTAGAAAGAAGCAAAAAGTTGAAGCCAAGCTTTATTTCAATAGAATAAAAAAAAAGTTTTAACCCTGTTGGAGAGAAGACATTATTCCATTTTCTGACGATATTGCAGTTTAACTGGGAAACTTTTATTAGAAACGAAGGGTTGGACAGTGGCGTCATGACTTGGTCTTCCATTTGAGAAGCATTGTCTCAATCGCGAATTTTAAATTCAATCACCTAAGTTCGATAGCTCTTGAAATTTGTTAGTGAATAGAATTTTTGATGCAATTGTGACAGAGAAAGTTTGAATTTAAATTTTTGCATAAAATATACGTAATTCAATTCAATGAAAAAAATTATATCACTTTATATCCCGATCCGAGACGAAGTAAGAAATGAAATGGACCATAGAAGAGGCGTCAGAATTCACGGCCAAAAAGTGGATGTGATAAGATTTGCAGACGATATTGCCCTGATCGCCGATAGCGAAGAAGAACTAAAGGAGACCTTGGAAACTATGGAGGATGTCCTAAATACCAAGTTCAACATGAAAATAAACAAGGACAAAACAAGTGATAACCGTCGGCAGAGACGAACACCAAATGAACATACTAATGTCAGGAGCTGCACTTAAGAACGCAAAAGAGTTTGTCTATCTTGGTAGCAAAATCACATGGGATGGCCGTATAAAAAGAGAGGAGGTTGACAGTCGCATCCACCAAGCAAAACTCAAAGATTTTAGAATCCAACAACATGGACCTAAGGCTTCGCAAGCAATTGGTCAAAACATATGTGTCGAGTATTTTGATGTATGGTTGCGAGACATGGTGCATAGGCGAAAGAGATCGAAAAAGATTGGAGACCTTCGAGATGTGGACCTATAGACGAATCCTAAGGATTTTCAGGAGAGACCACATTACAAATGGCGAGGTTCTCAGCAGGATCGAAGAAACCAGGCAACTGTCAAACACCATATCGGAGAGGCGTGCAGAACGGATGGGTCATATGATGCGACAAGAAAATCTCCTGCACAATATACTGGAGGGAATGATTGAGGGATCGATTGGCAGGGGGCGTCCTCGCCGAGAGTATCTGGAGCAAATATGCCACGATATGGACTGCATCTCCTATACAGAGCTCAAGAGGATCGCTGAGGACCAAACGGAGTGGAGGAGGAGATGCAGAGCTTTGCTGCTAACCAATCCCCAGGATTGAAACTGAAGAAAAAGTCCCCGATCCCGTGTTTTAACATGATAAATTAAAATTTCTAACATAGATATTACCCTAGATAATAAAAATATGCATGAATTAATTTATGATAGAGATTTTGACGTCGGGTCATCAGTGTGCAGTGAAGTGTCAAGATCTTGAAAATTTTGACCTATGAATAAGGATACCAACTACAGTATCCGGGTCAAAAGAGAATCGAGAATTTGTAGATTCATTTGAACAGGTTGTCAAAGAGCGTGCCTAAACATATTTTGATATGTAATGACATCAACTACTAAAAAAGAAAACCATACAGAACTTGAAATTTATGTACGAGGCATATCCAGAAACTAAGTGTACTGAATTTTTGTAGGTTACAATTTTTTTATTTAAACAAAAAAATTACGTGGTTACCGTAGTACATATGTAAGCTATTTTTCGACATAGTTGTCATTCCTCTCAATGCAGGTGGTGAAGCGGGGTATCAACTTTTTGATGCCTTCCTCGAAGTAGTTTCCCGCCAACCCCTCCGTCCACTTCTCCACCTCCTCATTTACCTCCTCGTCGGTTGAAAACCTTTTTCCACCCATGTGCAGCTTCAGGGAGGTAAAGAGATAGTAATCTGAAGGTGCTAGGTCAGGGGAATGCGCGGGATGGTTCAGGACACCCCATTTAAACGAGGCGAGCAGTTCCTTCGTGACGTTGGCCGTATGTGGTCTGGCATTGTCGTGCAGAAGGCAGACTCCCTTTGTCAGCATGCCTCTCCTCTTGTTCTGAATCGCCCTCCGCAATTTTTTTAGGGTTTCACAGTATCTTGCAGAGTTGATGGTCTCCCCTTGAGGCATATATTCAATTAAAATTATGCCTTGACAGTCCCAAAACACGGATGCCATGATTTTCTTGGCTGAAATTGTGGTTTTGAACTTTTTGGCGGAGGGTGAAGAGGTGTGACGTGACCGTTTTTAAACTCGCGACACCACTTGTACACACTCGTACGATTCATAGCTTTATCACCATATGCAGTTTTCACCTCATTATAAACCTCAACCGGAGGTTTTCTCTTCCAAACGAGATAACGGATGACGCCGCGTATTTCGCACTTGGCGGGAGATTGCATTGACATTTTTCACGAAACGTGTTGTCGCGTCGACACTTCTCAACGTAATGACCTCGAACTGATCTCGTTGCGGAGGGGAAGGGTCAGGCTACACGGAAGTGTAGCCAACATGTCGAAAATAAAATCCATCCGGTCGTGAAAGCCTCAGTACACTTACTTTCTGGATACGCCTCGTACTTTGCATAAGAAGAGAAGTGAGATCTGGTACTTGTGAAGGAAGTGCAATATAGCTCTCCACAAAGGAAAATGTTGGCAAAAGTATCATATTTCACGTGATTATGAAAGTATTTTTAACAAATATATAGATACATTATAGTTAAAGCATTAACATTGTGGAGGTTTAAAGACATTGTAATTTGTTTTATCAAACACTTTATTCGACGTTTTGTAACGGTATAACCCTACCGATTTCAAGCCTACCGAGCAAAAACATAACTCACAGGGAAGCACAAACAAGTATTGTTTGTGCTCCTCTGATGATGAGAGGAAAACCTTGAAACCGGTAGGGTTATACCGTTACAAAAAATATTAGATAAAACAACTTGCAAATATATACAGTTTTGATACAATATTCTTATAATTGACTTACATATAGCAATTTTAGAAAACCCTTTACAAAGTGTTAATTAAAGAATTGAATATGTTTAATTGTTATTTTGTATACGTACTCAAACGGGACAGTATCAAAATTAATATCTGAACTTTGCTAATCTGCCAAGTTTGATATATAGGAGTGAAACGTGGACGTGGAAAAAGACTGAGAGGAGGTGAATAAATGCTGTTGCATACATATGACAGAAGACGAAATGAAGTGATAAGGGAAGAATGTGAACTTAAGCTTGATGTATTAAGTAAGATGAAAAAGAGCACGCTGAGTTGGTTTGGGCATGTGGAACGAATAAAAGAAGAAAGACTAAAATACATTTGTATAGCGCAAATATGAGAGGTAGGCGTGTGAGAAGAATATCAATGAAAGTATCAAATAAATGATTTTCTGAAAGAAGGAGAAATCGAGAGTTAGAAAAATTGTAGAAGTTGTATGAGACGGTATATGGATATAAAAGAGGCTAAGGATGTGTTTCGATATAGGCAAGTATAGAAGTTTGTCTTCTCTGCCTATTTTGACAGGAAAGTAGTGAGATGGTATGTGTATATGAATTATTTTGAATATTTTTTCAGTTATTTTTTATTAATAATTATTTTTCTTTTTCTACGGAATCTGAGCGATCATCTCTGCGTCTCATCGTAATTTGCATTGGTAATGCGAGAAATTATCCAATTTTTCTTAAGTAATATATGATTCGGTGGTTTGTGCTTCTCACCAAGTAAAATTAAAAAAAATATGCTGGAACGAATATAGTACAAATATAAAATCTCTTGGAAATGGTATTTCTGAGACGATTATTTAAAATATGTTCACTTTATCAAATTTTTGACGGTATGTAACTATAGAAGTCCCGAAATACGAAGGTATGAGTCCGTGACGTTAACTTTATTAAAAATACTACAATTTCAAGTGTCTCGATAAATTAAAGACATTTATTTACTTTAACCTCTTCTCAATAATTACAACTATGCAAGAAATCATAAGTGTCAAATAGTACATATTCGTGTAATTCTCGGCAGCACCTCTTAGCACTACAAGAATAATCTTACCTAGTGTTTTCTATATAAATCTAAAATCACACCCACATTATGTAACAGGAAAATTCGTATAACCTGCATAATAGAAAAAAATATATAATGAAACGCGTGACCCAGAAACACAGTTTTCAACTTACCCCCAAATTATTCGACCTCATTAATAACACCCTCCTGCTAAGACGCGTGTTAGTCTCACTTAATTGTACATATAACCTGTTGTTAACATTATCTTCAACAAGAAGGTCGCAATAATATTGCGATTAAAATTCACTTTTTCGAGTGTTTTCAGGAATCGATCCTGAAACCACCTAGTGAAAGATAAATCTTACCTTCTAGGACACTTGAATAGTGAACAATTTTATTTAAATAGTGTCACAAGACCAGATCTATCCTCTTTCAGCAAAGATGCAGGGAACTGCGATAATATAGGAACTTTTCCTCTACAGATCTTATTTCGAATAGTTCATGGAGCACAATGGTCAAACCATCATATGTGATACTATCAAGATGGAATTTTGTTACATATACAGTCTTCTCCCTGGCTTCATCCCAACTCACTGTCTGCGAAGACTGTTGGGGTCAGCTCTCCTCGTCCTCAGGCTGTATGCTCTTCTGTCCCGAACTACGTCCCCCAAGGCGTGCCTCTGCATCAGGTTACCTTTTTGCACCACCCATGAATTCTTTGGTCTTCCTCTGGTTGTTATTCGAGGAAGATCTATGGAGATTGCCTGGTACACAATGTGATCGGGTGCTCTGCGTCCAACGTGCCCATACCATCTCAATCGCCTCTTCTCCATCTTACTGTTGATGTCTGTAACACCTAGGCTTCCACGAATGCGTGAGCTTTTTATTTTGTATCTTAGGGGCACACCTGATGACCATCTTTCCATGCGCATTTTAGCAGTTACATATCGATAGTGATGGGTGTGTTATACCAATCATTGATCTAAGTAATTTCCCTTTAGCTCTGTTCACGAGGGTTTGAAAGCAATTAAGATGCCTCCACGTAGCCCATGGTAGATGGTCTCCGACCGGTATGCATTCCACTGGCAGCGTCTATGTTAGACCACAAAAAGTAACAATGTACTTCTAAGATGATAGTCCACAACAGTATTTTAGTACCAAATTTGACGTATAGGAGAAAAATGTGGGAGATTGTAATTTATTTTTATCAAACACTGTGTATTCCACTTTTTTTGTGACGGTATAACCCTACCGGTTTCAAGGCTTTCCCCTCATCTTCAGGGGAGCACAAACAAGACTAAATGCTGTTCGAACTGGTACCGATATACACGCTTCAACGGTTGGGGGCTGAGGGGTGAGAGAGGCACAGGACGATTTCGGCCAAGAGCGGAGAGATTTTTGGGATATAACTGTTCAACAGATGTTCGGACCGATGTAATGACTTAGAAATTTCTAGGACCTCTAATCTGTCCAATTTATTTCCGTTACTACTGATATGTAAGAATTTAGCATCATCGATAGAAAAATTATGGTTTTCAAGGTGACAATGAATAGCCATTTCAGAATAAATTAGAGGATTTGTTAAGGCGGATTTGTAAATGTGGGAGAGGAAAAATAATTAACGAAGCTGAATTAATGCTGTAGAAATACGTGCACTGGAAAAATACATGGGGGGACAATTTATGACAGAATACGGAATAAAGTGATTAAGGGCAAATGTGACCTTAAATAGGCTCATTATTATCGTTATTGTGAACTAAAGGTCAGTATGTTGAGAAAAATAAAGAAGAGTACACTGCAAATGTGAGTGGAAGCATGATAGAGAAACGTGACTGGAAGCATGATAGAGATATGTGAGTAGAAACATGACAGAGAAAAACCAAAAATGGTATTATTGGATCAAGTAAATGATATTTTGAATAAAAGAAACGTTAAAAGTTAGAGAAATTGTAGGAGTTGTATAAGAAAGTGTAAGGATGTAGAAGACAAAATGACGCGACAAACCAGACAGACAATTTTGGCGCTCTGCGCTCTGCCTACCCCAATAGGGATAAAGCGTAATAGTATGTATTTATGTATATACGAATATGAATCTTTATGTTTTTGATTTTCCTATCACTACACATATATTTTGCTTTTTATACATACATATACATTCTCATACACGAAGGTTAGCATCTCATCAACTTGATCAAGACAAGCATTAAATGAGCCCATAGTTGTATTATAAAGTGTTATCTTACACTTCCCATTCTTTCAGTTATGTATAGTACCCGGCGGTAAGTAATACACATCGGGTTTAAGAAAGAGACTGACGGCCATAATCGGCTAACTTCGGCTTTGTAGAGCGTCGTCTCTGTCGCACGGTGCACTACGCTTACGCTTGACAACGACTGACAAATTGCGACAGAACACGTGTATGAATGACAAAGATGACGCTCCACAAAGCCGAAGCTAGCCGATCATGACCGACAGTCTCTTTATTTAAGCCCGATGTGTATTACTGGGTACTGTACATATTTTACACACCACCACGCTAGTTCCCTGATAGAGTGCGAGACTTCGATCACGGAATATATCTTTCACATCTTCATCCAAACACATTCTTAAACAACTCCTTTAATTTTTCTGGCTTTATAATATACATTTGCTTTCAAAATATTATTTGATTCAATCATAACTTCCTTGATTTTCCTCTACCGCGCCAATTTCGTAAAACGTAAAATAATTGTGGTTACGCCACTGAAGGGATATTCAGTTTTTTTTTGTTGTAATCGAATTCTTTTTGAAGGAAATTCAGGCGTAAAATGTCTATTTTTATGGCTCTCCTCGAGGAGGGAAGAATGATAGTAATCCTGAAACCTCCACATCCCTCCCGCACGTGGCACTAAGAAATATTACCTCTTGTTTCAGTTAAAGAACACATCATCACACCGCGGCGCTTTTGGGAAAGACAGAGAGGATATACCTCAACACCTTTTAATCGATATCGGAGGTCGAGCCCCGTTGGCGACCTACGTGGCCTAGTTAGTGAGATGCCTGTCTTCCAACCCAGAGGTTACTGATTCGATTCCAACTGGAACTCGTTTTTTTTTAAAAAAATATTATTTTTAAGGCCTCATTACCGTCTTTCTAAATATACCGAATATTATAAAAAAGGTGTAGTATATGATTAGTTTAGGCTCTGTTATAACTGCTAGACGAGATTTGTTTAATAATGGTGGGTCCAATTCGACTGGAAATAGTTTGCTCTCTAAACAAAGCTATATAAAATTGTCATTTGAAACCTAGATTTGCATTAACATCTTTCTGGTTGGTTGGAACAGATTACCACATTGTAATAAGTTTTCATGTATACAACGATACTGTTATAATAAACAAAAATCGAATCCCTAGAGAACTCATGAGAATAACTTTAAACTGTGCTATATAAATTGTTATTTTATTATTATTACGCACAGCGTTACCTTGTACATAAAAAAAATGTCTGGTTTTGAATGCTGTGTTCTTATTAATTGGCTGCCGTGGTTTAATGGTTAGAAAGCACGCGAGGGAAGCGCGCGCCAGGTTCGATTCATGGTGGATTAAATACAGAGATGTTTTACTCTTAGATTATTTTACATCTGAAGTTGTTTTTCTGTGGTTAAAGAATATATATGACCGTTGTCATAGGTATCCTTATATCCTCGAATACTAGGCGGGAAAAGTGTCTGTGTCATTCTAGGAGAGGAGCACAGTGTGAGGGGGTCGAACCGACGACCTTCCGCACTGAAGTCCAGCGCGTTACCGTGCGGCCATGCATGCATCTTTCAAGATATAATTAATTTGATTCATACACGTTTTTTCTTGGTCTTTCTACTTAAAGCATCCCTTGTAATTTCATTTTGTATACTCTAAGGTGGACATGATAAGGTTCGCTGACGATATTGCTATGGTTGCTGAAAGTGAAGAGGAACTACAAGAGGCCTTAACAACTATGGAAAGCATTCTTCAAAATAACTACAGTATGAAGATAAATAAAGACAAAACAAAGCTGCTGACTGTAGGCCGAGCGCATCACCAGATAAGAATAGTGATGTCGGGTAAACCACTAAAGAACACCAAGGAGTTTGTCTACCTCGGGAGCAAAATAACATGGGACGGTCGGTCCAAGAGCGAGGTCGACAACCGTATACATCAGGCTAGACTTGCATTTAATAAAAGGTCGAAAATAATAGAATCAAATAATATAGACCTAAAATTGAGAATACTCCTCATCAAGACCTATGTATGGAGTATCTTGATGTACGGCTGCGAGACATGGTGCCTATCCGAAAGAGATAGACGAAGACTAGAGGCTTTTGAGATGTGGTCCTATAGAAGACTATTAGGAATTTCCTGGAGAGACCGCATCACAAATGAAGAGGTTCGAAGGAGGAAGGTACCTGCTCAGGATCCTGTCCGAAAGGCGTGCAAGATGGATCGGTCATATAATACGACAAGAGGGCCTCTTGCATGCCATAATGGAGGGTATGACCGAGGGGACAAACTCTAGGGGACGCCCACGCCGAGAGTACCTGGAGGACCTGTTGGTGGACGTGCGCTGCTCAACATATACAGACTTAAAAAGAGCCGCACAGGACAGGGGGGAATGGAGGAGAAGAGTTCAAATTGCTGCAAACCAGTCTTAGGACTGCTACCACGGAAGACTCTAAGTTATTTATTCTTTTCATGTGCTCAAACCATCGTAACCCTCATTTCATTATCTAACTTAAAATATCAATTTTACCCATGATTTGATTCATCTACAAGTTTTTCATTCCGCCTTTTTACATGCATTGACTCTCAGGTCAGGAGTGGTACTCATTAAACGTGAGAGATAGAGGCAAGATTCACATACTATCTCTATTGTATAATATTCTTAAATGTCCCGTCACTCCCTTTTATCTCGCAGTAAAACAATCAGCGTCTTTCCGATCATAGAGTTGCGCTACGCTCAAGCAGAAATTGTTCATTTATCATCCCAGAGACAAGACATGCCTCTGCCCCAACACGACATACGGGATAGATGTGAGAGCTGATACCAACAGGACAAAAAACCTTCTCAGAGGGGTGGAAATGAAAATCCAACACTACATCGCAGGTAGAACTCTTTGAGATCGGATCAGAAATGAGACGATAAGGTCTGTCTGTGGTGTTGAAGACATAATGAGGTGGGGAAGAAGCAGAAAACGCTTCTGGAAATATCATGTGGGCCGTATGGAGGATACAAGACTGACGAAAATCACTAAGACTGAAAACCCTAGCAGCAGGAGATTACCAGGAAGGCCGCCGAAAAGGTGGAAGGATAGCTGGACGTCATCATCCCAGGACAGCCCACCGTCACAAACAGGTCATACGACCTAAACTAAGAGGAAGAAGAAGAAGATTATCCCAGTTCATCGCTTTTCTTTTTTATGTGTCCTTTACTGTCCATGCAGTGAGACTTTGGAACAAGTTACAAACCAATCAATGACTGTCTCCGTCGTTGGCGTGCTGAAAAAAATACTAATTTCAAGTCAGTAATACGAGGCATATCCAGAAAGTAAGTGTACTGAATTTTTGTAGGTTACAATTTTTTTTATTTAAACAAAAAAATTACGTGGTTACCGTAGTACATATATAAGCTATTTTTCGACATAGTCGCCATTCCTCTCAATGCAGGTGGTGAAGCGGGGTATCAACTTTTTGATGCCTTCCTCGAAGTAGTTTCCCGCCAACCCCTCCGTCCACTTCTCCACATCCTCCTTTACCTCCTCGTCGGTTGAAAACCTTTTTCCCCCCATGTGCAGCTTCAGGGAGGTAAAGAGATAGTAATCTGAAGGTACTAGGTCAGGGGAATGCGCGGGATGGTTCAGGACATCCCATTTAAACGAGGCGAGCAGTTCCTTCGTGGCGTTGGCCGTGTGTGGTCTGGCATTGTCGTGCAGCAGGCAGACTCCCTTTGTCATCATGCCTCTCCTCTTGTTCTGAATCGCCCTCCGCAATTTTTTAAGGGTCTCAGAGTATCTTGCAGAGTTGATGGTCTCCCCTTGAGGCATATATTCAATTAAAATTATGCCTTGACAGTCCCAAAATACGGATGCCATGATTTTCTTGGCTGAAATTGTGGTTTTGAACTTTTTGGCGGAGGGTGAAGAGGTGTGATGTGACCGTTTTTAAACTCGCGACACCACTTGTACACACTCATACGATTCATAGCTTTATCACCATATGCAGTTTTCACCTCATTATAAACTTCAACCGGAGGTTTTCCCTTCCAAACGAGATAACGGATGACGCCACGTATTTCGCACTTGGCGGGAGATTGGATTGACATTTTTCACGAAACGTGTTGTCGCGTCGACACTTCTCAACGTACTGACCTCGAACCGGTCTCGTTGTGGAGGGGAAGAGTCAGGCTACACGGAAGTGTAGCCAACATGTCGAAAATAAAATCCATCCGGTCGTGAGAGCCTCAGTACACTTACTTTCTGGATACGCATAGTATATCCATTAAAATTGAGTGCCCAAATTAAATTACCTGTAGATTTTTCGCCAATTATGTATATTTCTTGTCATTTGTGTAAAGTTAATAAATAAATAAATAAAATAAATATAACTTGTTTTATTCCTAATTTTTCTTTCCTCTCCACCGTCGCTTCCTTTTCCTTTGATTCATGACTTCTCACTTTTACCATGTTAAGTTTTCATAATTTTATAAAGATGAATAATCATGTCAATATTTTTTGCAGCCATCTTTCTTTATTTAATTTTTTTCTGGTTGGTTGGAAGAGTTTGTCATCTGTTAATAAGTCTACCAGATTGTTTTTACAATTAGGCATTCAATAAATAAATAAATAAGTCAAAAAGTGGAAGACTTGGTAGAGTATAACCAAGAAATATTTAGTTGGCTCAAGTGAATGATGTTTTGAAAGAAGGAAAAGGGAAAAGAAAAAGTAATTGTAGGAACTGTATGGGAAGGTGAATGGATATAGAAGAGACGAATAATGTGAGTTGAGATAGGAAAATCTGGCACTCCTTCCTCTCTGCCTACCTCAGCGGGGAAACAGCATGATGGTTTGTGTGTATGTGTAATAAATCAAAAGTGATTTATATAAGTCCATGCTTCACTTGCATACCTCTAAGTGGGCAAATGTTAACCAGCATTTGTTTATTTATTCCTCCTATTACGAGTACAAACACTTAAAACGGAAATAAATTTCGAGTTTGTCCAATAGTGTTAACCTTACTTCATTTTATTTTAATCTCTACAACCTCTGTAACTTCATACGTTTAAAATCCTGCAATTCCATTCACACACAATATGCACTCGTAGTTTACTTCACCACAGTTAATGGACGGTTGAATAAAATATTTAAAATAGAGTTATTCAAACCGAAAATTGTCCCATCACTACGTCGAATAATAGTGGTCACATATGTCGCATTTTGCGCCAAAAATATACATTTTTAGCTTGGGGTATCGTTAAAATTCTCACACAAACACAGCTGTCGTCAAAACTCTGGTCATAAAAGGGTTTAATGGTACGAGCCCCGTTATGTGGCGAACCAACCCTCAATTGGTCGGGTCACAAAATAGCTCCTGTTATAATATCGGGTATCTGTTCTGCCCATCTAAAAGAAGTGTATTTTTACTCGTTTAAAAAGTCCTCGGTTAAAATCTTGTTTAACAAGGTAACCCTTTTGTTAGGTTAGTTAATTTTCTGTTTCGATAAGTTGCATGTTCTATTTATCTCAATTTGCAAAATAAATATCTTTATTGCTATGCAATGAAATGTAACCAAATTTTATTTCATATTTTCTTTCAAATATCTTGAATTATTAAAGAAAACGGACGCTGCGTACTTTCAATGGACATTTTAATCTTATGGGATCTAAGTACGTCTTACGACTTTCGATAAGACTATCTTATTGGTTCTCTCAGTGTTTTCGAAAAGCTCTTGGGAGAGTTTGTCATTCCTCGACACAGTTGTATAAGATAAATGCGATATTCTTCATCGTGAATATTGTCCGAATCACCTAATTTTGGCGATCACTCTTAAGAAAATATCCTTGTATTTGGCGCATGAATCAGTTTGCCAACTATCTGAATAACTTTCAATTCACGAATATTGCGTAGCCAGGATAGACGCTGCCTACCGATTCCTCGTCAACCTTTAATTTTGCCCATCAATATTAATTTAGAGAATTAGTATTTTTTTACTCTCAACATCTGACCGAGATATGCTATCTTTCGGCGTTGAATGTTACTAAATAACTCTTGTTCTATACCTACTCGACGCAATACCCCAAAGTTTCAGATGGGACTAAGAAATTCTCCAATAAACCCACATTTCAAATGTTTCAAACTTATTAGCCTGGTCTTCATGGTTGATATTTCAATACCATAAATTTAAATGTATCATACATTACATTTTATAAATTGTTGCCGAAGTTTTACATTCAAATTATCATTACGAAAAACTGATCTCAGCTTAAGAAATATTTACATGTGCCATTTCAATTCAGCGTCTATCTTCCCTATATGGGACACTTATATCAAATGTTGAGATTCATAGTGGCGAAACTACAAAAAAATAAATTTTCGATTAAAGTCTTCCAAATGGCACTAAAATGATTCCTTTTTTTACGTGCGTAAGTGGCGAAAGTATATTTCAACTCCTTGAAGCGTTAAGGAGTTGAAATATACTTTCGAGGAGTACACTTTCAAGGAGTTGAAATATACTTTCGCCACTTACGCACGTATAAAATGAGTCATTTTAGTGCCATTTGGAAGACTTAACTCGAAAATTTATTTTTTGGAGTTTCGCCACTATGATTCTCAACAGACGATATGACCTTATTGATTAGATACCTCTCTTCCAATCTGTTGGTTCCAATATTAAAAAAAAAAACAAGTTGTAGTCTGGTTTACACTAAAGTCATGTAAACACATTTCTGATTAGTCAGAAAAGATTGTCGCATCGCAATAAATTCTCCATGTTGTACTGTATATAACTAAAATATGATTCAATGCACTAATATAAAATCAACGAAAGTAAGTGGTGTCCATTACCGTGTCTTCAATAAATGAAAATACCGTGTATTTGAGATAAACAAACCAAATAAAAATTAATCGTAGGTGTACGGCACCGGTACAAATACTGAAGCAATAGGTGGGTTGATGCTGCTCAATGCTCGGAGAATTCAGCTCACGGTGGAAATTAGCAGATCGGTGAAAAGTAGAAGAGATTCCTCTTTAGCAGGTAGTAGATGGTCGCAAGTAGTAGAATGCAGTAGATAGTTTCTGCCCGTGCATGCCGTCGTAACTTGCGAAATATTAAAATTTTCGCAAGTTTTTCGCATGCATGGGCCAGCTGACTTTTGATACTGTCTCGCGATGACCGCGCATAAGAAACATTTCAGTTACGGTTGCGACACAGCACGAACCCCAACAAACATAAAACTTGTACATTCAACGTCAAAATATAAACATATAACATAAACAGGAATTTATAATAAAATACAAACCAAAATTTATACAAGTAAAATGACCAAGTAACAAGAAAACGTCAATTATATTTTATGGTGACGCATACGTCCGATACAGTAGATGTCAAGAAAAATAGGAATAACGATGCAATTAACATTTGTTATATTATAGAAACGAGGAATATTTACAATGTTCCTTTATTTTTTTCTTAAAAAATTGATAAAGAAGGGCATCCGATCAAATCAGTAAGAATTATAGCAAAATTGAGTCAAGCGAACAATAACAGGTGATAGAGTACGAAACACAGAAATCCGAAGGACGTGCGAAGTTGAAGATATTGTCAGATGGGGACGACAGAGAAGAAGGTTCTGGAACGAACATGTATCCAGAATGGCGGAACCAAGAGCCGTAAGAATGGCCAGGGACAGTATCCCCCAAGCAAGCAGACCTCCAGGACGACCTCCCAGAGGATAGAAAGACAGCTGGCAGTCGACGTCACAAGAGGAAAACAATGATGTAGGACCATAACAGGCCAATAGGCCTAAAAGAAAAAGAAGAAGGTATCATAATCCATACCACGTGGTATAAAACTCCAAAAAACCTTATTCAACGAAGAGGTAAGTCTGTTCGAGAAGCTGTAATGCTTTTAACGATCTCTATGATCTGGTTTATAAGACGCTTATCATCCAGACTGGGAATTGTGGGTTTAATTCCCATTGGTTCCCGATTTTTTAACAAAGGGTTACAGTCTGATTTACACTTAAGGTCTCTTAAACAGTTTTCTGGTTGTTTGGAACAAACTTCAATAATTATTATAACAACGAAAGGTGTAATATACGAGGCGTATCCAGAAATTAAGTGTACTGAGGCTTTCACGACCGGATGGATTTTATTTTCGACATGTTGGCTACACTTCCGTGTAGCCTGACCCTTCCCCTCCGCAACGAGACAGGTTCGAGGTCAGTACGTTGAGAAGTGTCGACGCGACAACACGTTTCGTGAAAAATGTCAAACCAATCTCCCGCCAAGTGCGAAATTTTGTAACAATGCAAGAGTTTTTGAGGCGCTGCAAACTCCCTGGAGATGAATTTCTCCGCTCCATCGTTACTGGAGATGAAACTTGGGTTGTACACTACACGCCTGAAACCAAAAGGCAGTCTCAACAGTGGCGTCACACCTCTTCACCCTCCGCCAAAAAGTTCAAAACCACAATTTCAGCCAAGAAAATCATGGCATCCGTGTTTTGGGACTGTCAAGGCATAATTTTAATTGAATATATGCCTCAACGGGAGACCATCAACTCTGCAAGATACTCTGAGACCCTAAAAAAATTGCGGAGGGTGATTCAGAACAAGAAGAGAGGCATGCTGACAAAGGGAGTCTGCCTGTTGCACGACAATGCAAGACCACACACGGCCAACGCCACGAAGGAACTGCTCGCCTCGTTTAAATGGGATGTCCTGAACCATCCCGCTCATTTCCCTGACCTAGCACCTTCAGATTACTATCTCTTTACCCCCCTGAAGCTGCATATGGGTGGAAAAAGGTTTTCAACCGACGAGGAGGTAAATGAGGCGGTGGAGAAGTGGACGGAGGGCTTGGCGGGAAACTACTTCGAGGAAGGCATCAAAAAGTTGATACCCCGCTTCACCACCTGCATTGAGAGGAATGGCGACTATGTCGAAAAATAGCTTACATATGTACTACGGTAACCACGTAATTTTGAAATTCATAAATTATAAACGTTTTTTGGAGGGTTAAAGAAAACATAGTACATGTCACGTTCGATTACGTTGTGTTTCCTAAGTGAGGTATAAATCCTGTTAGAAAAAAACACTTAGAAAAAAGTATCATCCAAAAAATGAAACATTTATCTTAATAAAATGAAACAAATAACAGAAGGAAGGAATTAAATTACGCCTAGGTGAGGCGAAACAGATTTCTTACAAGATTATTTGAAAAGGAAAACATAAAATCACTTTCCTCAAGGACTTTCCGAGGGGTTTATTTTATAAGAAATACTTGTTGTTGAAAACATAAAATGAATAAGCAAAAAAAAAATTGTAGTCATATATATTAAAGTGGAAGGCATGTAGATTTATAAGATATACATTTACTATCATGCAAAGCGACAAGGATTTAATAATAAAAGGACGATTGTAAAGCCGTTTAGATAACAGATTTACCTCAAGGGCGCTCTAACTAGGGACTCGAACCCATTATTATTGACTAAATAAAAATATTTTAAATAAATATCTATACGTTGAGTGCAATTATATGAATGGGGAGGCTGCGGTCATAAGATTAGGTACTTCCCAGCATCTGCATATATTTTTAAAAACATATTTGGTAAAAAAACTACAGAAAACTTACCATGGGAAAAAACGAATTAGGAAGAAACATTTATAGATATTTTAAGATATTTTTATTCAACATTGTTTTTTTCGTATTATCGAGTGAATCCGTTTCTAGATGTTAACCCGTTTATTTATTTCTCTTCTAAATGTATAAATAAATATCAAAAGATTATGCGTGTATGATGCGTCCGTATATGTATGTGATGCGTTCGTATAACATATGTATGTGATGCGTTCGTATATATGATGCGTTCGTATATGTGACGCGTTCGTATATGTGATGCGTTCGTATATGTGACGCGTTCGTATGTTATATGTGACGCGTTCGTATATGTGATGCGTTTGTATGTAACATATGATGCGTTCGTATACATATGTGATACGTTCGTATATATGATGCGTTTGTATATATGATGCGTTCGTATATGTGATGCGTTCGTATGTAACATATGATGCGTTCGTATATATATGTGATACGTTCGTATATATAATGCATTTGTATATATGATGCGTTCGTATATGTGATGCGTTCGTATGTAACATATGATGCGTTCGTATACATATGTAATACGTTCGTATATATGATGTGTTTGTATATATGATGCGTTCGTATATGTGATGCGTTCGTATATAAATTATTCATAATCACCAAATTGGCGAGACGGTTCATGCTCTGAAAGAAAATTAAGCTTAAGGAAGACGTCTTGAACACGTTTCTGGTAGCTTGGAAGAGATTGCCACTTAGCAATGAAACCACTAGGTTTTACAACTTCAGTGTTACAATTTCAAAACATAACAATATTTTATCATTCCTCTCCAGTAAAACGATATCTTACCCTGTACAATTCCATTGGAAATTAATACCCTACCGCTTTTTACATATATACATACACCATCACGCTGTATCCTCTTTAGGGTTAGTAAAGAGGTCAAAGTGTCAAAATGTCTTATTGTGTCACCCTCTTAAACAACTCCTAGGGTTTCTTAGACACTTTACAATTTTCTCTTTCACATAATCCAACCACACTTTTGTTGGTTTTTCTTCACCCCATATTTATTCCTTCGAATGGATGCCCGATCCCGTATTTTTCATTAAACCTTACAATATAATCGACGCGATGACAATCAGTATTGGGCAAAAACTTAACAAAAAAATTCAGAGTGACTTTCACTTTTGATAATGAGAATTCGTGAAACTCAACCTTTCTTAGCATTTATGTAGACCCGTTTGCAAAACTTTTCACTTAATCGTTACAACAGTGTGCTTGTAAAAAATATCGTAAATTAAACTCGTAAATGTCGTTAAATGGAAAGCTTAAAAAATCACTATGTATAATAATGGAGCTTTTATAAATATCAACGGTCTGAGGAAAGCGTGTCCCTAATAAAAATGTCGTGAATTTAGAAAGTATTTTACACCCAAGTTGGGGAGAGTATAGCACCTTCCGAAACTACTTTAAGAAGTACAAGTATTATTTTCAAAATATAAAAATTAGTTCCAGCACCTGTGTGTGGAAACCAATCTTGAACGTGGCAAACCGAACGTGGGAAACCAATCTTGAACGTGGCAGAACGTGGCAAACAAAGATAAAAAGTTAGATAAATGTGGTATAAATGATAGTGCTGCTTAAGATGTGTGGAACAACAATTTGTGATAAAATAATAAATTATGATATTAAGAAAGCATAGATATTAAAAGAAAACTCAGTGCTTTATCATAAGAATAATAATAAAAGGAGAAATAAATTTGTGCCATTCAGAAAGCGAACTCTCCTCGAGGGCTCTCTTACTAGGGATTCGAATCCCTCATTACATATTGACTGACAAAAAAATTTACAAAATAAATATATATTTTATTATTTATAGGTAAGGCACTAAAACTGTGGAAGTTTAAAGACATTATAATTTGTTTAGTCAAACACTGTTATTTCCATTTTATATAACGGTATAACCCTACTGGTGTCTAGGTTTTCCCCTCATCATCAGGGAATCACAAACAATACGTAACCCTAACTTTTGTTTACGCTCCGCTGATATTATTTCTTTTTCCTAGTGTCATGTCAGGTCCCCCCAACGTTGAATATCACATGAGAGTAGGCATCTTTGTCCCAGGCAGCCCGAAAAAGATCCCCAAAGCTCCTTACACCAGTCCAATCACGTTTATTGCGGAGCCAGGAGATTTGCCTCCTGCCAACACCTCTTCGACCCTCTATCTTGCCTTGGATGATCAAGTACAGTAATTTGTACTTTTCTCCTCTAAGTACATGACCCAAATATGACACTTTTCAGATTTTAATATTAGTCAGCAACTCTCTATCAACTTTGGTTCTTTGAAGAACCTTTGTGTTGCTGACTATAGCCGTCGAGGATATCCGTAGCATTCCCCGGTGCACCCACATTTCGAATGCTTCCAGTCGGTTCATACTACCAACTTTGAGGGTCCATGATTCCACTCCATGCAATAACATTTCCTGATATTACAATAAATATATATTCATTTAGTGTAAGGGTAGGAAGCTAGAGGTTACAAAAATTATATAAAGAATTTCCCCACATTTGTACTTGTTCAGAAAAAATATATATTTCATTAGAAAACCGTAGATAATTTACCACGCAAAGACGAACTATAAAGAAACCTTGAAAATAACTGTCGATATTTAATAGTAATACATTCGGTTTTAGGTGTAGTGTTGATATAATATGTTCCTGTTAATGTTGTTCTTGCGAGCCGTGGTGCTACAATCGGGGGACTTTGGGGAAGGACAGGGCGATCGGAAGAACGCTGGAATCTTGACGATGCTACAAGAGCCGTCGGCGTGAGACAGAACCACTTTGCATATGTATACATTTAACATATTGGGCTAAATAAACACCCCACACACAGATTACATAACAGTGGAAAAAGTAATCCCTGAAATCACTTACATAAAAGACTTAACACGTGGGTCACACGTCATTTTTAATTTCAATATAAATAAAATAACAGCATTGCTACGAAAGAAGCCTCTCATTAAGAGCGCTTTAATTCAGGAATCTAACTCAAATATATTGAAAGATCATAAATATGAAAAAACAAATGTTGGACACTTCCGCATTTGTATATTTTGATAAGGTATATGGACATTGTAATTTGTTTTATCAAACACTGTTTATTCCACTGCATGTAACGGTATAAGCCTGCCGGTTTCAAGGTTTTCCCTTCATCTTCAGGGGAGAACTTACAAAACTGAATTATGTTCGAACTGCTACCGATATACACGCTTCTAACGGTTGGGGACGTTCGGGTTGGGGACTGAGAGATAATTTATTCTGAAATGGCTAGTCAATGTCACCGTGAAAACCATACTTTTTCTATCGATGATGCCAAATTCTTACATATCAGTAGTAACGGAAATAAATTGGATAGATTAGAGGCCCTAGAAATTTCTAAGTCAGTACATCGAGGTGAACATCTGGCAAACACATATATACTAAGAATATCTCCGTTGCTCGCCGAGGTCGTCCCATGCATCCCTCAGCCCTCATTCCCCAACCAGAATGTCCCCAACCGTAAGAGTTGAGAGTGAAAGATGTTTCTCTACGTTAAAAATGATAAAATCATTTTTGAGAAATACGATGAGCCAGGACAGGACAGGACAGGACAGGACAGGACAGGGCAGACTGAACGCTTTACTAGTATCAATATTAAGCTACGGAAAAGAGTTAATTCAGTCTGTACCTAATTTTAATAAGATTCATTCATTCATAAGAGCGGAGAATAGAACTTCTTTATAAATAGGTATATAATATTTTTTTTTCTTTATATTATTTGGTATTTGGATACCTACTCTGGTGAACCCCCAATTATTTGGTCCACCGGCCGCCACTGGTTAGAAGCGTGTATATCGGTACCAGTTCGAACATAATTCAGCATTGTTTGTGCTCCCCTGCCGATGAGGGGAAAATCTTGAAACCGGTAGGGTTATACCGTTACAAAAAGTGTAATAAAGTGTTTGATAAAAGAAATTACAATGTGTTTAAACCTCCACAACGTTAATGCTATAACTATAAACAATATTAGGTATATGGATGTATAAGACGCGAAGGATGTGTATTGAGATAAAAAAAACGTGGTATATAATATGGGCTCTATCATCTCTGCCTACTCCTGACAAGTGTGTGTTACTAAACAAAAAAAAAAGTTTTTTTGTTAAATAAAACCAATAATTAAATATCAATTATAACATAAAGTATCTTGAGTCCGATTATATCATCTTTCCCCAAAGCTCTTGGTAAAGCCTTTCTAAAAGTACTGCTCACACGCGACTTGAAAAAAAGCTATTTTTCTTTGAAAAAAAAAAAAATACTTTTTTGACCTAGGCAATGAACTCGGGGCCGCAAAATCTCTTCCCTAGCACAATGCATGAATAGTTGAGAGAGAAAGACGGTAAAGGGTTGAAGGAAACTACAAAATATGGGTGACAGAGGAGGCGTCGATACTTGCTGAATTATTTTTCTGTTATTTATAGCAGAATTATGTTAAAATATTCACATATATTTTGATAGAAATAGTTCTCCACACGCACGTTTGAGCATATTTGATTTTTAGTATTTTCAAATGTTTGTTATTTCTTCGCGAATTCTTTGGAAAATATTTTTCTTGGGAAATATTTACATTTTTAGCTCTTTATATACTTTTTATTTTATTTTACTTTTTTTTCTAAATATTGCACACGTTCCTTACATATTTTTTTAACTTGAAATGTATTAGTGGATATGTGTTCATAGATTAATGATAGAACTGTTGAAGTCAATTGGTGGCCTACATATGTCAAATAGGAACGTATGCAGATGACATGGTAGTGTTAGCGGAGAGTGAAGATGAACTGCAGAGTTTGATAAATAAATTGTTTGAAAGATATGAAGAGGAAGATCTGAGAATGAATGTTGCAAAACGAAAAGTAAATGCTATACATGGGTAAATAATGAAAGATTGGAGCAAGTTAAGGAATTTTGCTATTTGAGTAGTACGTTCTCAAATTATAGAAGGGTTAAGAGAGTTATCGAATGGTATGTAGCGATAGGAAATAAAGTCAATGGGGCACTAAAACATGTATACTTCAACCGGACAACATAAAAATCGGCTAAGATAGTATGTAGGTACCAACCTTGATGTATTGGAGTAAAATGTGGACGTATATACTGTAAAGCTGGAGTCAAACTTATACGTGTATGAAATATTGAGATAAGCCTTATAAATGCTGTATAAATGCACGCATTGAGAAAAGTACATGGAATAACAATAAAGTATATAACAGAATACGGAATAAAGTGATAACGGATAAACATTAACTTAAAGCTGATGTGTTAATTTAGATGAAGAAGAGCGCACTAAAATGATTTGGACATGTGAAACAAATGAATAAAGAAATACTACAATAATAAAACAGATATATATATATATATATATATATATATATGTATATATATATATATATATATATATATATATATATATATATATATATATATATATATATATATATATATATATATATATATATATATATATATATATATATATATATATATATATATATATATATATATATATATATATATATATATATATATATATATATATATATATATATATATATATATATATATATATATATATATATATATATATATATATATATATATATATATATATATATATATATATATATATATATATAGTGCAGATGTGAGCGAAAGGTGTGGGAGAGGAAGACCAAGGAAAGTATGCTTGGATCAAATAAGTAATATTCTGAAAGACGGGAATGTATAAAGTCAAAAAAGTGTACAAGTTGTATGAGAAGGAGTGTGGCTGGGGAAGAGGCGAAGGATGTGTATCGAGATTAAAGTGTGGGGCTCTATTCTCTCTGCTTATCCCGACAAGGAGATGGTGTGGTGGGATGTCTGTATGCATATTTAATTAAAAAAATATAAGAGACATTAAATAACTTGAACGGTATAGTAATATATACTACACGACAATTAATCACTGAAATACATATTACACGACAATTAATCACTGTAATACATACTACACGACAATTAATCACTGTAGTACATACTACACGACAATTAATCACTGAAATACATACAACACGACAATTAATCACTGTAATACATACTACACGACAATTAATCACTGTAGTACATACTACACGACAATTAATCATTGTAGTACATACTACACGACAATTATACACTGTAATATATACTACACGACAATTAATCACTGTAATACATACTATACGACAATAAATCACTTATAACATACTACACGACAGTTAATCACTGTAATACCTACTATACGACAATTAATCACTGTAATACCTACTATACGACAATTAATCACTCAAATACATACTATACGACAATTAATCACTGTAATAACTAATATACGATAATTAATCACTAATACATACTACATGACAATTAATCAGTGTAATACCTACTAAACGACAATGAATCACTCTAATCCATACTACAGGACAATTAATCGCTGTAATACATACTATACGACAATTAATCACTCTTATACATACTACACGACAATTAATCACTCTAATACATACTATACGACAATTAATCACTATAATACATACTATACGACAATAAATCACTGTAATACCTACTATACGACAATTTATCACTCTAATACATGGTACACGACAATTAATCACTGTAATACCTATTATACGAAAATTAATCACTGTAATATCTACTATACGACAATTAATCACTCTAACACATACTATACGACAATTAATCACTGTAATACCTACTACACGACAATTAATCACTTTAATACATACTACACGACAATTAATCACTGCAATAGTATGCACGCAAAATGACCATTAAACAATGTAACATTATATAAACAACAGGACAGTAAATAAGTGATCTAGAATTATCATCACATATAATTTATTTTTAACAAACACTGTTTATTCCACTTTTTTTATGACGGTGTAACCCTACCGGTTTCAAGGCTTTCACCTCATCTTTAGGGGAGCGTAAACAAGACTAAATGCTGTTCGGACTGGTACCGATATAGACACTTCAACGGTTGGAGGCGGGAGGGGTGAGAGGAAGGCTAGGTATAATTTCGGCCAAGAGCGGGGAGATTTTGGGGAAATAACTATTCAAAAGATGCTCTGATCGGTACACTGACTTAGAAATTTCTAGGGCCTCTAATCTGTCCAATCTATTTCCGTTGCCGCTAATATGTAAGAATTTGGCATCATCGATAGAAAAGGTATGATTCTCACGGTGACAATGATTAGCCATTTCAGAATAAATTAGAGGATTTGTTAAAGCAGATTGGTGTTCACGAAATCTCTTTTCAAAAGATCTTCCTGTCTTTCCTATATAGAAATTATCACAGTCAGCACATAAAAGTTTATACACACCGCTGCAACATACATATTAGCGGCAACGGAAATAGATTGGACAGATTAGAGGCCCTAGAAATTTCTAAGTCAGTATACCGATCAGAGCATCTTTTGAATAGTTATTTCCCCAAAATCTCCCCGCTCTTAGCCGAAATTATACCTAGTCTTCCTCTCACCCCTCCCGCCTCCAACCGTTGAAGTGTCTATATCGGTGCCAGTCCGAACAGCATTTAGTCTTGTTTACGCTCCCCTGAAGATGAGGTGAAAGCCTTGAAACCGGTAGGGTTATACCGTCATAAAAAAAGTGGAATAAACAGTGTTTGTTAAAAATAAATTACAATGTCTTTAAACCTCCACAACGTTAATGCCTTAACCATAAACAACATATCATCACATAATATGCTTAGTCAGGAACTCGAATGTCAACAAATGCCCGTGTTAAATCAATAGTGTTTTTTAATACAGTGGACTTCAAAAATTATATTTTAGAAACACATCATGATTTAAGAAAATTAAAACTATAATGGTTCCATACGTTGCAAAACTTCTACATAAACGTTGAATTAAGAAGCATTCGAAATACAAAAACAGCAAATATAATAGAGAAATAAAAAATTTAAAAAAAATTGTTAAAATACTTCCTTTGGCTACTATATATTCAATTATCTTTCAAGAAGAAGTGACACTGTTAATATTTCAATATTGCTCTTGTAAACCGAAATCAATATGCATAAAGAAAGCCTCGAGACAGGATGAAGGAATACGTGGCGGAGTGATAAAGTATTACTTAAATATGTTATGTAGTGATAAATTATTAATAAAACATGTATTACTTAAAAAATACTTATTTGACAACGCTATTCAGTGTCATATTAATAAGTAAACAAGCTTAAAAAAATGCAATAAGTATATTTTTTTACAAATAAATCACTTGCAATAAATGTTTAAAAAATATGTGATGTCTGGCGTTATTAAAATCAAACAATTTTTTATCACTAAATAAATACAAAAACAGTAACATTGCTTTTGGGTTTCTTTAACCCTGAGAGATCGGCGCACTGCTATAGCAGTGGAAGAAATTTGTTCAACCCTTGTATTCTTAATTGAATATCATTCATTTAGAATACAAGGGGACATATTCTAAAATATATTTATGTTGTAAAAATATTTGTTTTTTGTTTTTTTGTTGTTTAAAATAAATGTTTATCACGAACGTCCGAATCGTAAATATATCTCTGCACTAGATAGACAATTATATTTTTTTCTCGTAGCACTCTCAGGGTTAACATTTGTACAGTGAAGGATGGGTGTTCGACTTGTCGAGGCCACTATGGATGACAAAACACCACAGTTCTTGACCAGGTTTCAAGCGATATTCTCAATCCATGGTCTAACCACCTTCAACGCCTCAAGTTTATAATGTTGGTTATAGGACACTACTGCGGTTGAAGAAAATTATTTCAATGCTCACGTGATCGTACCGCCTGACATTCACATCTTCTCTGAGAAATGTGATAAGGCTATTCTAGATGGTAAGGTGAAACCAAGAATTGGCGAAATTGTGGGAATGGTATAAAGAAATGCACACACGGAGACGACCTCCGTGGCCTAGTTGGTAAAACGCTTGTTTCCCAGCTCGAAGATTGCGGGCTCAAATCCCGCTGGAACCCAGATTATTTAAAAAAAAGTTCAGTCTGCTTTTCACTTAGGGCCCCTTATACAGATTTCTGGTTAGTTGTAAGAGGTTGCCACGTGACAATTAGTCCACCAGATTGTGCTGTAAACAACGAAAGTGTAATACAATACAATCTTCTCAAATCTATGAAATCTCCTTTTTTAGACCTCGGTGCATGCAATGATACAGAACCGTACAGTAAAAAAAGGAGTCAAGGTTTTTCTATCACGCATAATACTTTATGAGATTAGCTTTATCTTTAAAAAATAAAATATGAATGAACTCTGTTCATGATGCATTTTTTTTTCTGACACGTGAATTTTTTTTTCCATTAAACTCTTTTAGTCAAATGACCTTAAAATACAATATTCATTTAAAAAAAATTATATTCCAGCACGCAAAGTAATTAATTGTACAAACAACTTTATTTTAAAAGCATATTATTAATGCTTGCTGGGGGGAATTCTGACAAATTAAAAGATAAAATCATCGCATATATATTAGAGAAAACTTGGTCAAGGACCTTTATTCAAAGCATTCAGTATCATGTTTGAATTGCCATATTAATTAATTCTTTCTGAGCGACCAACTTTTACGAAAAATTAAAATCAATAAGTTTTTACAAAAAAAAAAAAAAAAAGCATATTTCTAATGCAACATACGAGTATATCAAACTTTTTTTTTTAACGTTGCGAGTTTATTGCCATGTGGCAATCTCTTCCAACCAACCAGAAAGATGTTTTTATAGGGCCTAAGTGTTAACCAGACTGGAATCCTATTTAAAAAAATCTGGGTTCCAGCGGGGATCGAACCCGCAACCTCCGGATCGGCTGACAAGTGTCTTACCACCAGGCCACGGAGGTCGTCAAACTTCTAAACATATAAAGTAAAATAATTAAAATCAAGTATACACAATCTTAAAAAAATAATTTTAATTTATTTAACTTCTTTTGTCTTCTATATGCTCTTCTTGGGTTTCTCTCTTCGTCTATTTGGAAGTTCCCAATTTCTGGTTATCTTAAGCGTAGATTATTCATGGCACCCATCCCATAGTCTGGAACCACGACTGCAAGTCTAATGTTTCATAAAAAAATATTTCATTCAACTTATTCTTGAGGTGTCGTCTCCTATCAACGGTTGGCCACTATCATGACTTAATTACTTATTAAAACTGCCCCAAAACCATTCTTGCTAACTCAAAAGATGCGGCGTCATTCTCTGCCTTGTTTGCCATTTATTTACTTGAATCATCAGTTTTGTTAGTGTACTACATATTCTGCCTTTCACTATATATCAGAGATATTACAACTTGCGAATCTTAACATATTTAAGCAGTTCTCGTTTTAGTATAAAGTTTTTATACATAAGAAAAAGCACTTTCATATGTGTAACACAATTTGTCTAGGAAATTTTAGGTAATGTCTGTAGATCCACAACCCAAAATGTTTGATCCTGCGTGATGCTTCATGGTTTAGTGTTCCCTTCTCAATTCCATGGAGAAAAGTTTAAATTTAACAAATAAATCTAACGTCGAAAAAATAAAATAAAAGAGCATTTATTTTTGACAGTTTTCTTTGAATAGTACCTGAATTGTGTATATATATATAATATAAAGGTTCCAAGCTAATTATTACTAAAACAAATATAATAGAATATATTATTGAGAATATCAAGCAAACTGATTAAAGCAACTGTGAAGTTGTCCAGTGGCTTCTGAATGTTCCATCTAATCCATTAATGGTTAACCCAGTCTTGTCCAAAAAGCCAATCCGCTCGACTCGGGGAGGGTGGATATCTTGTACAGTAAAATTTATTGATAACCAAAATGAAACTTGTAAGAAATGACAAAATAATACGGGATATATTTTATTAGATTACACTTAATGTTGTATCATATTACACTTTCGTTGTGTACAAAACAATCTGGCGGATTTATTTCCATTTTCCAACCTACTAGAAACATATTAAAGAGGAAAACCCTTTTTAAAATAACTTGGATAGCAGCCTCACCGAGATTGCTCCCACAAAAAGAATGAGAGACATTGAAAGTTCAACCTATTGAATTACCTCATAAATATTTTGCATTACCTCCAACTCTTATCACCTAGGATAAAATTTATGCCCAGTTTTATTAGGGCTACCGAGCCTCTGGAAAAACCACTAACTATTGCTAGGATGAACAAGTAGGCTCCAGCGAGTGGATTAGTGGATTAGAATCATCATCTGGCACTAAACTGCCCTGGAGAACATAGAAATCAACATGTTCCAAACAGTCATTAGGAGAACCAAGGATAACAAATCAGAATGGGGAATGTTACGTGATAGATAGACTCGCGGTACCTGAACTGAGAAGCAGTCCATGCTACATTTGCTGCAGTATCCGAGAAGTCTGGTGTTTTGAAAACTTGATTTGTAAGAAGATGTGACTTGTAAAACACTCAGTGAAAATCAGGTGGCCGAATTCTGGGCGAAAGCAGTGCAGTGTATTTGACACTAAAAGAAGAAGAATTCTATCAGAAATTTAATCAGTAATCTTCAAACTAAAATATATGTGTTTTACTATCTTGTCCAAAAAGGTAGTCAAAAAGCAAGTTAAAGACACTTTGACGGCGTTTCTGTTTCATCGAAAAGTCAGTCAGAAACTATCAACTTTATGTACTTCTTAAAGATCTTTTAGTCCTCACCCATTCGAAAAAAGTCAAAATGATCATCGATCAAGATGATTTGGCCTGTTGGCTTGCATTGCGTCCACTTGGCTGTACGTTTACAGTGTACCACAATTCAGGAGAGGACGAGCTTTACAAATTATTAATTTATTCGTAAAGCAATCTATCAACTTGACAATTCGACATATAGTATTGAAGATCGTGGCCAGGATATAACATTATCTTTTGCTTCATAAATCGAGTCTCAAGTTTTAGATCCACTGAAGTAGGCATAAAATTCGCAGTTCGTCATCGTAGTGTTGACAATAACTACCTCGGACATGAAGAGGCAACCATAATAATAATAAATATAGGTTTATTGGTAGCAATAATAAATATAGGTTTATTGGTAGTATGTACATAATATATTTAAATATACTTCAACAATACATAAATTGCAGAGAATACATTAAAGACAGAAGCTATCAAAAGGTCTAGGCTTTTCTAATAACATCTCCTCGGTCAAAATACCCCACGCCAATATAGGGCGAGCCCAGCCACGGGGACACCAGATGTTTTTCAGCCCACACTTTTGCACATGTAGAATAAGAAGAAGAGAAGAAAAAACAACATAAAATAAATACATGGCAGAAAAATTAACAAATCCGCAAAAAGCATCTCAGATTAATTCAAACAAACAAATAAAGGTTCCTTGACAACAACACAATGTGTACATATGATATATAGTATAGTAAATTAATTCAGAGTGTCGCACATACATCTCAAAATAAACTGCAGAAAATACATTTAAGGGAGAAGATATTAAAAGGTCCGGGCTCATCCTACAAACATTCCCCAGCCGAGATAAACCCGACTAATGTAGGGCGAGCCCGACCGCAAGTACATCGGGGGACTTTCAGCCCACACCCCCGTATATCTAGATTACAAAAAATATATACTCGTATATATATGGTAGAAAACAAAATAAAAAGTAAACCCACGTATTTTATACCACACCTCAGGTTAACTGTCAGCAAGAACGAAAAAAAAAAAAAAGAAAAGCCTCAAAGGAGTCCAAATTTTATAAAAGTTAAATAACAAATGGGAAATGATGTTCACACATAAAAAACCACACCACAATACATTGAAATACAACACACGTACTAATCTAGCACTTGTGATTAATACGTTTGAGCCAAATGCAAATTCTCTAATTGACTGGTACTTTTTTTATATTCAAATATCCATACTATCACGCTAGAGGCAGAGAGAACTTCTTATCTCAACACTCGTCCTTCGCCTCTTCTACATCCATACGGATGTCCCTTCTCATAAAACTCCTTCAATTTCTGTGACGTTTAACGTTTTTTCTAAATATCATTCATTTGATCTAACTATACTTTTCATGATCTTACTCTACCACGTCTTCCACTCAAGTGTGCGTTGTATGTTTGTTTTATAATAAATTTTTATTTTTTCGGATCTATTGTGAATCATAATTTCCGAATAAATGTTGACTCGACCTGCGTACAATGCCTCGGCTCACGAATTAGTTGTAACGGCGCATTACGCAATTACGCATTAGTTGTTCTCAGGTGCGCGCGTTGTGAACATTGTTTGTCGTTGCATTCGTTGTTCTTGATACATTTTTTTTGCTTTTTATAAATATAATATACAATATATTTTGCATTAAACTAACCCTCATTATGGCTCACAAGAAAATTAATTTCGGTTTGCGAACATTTCGGCTCGCGAACGGAATCCACGAACGAATTAAGTTCGTAACCCGAGGTACCACTGTACATCTTAAGTGTAAAACAATATGCTACCATGCCGTTTTCCTATCGGGCAAACGAGTGCCATATTTTTCGATTGCTTCAAACATCTGTCACTCCTTCATATACTATAGCTTCACATATTTATCTTGCTTTAACATTATTTCTAATAATTTTTTGACCAATCTTAACTTTTTTTCTCTTTTTCTTTCACTCCTACTCACACTTGGAATATATATTCCTTCTTCTCCCTGGCTCCATCCCAACTCACTGTCTGCGAAGACTGTTGGGGTGAACAATTTTATTTAAATAGTGTCTGGTTTGGCTTACGCCAAAACCAATACACGATGGGAAAGGAAATGGTACTTACAGGTTTAGTGGTGATGGCGCGGAAGTCGTTTCGAGCTAAAAGGTTGACGTATGTACACCACACTTAATTTATTATACTGCACACTTCATTTATTATAATGTTCAGAGGGTTTAAATGAGTTCTTATAATATACACCCTCGAGTTACGTGAGAATTCGTCACCTTTTCCTTGCACTGTACACTCGTCCGGGTCGATGACACTCCCCACACGCGTGGATGGCGACTCACTCTCTCGGGGATGACACTCGCCCCGCGCCTGGATGGCCATCTGGTCTACCCCCACATCACTTGACGGTCACGCTCCGTCCGCGTGGATCTGAGCTGATTTTACGTCACGCCGGTTTTGGCGTGAACATCCCTCGCCCCGCGCCTGGATGGCCATCTGGTCTACCCCCACATCACTTGACGGTCACGCTCCGTCCGCGTGGATCTGAGCTGATTTTACGTCACGCCGGTTTTGGCGTGAACAGTGTCACAAGACCAGATCTACCCTCTTTCAGCAAAGAAGCAGGGAACTGCGATAATATAGGCACTTTTCCTCTACATATCTTATCTACATATCTCTACATATATCTTTTCCTCTACATATCTCTACATATCTTATTTTCCTCTACATATAGTGTTTAAACCATCATATGTGATCCTATCAAGATGGAATTTTGTTACATATCGACAGTCTTCTCCCTGGGTCCATCCCAACTCACTGTCTGCGAAGACTGTTGGGGTCAGCTCTCCTCGTCCTCAGGTTGTATACTCTTCTGTCCCGGACTACGTCCCCCAGGCCGTGCCTCTGTATCAAGTTATATTTTTGCACCACCCATTAATTATTTGGTATTTCTCTGGTTGTTATTCGAGGAAGATCCATGGAGATTGCCTGGTTCACAATGTGATAGGGTGCTTTGCGTCCAACGTGCCCACACCATTTCAATCGCCTCTTCTCCATCTTACTATTGATGTTTGTAACACCTAGGCTTCTACGAATGCGTGAACTTTTCATTTTGTCTCTTAGGGACACACCAGCTGACCATCTTAGAGACATACCAGCTGACCATCTTAGCACTTGGAATATATATTTGGTTTTTTTTTTTATCCTAGAATGGGAAAAAAAATTATTTTTGAGCAATTTGCATCTTACTTCTTACAGTGAAACATAGGCGAGGAAAAAAATTGGAAAAGAGGCTAATAAGCATTGTAGAAATGCTTGCACTTAGAAGAATAAAATACGTGACAATGTATGACAGCATATAGAATAAAGTGATTAGGAACGAATACCAAGTGATGGATAGCTTGTTCGGAGTTTCGGTCCGATGGTAGGACACCTTACTCCTTCATCGGATAAGTTCTGACTGTTAAGATATTTATTGGAAATTTTTGGATCTTTTTGGGAATCGGGAAGTGATTGATGTCTTAATTAAGTTAAAGAAGAGTTCTCTAACATGGTTTGGGGACACGGAACGTTTGAATGGAGAAAGACTAACAAAACTAATATATTGTATATTGTTAATATGAGTCGAAAGTGGGGAAGAGGAATACCAAGGAAAGTATACCAAGGTAGGACAAGTTAATGATTAATGGGAAGAAGAATACCAAGGTAGGACAAGTTAATGATTTTTTGAAAGTAGGAAATTTCGGAGAAATCATAGGATATTATAAAAAGGTGTATAAATCTAGAAGATGTGAAAAATATGTGTCTTGAAAGCTTGACGCTCTCTTCTCTCTGCTTGCCTCGATAGAGTGTGATGCTATATATGTATGTGTGAAACTCAAACCTCTTGAAGGGAGCGTTTTACTGCAGGGCTAAAATGGTTGTATTTAGTAAAATTGATATCGTTTACTAAAATCACATAACTTGTAAAATATTTAAACACAGTATGTAAAACAATTTGATAGAATCGATCAACCAAAGTGTTTATGTAAATTTCCTGAAAACATGTGAAACAAAAGACTACGCAAACAAGTGAAATTCGCTTTCCAACTTTGCACAAAACCAGCCTTCGTTCAATGACGCCACTTCCGGAAATTTATATCACGGAATTTGATTAAAGACCGGAATGGGAAGTCTTGTATCGGCCTGTCGTCCTTAATTGATGGATCGACAACACGTTTGATTAATATCCTATTCAGATTTTTGACGGACGTGTTGTAGTTTACCAAAATTTGATATCACGGTTGACATACTCGTGACAGAGATTGAAACGATTAACTTTTCAACATTTTTTTTTGTATTCATCATTCAATGAAAAGTTTTACAAAAGAGACCTTGACCTTCGGAAACAGGTTAAGTTAAATAATACACCCAAAATTGAATGTAAGGAGGATTTGATTTTTTAGCCAAATGGCTCGAAATACTATTTTCATTTTGCAAGTGGTTCGTATATTTGATTTTATTTATTTATTTTTGTTTAAAAAAACATTTATAGGAAATTTAAAAAAATCAAATAAAATATATAATTCAGCTACTCTGAGAAGGTTTTTGTCCTGTTGGTATCGGCTCTCGCTTCTATCCCATATGTCATGATGGGGCGGACGCATGTCTTATATATCCTGACCTTACATTCGGTTAGCATGTGATTGTTTCTCCATATAGTGTCCCGCAGGCAGCCAGCCAAAGCTGTCGCTTTATTAGTTTGTGCTCGTACTTCACTATATAGTATATGTTAGGTCACTGTTGCTAGAGATCTCTACCCCTACGTAAGTGAATCGCATGACTTGCTCAATAGGTACGTTATCGATGATCAGTTCGCATCTGAGTGACTCATTTGATATTGTTAAGCACTTTGTTGCCATAATTAAAATCTGAATTAATCATTTACCAAAAATTAAAATCCCAATTACCTGTATTCAACTTATGCACAGTTCCGTCATGTCAGCAGATCTTTGAAAATAATACATATAATATACAATATATGAAAAAAAACCCACTCGTTCCTCGAACAATTCAGCCACCCTCCTCCTTAACTCAGACAGTATTGAATGTGTCCACATCCAAGTCGGCTTCTACTTTGTACTCTAGGTTATAGAAGCTGATTTTTCATCTAAGTGTTGCTAAGCTGACGAAATCGTGTATTCTAAGAGAGCAAGAGAGAACACTAAAATCAATCGTTCCACAGTCGTAGGTGAGAAAATCATTCAAGACTGTGTACCATAAAGTAATACAAAATAAAAAGAACGTCTAGGTGCTCCAAGCAATTAAAGTTCGAAAAAAGACAATATAACTCTGAACGACCTAAGAACACTTAGCAACTCCTCCAAAGAACAACCTTTAGTAAGAGTTCCATATTACAAAGGCATACTCCAGATTGCTTCTTTCCAATAACTTATAAAATATAATAAGTCACTAAATAATCTTGAACATCTTTATTTATTTATTTTTTCAAAACAGGTTTAGCCCAATTACTTTGAAAAATACAAGACATTAAAAAAGAAGAAAAATTACATAGAAAAAAAAATAAAAATTATATAAAATAAAAAATAATGCATACAAACGAGTATATACATACACCCATATGATACACATATATTCAGTCACTTAAGTATGTTGATGAGTGCTTTCTAACGCGCTCAATCTAAAAAGAAAATTTACTTTTGCTTTTGGTAATGTGATGTGAAATATGTCAATATCCGAAACAGTCCCGTTCAAAAGAGTTAAGGCCCTTCCAACAGGCATAGCGGCTGGAAGACCCGTTCTTGCGTATGTTATTGAGAACAGTTCTGCCGGCGCAGTCTAATGTAATTGTTAGGAACATTTAACGCTAATCTTTGTAGTATCTTATCCATAACAACGGAATAGAAAAGGTCAATAATATTATATCTTAGACATATCACTTAATTTGACCTCTTACTGTATTTTACCCGCCTTCTTGAACTCTCTGAAATAAGGATTGTATTCGATTTGATGTTTCTGTATAAGGTTAAACACAATATCGTTGATAGCATATAAAAATAAGTAAACTTGATATAAAAAAAGACATTTGTTTCGCTTTGTGGTATCATGTTTATTATTATTTGATAAAATAAACAACACACTACACCACTGTAAAACAGTGGTGAAAACAAAAGGAAAAAATAAGTGCTTTATTTATTGTGTAAAAATATAAATAAGTAATATTTTTTATTTTTTTAAATATCTGAAATAGCAATGCGAACACATTAAAGAGAATAGCAGAGAGGCAATGTTGTTATCGGCCTTATTCGAGTCTTCGAGTTTAGAACCTTAGGATTATGTACGGTATTTACAGTTTATCATCACATGTACGAGGGTCATCAGAAAGTAAGGTTACAACATTTATGTAGGATTGAAAAATGCTTGTATTTAATTGAAATTCACAGGATACTTAAAAAATATATTACACTATTTTTCAACGTAATTGCCGTCGAGATCGAGACATTTCTGTAGTCGGGGCACCAGCTTTTGTATACCAGTGTCATAGACCTCCGCCGCCAGCTCTTTCAGCCACTTCTTCACAACTTCCTCGACCTCCTGATCGTTAGAAAATTGTTGAGGTGTTGTGACACACCCATGTTTTATCCCTCGTCACGATAGAGTCCAGAAAAGCTTCTCCCTCCTGTGCAAAACGATCCAAAAATTCACGCGCGGCGGTCAAGCGATTTGGACGGTGCTCCGGTGTGAGCATTCTATGCACCCATCTCGTACACAACTTCTTGTAACCAAGTTTTTCCGACACAATATTACCAAGGAAACTTCGAAAAATGTCAGTAAATTCTTCGTGAAGGTCGTCAAGCGTCACACGGCGGTCATTTTGCACGTGTTCTTCAATTTTTTGCACAAATTCGTCAGAAATCACTGCCTTGCCTCGTCGTGAGTATCAGTACGGCCTTCTCTGAACAACCTAACCCACTTCGTGACATGTTGTTGACTCATCACATCACTGCCATAAACTTCCACGAGCTTCCGATGGATATTCGCGGCGGTATTGTTCTGCAAAGTCAAAAAACGGATGACTGCGCGGGTCTCGCACAGACGAGAGGTGGCGGGAACCCGCGACGACCTCTCCATCGGAAGAATTTACTGTGACTGAATACAATGGCTGACAAACACGCAGGACCAAACGAACTGACCGTTAAGATCCCCCTACACGCTAGGTGTGCCAACTTTGAAACAAAAAAATTTCCCCGGCCTCAAGAGCATGTGTAATCTTAGTTTCTGGATGACCCTCGTATGAAAATTATAACACACGTGAAGTGACAACACTCGCACACGTCTAGACTATGCAACACTAAACATTTTTTATTCTTCTCGGGTTATATCGAGAATCGAACCAGAAATCTCCGGGTGGGAGTCTGTCGTCTTAACAACTAGACGACAGAGTTCGCTATTGTCTATCATGAATATCCTCGATAATTTTATATTTGCGGAGAAGGCAACTGCACACTAAAAAAAATCTCAAATAGAAATTCTACTCTCGGTAAGAAAAGAGGGCGAGAATATGAAGAGTTGAGAAAATATGAAATATATAGCCTTTTTAAAGAGCACATATTGTAACGAATGTGTCTCCAATAGTTCCGTTGGTTAAAGCATTTTTCTCGCAATTTTCTGGAATTTTTCTGGTATTTTCTTACAGAAATATTATACTATTATCAGCTTTTCGATAACTTCCCTTGTCTATTTGATAATGTCCTCGAAAAACATTTTCTAAGTATCGTTCGTCATTGTTCAGTTCGTCTCGTAACAATACTCGCAAACGCTTGGAGTGTGCGAGTATTATTGCATCTTCACGTGAGATAGTATTTCCAACACGTACGATGACGAATAGCGAGTTCCGGGTCTACTCCAGTGGCTCTAAACCTTAAAACTCGATTAGCTTGGTTTAACAAAAATAAGTCTCCTGGCCACGCTATTATATATGTCCACATCGCAAATTTTATAGACGTAAGGAAAGTGTGCAGACGGAAAAAGTGTTGTTTGGATAGAAAAGTTTGGAAATATGTTGTTTCTGCCTACCCTGCTAGGGACACGGCGTGATGACGATCTCCGTGGATTAGTCGGTAAGGCGCTAGTCTTCCGGCCCGGAGGTTGCGGGCTCGATTCCCATTCGAATCCAGTTAAAAAAAATTCAGTCTGGTTAGAGACTCGTAAACATCTTTTTGGATGGTTGAAGGAGATTGCCGCATGGCAATAGTCCTACAAGGTTGGGTTATATGCAAAAAAAGTGTGGTACGTGATTCACTGATATTATTCAAGTCTCGTGTTCGAGTGCCCTTGAGGAGAGTTTGCTCTGTGAACGGCTCTATATAAAATTGTCCTTTGAATTAAATTGAATCAATTTTAATTACGAGTTTGTATATACTCGTAAATGTCCTCTTGGATATGTTAAGGAGCAACACACGAGGCATTTTACCTGACGTTTTCTCGTTTATTATAAAATATTTTCTGAAAGCGCTTGTATGTTTTAAAATATTTTAATCATTTTTTTGTTAATTTTTAATGTAAACACCGTTCAATAAATAATTTTTAATCAGGATTTATTTCCGCACAATTGGTTCATGGCACGAAATTCGTGTATTTTCCCGATTGATACGAGCACAAAACATACATTCATTGAATACGTTAAAACCATTTCTGACAGTCGACATAAACAAAGTGACACGAATCATATTTTTCAGAAAATTATTTTTTATTCAACAGCAATAATTGAAGGATTAATTATTTAAGACCATTATGGCAGTGTCAATCAATGTATTTTATGCTTATATTGTTGCCGTTGTACGAGTATACCGAGTTTTTTGTTAAATGCAAAATATTAATTTAAGTTAACGTTTGGATTTTTTTCAATGTATATATTTTTTACATATATACATATGGTATGGTAGTGACTTGAAGTATGGTTAAAAAGAAGACTGTCTTCTGCAAGGTGGATAAACCAAACCAATGAGGTGACTGGTTCCTTATTGAGTGCTGCACTCATGACTCAGGATCATTGGAAGAGTGGATTTAAATAATCCACTCAGTTTCAGAAGATCATGTCAGGAAACCACGACAGTCTGCAAAGAGTAACAAATGCATACATACCATCACGCCATTTCCCTGTCGGGGAAGGCAGAGAGGACAGATAACCATACTTTCCTATCTTGACATAAGTCCTTAGCCTCTTCTTCATCCATACACTTTCTCTTACAACTTCTACGATTTCTCCAACTTTATACGTTTTTTTCTTTCGGAATATCATTTACTTGTTCCAATCATGCTTTCCTTAGTCTTCCCCTCACACACTTTTCTCAATTTATATTATTGTTTTTACCTTCCATTCTTCGTAATATCTCCTTCTTTCCATTGATTTATCACTGTTTCATTTTCTTGCTTCGACAAATATTCGCCATGCTTTATTTTTTCCCCTTTCACGTAGTATTTAATTTCCTTGTCCAGCCTTGTATCCCCTTTTTCACATCCAACTTTCTATTATTTGTGATGTATTAAATTCCCCTTAAATGACTGTAATTAGTAATGACATCAAAATGACAGTTATTTTAGTGAACTTTTGGCTCACGTCACATCATTTGGACAATAAATACCATTACGGAATGTTTCTAATTAAATCATTGAGCAAGGTTTACTGAGAAGGTGATAGAGTGCTTTATTTATGTCTAAATAACCAACAACATAGCTTATGTGACTTTTTGTTAAACCTTTTATTCGTTTTTTCAGAGATTCTGATATAAATTTGCCACAAAAACAACATAAGTTTAGGATGACAGATACAACCTCAACTTTAGCAGCTGTCATGTTTTACTTACTTGAAACGAACAGAACATTTAATTTAAAGCACACTGAGCCAAAATTATTTATAAACTTAAAATATTAAGATATCTTAATCAAATTTTAAATATAGTTTATACACAAATATTATTTGAGATACAACCTCAAGTTTAGCAGTTGTCATGTCTTACTTACTTGAAACGCACAGAACACTCAATTTAAATCATACTGAACCAAAATTATAGACATAAAATATTAAGGTATCTTAAACAAAATTTAAATATAGTTTATACACAAATATTATTTGAGAAAACTCAATAACGATACAATTTTCATCCAAATTCTGAAGTCACGTGTAATATGTTATAACTAAATATCGAAAAACTCAATAAAACTTCAGAAGTGTTTCATAACTTTCCATTGAAATATCACTGAAAATTCCTGATTTTCCAATTCACATATAAAACATTTAGCTGAAAATTTGATTGGTAATTTCATGGCGATTTTCTGGATTTTTTTGAAATTCATGGGTATTTGCTGTTAGAACAGATCACCGTGAATTGAGTGTTTCACCATTCAGAGGGCGTATTCGCTAAAGTGAATTGAAAATCCTGAAACGTTTTCCATTTTGCCGGTAATGTTTGTTTAAAATAAAGGCAAAAATATTTGTGGACAAAGAAAACATTAATGCGAAATCGATATAAAAAATATGGTTTCCACCATTTATCACGAAGAGACTTCACATCGGTTCTTACTTTTATTGACAGTATACAAAGGAAAAGGCTTTACATTTTTTTCATACATAATTTAAAATTCAGGCTACATACAAAACGTCAGACCTCCATCATCATTATCATCATGATATTATGTCCTTATTGAGGTTAGCAAAAAATACAGCTATGAACTCTACCTGTTTCCATTTACATATTTGTTCTCTGCCACAGCAAAACACTTTTTCTTGCGTACTCTCATAATTTAAGACTTTTCAACATTCCTCATTTCAAATTTTGATTGAATATATGTTACTTCTCTATTTTGGTCTGGCTTAAACTTAAGTTCCTTTTTTCTAACTCGAATAGTTAATAATCTCTATGATGAATCTCTATAATAATCTCTATGTTGATAAGAAGCTTAACTTCTACTCAGTGTTTATTGATTTACGATAGTACTCAAAAAAGGGTCTCAATCTGGTAAATTAATTTAGTAGAAATACTAATACGTTAGACGTGTGTGAGTGTTATTTCCTTTTCACATGCCGTAAATTTTCATAATCTACGATGATGAACAAAGGCTTGATTAATGAGGCTGAATAGAATGTTGCTTTCTTAAATTTGTCCATTATGTCGTGTAGCTCACGACTGAGCGTTGTGACTTTCATGATAACACTTGGCAGCTCCACTTCATCCCCCATTGCAATCCACTGCTTGATGAGCCATTAAGGGTGATCCTATTGAATCTCTTACTTGGCCGGTACAACGCATTGAAGATCTTTCTTTTGTACATCGTCTTTCCACGCTTCCAGTGATTACGAGCCCCTCCACACTGTCTCAGTAGCCACGAGCAATGTGTCCAAAGAATTGAGAACTCGTTGTAGGCATATGGTCAACAATATGTTAATGGCTCTTTGATAATGGATTCATTAGTTCACCTTACGTGTATATGCATCACTAATTTAGATATCTTAAAGGGCAATATACGAATGATTGAATTTATTTGATTCGGAAAGTTCCCATTGGGAAAACCCTCATTATTTGGTCTGATTCTAAAAAATTTTTTTTAATACAAAACAGATAAGTACCTTTAAATATTTTATACGACATTTTAACAGTATTGTTGTATGCTTTCATAATACATGACATAGTGCCTGATTAATGGTTTATTTTAATCATATTCACTTACTCACTTTGATGGTCATATAATTCTTTAAGAGTCTCTATTCTTTTTGACAATCAGTCATTCTCTCCATTTATCCATGTCAGCCAACACATTCTCCAAGAACCGCCGTCTATTAATATCCACAACACGTTATGCTATATTTCATACAATTTATATTTAGGTACTTGGTTATTTGATTGCAAAACAATTTTAGGTCGGAATAAGCCGTGGAGGTAATAAATGAATAAATATGTTATTGACTGTATTTCTTGACAATCTGAATTTCTATTACATTTTGACAAACTGGGTTTGATTTATTTATTCCCAGTTTTTGGGTGTCTTAATGAATTTATGCCAATATTTTTTTATGCTCCGAGTTGTTAAACCTCACGAACGGTTGTAGCTCGGAATTGTTGGATTGTTTATGTTTGACGTTAGCGGGTATAAGTAAGCTGTCTCAGAACATGCAATGAGTCTCGTGAGACGGCTGATATTTGTATTGTATCGAGTTATGTAAACATTTTATTAGTTGCATGACCGCACGGTAATGCAGTTGACTGCCATCCGGATTGTCACAAGTTCGAAACCCTGTGCTCCTCCCTTTAAATACACAGGCATTTTTTTCGGAAGTGTAAGGATAAAGGTAAAAAACATGACGGTATGCTTCGACCATCTCATTTCTGTGTGACATAACATCCAATACAGTAAAGTAGCGTTTGAGTGAGTTTGTTGGTGTGCTCACTCACTTAAAAAGAAACAATAAACCTCCACATCTCAGCTTCCTTTTTTCAATTGAATTGTCGTTGAAATAGCAAGGAGATCCCCGACTACGAGGTTCACCCACGACGATGATATAAACATTTAATCAAATAATACATAAGTGAAGTTGTACACTTTGGTAAATTGCTTGCCGTTTTTTGATCATTTGCAGCAGCCATTAGTCTTCCAAGTGGTATATGGCCTGACAAACTAGATTGGAAGAATACGCTTATGACTGACTATCATAATTGTGACAAAGGTGATCAACTGACTTGAAGACATTTTTGTTTTAATCCAATTTGCACGGATTTCTCCTGTTACACAAAGAGGGCCTGCTTCTAGCGTTAGCTTATTCGTTAGACGGTACCGAGAATATATCAACAGTGTCATTCAGTTGGTTCAATATCTCTATACCACGCGTGACTGGGTGTTTAGCCATGATATTCGCCCTGTAAGTTGGTATGTAGAACAGAGGGTGATGCCTTGCACGGCTATATTTATTGGGTACATAGAAACTTAGTGCTTCTAGAATCGCGGGACAGTTAAAGCAACCTTGGAAAACCTTTATTAGGAATATCGCAATGGATTCTTGCCTTCTTGTTTCGAGGCTTCTATAGTTACACAGCATGAGAAGTTTGGCATGGTGAGCATATTTTGGATAATCGCTCTTTGTTCTGTACCATAGATATCTGAGGATTTTTTTTTGTGTTTGTTCTACAGTTTTTTTTTTAATTTGAGCTGATGAGGAGCCCAAACCGTAGATGCATATTCTAATTTGGTTCTAATTTGATAATTATATAAGTTTCGGAGGATATCGGTGCTGTTAAACTCTCTTGATATTCTCATTATAAAACCGAGTAGTTTATAACAGTCCGATATCAAACGTGAGACATGGTTAACGAACGTGAGTCCGACATCAAAGGTTACGCCCAAATCTTTGAATTCAGAAACTCTGTTTAGTGCCACTTCTTGTATAGTATACTGATGGTGGATTGGTGAAAACGATCGACTATAAAATACACAGACACATTTATTAATGTTGAACAGAAGAGGATTTTGCTCACTCCAGGATACTAGGGAGTCTAGGTCCTGTTGTAACTGTCGTCAGCAAACAATAAACATGTCGATTTCATTTATAAACCTTTAATTTGAAAATATAACGAAAAAAATAAACAAATACATTTCCATAAATTATTAAAATATAACAGTCCTCCGAATTATTACAATATACTCAAGGAAATACTAGAGTCGAAAGATTGTCTTCAATCCCAATTTATATGGCTTTGCAGAGGGTTTAAATGGATCTACGAGTATAAAATGCCCATACTAATTCCTTGCAACCCAATGATTGACACATTGTTCAAAAAGTTGATTTCTTGATTGATATAAAATAACAATTGATGCTGACGTGTTATTAAGAATTAGATTGTTTTGTATAGAATTCTAAAAAGCAGTAAAAAAACAATTATTTTATTTAAACGCTTTCATGCACACACATTTAAGGGATTGTTACCGTAAAGTAATATATTTGAATCAACCATCTTTTGTTCAAAAAAATAATTATAAGTATCCATGGTCATGTCTCAAAACTTTGTAAAATCATAAAATTTCAAGGAAAACAGAGGGAAGTGTCGGAATTATAAAGGGTCTTTCAAATTGAGCGGTTTTATTTATACTTTTTTTAAATTCTTCAATAAAACACACAATTTGCTTTGATTTCAATTTTTTTTCTACTAGTCATTGAAATATGATGTATGACAATAAAACACAATAAAAAATTTCGCCAAATGTACACCTCTTGCAGCTCCACAGATGTCTACTCTTTTGTCAAAATTTTGGCATAATTGCGGTTCTAACTCACCAATAATGCGAACAATTTCATCCTTCAGCTCAGGATTGGGTGTCATTCTTATAGACCTGGCTTTTCACGTAACCCCATAGAAAATAGTCCAACGGTGTCAGATCACATAATCTTGGTGGCCAATTAATATCACCGTTTCCGAAGATTACAATACATAAAATAATTCAACAATTTGAACGTGTTGTTGTATTGTATACGACTCCATTTTTATAAATGTCATAAATTACACATCTCAAATGTCACAAGACCCAGGCAAGTTCGCGACGTCATCTGTGTTTTATCCAAGAATTAAAAAAACCGCTCAATTTGAAAGACTTTATTTAGAGATATACGAGTATTATGCTTTTTTCAGGGTTTTTTAAATATTTGATGAAGGAGAACTAATTTAGCTAGAAAGATCGTCTCAATGTCGAGCTGAGTGATGCTGAGTCAATCTGAATTATGAAAAGGTTGATGTATTACGCGTAACAATAGGTGGGTCTATCAATGCATAGAAAGAAAATTTAATTTTTCACGCAGATACTGAAGACTCATTGAATTGTTTAATACTCCAAAGGGGCTCGACGGAATATGTCGATTTAAGTGTTGTTTTATTTAAAGTATTTATTTTACATTTACTTTGGGTAGTATTTTCTTAGATTATGAAAGTGTAACAGGAGATATGTTATATCTAACGGTGTGTTATAATAGGAAACAAAGTCAATAGAATACTAAAACATATATACTTGAAACTTCAGTATGAAAATTGGTTAAGATCCACAGCAGTATTTTAGTATCAACTTCGATGTTTCGGAGTGAAACGTAGAAGTGGAAAATACTGAAAGGAGACGAATAAATCATGAAGAAAAGCATGCACAGAGAAGAATATGTGGGTGTAGCAGTAGATAGGTCCACCCGCCGGCCTGGCCGGGCGCATTCCATGTTAGAGTCTATGGATTCTAAATTCAAAAAGAGTCACATTTTGTTTTTGGAATATTACAATTTTGACAGATGTTATTTTTTTCATTCGGTAAAATATATTTTGAGAAAATGTTGAAAATTTGAGATATGTGTTTCATTATTGATAGCTCTCCTAAATGGGGTAAAAACGTACAACAGAATACATAATTTAATGAGAAATGAATGTGAAATTAAGGCGGATGTGTTGAGTAAAATATAAAAGAGCAATCTGAGATGGTTTGGGCACATAGAACGAATGAATAAAGAAAGCCTAACAAAACAAATACATGGTACAAATGTGAATGCAAGGCATGGTAGTGGAAGACCAAAGAAAACATAGTTTGATCAAGTGATTGATATTATGAAATAAGAAAATCTAAAAAGTACAGGAAATCATGGGAGCTGTTTGACAATGTACAATATATAGATTTAGAAGAATCGATAGACGTATATCGACATGGAAAAGTTTAGCGCTCTGTCTTTTCTGTCATCCTCGACAAGAAAATGACGTGATGCTACAGATGTAATTTAACGTGATTTTACAACCAATTATAAAAATAAAGTCCAAGATAACCTTAAAAAAAGTTTTCCATGGTGAATTCCTAATTTTCACCGTATAATCCAAGATATATCGTAGAATTTGGAGCATGAGGCTTTAATATTATAGATTAGCGTGCCGGTTAATATTTAACATTCAGACATATTAAAATGATTCATATCTGGCTGTAGATAATGTATTCCATGCATCTTAATGTCTGCTTTGCGAGGTTCAACTTTGTATCGTTTAAGTTTTACCTCCAAATTTTAAACACTTTGACCTATTATAGAATCATTCTTATTCTGACATGAATTCTTTGTATATTTTGAAATACACATGCTAATTATTATGTTTCAAAATTCTCAAAAGAGAATGAGCGTCATCCTTAGTGTATAAATATTAATAAATATCATCATCCCTATTTGCAGACTTTCTTAGTCCAATGATGAATATAAGTCTATATAGTATCTTCTGTATTAAACTTAGCATGGTATTTTTCTTCGCTTGTCCATCGTTGTATTGTATTAATTTACACTTTTGCTGTCTACAATACAACTAAGTGGGCTTATTTACCTGTGTCAATTTCATCCAAACAACCAGAAAGATGTTAAAGAGTTTTAAAGTGAAAACCAGACTGGAATTCATTTTTTATTTAAATCTAAGTTCTAACGGGATTTGAACCTGCTACCTCCGAATGTGAACAAGCGTTTTACCGACTAGGTCAAGGAGGTTGTCTTCTTGTGTGCATGTTATACCACTCCCACATTTTTACCTATTTTCGGTTTCCCTCTACCATCTGGAATGTCATATTTTGTTGTTTTTTTATTGTATACAGTACAACCTGGCAGGTTTATTGTCATGTGGCAATTTTTTCCAACCAACCAGAAAGATACTAAAGAGGTCTAAAGTCAAAAACAGATTGAAATATAAAACGTCTCGGTTTCAACAGCAATTGAGCCCGTTATCTAGCGTTAAAAGACAGAGGTATAATCAACTAGGCCACAAAGGTTGTCATATTATGTAGTGATCGCTTTTCTACCACACCTTTAGCTCTTTAATACGACGCTTTGCTTAAATATATTTAATATGAAACCGATATATTTTTCTAACAGATAGATGACCTTGTTTTTCTTTTCAGCTCTCTGGTAGGTTATCAATCGTATATCCCACCATTACTATATATTTTTTTTAAATATCTTCCTCTTGTTTCATAAATACTTATTTTAATGTAATAATATTTTATAAATGCAAACAGAAGAAACTGTCTACGTACAGTTGTTGATAATACATCACTTCAGCCAGATAGAAGACCAAAGTGGAACAAAATTATGGAGGATGAAGCACTTCTTACTCTTCTTTTAAGCCTGTTGGCCTGTTATGGTCCTGCATAATCGTTTTCCTCTTATGACGTCAATTGCCAGCTGTCTTTTCATCTTTTGGGAGGTCGTCCTGGAGGTCTGCTTGCTTGGGGGGTACTGTCTCTAGCCATTCTTACGGCTCATGGTTCCGCCATTCTGGATACATGTTCGTTACAAAACCTTCTTCTCTGTCATTTCCATGTGATAATATCTTCAACTTCACACATCCTTCGAATTTGAAGGATGAAGCACTGTGACGATTAAATAATGTAGAAAGAAATAATTATTAAATTTACGAAGATTATCTAATGGAGTCAATTTAAAGGAATAAGATACTACGAGTATAAAGATGTAGAAAAACGTTACATTACTAAATAAATAAAATTTTGAATGAAGTAAGAGTAAAAACCTGTTATTATTGGACAGTATGCATGACGAGGTAGATGCAAAAAAATGTCTCGGGATTGAATAAAGAGGAGTCTTTTTTTTAAACTACTTTATTAGAACTGTATTCATGGGTATTTGTGCCACAATAATACTCCAACGGCAAAAATAGTCTAGTTTATCAAACTTCCAAACGGTTAAAGAATTGTTTGATATTGCAATTACATTTCACCTAACCAAGAGCTAATTTCAGTCAAATAAATTTGAAATAAAAATGAACCTCCTAGAGCTTGCAGCAACGATAATCCTTTCTGCTTTCACCCGCCAGAAACTATTAAATGCATGCAAGAGTAGAATTAGCCCTGGGGCGACGTGATACCGACAGTTGTACCGAAGTAGTTTTCGCAAGTTTTAATTTATTCGCGATTTCACTTTACATGTTACTCAAACCGCATATTTGGTTTCTATTACACAACGCCTGAATTATATGCAATCCTTTTTACAATAAATTTTTGTTTTGAATATTGTTATGAGTGTTATTAATTTTAAAACGATGCGAAACATATTTGTAGTCTCACTTTTGATTTAATCAAAATACAGTGGAATTTCTCAAAAAGGACACGAAATTAATTCAAAATAAAACATCGTATAGAACGTTAAATATCAATATTGTCAAGCAAAAGCAAAAACATCATCGCCACCACTTTTCCTTTCCATACGTAATCAGAGTCAAGGTGTCGATGTCATATCACACACTTTTACTGTGCATTCTTAGTCTTAATTTTTTCTTCAAATATTGTCCCTCCTTTAAATCCTTACGTTGTATCTCGGAACTCGAACTCACTATAATTGACTGATTAAAAACATTTTAAATTAAATATATTTAAGTTGAGTGTAAGTAGAGGAGCATGCTGAGATTAAGAGAAGAATCACAACAGGAAGTAAAACATTCTTCTCCCTACTGCCGTTGTTCAAGTCCAGAAGTGTCCATAGAAAAGCCAAAGTCACCCTGTACAAAACAATTATTAGAACAGTGGTGAAGTATGGATGGGAAGTATGGACACTGACAGCTAAATCCGCAGAGTTGTTGGATGCATTCGAGAGAAGATTACTACGTAGGATCCCGGGCCCCGTGAACGACGGTGAAACCTGGTGAATACGATACAACGACGAGCTATATAATATCTACAAAGCTCCCAGGCTATCTGTACATGTCAGACTGAGCAGATTGAGATATGCCAGACATGTGCAGAGATTGCCGTCATCGCGAGCACCCAAAAGAATCCTGGAAGGACACCCGGGTGGGAGAAGGAGAGTTGGTAGGCCAAGGCTGCGATGGGAGGACGAAGTTGAGAGGGACGCAACCCGGCTGCTGCAGGCGCAGGATTGGAGGGTCGAGGCGGAAGACAGGAGCTGGAGGCGAAGATTGACGGAGGCCAAAGCTCGATATTGGCTGTAAGACCATCGAAAGAAAGAAAAAGTAAATATAGAAAAGTGGATGCAGCATAGGTTAGATACATCTCTGCAACTGCATATGCTCAGAAAAACGAAATACAAAGAAACCTTAGTAATCTTCCGATAATTTATTATTCCGATATATAGTAAATGGTTTAGTGCATGTGCGTAGTGTTTATATGGTATACTTCCGAACTCATCCAACTCTAAATATGGTGTAGTGCATGTGCGTAGTGTTTATATGATATACTTCCGAACTCATCCAACTCTAAGTATAGTGTAGTGCATGTGCGTAGTGTTTATATGGTATACTTCCGAACTCATCCAACTCTTAGTATAGTGTAGTGCATGTGCGTAGTGTTTATATGGTATACTTCCGAACTCATCCAACTTTAAGTATGGTGTAGTGCATGTGCGTAGTGTTTATATGGTATACTTCCGAACTCATCCAACTCTTAGTATAGTGTAGTGCATGTGCGTAGTGTTTATATGGTATACTTCCGAACTCATCCAACTCTAAGTATGGTGTAGTGCATGTGCGTAGTGTTTATATGGTATACTTCCGCACGCATCCAACTCTAAGTATAGTGTAGTGCATGTGCGTAGTGTTTATATGGTACTATATACTTCCGAACGAATCCAACTCTAAGTATAGTGTAGTGAATATGCGTAGTGTTTATATGGTATACTTCCGAACTCATCCAACTCTAAGTATGGTGTAGTGCATGTGCGTAGTGTTTATATGGTATACTTCCGAACTCATCCAACTCTAAGTATAGTGTAGTGCATGTGCGTAGTGTTTATATGGTACTATATACTTCCGAACGCATCCAACTCTAAGTATAGTGTAGTGCATGTGCGTAGGGTTTATATGGTATACTTCCGAACTCATCCAACTCTAAGTATGGTGTAGTGCATGTGCGTAGTGTTTATATGGTAAACTTCCGAACTCATCAAACTCTAAGTATAGTCCAGTGCATGTGCGTAGTGTTTATATGGTATACCATCATAAATGTTGCTGAGATATCTAAAAAAGATTTGTCTTCGAATTGGTTCCAATAAACAATTTGTCGTACAAGCATCATTGATTCACTAAACGGACTCAGAATCTTCCCCTAATCCATCGCGATCCCATCCATTCACCAAGTCGTGTATATTCACCTTTTACGAACTCTTTTCAATCTTATTTCTTTCAAAATTCAATTCATTTGGTTGTCCTTCAATTTTATAGATCTTCCCAAGCTTCTCTTAATTTGTATACTTCTTGTTTTTTCTTTGAATTTGATAATTTTTGTAAATGTTTCCCCATTTAATATTTCCACGAGACTACATTACTTGAATGGTGCTTTTTTTATTCTTCAATTTCCTCCTATCTCTGTCATTTCCTAATATCACATTTTGTTGATCTTCATATGCAAAGCAATGCTCTCATTTCTATCACATTTAATATACTTTCATCCCGTTTTTGTCACATTCTAGCTTCGCATTCGTAACCTAATATTGAAATCAAAATTCCGTTATGGTCAGCCAGTTTCGCTTCTCTTGAAATTCTTCGGTCTGTAAACACGTTGTATAAACCACCCATTCAGTATATTGCCGACTGCTTTTTTTTTTTTTAAATAATTCATATTGTTTACTTTTACATGAAAATATACAAAATGCTTACCTGCCGAACAAAAATTTTAAAAATATTGAAGAATGTATTGAGTATAAAAAAAATCCACCTTCATAAGTATAAATAATCGTATTAGAAATATTCATTCGTTGATTTTTAAACACAAAATAGCACCGACGAAACCACAATAAAATAATGGAACTGCATCTGAAATATTTCTCCATTACATGAATTAGATCCAATTTGAGTTTTTATCTTTTGCTAACATTATCTCTTATTTTATTCCCATTAGACATTAATAATTTCAGATTTATATTTGCCACATATTTTAATATTTTTGATGACTTTAAATAATGCATTAAATAATTTATGACCCAAAAACACGAAACTTGTTCGCATACAATATCGCACTTTGTGCGGCCATCCGATATGAAAGTGCTTTCAAAATTCAAAATTTCCTCGCCTTGTTCTAATGGCTCTTCTTCAATCTGGAGGTTTCAATATTAAGACATATTCACTTAGCACTCACATTTTCTAATTTTATTTTAAAACTTGAAAGTTTGAATGAAACCGTATCACACATATGAGTAATGGATCGGATTCAGCCTCCACCAACGCTCTACATACATACACACATATACATGCGAATATAGTAGTTAACTTGCGCCTGTCGTTATGAAATATGTGTTTGTATAAGATCTGTCTAGGATTTTACAGTAGGTCTGAGAAAACAAATTAATAGGTCGGATGTGCGTTATGTCTTTCCAAACTAATCCTGATTTATTTACTTTAGTCCAAAGGTTTTCAATGTGTGAGGCACCACAATGAATTGCTAGGGGCTTTGTAGACAGGGCTGGGTGTGTCCGATGAAAAGCTCTGAGTTTATCTATAATGGGGTACCAAAAAAAACTAAAAACTAAAACTTAGTTAATGAAAGGACTTATTTTTTAATGAAATTTACTAAATCATCAAATTCTAATGAATGTAATATTGACGTAAGAGCCAATTAACTCTTTAGATCTTTGCCATTGTTGTTCCGTAAATAATGTTTAATTCGTAACAACGTGCAAAACAAATTTCTTCTTGGCAATTAATTTCAAGTATAATGAAAAAAACTCTCAAAGTGATTATAATGTTTGGAAAGATACTTAGAAATGGATTCCCATATTCTATAAGTTTGCGGAAGAATGTATTATTTGATTTTTCAACGTTACGTTGAATTAATTCACAACATTGTAAAAACTCGTCCATTTACCGAATCTGGATATTAGACCACAAAAGTTTTGCATTATTTTTTTTAAGCACATAACATTAATTTGGAAAAAAAAAACAAATAAATTAAGAACATCGTTGTACACCAAGATACTTTTTAATTTTAAATTTCTGACACATATCATCAATTATTTTTTTTAAATGTTCTACCCGAAATTAATTCGGATTCAAGTTGATATTTGCGTATTGTCTTAATTTCTGAACGCGTGTTACTTGCAAAGGAGCTCTGATTTGAAAAATATTTCTTCCGGAGCCACTCTTAATTTCCAGTCAGTAAAATAACGTGTTTCATTCCTGATTTTTCTTTTCCTTTCCTCTCCACCATCCCTTCCTTTCCTTTTGATTGATGATATCTCACTTTATATGAAAAATAATGTTCGGGTGATTGTCCGTTTTTGTGGGGTTCGTGGGCATGGGCATGGGAATGCTCACGTATGTGTTTATGGATTTCGTAGGGATGGATAGTCATTTGAATGATTTATGCGACCATGTAACTTGCTTCATTTACTTTTGTCTAGTTGGTTGGAAGAGATTGCCGCCTGGCAATAAGACCGCCAGATTGTATTGCAATAAAAGTGTTAAATAAATAAATAAATATGTATATTCAATTGATTTTAATAATAAAATTTATTATTAAAATTACCTACCTACTTTAGCGACCTTTTGGGACCCCAATACTCATAAACTTGGTGGCGGTTACCTCATTTACTGCGGTGTGTATCGTACAGTTTTTCTCGTCGCTCCTATGAATATGGAGCTCTGAGCTATCGTCCCTTTAGCCTTATGATAAATCCGGCCCAGTAGGGCTACGAGTACGTAGGATACTCGAAAATTTTAAGAATTCCCGGTGGCCCTAATTCTATGCGCTGATGCACAGTCAGAGTGGTAAGAAGCGACAACTAACTAAAACTGGTTTTCAAACGACTAACTTTCAAACGACTAACGACTAACTAACTCCATTTTCAAACGACTAACTTGCGCAAAGCTGAATTTTCTAGTAGCTGTTTAAAGTTTGATTCCAAAATTTGAGGAACAGAGTGGTAAAAAATATTCTCACCCATCCCATTAAATAGTTAGTATTTTAAGAGAGCTTTGAAATATTTTGTATACACCTAAAGACGCCAAGAAACGAAAAGTTACTAAACCACTGCTTTAGTTTGTGATTTATCTTCCAAATTTGCTGTGTGGTAGAAAAATGTCTTCCAAACGTTTGTGGATTAAATAAAAATGTAAAAAAATCTGTTTTGTTATAAACAACGAAAAATTGTGAAAAACAAGAATCGGACGTGTGACGTCCATAATGTAATGATAGAACACTTGTCCTTTAATCGGAGATTTTGGGTTTGATTATCTTCTTTATTGCTTACACACTGCTAGACGAAGAAATGTTTCAAGATTCTCTACCATTGCATGCCGTAGACTTCTACTTGTCACCTCTATCCCAATACTTTTTCTATATTAACCAATTATAAAAATAATACATACCATAACGCCATTTCAAAAGGACAGGGCGCCAAACTTCCATATTTTGACACACAGATTTTGCTCCATTCACATTCATACACATTCTCATACATCTCCTAAGATTTCTCTGACTTGATGTTTTCTTCTTTCAGAGGATTATTTATTTGATCTTAGCATACATTTCTTGATCTTATTTTACCACACGTTTGCACTATACATTTGATTTGTTAGTATGTATTTACTAATTCGTTCTACATGCACAAACCATCTCAGTGTGTACATATTCATCTCCTTCAGCACATCAATCTTAGATTCATAATAGGAATAATAATAGTACAATTCAATTGATTAAACTCAGTTATCCATTAAAGTAGTTAAATTAATTATAATGTTACTTAACATCTCAAGTGTTAACGCCTTAAGTTTTAAAAATATAGAATTTATTAGCTTTTCATATACTTTTATTATAGCAGGTGCCAGGATTTTAAAACTGATGTTGCATGCTTTGTGGTTTTACTAATCTTTTAGTTTAATTACTGATAAAAAAACGTAACAGTCCCAATTTCTTAGTTATCTTACAACCTTTTACAATTTTTTAATTGGTTTTAAGTACATGGATATGAAGTGATATTCAGTAATAAGTTAATACACACTTCAATTAAGGGAGTATTCTACTCTAGAAATTTGAAAATAAAATCGTTTTTTTTTTTGCATATTCTTTAAGAATATAGTCTCAAAAGAAAATTTTAAAATTCTCAATATTTACGAAGTTATAGCTATAAATAAGGCAGCAATTACACTGCACCGGAATGACTCGGACAAAAGCACAAGTAAATTTTCTTCTTAGATTGAGTGCGTTAAAAAGCACTCATCAACAAACTTAAGTGATTGTGAATATATGTGTATCACATGTTTGTGTGTATATGCTCGTATGTATGCATATGCTTTATTTTTTATTTTATATAATTTTTAATTTTTTTGTCTATGTAATTTTTTTTCTTTTTTAACGTCTTGTATTTTTCAAAGTTATTGGGCTAAGCCTGTTTTGAAAAAATAAATAAATAATCTCAAAACTTAAAAAAAAAATTATTTGAAATTTTTTCTCTTTATACCAACTATAACGACATTATTTCTTATTCAGAAACAATGTATAAGTATTATTTCAGAATTTATAAAAAAGAATTCCAATCGTGTCGACTAGCTTACCCCCTTTTTTTTTCACGACAAAATGTAACAGCTGATAACGTCTTGAATTTTCAATTCATCAAGAAACAAACTGTAAAAAAATGCATGGGAAAAAGGTTTTTTTGTTTTTCATTTATTTAGTCTGGAAAAAAGCCCGAAATTAACGCCTCAAGAATAGAATACCCCTTTAAGAGATTAATTATTTGCTGATTTCCTTTCAATTGAATTAGTTTGCAACAGACATTACGAAAAAAATTTATTGTAAGTAAGCATAAACGTTAAAATCACCTGCAAGAAGCCGATTAAATGCAATCAACATACGTTAACAGTGAAAACTATCAGGGCTGTGGAGTCGGATGAAAATGTACCGACTCCGACTCCGGCTCCGGCTTTATTTTATACTCCGACTCCGACTCCGACTCCTACTCTTGACTCTGACTTCAATTTTTATTTTATTTTATAATTTACTGCGTCTACCTAATGTATTTATATTGACTTATTAATAATGGATACAGGTATAAATTAAAAATTAATTATATTCGTACACAAATGAAACAATTTAATAAAAAAATATATAAACAATACGCATTAAGCAATATCTTCACACAACAATAATATTAAAAATATATATTAATATTCAAAAAAATAATTAAATAAAACTTTTAAAATAATTAGAAAAACAACACAGGTAGGTATTAAAAAAAATAAGAAAACACTTTAAAATAAAATAAAAAGGTTGCTTCATTTGTTTTCATACGTTAACTAAATCTTATTAATATTGTTTATTATTATTTTGATTCAATATTGAATAGAACACAAGATAAGATTTTTGAAAGTAAATATACTTTATATAAATCTTATTTCCTATTCGTGGTCTAAATGGAATTAGATCTCAAAAAAATATTCTATTAAGTCAGGATTTATGGAAGCTCTTAAATCTGATTTGATAATTTTAAGCGCGGAAAATAAAAAAATATTAAAATAATTAAACGGAGTCGGAGTCGGTCGATTTTTTCCGACTCCGACTCCGCCTAAAATGTTCCGACTCCACGACTCCGGCTCCGACTCCGACTCCACAGCCCTGAAAAATATATGAAGTGTCGATGAACAGCAGGAAAGTAAATTCAGTTAAAATGTATGACTGAATAAAATTAATAATAATACGTTAGGATAAAAATAAGGTTTGTCCATGCTGCTTGAATGGGTCATAAAATAATTACGAAGTGGTGCGAAACGAAAGTGTGAGGAGTGATAGTAGAAGAAGACTGAATCAATTTATAAAAGGAGTGAGTGAAGGTAATGAACAAGATAAACCAATCAAAACTGTATTAGAAAAATAATTGACGTTGGAAAGACGAAGGAAAAACATCATACTCGTAATTTGAAAATTTTATGCATTTTTCCTTTTTCTTTCTTAACAAAGAAATTACGTGAAGATAAATATGATAAATAATATTGATTTAACATCAATTAAACTTTTTTATTATGTAAGAAGAAATAAAAATTCAAATTAAATCGCAATTCATATATGCAAAGTAAATACACAAATATAAAATGTTCACGTCTTAATGTGCTGGAAACTAATGTATTGAGCCTCAGAGTAAACATATGGTAAGTTTGGCATCGAAATGGCAAAAAAGCATGTTATAAACTTGGCACGAAAATCACAACTTTAGTGGAAAGATAAAAATAACGATACAATAAAAATATTTCAAAATGTCACTCAGTAATATTTTACACGTGGCGTGACTTTTGGTTTTAAACTTTTTAATTAAATAATTAAAAAAAAACAATCTTTTTTTTAAAACGATACCAATTCTACTTTCAAATTATCTAAATTATATGATAATGTTGTTTAGATTGATAAATTAAAAAATATACAAATAAGTACTTATTCACGGAAAAATTGAATTGTTTTACATAATTAACTAAGTCTAACGTAGTTTGACTGAAAACTATAAATTTGTTTTGTTAGTATTTCTTCATTTATTCGTTCTACATGCCCATACCATAGCAGAGTACTCTTCAGCCTTACGTACAGATTCATCCCTAATCTTTATTCTCAATTCTATCATACATTATCCCCTCATATATTCTTCTGAAGGGAAGACTTGAAGGAAATGACGAGAAGCCGATCGACTTGGAGAAGATTCTTCCAAAAGGCTGAAACTCTACAGGAGTAATTTAGTCATCTGGGATAATCTAACGTTATCTATTTACTATATTGTGTGATATTTCTTATCTGTCAGTAGTAGTGGTGGCTTTGAGTCCCGAGCTAGGAAGCCCTTAAAGAGAGTTTGGTCTCTAAATGGTAATATAAATTGTATTAAGTTGGTAGGAAAGTTTAAAAAAGTCATATAAATAAGGTTTCATTCAGCTACTCAAATTTTAGTCGTAAATTATTTTTTTCTCAATCATAATTTGAAGTAACTGTGCCCCGTAAAAGTTAAGTTTTCTTTGACTTAATTAAAAATGACTTTAGAAACAATAACAAAATACACAAAATTCATTGTTTCATAAACAAAAAAAAAACTTTTTTTTACGAATAACATTTACAAAAGAATTTCATCGTTTAAGTGAAAAATTTAGAGTTTTCTAGTTTCATAATTGCACTTGAAAGAAATTTCACCTCCGCAATAAAAATTTCTTATGAAGATGAAATGTCTCGAAACGGCAAATATAAAAGGAAAGAAAGGAAGCTTTATTAAATAAACGAAACGACAACTTAAAAAAAACCTTAAAATTCTCGGTCTTGAGATTTTCCTCTATGTTTCTTAGAATTCTTTACACGGTGTAATGATATCTCATGAAAATTTTATCTTTTCACTGAAAAATAAATATCAAAAGAAACGACAGTTATTTAACGTTTCAGATTTTCTTCCATTTCCATTTTTTTTAAATTTATTTATAACCCATTTCATTCTACAATATTGAATAGTGTGCTCTATATTTAAAAAAAATACATCTCATTATACGAAGAGTTTCTGAAATAAGAAATTCTGACAATTATGTTTCTTTTTGCACTTTGTTAAGTCAAACACTGTTTATTTCACTTTATCTGACGGTATAATTTGACATCATCGATAGAAAATGTGTGATAATTTCTATACAGGAAGATCTTTTTAAAAGACAATTTGTGACCACTATATACCGTAGGAAATCCTCTTATTTATTCTAAAATGGCTAATTACACTAGTTACCAAGATTTTTGTCACAAGGGTAAAAATGGTAATTTTAGGTCAGTATTTGTGTGCTGATAACGAATATGAACTTGAAAATGTTCTATCATGTATATTTTAAGAGAAAAATTTGAAATGACCTAAAACAAGAATAACTATTTACAAATGAAATCGGGTATCAAACTATTGACTTCTTTAAATGATTCCCCAGTATATTCATAAGTTTAATACATTAATTGTTACTCATAGTACACTAGAACAGTGTTCCCCAACCGGTGGTCCGCGGCCCGGTGCCGGGCCGCAGAGACTTTCTGCCGGGCCGCAAACAGTATGCCAAATTTCAAGAAATCCGCCATGCAAAAATATTAAATATACGATTTTCATTCATGTCCTCAATAAAATCGAAACAAAGGAATAGACTGAACGTGAATGCAGCACTTCGTCTGTCAGAGACAGCACTGCAGCCAAGAATATTCAATATATTAGCAAAGATCAACAGCAGGTTTCGCATTAGTTTGTCGCAAAAACCCCATGGTTTTGTTCAATTTTAATTGTATCAGACAAAGTTACAATTAAAATTGTTTAACTGTTATATTATATTTTTCAATTATAGTTACATACTCGTATGTCCATCTGTCACAATATAAGATTAAAAAAATATTAAATAAAAAAAACATTTTTATTTCAGTATTAGTGGTCCGCGAAAAACATTTCCTTTTTTTACCGGTCCACAGGTCTAAAAAGGTTGGGGAACACTGCACTAGAACATTTATTATTGTTCATAGTACATTTATTGTTGTTTATAGTACTCTGACCCCTCCTATAGTCCAGAATATTATAAACAACCCCATTTTATTCAACAATGTGAACTAAACGACTTAATAACAAATCTTAATCTCACTAAACAAAAAGCTGAGATTTTAGGGTCTAAACTACAATGGAATCTGTTAGCACCAAATATAAGGATTTCATTGTACAGGAAGAGATATGGTATGAACAGTTTTCAAAGTACTTTGTTATGAAGAATTCTGTGTGTATGTGTGAATATAAATATAGATGACTTAATGTAAGAACTTGTTTGCGTTTTCATTCAATTAAATATACAATCTTTAAAAAAATAGTTGATTCGATCAAATTTATAAAAAAGGCTATTTTTTAACAAAAAATTAATATATAGGGTCAATTTTTCATATGGTAATTATTTTTTAATCTGATTTTTTATTTTCCTATGTAACAACATTGCATTTTGTGTTTGAATTTAGTAATTCAGGAATTATTTTATTTTCACCATTTTGTAATTACGACTTTCGAAATGCGCAAAAATGTATTTATTTTATTAAAACACTCCCCCTTATATCACATAAATATGTTACATGATACATACTTTTCGCAGCAATTTTCGTAATCAGCAGGGTCGATTTAGTAAGAATCAGCTAATTTAATCTCTGTGACAGACAAAATGTTTAAATTTGTTAACTAATGTTATTATCACATTGAAAATCACACATTTTCTATCGATGATGCAAAATTCTTTCATACCAGTAATAAATTGTTCATATTAGAGACACTAAAATATCCAAGTCAATGCATTGGGATGAACATCTGGCAAATACATACACGTATGAGTATATTCCCAAGATATCACCGCCATATGCTAAAGTTGTCTCCTACCTCCCTCCACCCACTATCCCGCCGAACTCGACTTTTTACCGTTAGAAGCGTGTATATCGATGCTGATTTGCACAAAATTCAGTCTTGTTTATGCTTGCTTGATGATGAGGTAAAAACCCTTGAAACCAGTGTAGCGTTACCGTTATATAAAGTGGAATAAACAGTGCTTGACTAAACAAAGTACAGTGTCTTGAAATCTCCAGTGTTAAAAATGCATTTACTTTAAATAACGAAGATATCAAAAGGTGTGCAGCGATATAAAAACAAAGTCAACGGACACAAAAACATATTTACTTGAACCGAACAGTATCGAAATTTGCTGAAATAATAATTCACAACAGTATTCTTGTATCAACTTTGATGTATGGAAGTGGAACATGAATGTGGAGAAATACTAAAAAGGAGTCGAATAAATGTTGTACTGAGAAGATTACATGACAGAACACTGAATCAAGGGATTAAGGACGAATGTGAAAACTTAAGGCTGATCAAGTAAAATCAAGAAAAGCACTCTGAGATAGTTTTGACATGTGGAACTAATGAATGAAGACTGGCACAACAAATATACGGTGCAAATGTGAATAGAAGTAATTGTATAGGAAGACATTTTTGGATCAAACGTATGATATTTTGGATCAAACGAATGATATGTTGGATCAAACGTGTGACAGTTTAGATCAAATGTATGATATTGTGGATCAAACGTATGATGTTTTGGATCAAATGTATATTATTTTGGATCAAAAGTATGATATTTTGAAGATATGAAATGTTAAAAGTCAGAAAAACCATGAGAGTAGTATAATATGTATAGATGTAGAAGAGGCAAAAAATGTGTGTTAAGATAGGAATGTTTTTTTCAGTCTGTTATCTCTAATTACCCTATAGGGGAATGACTGGTTCATACATGTGTATCCTAACAATTTTAGTATAAATTGTTCTTGTATTGTTTTTACTGGAGGCCTTTAAAAAAATCTTGGTGTTTGGAAAATATTGTCACATGATAATATACTCGCCAGGTTTTACTGTATAATATATAATTTGTATATGAATACAGCCTTTGGCATATGTGTGTCATAGAATAATTAGGGGTTTTTCAAATTGAGCCTTTTTTTTATTCTTGGATGAAACACAGATGGTGTTGCGAACTTGCCTGGGTGTTGTGACATTTGAGAAGTGTAATGTATCACATGATATTTATAAAAATGAAGTCGTATACAACGCGTTCCAATTGTTGAATTATTTTATGTATTGTAATGTCAGAAAACGGTGATGTTAATTTGCCACCAAGATTACGTCATCTGACACCGTTGGACTATTTTCTCTGGGATTACGTGAAAAGCCAGGTATATAAGAATGACCCCCGATTATTGGCGTTATTGATGAGTTGAAACCGCAATTGTGCCAAAATGTCATCGACAATTTTGACAGAGTGGACATCTGTTGAGCTGCAAGAGGTGGGCATTTGGCGGATATTGTTTTTTTTATATTTTAATGTCATATGTTACATTATACTTCAATAGCCTATTAAAAAGTTTTTGAAATCAAAGTAAATTTTGTGTTTTATTCAAGAATTTAAAAAAAATTATGAAAAAAAAGCTCAATTTAAAAAACCCTTTATATCAAATAATCACTTAAGTGGAAACGAAAGAAGTGTGTGTGTACAAAATCTCTCTACACGATGAAACGAGTATGTACCATATGTAGACTACTTAATGCTGAAATTTTTTTTTACAGATTTATTCTTAGGATAGTTTTTTTTTTTTCAAAAGATCTCCATGTATGTTAAAATGATTGCCTTATCCCACACTTGTGTCACATAATATTTTATGTATATTTGATTGGAGGAGTATTCAGGAGATTAAATAAAATATTTACATCGCTAAAAGCTTTTCAATTTGAGTGAAAAATTCGATTCGACCGTGAAATAAGTCCTCTGAAGCCTGCGAATTGATGGGACTGAGACTGTTGTATTTTAAAAGGAATTTAAAACTAATGAAGTAAATTCAGTTACTAAATAAGAGATGTATGTTGATTCATTATTATTTTCATTTATGCAACCATAAAAAGAACTTTGGTAGCTTGCGAAATAACTTACCATCCATTACTCTCGGCAGTATTCTTTTTTCAATTCATTTTACCCAAAGTACTGCAGTTTTCTATCACTCTATCCAGTCATATCATATGATTTCCCTACATTCTTACGGCGGATTATTCACCAGATCACAGAACAAAGCCTTTCTTGTATGTTTAGTGCCCTGCATGCGTTATAAGTATACTTTACTACGCTAGTTTCGTCATATGATCGAAATGTGGACATTTAATCGATCATCGAATGGACTAAGAAGCATGGCTTAACTTACTGATTAATCCTATGAAATCTCAAGCGATCCTCACTAGCAGTCCTCAGTTTCTCAGTAAATTCAACACTGACTTGCTGCCTCCAATATTGCTCAATGTATCTATCATACTATTAAATAAAACCGTTAAAAAAGTAGAAGTACTAATTTAATTTTTATTTTACACATGACAAGAAATATACCAAAATTTCTACGCGATTTTAATATTTCATCTTTCATAAGAACGTACTCAAAATTTCATTTCGATCAGACAATTTATTCTTCGTTTACAAGCCATTTGAAGTTGACGTGTCAGTGTATTTTTTAACAATGGAAAAATCCGAATATCGTGCAGTGATTAAATTCTTTGTTTTGGGAGATTTATCGGCTACTGAGATCCATGCAAAGATGGTGAAAGTATTAAAACAGTCTTCTCCTTCATTTCTAACCGTTCACCGATGGGTTTTGAAGTTTAAGCGTCGCCGTACAAGCGTTGAAGACGATCCACGCTCAGGACGTCCAAAAAGTGCATCAACACCAGAAATCATAGCGAAAATACAGGATATGGTTTTGGAAGATCATCGATCGACTGTGGATGTGATAGCTGACACCATAAGCATCTCACATGAAACAACATGGCATATTTTGGCTGAAGTTTTGGGTTTCAAAAAACTGTGTGCACAATGGGTGCCGCATTTGCTAACAATGCAACAAAAACACGTTCGAATGCGACTTTCTGAGCAACATTTGGAGCAATTTCGAAAGGATAAAAAGGATTTTCTGCATCGATTCATCACTATAGATGAGATTTGGGTCTACCACCATGATCTTAAATCAAAACAAGAGGCTAAGGAGTGGTGTGAACCAGGCACTTTGGCTCCGAAGCGAGTTCGTGTCCAGAAATCGGCCAAGAAGGTGTTAGCGTAAGTTTTTTGGGATGCAAAAGGAATTTTATTGATAGATTATCTCCAAACTGGTAAGACAATCAACTCTGATTATTATTGTGATCTTTTGGACCAGTTGGATGAAAAAAATTGTGAAAAAAGACCCGGTTTGCAGAAGAAAACAATCATTTTTCATCAAGACAATGCACCTGCTCACACAGCTCAAAAAACCATCGCAAAAATCAGTGAATTGGGGTACGAATTGTTGCAGCATCCACCTTATTCGCCAGATTTAGCTCCCTCTGACTTCTGGCTGTTCTCACACCTCAAAAAATTCCTTCGTGGAAAGCATTTTTCATCAAACGAAGAGGTTATAGCCGTCGTAGAGGAGTATTTTGCAGGCCTTCCAGAAAGTCACTTCCGTGATGGGACAACAAAGTTGGAAGATAGTTGGACCAAGTGTATTGATCTTATGGGAGACTATACTGAGCAATAAAAGTGATTTCCCCCCAAAAAAAATGTATTTTCATTTCCGCTTTCAAAACTTTTTGACTAACCTATACATAATTTGCGAAAAAAGAGCAAGTAATTTAATTTAAACGCACATATTTAATGGATCTGGGTTTGTTGCCTTTCGTTTGTCGTATCCCCAGCAAACTAGGTTTTTGCCTGTATCTCACTGAGGACATAAATCATGAAAAAATAAATCGATACTTCTTTCCGATTTTGGATTATGTAAAACCCCGTTTCACATTCTCACCAACCTGACAAACAGTGACACTTAATTACATATGTATACATGACGCGAAATCAAACTCCTTACACTTCATCACTCCAGACAGACCAACACATTCATCCCACAATATACCGCACACAATCATAAAGCAAAAAAAAAAATACATTTATTTAAAAATATAAATATAAAACAACAAAAAACACCACACTCAAGAGCTCACACTAACCTCTTTCACAAGTCATTCCTCTTGCAAGCCCAATCACTCAAACTCCTGTCGCAATAACCACCACACTCCGATCGACTGCTGAAATTGTTTTCCTCCCTTTACCTTTATTAAATTCGGCACCCCATTGTGTGTCATGGGAGCTAAATAGGCATATTGCCTTTGGGTTGATAATGGATAACATTCTCTCATTGCGAGATCAATTAAATGGGTTATGCCCCAAGTATCTTCTTTTGCCTTCATTCCCTAAAATTTTAATTGATTTATTTAAACATTTTATATTGATTTATTCGGATTAAACGTTTTTAAAACTTTAATTTGTATAATCATGTAAAATGTTTTTTTACAAATCTAATTCAAAACATATTGCTTAAAATAAAACATTTTAATATTATATTAAACCATAAATTACTTTGTTATGACACTAATAAAATTAACCTCCAGCCACACATAACTCTACCTCCAATTCCGAGGCTCTCTTTAGGCAAAATGGTCCCAGTTTGTTATGAGAGCAGTGCTTATGCCACCAAAGTTGACATGTTACAATGTTCCATTCACATATGTCAGGATTATTGTAATTAGTGAAATAACAAATTAATTTATTGTTAAATATTCTAACATAAGATTTTCTATAACAATAAGATCGCAAACTTTTGATAAAATATTTTTCTTTGATATTTAGACAGCGTTTTATACTCGTATTGAGATAAATGATAAACAAAAAGAAAAAAATGTTAAATTAAAAGTTTCTGAAATCGAAGAGTTGGGAGGACGATTTGAGAAAAAAAATGTCAAAGTGTTTTTTGAAGCATAACTTGAATACGATAATTTTTTTTAAATCAGTTCTTACAATCTTTATTACTCGTACATTAGTTTAAAAAACACATTGAATAAAAGTTTCAAAAGTTAATCAGCCATAACTATTTTTTTTCTTGAATTCAGCCTCATTTTACTATTAACATTTTCACCACGCTCTGCATGGCGAGTTCCGCCTGAAATAGCCTGAAATTCAGTTAACACCTGTACATCGCGGGGAAAGGGTTGAGAAAACACTGTAAAACTGAAATTTGAACACACCTTTCCATTATAATTTTCATCAATAATTTGTTTCAGCCTTCTCTATAATTTCATACTATAATCTCGTTAGACTGTCCTTTTTTATCAAATTTAAAAAGGCCAACAAACAGAAAAACTTTTTTTTCTAAATATACTCGTATGTTGTGTTATGTTTGAAAATACTTCAAAAATTTCGTACATAGTTGATAAAAGTTCGTGCATAGTTGATAATATTTATAAAATCCTCCTTTTTTTACTTTTTTCAATATATTTTCTCTCATGAATAATTAGAATTGTAGTGTATTTTAAAGCTCTTTCGTTATATACATTAAAATCCTAGAAGGTTTATTGAAACGTAGTATTTTCCTCCAGCCATTTGTAAAGCTATTAAACATATCTGAGGAAAAAACCAGACTAGCACCTTTTTTTTAATCCAGGTTCCAACGGAAATCGAACCCACTGCCATCAGAATGTCTTAGCCAGTAAACAAAACCTTTGCATGTGTGAAAGTGTTTTAAATATATTATTTTAAAGAGATATAGTAACTTTGAGTGAGATATTTAGGGGAGATATTTCGTAAGCAAATAAAAACACTTAGAAAAACAACGAATCTCCGAATTGTTATCGACGCCAAGAGGCGATTTTCGACCTTCCTAGTTGGTCAGCCTGTTTGGTCAGAAGTGCAAGGTATGCGTGGAATAGTACACCGAGGAAAACGTAACCAGGTCAAGTGAGACAGAATCGGAAGATGGTAAAGGGAGATGAATGAAAATAATTTTATATTATGCGTAACTAGATGTATGAACATGGACGAGGCGAAAGTTGTGAGCTTGGATAGAAAAGTTTGGTGATCTGTTGTCTTTGGTTACCCTGCAAGAGAACGGCGTGAGGATATAAAAGTTAATATTTTCGATTATTAAATGAAATAATGAATATTAAAGTATATAGTATGTATCCTTATATAAACGGCCTAAATAAAATAAAAAATATTGTGTGATTTTTATGTTCGAGGCCGATTTTGTTGACCGTTCCATATAGGCCGATATTGTTGGCCGTTCCATACAGGCCGATTTTGTTGGCAGTTCCATACAGGCCGATTTTGTTGGCCGTTTCACACAGGCCGATTTTGTTGGCTGTTCCATACAGGGCGATTTTGTTGGCCGTTCCATACAGGGCGATTTTGTTGGCCATTCCATACTGGCCGATTTGGTTGACCGTTCCATAATTAAAGTAAAAACAAATTTTACTTTAACATTACAAATAAAGTAATTTTATCAAATTATTTTTATAAATTTAGATCATTTAAAAGCTTGTGTGTTGAGCAAGACATATATAAGCATGCTGAGATGGTTTGGGAATGTGAAACGAATGGATGAAGATAGATAGATAGGAATGTGAAACGAATGGATGAACATCCTTGGTCTAACTCTCACATACCTTCCAGTCACAAATGGTACAAATGTGACTGGAAGGTATGTAAGAGTTAGACCAAGGACAATATGAGTGATACTCTGAAAGAAGGATACGCAAAAAGACAGATAAATCATATAAATTGTATGAAAAGGTGTGTGAATGAAGTAGAAATTAGGAATATGTATCGAAATGGGAAAGTATGGCGCTCTGTAATCTCTGCCTACCCCAACAAGGAAATGGTGTGATGGTATGTACTATTTAAACTTATAATTTCAATATTATTTTACAGCTTGGAATATTTAAACAGGTTAAAACAGTTGAATGATTGATTGACAGTGGAAAATCAACATTTAAAATTTCAAAATATAAATTAATTTAAAGAGTTGGGAGAACTGCTATTAAAAAATGTTTTTAAATTCCTCTTTCTTCAGACGACATTCACTGAAGCAAGAATTCAAAATGTAATTTTGAATATGTTACGTTTTGAACAACAGTGACCGAGACACATACGATACAATATTTTATTGATTTGTAAGAGATTGCCACATGTCAATCATCTCACCGTGTTGTACTGTAAACAAAGAAAGTGTTACACTATACAATTATTCTATATGTGAATCTAAGCTCTATCTATCGTTTTACCAACCCTGACAGCTCTTGGCACCCTGACAATTTGACTTGGGGAGTAATTTTTCAAACCTTTTGACCTCACACACCGAACACAAGGGGCGTGTTGGTGCTGCATCAAAGCTTAGGGGGATAGAAACGTGAAACTTTTATATCATGTATAATTTAATAATTTAAACTTTTCCGTTTATCATTATTTTTTTTATTTCATACAAACACGGCGTTACATTTTCATTTACACAGTTCTTAAGTTTCATACAACTTTATTTTCATTTTTTTTTACCTGGTGAGCTTATTGCCATGTATCTCTTCCAGCCAACCAGAAAGATGTTTTGGCCTGTTAAATATTAAAAGCTTTTAAATAATATTGAAATTATAAGATTAAATAATATATACGTACCATCACACCATTTCTTTGTTAGGGTAGGCAGGGAATACAGAGCGGTTAATAGCGAGAAAAAAATTATCTATTTATGGTACAGAACAAAGGATGATTACCCAAAATATGCCCACCCCGTTCGAACTTCTCACGGTGTGTAACTACAGAAGCCTCGAAACAAGAATCCATTACGATATTCCTAATAAAGGTTTTTCAAGGTTCCTTAAACTGTCCCGCAATTCTAGAAGCACAAAGTTTTTATGTATCTAATAAATATAGTCATGCAAATAATCATCCTCTGTTCTACATACCAACTTCCAGAAACAAATACCATGACTAAATACTCAGTCACGCGTGGTATAGAGATATTGAACCAACTAAATGACAATATGGATATTTTCACGGCACATCCTAAAATAAACATATATAACCCTTCGCTAAAACCAAACAAAAATCATATACATATATATATATATATATATATATATATATTATATATAAAATATATATATATATATATATATATATA